>OX421458.1:18521899-18529399 GCA_949126865.1 Montipora capitata | reverse complement strand
TTATTATCAATGAAATGTGCTTCTTCATCACAAAAATGGGGACGCCACGCAAGGTCAAAGAAGAGGTTACGTTGTAACGAAAACAAAACAAAAAAATGGAATGCAATGGCATCTAGTTAAAGGCCAAGGTCCACATACAATTTTATTTCTTCCAGAGCCCATGTCCAAGTAAGCCCACAAGATGACTCCTTGAATCTTCAGCGGAATGATGTCTGGTAACGATCGATCTTCTGACCCACACCCACGGTTGTATGCGGTGAACACCGTGCCATCAATCGGTCCGTTTAACGAAGGTCTGTCACACAGGTTCGTGTGGTGTTTCAACTTGCACTTGAAACAGGGGTGAATTCGACAGTAATTCGTTCCATGACTCTCACGACCACAGTTGTAGCACAATTTCTTCTGATGAAAGAATTGCCTTCTTTTTTTCTAAGGTATTGAAAACTTCACAGGCTTCTCCCCAGTGGTCACCTTGACAGTATAGGCAAGAGGGGGCTCTGGGCTCGCGGCCATTTTCCCTTTTTCCCTTTGTGTACCAGTGCCGTTCCCTTCTACGTAAGACCCCACTGTCAGCGGAAGAGTCATCAGTCTTGTTTCTTTGGAGCGATTTTTGCAAATTGTCGATCAATTCTTTCATGTCCCATTCTTCCCAGTTATCGTCAACTCTAACAAGGTCGGGTTTTGCTTGGGGTACTTTCTTAAGTGTCGTCATCACGAACCCCCTCAACATATCCTCCTCCCCCAGGATTTGCAGGGCTTTGAAATTTTTTCTTAATCTTTCATAGAAATCGCTTACTTTATTGTAACTGTTTCCTTTGACTGGCGTCAAGTTTATAATTTCGTCCATGTGGGCATTTACTACAAGCTTAGTTTGCCCGTATTCCTTTTGTAATCTTTCCCATGCGGTTTTGTAGCCCAAAGCACTGGGTTTAAGGTTAGATATTCTTTCTCTTACTTTGGGGACGACCATCTCAAGCAAGTAGCCAAATTTCTCTTCGTCTGAAACCGGTCGGCTTTGTACTTGAATGATGAACATATTCTCAAATCGGACCCAATCTGATGATGTGCCCTTGAAGGGTGTGATCCTTAAATACAACGTTTTATGAAAACTGCTCTTTTGCAGTGTTTCCAGCAGTTTTCCAGTGAAAACAGGAAAAACGTTTACCATAGCAAAATTATAAAAAAAAATTGAAATTACAGTGACATTGCAAAATTGTGTAAAACGTTCATTTTAGCCGATAAATACAACGTTTTATGAAAACTGCTCTTTTGCCGTGTTTCCAGCAGTTTTCCAGTGAAACCAGGAAAAACGTTTATCATAGAAAAATCATAGAAAAAAAAATTGAAATTACAGTGACATTGCCAAATGGGTAGTGACTGAGGTACTTAAGGTAATTTCCTTGAAATTGTTCAAACTTTTTTGGAAACTTGGCATAATTAACATTCATGATATGAACATTAAAAAAATGCAATAAAAAAATGGGGTCACCGTGCTTGTTTACGCGTCAGCAGGCTCTTAAAATGGGGTATTTTTACTGGTTTCGGGTTAAAAATTCGAATCACCTTCATACTGAGTTAAGTCTTGGTTACTTGAAAGACACGAAATTTTATTTTGAAAATAAAGCTTCTTTTATTTACATAAGTAGTATTACTTCATTTACGCCGTTTTTGATTGCCTAGTTGTGGGAATAGTGCACTCTTTGGGACAGTTCCGTGGTTAGCTTGAAGTCCTCGCCTTGGCCAAAATACACCCAGTACGGAACTGTTTTCCAAAAAAATTCATGTTCTACTATCAAACTTTTTTTCTTCTTCAAATATGTTCTTTATTAGACCGTTCTTAGCAAATACGTGAAAAAAAAATCGGGGGTCACCGTGCTCGTTTGAGAGAAAATGAGCATTTATTTCGCTATCGGGCTTAGTTTAGGGGAAATCTCTTACGTTTTGTACGCGCACGTGCTCATGTGCGCGCGCTAATGACGCGAAAATCGTGCACAGTAGGGATGCGCAATGCAATACTAAGGAATTACCTTAAGCTAGGTATAGCATGTGATTAGTCATTCTAGTTCGACACCGTTTACCCTGAATTTTCGAGATTTGGACTTGTAAAACTTTTTGTAGGATGGGTTCTTCATTTCTCTAGCTGGCCCATGCCTCTTACCCAGAGCGGATAGTGTTTGTGCGGCCTCAGTTTTTAGCCCCATTTCTTATCTTTGGGCGGCTCCTTACGTAGTAATCTTCTAGAGGTTACGATTGCCAATTCAGTGCTTCCTGTGGGTTTTCTTATAGCGTAGTCAAGTTTACAACTTTACAACAATGCTCAAGTGCTGACTCATTCTAGGCCCAACTTGTAGTTAAGCTTCATTTATGGTTTTATTTTTACACATCATCTGTTACGCAAGTAGATACCTTTAAACCCCGAAGTGTTTGCGGCACTGCGTTTGGTTCGGGGAATACGTTTCCATTTTTCCCACAGTGTTTTTGTTTTTTTTGTATCCGGTAATGCCGCTAGTTTTCTATTTCCCTTGCTGTATTTTGTGTGAAACATAACTGTCTTATTCAATTTATGTTCGCCAATAGTTGTGGATTTCATCCAATATTCACGGTCGTAAAGTTACAACAGTGTGCGGCCGAGATTTCCAAAATAAACCTAATGGTATATTTCTCTTGCTTTTGTTGCGTGGTGAAGCTGAAATAGATGTGTCAGTCCTATGTGCCCGTAAATATCAGTTCGCGTTGGTTACAGAAAACACAAATTACTGGATGTCTACTTAGAACGTGAGCACCACCAAGATAGAACTGAACTTAAGTGTTAATAAAATAAAGTGTGGGATTCCCCTTAAGTGCGGATGTGATTTTTATACAAAGACACTTGACTAGCCTCAACCAAGAACTTTCTAGCGCGAGGAAGAGAGAGGACACTGGGAACGAGGATGTAAAATGGTATTGTTCTAAATTAAATGCCAGAGAGTCTCAGAAAACACCCTCTGTGTTTTCCAATTTCATAATTACTTCTTAAGCAACTGCATTTTAATACTTTAATTTGGCATTAAAATGAAGATCGACTTACTAGGCTCTCAGTACACTGTATAAAATTAGATATAACTATACGTGACTAGGTAAAATAATATCAAAGAAAAATCGCGTCATCCCTCACACAATTTGCTAAATTTGCTATCAGTGCTGCGCTATTACCCCATTTTTTCTCGTGAAACACCAGAGGTCCTGGGTGTAGGTACTATTTCTGGCTCCACCTTTGCTCAACATGACTTTAATTAACTGCGGTTAGTGAATTTGTCTTTCGTAACAAAATCGAACTCCCGATTCTCTAGTCCGTGAAGACCGAAACAGTGATGCTGTTCTTACATCAAGGAGGGCAAGTGCAAGTACCAACAACCGAGCGAATTGACCTGTTGCGATGATTATGAAAGTTTATTGCTTTATTTGAGAACAAACTGTTTCCCTCGAGGCTTCTCCTGCATAGTTGTTGCCGTAATCTACTATCCCCTAAAGGCAGACGATATATCAATTCGCAATCATTTGTTTCAATCGCTTGCCCTGGTTAAGTTTAAATGTTTAAACTATGGTTTTTTAATAGCTGGAGATTTCAACCGATTGGACATTAACCGTTTGTTGAGACGTTTTCACCTGAAACAAAACGTTAAGGCGTCACCTAGCAAAAATCCTACGTTGGACCTTGTGCTAAAGAACGTGCATGAATTTTACACTTCACCACTGGCCTTCCCACCGTTTGGTCTCTCAGACCACAGCACTATGGTAGTTTCTCCGACGTCTGAGAAGGATAACCCAACACCGATACCAAGAGAGTAGTTACTAAGCGCGATCAACGGCCAAGTTGTAAGGCAGCAATGGAGAGATATCGAAACAGTATTGATTGGCCATTGTTGTTCGCTTCGCTTGGGAGCTGTGAGGATAAGTGGGCCGTATTTCGGCAAGATAACCTCACCAGAATTAATATTTGAATGCCTTCAAAGAAAATGCGTGTGTGCTAAGCCGACGCGCCATGGATGACCCCGAGACTAAACGAACTTGATCCAGTAAAAAAAAATGCCTTTACCAGCTACGGTACGAATTCGACTGTGTTCAAATATTACAAAAATTTAGTAAACCGGGAGAGGAAAACTTGTAGAGAGAGGTTTTATGGGTCCAGGATACAACATCTAAAGGATAAACATCTTAAAAGATGGTGGGAACAAATAAAGCGTCTGGGTGGAGCAAAGACCAAGAATGGCGATTTGTGTAGTCAAATTAAATAAATGTGGATCACTGTTCAGACCTTTACCAAGTGGAGCATGCTAACTTCGTCAACTCAGCCTTCCTGGAACCTCTGGAGAAATATAAGTTGCCTGCTCCGCTTGAAATTCTCCCTACAGAGGATATTCCAAAGATCCCATGTGTTTCTGAAAAACGCGTTAAAAGAACGCTACTGAAAGTCAACCACACTAAAGCTGCCACACCGGACATGATCCCGAACTGGCTACTCAAGGAGTACGCCGATCTCTTGGCCTTTCCCATTACGGAGATTCTAAATGCTCTATCTGTTTGGAAAATGCCGATGTCTCACCCGTGCCGAAAAAGAAACTAGTTCTGGATCTGAAGAAAGATCTTAGACCTATTTCTCTAACGCCTTCTATCTCTAAATTGCGGAAGGATTCCTTGTAGACGACTATCTCAAGCCTGCTGTATTAGACTTTATTGATAGTAGTCAGTATGGGGCAGTCCCGAAATCGTCAAGTACTTCGGGTTTGATAAGCATGTTGCATAGGTGGTCCCTGGAGACTGACGGAAACCGAGCGACTGTAAGAACTCTACTTTTCGATTATTGGAAGGCATTTGATCTAATAGATCATTCTATATTAGTCAACAAGTTACGTAATTTAGTCGTACCACGTAGTATAGTTAACTGGCTCATTGATTTTCTGTCTAATCGATTTCAAAGAAGGTTGTTATTGCAAGTAGGCCCAGTCCCTTCTGGGATACCGTAGGGTTACCAAATTGGGCCATGGTTTTTTGTATTGATGATAAATGATTTGGATGTAAACACTCCACATTTACGGACATTTGTTGATGACACTACAGTATCCGAAGTCGTTCCGAAAGGGATTACCAATGAGGCACAGAGTATAGTTAATCAGGTTATTGAGTGGTCCCATGTGAACAGAGTGCAACTCAACCCTGATAAATGTATGGAGCTCCGAATTTCGCTTGCCCGGAACCCAGTTGATAGAACAAGTATGTACCGTCAAGTTATTGGGACTTATTGTAAGCGCCAACCTAACATTGAAGAAGCAGTTAGGAAAGCTAGTAAACGATTATATTTCCTAGTACAGCTCAAACTCGCGAAATTACCGCCAACGGATCTAATTCTTTTCTACAATACGTGCGTAAGGTTCGCAATTGATTATCTTCAGGTATTTTATAACGACTTGTCTCGATATCTCATCAACGAGCTCGTTCGAATTGAGAACTAGACCCTCCGTGAGGGTACACTGGGTTGCCTGTGGTACGTGCAGCGTTCCAGGCAATTTTTTTTCAAGTTGGGGTGTCATTAAGACCATTTAAGGGGTCACCCAGAAGTCATACCAGCAGAGGCCCTTTGGCTCACAGGTCCTCACACGTTCGTACGACGAAACAGATCCTTTTCTGAGGTTAAAAACCTGGCTACCGGCCTATTAATTAATCATTTGTCAGAAAGAAGAAATTCCTGTCGTCTTTAAAAAAAATTGACACGCATTGCTTACGTGTGGTAGTGAAGTAACACAGCGATTTATTCCATAATGTCAACTGAGCTGTGTGTTGTCTTCCAGGAGATTCAAGTTGTCCTTGCGTAGCTCTAACAGTGCACGATATTGTTTTGGTTTTGTCTATCATTGTAGTGCCATGGTAGAAGTCTTGGGTAAATAGCCTGAGAAGACATGTGGTTACTAGCAAAGTACTGAACCCAGAAAGATTGAAGAAAATAAATGGGAAGTGAAAAACATTGTCTTCTGGGATGACATGTTGACAGTTGTCTTTGCGTAATATGTAGGTCTAACAGTACACGATATTGTTTTGGTATTGTCTATCATTGTAGCGACATGGTAGAAGTCTTAGATAAATAGCCCCTTGAGAAGACATGTGGTTACTAGCAAAGTACTGAACCCAGAGAGATTGAAGAAAATAAAAGGGAATCGAGAAACATTGGCTTCTGGGCTGACATGTTGATCATGCAACTTCTTTCCACCACAAGTGTAAGCGTGCACTGACAGCATCTGACAGCTTTGTAAACAAAAGTTGAAAGCTGAACATAATCCCTATCGGGCGGGGTTAGTATCTGGATGGGCGACCTAAGAAAGATACCACTCAGTAAGGGCCGATTTACACGGTACGAGTTTGTCGCATGCGACAACGGCTTACGACAGGCCCACGACATGATTTACGATTGTTGTGTACGTCAGAAAAAATGTCGTAGCATTTTAAAACATGTTTTAAAACGCTGCGACAATCGCAAGTCATGTCGTAGGCCTGTCGTGAGCTTGTCGCATGCGACAAAATCGTATCGTGTACATCGGCTCTAACAGAGGCATAGGACCGAAAATTATATTTTCATGCTATCAAATGTGAACCAAGCAAGATGCAGATTTTGTTAGCTTGCTTTATGCAAAACAAATATTGATGTAAAAGTAAATAAATATGGATACACAGTTTTTAAGAAGAGCAGAAGGAAGCTTCAGGACGGTCGATCGAGAATAAAATATTTTGCCATCGGTAACAAAATTTACGACATGAAAACAACATTAATTTTGAACCACGAATATAAAAAGTTACCATCAGCGAAAAACATTTTGGGAGATTTTAGTTGTTTTGTTGTAATTGTACTTTTGGCTGCACCGAGTAAATCGCACATCGAATTCAGCGGGTGCAGTGATCAAGTTACCGCGGCATGTTTACTCGCGAAACAGTGAAGCATCTGTGTCAAATGATGCCAAGATACCGGGTTTTTGTTTTTGTTAGTTTTCTTTTTCTTTCAATTGTTATAAATTTTGACAAGAAATGTGCGAATTCAACACAAAGATCACAATCGCCCAACTCTCAGAGGTTGACCATTGTTTCTGGAAAATCAAAAATTTACTCTCCAAGACAAGGTTATTTATCACCAGGTAATTCCATCATTTTGGTAATAGCAGCTACTTTATTATTCATCAGCGTCACAATCTTTTGCCGATTTTGGGGGTCATTTTGTTGAAACTCAAGTACGCTTCCAACAGACCTGTTTATTTTCGTGACTTATGCGTTACAACAAAAATTCTCCCCGTATCACATTTCAACACATGTATGCAAATTTGCTAAGCTCGAAAACTACACAACATGATAAATTTACAAAAGCTGGAAATTTCACAGAAATATTTTCCAGCGAAACATTTATTGAAACAAGAAACATATTTGCTATAAGAGGCAAGAAACTCTTCCTATTTCAGTTGCGTGCGTGCAAGCGAAACACAC
>OX421458.1:18514399-18516899 GCA_949126865.1 Montipora capitata | reverse complement strand
AATAAAATCATTACTCGAAAGTTCCGGCTAATTAAGAATTCCTTCGATATCTTGCCATTTCCAATACTTGAAAAGTGACGACTGTTTGTGTCAGTAACGATCACCTTATTTCTTATCGTTGTTATTATTAATTAAATGTGCTTCTTTTCTTCATCACAAAAATGGGAACGCCACGCAAGGTCAAATAAGAGGTCTAGGTTACGTTGTACCAAAAACAAAACAAAACAAAAATTGTGGAATGGTATTTAATTAAAGACCAAGATCCAAATACAAATTCATTGAGGAGTTGAAAGAATTATCAATTATTATTAATTATTGGCTTCTGTTTATAGCCGATATAACGCGCGCTCTGATTGGCTAATTGTGACCGAACTGTAGGGCATTATTCTCCCGTAAAGCCCACCGGGCGATTACGGGCTTGCAAAAACAAAGCAAAAGGTAATTAAAAAGCCATATAACAAACTACTTACTAACCTCACTTGCTCGGGACCGTTTTTGGGAATATTGGCCCTCGGTCGTTTTTGCACAGACCTCGCTGCGCTCGGTCCGTACTGCCACGACCTCAGGCCAATATTCCCCAGTACGGCCATCGCGCTCGGTTAGTAAGAACTTAGTGTTGGTATTTAATTTAGACAGCCATGAGTGACTTATTAAGTAACTCACACAAATCTCTATGCAGTGACCAGGTGCATATCTTTATATATTTTTGACAGTTTATTTGGAGCAATAAAATTACAGATCGTGAAGACATGAAAGTCATGAGAACATCTTTTCTGGGAGTTGAGATTTATTATATGACTAGATCCGTGAGCAGGCAAGATGAACCCAATCCCTTGAGATTGGCTACCCGAGCGGGCACGATGGAGCTAATTTGCCCGCTTGGAATTTCTCGTTTGGTCCCAAAAAATCAACTGTAATTTTTTGGTGTTTTACCCCATATAATAAATCCTTTACTGACCAAGCTTGTTTGGTCAAGATGGCTGGACATTGGCCTCGTTGTTCTGCGTTTTGCGTGTTTATGGACCTCGACCATAAACACGCAGAAAAAAAAAAAAGGCCAATATCCAGCCATCTTGACCTCACGCTTTAGTTGGTCAATAACATGAAAGCATGGAAAGTAATGTATAAGAAACCTTCTGCAAAGCTAAGTAAAGGTAGGTGGAACGTCAAATCAAAGAGAAACGCAGGACAGTTTGCTAGTTTTAAAGACAACCAAAGGCAAAAAAAAAAGATAATAATGATTATAATGATCATTATGATTATGATAATAACAATAATAATAATAATAATAATAATAATAATAATGATAAAAATGATAATAATAATAAATAATAATAACAAAGATCATAATGATAAGGATAATGATAATAATAACGATGATTATGATAATGATTATAATATGAAATCGACAGTACTCAAAATATGGTAAACGTTTCTCACAGAAGAATGAAGGTTTTTTTCATAACCAAATACAGTCTATAGAAATAAAGTTTTTCCTCCAGCATTGATCTAGGAAATTTCTTTGAAAGTTTCATTTAAAAAAAACAAAACAAAAACAACTCAAATTGTGAATTGTTCCCGCGTATTATTCGGAATCAGTAGACATTCCTGATAATCTGAGAGGTCACCAATTCGGAGAAGTGCTGTTTGGGAACTATAAAATCATTACTCAAACCTAAAAATTTCGAATTCCTTCTTCAAAGGGTTATCAATTACTGCTGAGATTTCATTAAAACAGATGTGAGTCACTTATTAAGTAACTCAAACAAATCTCTGTGGAGTCACTAAGCTATGGTATATAATTTTGTGACAGTTTATGTGGAGCAATAAACTTATAGCAGTTGCAGACTTGTGACTCCTGAGAACATCGTTTCTGGGAGTTGAGTTATTTTATTGTGATAGAGAGATATAGAAATAAAAGTAAAAGAAACCTTCTTCAAAGATAAGTTAACATAGCACCAACTACTTCCCAGATCCCATTCAAACGGGTGTGTGAGTCTTTTAGTATAACTGGAGCTACCAGGCGCATAGCGATATATTTTTGAACGATTAGTTGGGGCACTATACTTACAGCCATTGCAGACTGGTGACCTCTGAGAACACCTTTTCTGGGAGTTCACTTATTTCATTGTTATAAATCCATCTAGAAATAAATCCATGGAAAGCAATGCATAAGAAACGTTTTGCAAAGTACGTTTCTTGAATTAGTACTAATTTATCTTAATACTACTTCTAACGGCATACTTGGCAACATTACACAACTTTAATTGAGCAAGATTTGGTTATTTAAAAGTATTAACGTATAAATTTCACTATTTATATAAAGGAAGATATGGTAGCAAAGCAAATTTATTAATGACTGACACAGATTCATTAATGTATGAAATGTTTACAAAGGATCTCTATAATGATATACAAAGACCTTGATAAGTATTCTAATGATTAAACACATCATCAATCTGAAATACCAACTGGAAGAAACAAAAAAGTACCAGGAATG
>OX421458.1:18489399-18504399 GCA_949126865.1 Montipora capitata | reverse complement strand
GGCACATCGATAATGACATCACAGGAACCGTGAACAACATGATTCTAAATGGAGAATCTCCAAAGATTTATGATGAAAAGGCAGTGCGGGGCAGTGGTTATGGCGCTTGTCTTGAGATCCGGAGACCCCGGGTTTAAGACACGTTGTAACCACTGGCTCAATTTGTTCCTAGTAGTCCCTGGTTCAACTTCTCATCTGCACTTGTAAATAGCCAACTGGTTTGCCTCTTGCCACTTGGGATTCTCAACAGTTGTTTTTGAATGTTCTGTTCTGTCATGATTGTCTTTCATTGGCCCTAAAAAGCCCCTATGGGGAGTGGTCAGTTAAGTATGTATTGTATTGTACGAAGCGCAAGCGTCTTTCTGGAAAAGAATGGAGCTTTCAATGTCCCAACCACCGCCCACACCAGCTCCATTTGATGGTGATCCAGCACAGTACTTGCGATTCACATCTAAATATGGAGATTAAGTCGAAAGCAATATATTTTCGAGTGGCAGTGAGAAAATGAACTATTTACTGACATACACGGCTGGAAGAGCGCGAATACCTATTGAAAACTATCAAGGACTCCCAAACGGCTGTCATATTACATAAGGAGTTTTAAAGTGAAGGTTTGGTCAAAATGCTATGATTGTGGCAGCTTTGAAAGCGTCGATTTTAAAGGGATCAAAGCTAAAGGCAGGTAATAGTGAAGCACTTCTCACGCTTTCTGACAAAATTGAAAACTGTTGCCATGCAATGATGGAGCTAAACTCGTGGTAATTAGATTGTACCATCAACTTGAAGCAGATATATGACCATCTACCAGATCATTTGCAGGCCAAGTGGCATAAATCAGCGAGAATTTTGGTGACAAGACTGGTGATAGAGAGCCAACCTTGAAAGTCCTTAGTTACTTCATATGTACAGAATCCTTGACTGAGAACAATCCAGTATATATAGTAGAAACAATAGTAGCCCAGTGAAAGTTAAGGCTGACACTTTCAAGAAATCTGCATTCCGTCCTATGTTTACAGATAGTATGCGAGTAACCACCCTCGCAACTGATGTAAGCAAACCGAAGCCTTCAAAATTGAAAACTTCGTCTATCACAGACACCTGCAAGGCTTGCAAAGGATCACACGAAAAACATAAATGTCCTGTCTTCTTGGCTAAGAATTTAAAATGGTGTCGACGATTCTCGAGGTTTAATGCGCTTTCCTATCGTTGTCCCTCTCCTTCTCATTTACAAAGGAAGTGCCCTCAAAAGGGATGGTTGCACTGGGGCGGACTGTGCTCACCCATTAAATCACCTTCCCCTACTACACTTGGTTGCTCCAACCACGAGCCAAGTTTACCAAGAGAAAGAAAAAAGTGGTCAGAGTTCATCACCAAGTACCAGCCTACGAGTACATAACGCATCTGTTTCTGAGAGTGGTTTGGCCCTGAGTACCTATGGTTTCTTAAACACAGCTGCTGTCAGTGCCATGATAAACCCCCGCATCGCTGCGAAATGGAAGCTACAAGGAGTCCCTGATAGAGTCAGTCTGAACACTGTACATTACTCATACGAGTCCCGACTGTGATCTATCCCAGGTGAAATTCCACAGCACCTCAACACGTCAACCATGTCAACCATGCTCTTCAAATTGAAGATTTGAATGTGTCCAATCCCTACTGCCCTAATCAAGTAGACTTGTCTGAATGGCCACACCTGAAAGATGTGAAGCTGCCTAACCACCCAGTAGATGTGAGTGAAGTGTCTGTCCTTATTGGTCAAGTCGTTCCACAAACTGATATCATCTTTGGCTATTGCTGGCGCAATGATCCGCAGAACGAGCCGTATGCGACCAAGCTGTGCTGTGCTGGCCCAGTCAATAAGAGAGACGATATGTCTTAGCCAGTCGCCCTATCAGTCTTTGAATTTGCCTTTGAAGAGAGTCAGTCAGCTTTTTATCTGCACAAACAGGTAGAGACGTTTCAGGTACGTTTGTGAGTCGCACGGATTCATTAACACTGCTGATAGTACCACGAGCACTGAAGGTAAAAGAGTACTGGAGATTCTGAACAGTATAAGTAAGATTGAGGATGGAAGATACGTAGTAGGTCTTTTGTGGCGGAATGAAGATCCGATAGTGCCAAATAACAGGCCACAAGCTGAAAAGAGATTACAACAGTTGCAGAAGTGGTTCCTGCCTGACCCAACGTTTGGCAGTCAGTTTGAACCAGTAATGAATGACTACATTGAAAAAGAATATGCTGTCAAGTTGTCTGAGAAAAAAGCAGCCTCTACGTCCGACGACACTTGGTACCTTCCGCACCATGGTGTACTAAATCCAAAAAAAATCCAAAGTTAGAGTTGTATACAATGCAGATGCAGTTTGAGGAGGCACGTCACTCAACAAGGAACTTCTGCAGGGACCACAACTGAACAAGCTCAGGATATGTGCGCTATATAAATAAAGTTCTTGTTATTAATTCACCTATTGGCGTACTGCTCCGGTTTAGGAAAGAAGAAATTGCTGTTGCATCTGACATTGAAAGCATGTTTTGCAGTGTTGGCTGTGTGAAACGAAACATAGATACTTTGCACTTTCTGTGGTAGAGCGGCTGAATCAATCTTCAAGTGACCATAAAATTAAAGTCCGTTTATTCGAAAAGGCAGATTCCTCCTGCATCGCTACTTGGACCCTGCAAAGAACAGCCACAGGTAATGAGCCTAAATTTGAAAATGATGTTTGAGATATTGTCCGAAATAATTTTTACGTTGGCGACTACCTTTTCTCAGTCCCTACCACCGAAGAAGGAATTAGAACATCACTACGACTTAAGCAGTTGCTGAAGAGAGAAAATTTCCGACTGACCAAGTTCACTTCCAACGACTTGCAAGTCTTGGAGGCTATACCAGCTGAAGAAAGAACATTTAAGAGTCTTGATCTGGACAAGCTACCCCTTGAACGGACATTGGGTCTACATTGGGACACTGAGACAGCCACACTAGCTTCAAAAGTGTCAACTTCCCATGGTGAAGCTAATAACCACACGAGACAAAATTGCTTATCTAAGGCAAGTTGTACATGTGATTTGCTTGGTTCAATTTGTCCTGTTCTACTTCCCGCTAAGAGGTTGATGCAAAGGACGTGGCAACTGAAGCTTGATTGGGATGATTCATTACCCGTAGGCTTGCTGGAGGGCTGGACAAGGTGCAAAGAAGAACCGTTGCTCCTTAACCATTTAAGTCTTCCTCGGTACTTTTTAAGAGGAGGTTTTTTCCTTGATGCACCTTTTGAACTTCACCACTTTTATGATGCCTCAGAATACGGTTATGGAACAGTGTCTAATTTGAGGTAGGAGTCTGGTGACGGAGCTGGTGAATCCACTTTCATCAAGGCAAAGAGGCGCTGTAAAAATGTAAATGCTTTGTTTATAATGGAAGTACACTTGGCTATCAAACTAGTTTACAGGCACCCCACTTATAATAACCAGAAAGAAACAATTCAAACTTAACAGGAACAGTACATTTCTGTGCTAAGATCGGAATTGCAAGCTGCTACGATCGCAGCACATGCTCCCAATGATTGTTCCACCAATCACCTTCTGATTGCATCATAGCATCAGAAACTAGGCCATGCAGGTCAAAGTCACATTCTTGTTCAACTGAGAGAGAAGGTTTGGATCCCAAGAAAAAGGTTCTTAGTTGCTAAGATCTTGGAATCTTGCCTAAACTGCAAGAAGCAAAGAGCAACCAGGATGGAACAGATGATGGCGGACTAACCCACATTCCGCACAACAGCCTTTGAACCCATTTTCACGCAACTGGAGTCGACTTTTTTGGCCCTTTGATGCACACAGAGGAAGAATAGTCGTCAAAAGAGGAGGCGTCGTGTTCACTTCAATTAAAGAGGCCATCGATGAATTGAATAAGAAACAGATCCAAGAAGGATGTCAGTGGCTTTTCCATCTACCCAAGGCCTCACATGCTAGTGCGGTCTGGGAGAGGCTAATCCGAAGCACTCGAACAGCCTTGCGAGCGATACATTGGAAACAGCTTAGTGGATTAGGAAGTCTTGGTTACTGTCGTTACTGAAGTTGAAGCGAATTTTATTTTCCGACCTCTTTGTATTGCCTCTGATGACCCCAATGATCAGGAACCGTTGAAACCCAACCACCTACTGTTGCAGAGAGCGGTCCACAACTTACCACCTGAATCTTTTGTAAATGAAGACTTATCCTCAAGAACGAAATGGAGACAGGCACAGCTTTTTGCTGATTACTTTTGGAAGATGTGGTTGAAGGAATACATATCGTCCTTGCAGGAGAGACAAAAGTAGCATAAGCCACGCAGAATGAAGAAGTCGGTGATTTGGTTCTACTTGTCAAAGATTGCCAACCATGGAGCCAGCGGCGAATGGGTCGTGTGAAAGTGATGTTTTTCTTGTTTTTGCTTCTTTGACACCTTTGTATGTTCGGCGTGTCACCCTGTTTTTATGAGATAATTTGTTTGCGAAATTCTCAATAAACTCAATTCAAACAGTGACATCCCTTCTACATGTACTGTTTATTAAGAAAATAATTAAATCATTACTTGGAGATCTTGTCAATTCCAAAACTCGAAAAGTAACAACTGTTCGTGTCAGTAGCGAAAAACGTGTTTAATATTGTTCTTATAATTATGTGCTTCTTCTTCACAAAAATGGGGACCCCATGCAAGGTCAAATACGAGCTTACGTTGTGTGAGAAAACCAAGAAGAAAATCATGTAATGGATTACAAGGCCAAGGTCCAAACACAATTTAATTGAAGGCTTCAAATGATTCTCAATTGCTGTTGAGATTTACTTTAATTAAGCAGCTTTGAATCACTTAATTAAGTAACTTAAACAAATCTTTGTGCAGCGACTAGCGCATAGCTATATATATGTTTCAGCGACAGTTTTTATGGAGAAAAAACTTACAGCCTTTGTAGACTTTTAAGTCCTGAGAACATCTTTTCTGGAAGTTGAGTTATTTTATTATTGTAAAGATATCTAAAAATGAAAGTATGGAAAACAATGTATAAGAACCTTCTGCGAAGCTTAGTAAAGCTAGGGGGAACTTCAAATCAAAGAAAAACTGGAGGGCAGCACATTTGCTACTTTTAAAGAAAAAAATTCGGGAAATGTAAAACAAAAGGTAGTATAATAATAATAATAATAATAATAATAATAATAATAATAATAATAATAATAATAATAACAATTAAAGAAGAATGGCGGCGAGTAGTGCAGACGTGTTTCGTCCCTTGCGTTGGAAATTTGCTTCTGCTCGAAAGTGAGCCAAACTTGGAGCACCAGTACACATTCAGAGGAGTATTTTATACTTTGTGTTTTGTCTAACTAAGAGAAGTGAGACTGTAGGTGTCTCCTGGCACGGACATTTGAGTCATTAGTTTGAATATTTGAGTTCGTCTACTGTTGCGTTCACTGAGACAAATGGAGGCACCATTATCAGAGAGCGGACGTAAAAAGGGATATATGCAAGTGATGAAAGAGATGTGGGATGGTATGGGTTATGGGGACCTTGGTTTAACAAGCCAAAACCTGAGAGATCAGGCCGCCTGCTTAGAAAAGTCGATGGGGGATGCTACTAGTAGTATCATCAGGCGAATTGGAAAACAAAAGCAGAATGTTTTAATAGACAGCAATAATGGAGAATCAGACCAGCGCGACGGTAAATGCCAGTCAGCGCGAAATGCTAATAAACAGGAGCAAGAGTCGAATTTGCATAGTACACAGGGTCAGACTGTAATTCCAGTGGGACCGGTTAATACTCTTACCGAGGAGAAACACGATCTATTGGAAAAGGCGTTACGATTATTCGCATCGGTGAATCTTCAACTAGGCGATTACACCAGCCGTAGGTTTGACACCAGAATAAAAGAAAAGCCCTGGGAATGAAATCAATATAATCAACAAGACTGTTGGCAAAATAATGAGTCAAAACGCAGTCCTCCCTGTGGAAAACCCATTCGAATACCTATGGGTTGCTAATTGCGCATTATACTCGGCTGTCATAGCGTTTCTGCTCATTAAGCGTTGGGGAAAAGAACATACCATGCAGACTGACAGTGGAAAAAGGCATAGTGACAAATATAAGAGAGAATTTGAAAAGAAAGTGACGGAGCTGAGAAAAAGAATATCGATTGCAAAGGCTGAGCTAGAGCGAATCAGGAAAAACAGAAAGATCACCAAGAAAGGAAGAAAAAACAGGACTATTTTGATGGAATAATGTAAAAAGATCTTTTCTTCTGAACTGATTAATTATATGGAAAAGGAAAAGTCACAGTTACGTAAACTAAAGGCTGGATATGACAGAGGAAAAAAAGCTTGATGAAGCAAGATCTATTAATCGGCAGTTGAATCAAGATACAAGGAAAGTTTACGCACATTCCAGGGCGCTGTGCAGTGAAGACGAGGAGCGACCTAAATGTCAAAGTACCTCTAGAAATCGCTGTGGGTGTGATAGTGAAGAGAGATTTGAGAACATTGAGGATGCAAGCAATTTCTGGATAGAGTTATGGGAGACGAGAGGGACTGGGAACTAGAAAGCAGAATGGCTGAGTAAGGTCAAGGAAGCAATTGCTAGGAAAGTCCCAGTGCCTTCGGAGGGGTCCAGGAGGTTAGAGTGCTCTGAAGCGGTCAAGTGTTTACTCAAGAAAAGGAACTGGAGCGCCCCAGGGACTGACCGCCTTGTTAACTATTGGTGGAAGCGCATGCATGTGCTGCACGAGGGGATCACTAAAGCCTTCGTTGCCATCTCTGAAAGCACCGAGGAATATCCCACTTGGTTTTCTGAGGGAAAAACGCGACTCATCCCTAAACTATGTGAATTCAGCAGCGAGAATCAGCGACCAATAACGTGCTTAAATAACATCTACAAATGGTTCACGTCGTGCCTTCAGACACCAATGGACAATCATTTGAGTGAATTCGACCTGATGGAGAGTGGACAAAGGGGAGCCAGATTGGGCTGCAGTGGGACGTCAGACAATCTTTGACAGAATTGTGACGTTAGATTGTCACAGAGGAAAACGAAACCTAAGCATGGCTTGGGTAGACGTAAAGAAGGTGTATGACTCGGTGGATCACAGCTGGCTGCTTGAAATTATGGAAGTTCACCGCTTTCCTTCCTGGCTTTGTAGAGTCATGAGATTCTTAGTTGCAAGCTGGAATACTAGGATTGTTACTACCACCAAACATGGTCCCGAAGCCTCTCGTTGTATTCGATTTAACAGAGGATTGCCGCAGGGAGCCTTACTTTGCCCGCGCCTCTTTACGCTATGTTTAAATCCAATAGCCTGGTAACTGGAAGCTACTGAGGGATATAAGTTGTCGAGGCCTATAAGCGCCAAAGTATCCTATCTAATGTATATTGATGATCTGAAAGTGTTTGCGTCCTCTGAAGCTAAGCTCAACAGAGTTTTAAAATCTACCAGTGCCGCCATGGAGGACATTGGACTAACATGGAATCCTAAGAAATGCAATGTGATTCATGTGACGAAAGGGGCTCAAGTGCATGATGCAGCAGGTGTGAGGTTAGGTCAGGTGGGGGTCGTGGAAATCCTGGACGCGAGTTCTAGTTACACGTTTCTTGGGGTGAGAGAGTCTGTGATGCAGGATGAGAAGGTAGCATTGGAATGTGCAGCAAAGGCTTACCTGCAAAGGTTGTCATTAATTTGGAGTAGCCCTTTGTCTGATTCCAACCGTGTGACTGCAAGTAACCAGTTTGCTCTTCCAGTCCTCTCCTATTTGATGTGGACTCAGCATTGGCCTATTACAGAGCTTAGAGTGATCGACAGAGAGGCGAGAAATATAATCTGTAAGAACGGAGGGAAGCATCCGCTAAGTTCGACGGCTATGTTTTATCTACCCAGGGACAAGGGTGGGTGTGGCCTACGCGCAATTGAGCAAGAATACAAGCTAACAAAAATCAAATCTGCAATTAAGCTGTATCAGAATACAGATCCTACCATGAGCTTAGTTCAGAAGTTTGAAGAGAGGGCGAGTGAGAAGAAATTCACTTCGGTAGTTTAGGAGGCATGCAAGTACGCGGAGGAGCTGGAAATGGGTTTGACTTTGAACTATCCGAACCCGTCATGCAGCCCGCGCCATGAACCGGATATAGAAATTCTAGGGAAGAAAGTTAAGGGTTATTTGAGGAGGACTGTGACGGAGAAGTTACAGGAAGAGATTGAGAGCGAACAGTGGCATGGTCGCTTTCTGTGTGCACGGTGGCAGGACGAAGATCTGAGCATGGATGAGTGTTTTGCTTGGCTACGGGAGTGGCCCTCAGCACCCACCCACACGATTACCGGGGTACTGGAGCTTTACGAACAACTCACCCCTACTAGAGTGTATACAGAGATCAAAACAGGAACTTCACAAGGAGAGATCACGTGTAAGTTGTGCGGAGACGCTGCAGAAACTCTTGCGCATGTTTTTGCGGGATTTCCTGCTTTAGCACAGTCCAAGTACTTGGAGCGACACAATGCTGCACTTAAAGTGTTGTTCTTTGAGGTGTGTAAAGACCTGCAGCTAGTGGACTCAGTAACACCATGGTACTCGTTAGTGGCACCCAAACCAGTGTACGAATCTCCGGAAGCTCAAGCTTACTGGGATGTACCAGTGTATGCCGAACAAAGCTATGTCAAGGCTAACGGAGTGGACGTCAGATTTGTGGATCACAGGAGGAAACGAGTCTGGGCAGTTGAAATGAGTTGCCCCTGGTTAGACAACCGTAGAAAGAAGGAGAGCGAGAAGACGGAAACGTATGCTCCACTGCGCTGGGAGTTAAGGAAGCAGTACCCTGGCTATGTCGTTGAACAGTGCAATGTAGTGATTGATGTGCTAGGCGGTTGGTCTAAAAATTTAGAGAAAACAATAAAAAAACTTGTGGGCGCTAGAGGAAAGGAGGTTCTGAGAAGGATGCAGAAAGCTATTATCTCAAGTTCGCTTAACATAGCGCGGGCCTTCAAGGCCACCGTCAAATAATTTTCTGAACTTTAGGAATTAGGGATTATTAGAAAATTTTAAGAATTTTATTTTTATTTTTATTTTTTTATTTTTTTTTTTAGGATTTCAGGACTTTAGGATTTAGGATTTAGGATTTAGGATTAGGATTTTAAGGATTTTTTTTAAAAATGTATTTTATCATTTTAAAACGCTCCTTTATATAGAGACTTAGGTTCCGTAAGAAGACATAGGCTACGCTTTGCGCCCTATGTACTTTTAATATTAGAGCATCCACACGTGTATACTGCAGATAACAATAATAATAACAATAATGATGATGATGATGATGATCTGAAGACGGAGATTAGAAAATTATGGGGTATCAAACATCTGGAAATGGTACCGCTAGTTGTTAGTGCACTTGGTGTAGTCAGCAAAAGATACGATACATATTTTGACAAGCTGAGGATTACTATCGGGACGAGATTGTTGCAGGAGACAGCTTTACTGGGAACAAGAACCCTAAGGAAGGTGTTGGAAAGTTGAAGGAGAAGAAATAACTCTAATTGACCTTTGGCTTTTTGCTATGGCTCGCTCCATTGGTGTAATGTCGGTATAACATCCACCAGAGCTAAAGCATTACCGTTGCAATATTAATAATAATAATAATGATGTTAATAACCACAACAACCGCAACAAAGGGTAGCACGCATGTCATGAAGATAGCTGCGTAGGCCTGCTCCAATCCTGCCCATACCAGGACCAGGTAGTTTACTGCCCAATGGCCTAATATCTGCTTTGGGCTCCATGCTCAGGGTAAAGACCTCCTATGCCACAGGTATAAGGTTCTAAATTAATGGGCTAAAGGTGAGTGCTCTACAGAAAACCTACGGGGTGAGTGTGGACTCCAAAGCCATGGTAGGTAACCCACTTATTGGTGGTGCTAAGAAACAAAACACCCGGCTATTGACAAAGAGTGCATTATTAAAAGGACAACTCGTATCAATATATTTTTATGCCGCGTCGGTGGTCGCTCGGATAAATAAAGACCTCAAGCCTCAGTGGGAAATCAAGCTGGGATCGAAAATTATGCTACTAGAAAATTAGATTTACCTTCTCGCATTGGCCTTCTGAGTACCAATACCCCAAATCCCTTAATTAATTAATTGATTAATTAATTCATTAAAGCGTAATCGATAAAAATGGACTCTAGATGACTATAACGATGTTATGAAGGCATAATACAACATTTGGAGACCCAAAAACCCGACCAAACAGCCATACCTTATGATGTTAGCAAACTAACTAATATAAGAAGAGACGTCATTAAAAGTAAACGCCTCACAGTTGCTAAACTCGAAGGCTTTTAGACAAACATCATTCAGACAAGCACATCATCTTCCCCTAGTGAAGAACAGACCCAGAGTACTTGTGCCAAGGAAACTGAGACTCCGTCTGAAAGATCTGAAAAAGCAGTGGACCCACAAAATACTGAAACAATAGATTTGGGCGAGAAGGTCCCAGAAATGAAAGCTGGCATATTAAGAAAATAACAAAACAAATTGTAAAGGAACAAGAAATGGCTGAAAGACCCATCTTGCAAAAGATAAAGAAAGATCGCCGTGTTAATGAGAAAATCGCAACTGCCAATTTAGCTACCTATCTATAACATTTCCCAAATTTCAATTTTGTTCCTTTTTCCAATCGTGTGTTCTATTTCGTCAGAAAAATTTGGGTATTCGATTTTGTTCTACAAAGTGATCTTTTAGTCGCTCTTTGGTCTCTTTCTTTTTAACTAAGGATGTGTTTGCGCAAATTTTGTTTTTCAGAGGCGTTCCTTTTCTTGATTCTGGAACGGTCCCCTCTTGAAAAGCGAGAACAGATTGTTTCTGTTTTTTGTGTTCCTTTTGATGAAATCGGAACAAGCTTTCCTACTACTTGGGAACAAAATGGTCCTTTATTGCTAAAAGGGGAACCAATTGTTCCCGAGTTCCGAATCCCGAGGGGAAAAAATTGGTCCTTAATGGATTATTTGGGAACTATTGTTCCTAAAAGTGTGTTCCTTTGGATAACATGGGAACGTGCTTTTAAAAAGATACGGAACAAAATGGTCCTTTATTGTTAAAAAGCGAACCAATTGTTCCGAATTCCCAATCCCGGGCGGACCAAATTGGACCTTAATGGATGATTTGAGAACTATTGTTCCTAAAAATGTGTTCCTTTCTATCACATGGGAACCAATTGTTCCGAGTTCCGAATCCTGAGCAGAGCAAATTGGACCTTTAATGGAGGACATAAGAACTATTGTTCCTAAAAATGTGTTCCTTTTGATAACATGGGAGCGTGTTTTTATAAAAATACGGAAAAAAATGGTCCTTTAGTGTTAAAGTGGAACCAATTGTTCCGAGTTCCGAATCACGAGTGGAACAAATTGGTCCTTTATCTGTGATTTAAAATCGAATTGTACCAAAAACGCGTTAATCCTTTGTCATTATTTGAAGAGCATTTGTTTCTACTCGTGAGTTGCCAAAAGGTTTTGCGAGAAGAGGAACGTTTGTTCTACATTGTGTATTTTCGCAGCGCTTCGCTTTTATTGCTCGTTTTCTGTCCTTTTCTCCGGTGTTCCTAAGGAACAATTGTTCCCTTTTTAGCTGTTACCGTTGGATCGCGTTTACAACCTTAATAATATGTATGTTATAGTAATGCGTGCAATGAAGGAGTACCTGCAATGATAATAATCCAAAGCATTTTACGTATAGCGATTTATGGGCGCGTTGCGTCAAATTCAAAAATGCACATCACTTCTCTTGCTGGTTCCGATTGGTTAGTTCCGTTGTTATTTTATCGGCCTTTGTTGAATGAGACAAACGAAAGCGCTCTTTTAAATGCATTCATTTCCTCTCACTAAGAAAAAATGAGTAAAGCAAACAAGATTGAGTGGTCTAATATCGATGGCGTATTGCCTAAACCAAAACGTCTTCACCTAGGAAAAGACGATGTCGACAGTTTGTACCATTGCCCGATCCAATTGTGCGAACTTAAAGGATTTCAAAGCCAACGCGGGTGTAGGAAACATGTCAACAAGCATAGTTGGTTCTCTTATTTCGACGAAAAACCCTGCGCAAAATCTTCAAAAGTGCCAACGAAATCGTGCGCCTCCAGTACAGTTGTTGATGATGTATCGTCTACGCGTTCAAAACCCAGCGCTAGATCAATGCCGTCCTTCTCATCTTCCACTCAAATTGGCAAGCAATTTACGACTTGGCTTGCTGGAAGTGGCGGCGGTTACAAGAACGATCGTCCCGCTCAGCAGATTGTCTATAGATGCTTGAAATTTCTCAAGTTTTGCTGCGAAGAGGAAGAGGAATTAAATTTCGAAGTAATGGATTTTAGCCTGTGCTCTCCAAGCCTGTTGTTTACGAACAAACCGTGAAAACGTGTCAAAGTGACCCCGGGCAAGTGAATCCCTCTAACCTGACATTTGCAACAATTTTTTTGGCCACCTACTTGTCATCAAGGTGAAAGAATCGCGTTCCATGACTTATCAATATCTGACAGTTGAAATGGTAAAGGCAGCGAAGGCGAACGGCGGTTTCATCGATCAGAAAACCTTTAAGACTGCGGGAAAATTCGGATTTGACTCTGTCATTTTGACAGATACGAGCATGCAAATACTCGACGGCTAAATTAATTTCGTGAGGCCTTTGCTCAAACCCCAGTGTGACTTTGTTTTGGTCACCAAAAACGGAAGCCAGCACAGCAAATTGGGCAACGAGATAAGCAAGTTGGTCTTCGACGCTATTGGCAAATACATTCGCCAAATCGTCGAAACGCAAAGTCTTCACACGCTTGACGACAGAGAGCACCAAGTTTCGTCTGAAGACCAAATACATAGCTCTGTCGTTGCCAAAGTACACTATCAAAAGCGGAGATCGCGCGAAGTTGCTTTAAAGGCCCACGAATGTCTTCAAAATACAGGGCACCAAAGGCTCAGAGGTGGATATGGAAGTGAACACAAGATTTAGCAGCTCAAATTCCACAGTAACTTTTGAGCCAGCCATTGAATGTGCAAGATCAGGAAACGCACGGCCCAAAATCGATACCCCGCATTCAAATCGCTTACTAAGTCAGGGCTATCAACGTCGACCGTTGAGATTTACGACAAATGAAGACGATTTTCTAAAAAAGAGTATCGATAACTACGTATTTGGACAATGGACTGCTCTTTTAAGAGACCCAGATTTTCGTTTTTAGAAAGGCAGGTTGACCGATTCTTTGAAGAAGAGGGCAGAACTAAAGTTTCTCTCAAACTAAAACCTCTCTACCGGTATTAGGGGCTTGTAACTCGCAGGATAAAAGGAAACAAACCAAACAACTTGAGTATACTTTAAGATGGATCATATCAAAACAAAACTCAGTTCAACCCTATTATATGGAACTCGGCTTTATCCCGTATCACTTTACCGTTGAGTTGAGAGCAAGGCCTACTCATCTTTACTGGAAGAAGAGGTGTTGTAAACTTCGACTTTTCGAGCTTTTCTGCCCTTTAATATTGTTGTAGCGTAATGCGATACCAAGAGAACAAAGGATATCAACCCTCATTGGCCGATGGGCCTAAGTGGCGATCCGAGGGTGAACTTGTCTCTGATGAAATGTGTTTCCGAGTTCGTTTATGGTGTTGGTATTCATGTTAATATGAACGAAAATAAACTGTGATGTTGAAAAGAAAGAATGTGAAGAAGGGTTTTCTCTGAGGCGGGCGTGCCATAAAAAAATGCAACATTTTATCGCCTTCCAATGTAATTTACAAATATTGGGGTGAACTCGCTACAATGTCACTAAAATAATCAGGCCATACACGCTAAACACGCTAAAGACGCCATACACGCCTTACTCAGGGCACATGGATGGAAGATATAACTGAGCCATGACCGTGTGGCATGAACATCTCTCTCTTTGAAGGAGATAGGTTAGTAAATGGATGAAAGTGTAACCTTAGGGGCTTAAAGAAAAGAGAGGAAGCAAAAAACTGCAAAGTTTAGGGAACTGGGAATCATGGCGAGCGGACGTGTGGTTTTCAGCTCTGTTAAATTGTACAGTTTTCTCTTAATGCATTTCTCTTATTGCTTTTTGTTTTAGTTTAAACATTTCTATTAGCGTCTGTCGTAGCTTTAACATTTACTGAGGAAATGGGGAAACCAAAGAAAAATTATTCGGCTAATGCTGCAGCGGCCGACGAAGATAACTTAGAAACCAAAGATGAAGGAGAATTGGTCACCATTGCTACAGTGAAGCAAATGCTTGATGTTCAGCAGTCCATGCTAAAAACGCTCTTGGATTCATTTACCTCCACTGTCAACGCAAGAGTCGATAAGCTGGCAGACTCAGTCGCGTCTCTCAAAGCAAGCCTTGAATTTACACAAAAGGATGTCGGAGATTTGTTGTCCTTAAAATCGAAGCTCGTAAGCGCCGAAAATGATATTGTTGAAATAAAAAACAATGTGGAACTTCATGGAAACAAAATCGAGTACCAGGAAAACCAAAGCAGACGGAACAACATCAGAGTATTTGGTATACCAGAATCGGCAGGCGAGACTTGGGAATCGGCTGAAACGAAGGTGAAGGACGCCATCAAGGAGAAACTCAACATTGATGTTGACATCGAGCGCGCTCACCGTGTTGAACGTAGAAAGTCTACAGGAATCAATCAACACCAAGCTGGTGCTAAGCCTAGAGTTATTGTGTGCCGACTGAGTAGTTGGAAGCAGAAAGAAGCTGTGGTAAGAAAGGCAAGAAAGGAAAACCAGAAGGTCTGTTTATTTGCGAAGATCTTTCGCAGGCGACGCTTGAAAAGAGGAAACCTCAACTGGAGAAGCTCAGGGCGGCCAAGCAAGCTGGAAAATCAGCATATTTTATCTTAGATCGCTTGATCATTCGTGATAAGCCCTCCGGTTCTTCAAATGCTTAAGATAAGTACATTTATATATTGCTTTTGTTCGACTACTCAATAGAAGAACTACCGTTTAGTCATTT
>OX421458.1:18466899-18484399 GCA_949126865.1 Montipora capitata | reverse complement strand
GGAAAAGAGAACAAATTTTTAAAAAACGCTACAACATTTAAAAAAATTTAGATATACCACCTGCTAAAGAATTACTAAAGAAACAATTTAAAGCGAAAGCACAAAGCAGGGGTGGATCCAGAAATTACAGAAAGAGGGGGGGCCCCACACGCCCTCTATCCGAGAAATTCACGTTATTGACGTATATCTATCAAGGCAAAATATATTTGAAATACGAAAAGCTCTGAAACTGAACTAATCATTATCTAAAGTAAAAAAGCCTGATGTACACTGTGCCACATAAAAGTGGGTTGGTTACAAAAGCTCTTTAAATACAGGGGCAAAAGAAGGGGAGCCTGGGACCACTCCTAAATCCGCTCTTTCAAAGAGTACGAAGATTTGAAAAGACCAACCAACACTAGCGCCAAAATAATATCTTCAAACAAGTTCTACCGAGAATTAGGGAAGAAGAAGATTGATGTGAATGAACCACCAACATCTGATGAAGTTGAACAGTTTTGATTGAAATCTGGGAAAATGTGAAATCCCATAATGAAGCCGCAAGATGGATAAGAAAACAAGAGGAGCTACACAAGCAACTAGAAAACCAACCATGATAAGCATTAGATGGTGAAGAGGTCATCCATGGCAGAAAAAAAAAAAAAGAACTAGCAACTGGAAATCACAGGGAAAAGACAAAGTCACCACCTTCTAGTTTTGTAAGTATCCACAATGATATGCCAAAAGCCTACACAAGCGCCATTGAAAATCCAGAAGGAACACCTCAATGGCTTACAGAAGGCCTTACATATTTACTTCCAAAGACAAAAGAAACAACAAACCCAGAGAACTACATAACAGGCCTATAACTTGTCTCTCAAAGATGTACAAGATCCTCAATCCAATACATTCTTAAACGAACGCCAGTTTTTACCAACAAAACAAAAAGGATGCAAAAGGGGAAGCTACAGTTTAGGGCTGTAAAGATCAGCTACTAATCAGCAAGATGATATTGGAGGAATGAAAGACAAGGAAATGTATGTTTTTCACCAGCCTGGAGGTCCTTACGGGGAAAAATTGTGCCAAGGTCTCGAGCGCGGACCAAGACCGCATGCCGATGGCAGTACGTGAGACTGAGTATATAGTTTTTCCCTATACGGGCTGAAACGGGTGTGCTAGTTGCGAACCTGCTGCTTAAGTCTGGCCTGTGATGCTTATTATCAAAAGAGAAATATCAGGCAATACTGCAATGATCGGGTGAATCTGTTCACAATATTTATTAATTTGTTTACACTGTTAACTTTAAAAAACATTTAAAAGGCTATAAAAATCTAATTTTGTCCTAACCAACACCTGTCAATTACAAATTGCAGTCAAAATGGCATTCTGACGAATCAAATTCTTTTCGTTGTCGTGGCACGCAAAAATCAATTGTCCGCCAGTAAAAAGAGCAAGGATATATCTTGGAGACACGATTCGTAACAAAACTGTAGCTTTAATCAATCAGAGCGATAGCAGACAACCGAGGGAGTACAGACAGACGAGGAAAAACAGCAAGAGCCGAATCCTGAGTAAGCGTTAACCTAACATGTCACTGGCCAGTACTGGCGTGACTTCCTTTTCTTCCTCCCTAAGATTACAAAAATGTGTTACGAGCTGTATGGGTAGATAAGAAACGTCGAGGTGCAAGGAACGGACTAACGGAAACAGATGTAGAACTGATATCTAAAACTAACAAAGTTCACTCTCTTGCATTCTTTTTAGTTTAGAGTCCATAACAAAGTCATTGTAACGTGCTGGACGGCGTTGTACGCATATGGATCTGCGGTGTGGTTGACTTGTATTGAGTCTATCACTGGGTTGGGATTGGTCCCTTCGCATGGCTCATGTCAGATAGCGGGAAGGCTGTGATCAGGAATTTCCCGAGTAGCAGGAGTCGAGATTGTGCTGGGTATGACCGGTGGAGACGGACAGGAATATATTGGCTGCTCTGGAAGGACTTCGTTGGATCACGAGGCTGCATCATCTTTGGATACCGGTGGATACAAGTCTATTTTTTCAGACGGGACCCGGTAGCAATCAGATGTCTTCACACGGTAGGGTGTGCTTCGAGAGCCAACAAACTTTTTGATGTGGCAGAAAGAGCCAGCTAAGGACAGTTACGATCCAGAAGGCATGTCTGAAGTCAACTACATAGAATTCACGACTTGGCATGATGCTCGTGTGGCTGAAAACTACGCGTTCATTTTTCGGGAGGAGCTCGTGGTCTATTGTCAATCAGACGTGCGGTTGCTGAAAGAGGGGTGCCGACGATTACAGAAAGAATTCGATGCAGAAGCGGGTTTCAATCCCTTCTTAAAAATGCATCACCATCGCTTCATAGTGCATATGCTATTTGTAAGAGAAATGGTTGCAGCCCTGCACCATTGTGGTTGATCCCCTATTAGGATTGAATGTACTTGCACCAACCAGAGCAACGAGGTCTTGCTCGTCATGCCACCGACAAAGGCATCACCAAGGAAGAGCGCCAGGCCCTTGACCTCATGCAGTTGGCCTACCCCGATTACGAATCCGTGGACTTCCAGTGGCTGATCACGTTTGCACATGCAGGCAAACAAGGCGAACAGCGAATCCAGACCCCTGCATGTGCCTTGGAAGTAAATGGATTCGACCGTGTGTGTAAAACCTGTAACCAGAGCAAAACACATCCCTACCAGTTCCCTTGGCCAATTCTATGAAGCCATTTTTGCCAAAGAGTTGGCCACCTGTGCGGCCGGGTACAACCTCGTTTTCATGTGGGACTGTGACTGGGATTGCCTCAAACAACAGCGAAAAGACATCCAAGCATGTCTGACAGACTATCCTGTGGTCATACTGTTTAACCATAGAGAGGCCTTTTTTGGAGGCCTGCACCAATACAGTCGTGCCCTATGCCACTGCTGACAAGAACAAGGGTGAGGTGATCCGGTGCGTGGAGGTACCTTTCTGTACCCATCGGTCAACAAGTACTCTCGCCACCCAATCGGGCACCCCGAGATCAAGACCCGCATGGAAGGCACGCACCTGTCCCCGTACTCCGGCTTGGCCAAAGTGGACATCATCCCACCACGTTTCAAACACCATCCCGTGTTGCCATTGATCTGACGAGTGCCGGTAAACTTACGTTCCACTGTGCCAAGGCCAAGCCCCACATACTGGACTGCGCCTGGCGATGTTCTCACACCCCTGAGCAGCGCATGCTAAGCGGCACTTGGTGTACACCTGAGCTAGAAGACCACTGATAAAAACCTCGCAATTGAAACAACCAGAATGTGGGACATGAAAACAGAAATAGTACCAGTGTTATACACTGTAATGTGTATGTGCTCTGGGGCTCATTAAGAAGGGATTGGAAAAACAGAAAAAAAAAAAAACAAAAACCCTTGGCCAATCCGCCTCAGTGAGTTTCAGGAAACAACCATATTAGGAACAGCTCACATAATGAGGAAGGTTCCGTCCACAAAGCAAGATCTAATAGCCCTGGTGTGCCCAAGGACCGTCGTTTGGACTTCGCCCTGCAAACTAAACAGCAGTAATTTACATAATAATCATAATCATAATCATAATCATAATCATCATAATAATAATGACGATGATAATAACAATGATAATGATAACGATAATGATGAAGATGATGATGATGATGACGATGATAATAATAATAATAATAATAATAATAATAATAATAATAATAATAATAATAATAATAATAATAATATGAAATAGAGAATACTCAAACTGAGGTAGACGCTGCTCACAGAAAAATGAAGGTTTTTCAGAACCAAACCCAGTTTATAGAAATAAGAGTTTCCTCTAGCATTCATCAAGAAGATTTCACTGAACGTATCATGAGCAAAATTTGAAGTGCGAAGAGTTCCCGCGTAATATTCGGAATGATATTGTGAGAGCTCTAAAAATTGGGAGGCGTACTGTTTAAGAAATATAAAATCTTTACGCGAACCCACTTATTACAAATTCCTTCTTGAAAGGGTTATAAATTAGCCGCTAAGATTTCATTTCAATAGCTGTGAGTCACTCATTAAGTAACTCGATCAAATCTCTGTGGAGTGACCAGGTGCTTATCTATATAATTTGTGACAGTTTATGTGGAGGAGGAAACTTACAGCCATTGTAGACTTGTGAGTCCTAAGAACATCTTTTCTGGGAGTTGAGTTATTTTATTGTTCTTAAGATCTCTAGAAATGAAAGCATGGAAAGCAATATATAAGAAACCTTCTGCAAAGCTAAGCTAGCGTTGCACTACGTTATCTCAATACTACTATTTAAGGTGATTGCTCAGAAAGAGGAAAAAGTTGTCGAACGATTTTCTTGAAACTTTCCCTGAATGTTCCCTACTAATCCCCGTTTTGAAAACTACAATAAAGAAGATAAATCACCGTGCTTGTTTATTAACCCTTTCACTCCCAAGAGTGACACTTATAGATTTTACTCGGTCTAACGCCAGACGATTTTACTCGTCAATGGGAAACCCCACGGGGGTGAAAGGGTTAAGAGATATTATGGGCCAATCTTACCCCATTGATGCCTGTGCTGACACTAACCACGCGCGTTATTTAATCGGCTCAGGGTACATTTTGCGGTAGCTAAACGGGAGGGTTTTTAAAGTAACAGTTGAAAAAACACCTGATAGGTAGAAAGTCAGAGCACATGATACAATGTTTCTAGAGTCGTTCTTTTCAGGATCATAATTGACATCCTTCGAAGAGGTTTTGTGTACGTTTTTAGCTATATCTTTTTTCCTTCCGTTAATTTTTTTAAAAACTTTTTGTTATTTAAAGAGGAGAATTTGTACACCAAAATTATGCAATAAAAGATATAGGTCGCGGTACTTGTTTAAGAGTAAAACACCTTCGTACCTGTCTATCTTGATTCTCGCAGATCGAAGCAACAAAATTCGCCATGTTCTCGGAATGCGCACGCTTATTCGCAAAGAGTTATGGGTCATTGACAACTTCTCTCGCGTGCTTTGAGAACCGTTTCAGCGTGTATGATCCACTTACACCATATTTACAATGTTTCAAATTTGGCCAATTTATAAATATCGACACACCATATGCGCAGTACAGGATGCGCAGTGCAAAACTGAGGAATCACCTCAAAGTATATTAAGCAAAACGATGAGATCGCTGCAATTAATCCCCATTAGGCTTTTATTCTGGTTCATTTGCAACATTTGCTGATCCCAGCTTTACTCAATGCTAATAGCGGAGCTCCGCGCGCGCGGAGCACCATAGCTAACAAAATATGGTAACCCATCGATGTAAGAAAATTTGGTTTTATAGCCATGACGTCATGAACGTCCGTACATACGTTCAAACGTACGTACGTGTACGTACGTCCGCCCCTCCATGTATGCCAATGTGACCAGTATCACTTAACCGTATCACGGGCTCAAGTTTAGAGCTCATCGAGGAGGCAATACTCCAGTTTATTATTCCACTATTACGTCATTTTACCGTATTTGTTCAAGAGAACGCGCAAAATATGAGACGGTATTACACCGTAGAACAGAGGAAATACGGACGCAACTGGAGTTTTTGATGAACGAAATTGTTTTCAACACGATACAAAGCCCGAGAATTTAGCTTGTCATCGCTTGTCTATTGTCATTTCGTTTATACAATCAAATAAAGGACATTTGGCAGGCTTTCTGTGCCGTTTACGTCGTTCGCAAGCGCCCTAAAGGACAGATGATGCATTTTTTTTAGAAACGCTCTTACCAAATACAATTGAAGCAAAATAACACCTTTTTGTATAGGGAAATAATCAACCTCTTATTCGATGGTTTAACATATAATATCGCGGACATTTTGCTCATTGCTCGTATTTTTCCTCGCCCCTGCGGGGCTCGGAAAAATACTATGCAACTCGCACAATATCCGCCCGTATTATATGTTAAACCATCAAATAAGATGTATTTACACTATAGCTAATTTACAGCATACATCTTTGATATTGGACATCAATGTTATGGTCAATTGACACCTGTCAAAACAAGGTATCCGCTGACCAGTATCACGTGACGATATCGCGGGCTCAAGTAAGACGTTATCAAGGTCAGTTGCTTTTTTTTTTAAGTTGACCGCTGACAGTTGACCCGGGACTGGTTGTTGATTGGATCGCAGGATCAATCCAGGTCAGACACTCACACTCACACCTGAACGAGGCTTAATTTTTCGCGCTCTTTCTGTGGCTCGACGCGGCTGCACAGCCATGCTACGTCAGCAAAGCTCTTGACAGTCAATGCTTTTCGTGTTCAGGAACGGTTTGGAAAATATATTTTTCTTGCATTTTTCTCTGGTTTCAATCCAGGTTTAACATAATATAGCCGTAATTATTCAAGTCAAGCATTGGAGGGATATAAACTTAAAGCTGAGTGTATATTTTTAATTTTTCTAGGGCTTCTTTTTGCTCTGAATTGCAGTTTTTGGTATGTCTTAAGATTTTTAATTTCGAATCTACTAAGGTTGCAAGATGCCTGGACGGCCTATGTCAGAAGAACAGAAACGAAAGAAGAGAGAAAGAGAACGAGAACGACAAAACGGTACACCAGTAATAGCTTAAAGTTGGTGGAAGCATAGGCATCCCAAGCTCGCGTCACTAAAGACAGCCGTTGAGAATTTAAACGCGTTATAAGACTTTGTATGGAAAATAAAATACCGTCGATTATGAAGCCTAAAAAATGCTCAATTTAACGTTCATTCAATAAAATGAATAAAAATGACTTACCTCTGGTGTATTCTTGTGCCTTTTGGAGCTTATTTTAGCGTTTCGGGAAGCCCGTGTTTTCAATGTATTGTTCTAAGACGAAGTCTACTTCGTCTTAGAACATTAGCTTTCGATTATTGATGTGATGGCCGATTACTTCATGTAAGCTAACCTTTTCAAAATGGCTGCTTAGACTTAAATACTGTTGAACAATGCTGTTTAAAATGGGTGTTGAGGCTTAAGTAAGCACTATTTCAGATGCCGCTTACACATTGATCAACAGTACTCATTCGAAATAGTATTTTTAGGGTACTCCATTTGGTTAGTCCATAGGGTACTCCATGGAGTAGGGCTCCGCGTTTTGTCCTCTCCCCAACCACAGCCACCATTCGATCAAGTGCAAACACGCATTTTAGAAATATCTTTTGGACTACATAATTATGAGCATGAATTATTAACAAATTTTCCCTTATCACAGTCTCATTAAATTAAAAGTAAATGGTAAAAATCAATAGATGTAGGTTAAGAGTCCTACTTTTAAACAGCGGAACCGGTTATGTGCTTTGGATGAGTCAGAAATCCAGTCTTCTTTCATGCACCGGTGACATTTCAAACTATGAAACTAAACTCGATATTTGCCCCCGCAGCAAGGAGGCAACCTAGAAGTCCCCGCGTAAAACAAGAAAATATGTAAATTAATTTGTAAATTGGTAGATATTGTATAGGGGAAAGCAATCTTGATTTGCTCAACCGAGCGTGCAAGGAAGGTGGTATCGGTATTGTTCACCTAGTTCGCGAGGTGTCCTGGGTGACTTGAGCCACGAAGCAGAACGATATCGAAGGTTCAGCATAGCGATTAAAGGTGAGTAATTTTTAAATATTTACAGAGTCCCTTTTACTTCGAAAATCAAAGATTACAGTATCTGATAGAAAATCATATTGCCTGGGTCAGCAGTCGATTTTTCAGGCACAAATCATAAACAGGGGCGACGATTTGTCAGACACGAATGAAATCAGAAACAGGGGCAACAGACTAGACCACAATTAACTGCTAGATGCAACCTCAGAAAACAAAAGCATATAAATTGCTTTTCAATCAATCGATGAGCTCTAAACGTGAACCCGCGATATGATCACGTGATACTGGTCAGCGAATGCCTTGTTTTGACAGGTGTCAATTGACTATAACATGGTTGTCTAAATCAAAGATTATGCTGTAAACTAGCAGGAGTAAATGGCCGTCATGTTGAGCACAAGCTCTAACCCTAACCCTAACCCTAACTTTAGAAAGGTTACCTTAGAAGGCCAATCCCCAAATACAATTTAGTTGTAGACCTAAAAGGGTTATCAACTACTTAATTCTCAGATTTTATTTAAAATAGTTGTTTGAGTCACTTAGTTATAACTAAGTCAAACAAAACTTTGCGACCAGGCGCATAGCGATATATATATTTTTTGAAAGATTATTTGGGGCACAACACTTACAGCCATCGCAGACTTGTGAGCCCTGAGAAAACCTTTTCTGGGAGTTCACTTATTTCATTGTCATCAAGCCGTCTAGAAATAAAAGCATGGAAAGCAATGTATAAGAAATTTGTCCTAATTTATCTCAATGATAATTTTAAAGGCCTACTTGGCAACGTACACAATTATAATTGAGCGAGAACAGTTCAATGAGTCCTAATGTAACTTGCCTGATTCATCAGCTGGGAATCAGATAGTATAGTTTCGAATATCCTGGCGACACTGTAATATGCCGTGGATGGGGAAAAGCTTCTAATAAAACCTTGGTGAAAACTTTAGCTTGAGTTCCCACGAGAGCGGATTATTCACTGTTCAACCTGATTCTAAGAAATAACACCGAACGCTAACTTGATTCAGAAAGTTAAGTTTCTATTTCTAAGACGGCATACTTTGTGCGCGTTTAAGTTTTTGTTCTGGTTGATGAAGCCACTCGGGAGAAAATAAGCGACAATTTGTGTCCTTTCCTTTAAGCGAGCTGAAAAAAAGTTGGCTTGAAAAATAGAAATGTATAATTCCAATAAAGAAAGGAAAGCGCGGCTCTAACACTAATCAAAGTTAACGCGGCCCACATCGCTACTGCGATTCAAATATAAAACAGACATCGACAAAGTACATGTTTGTAGTCGATTCTCCGTTCTTGTAAAAAGGGGATGGACGTTTTTTTGCAACAATGTGAAAAAGAAATTATGTTATTTTGTTCCACAATAATTTGTGTCAATCAGTTATTTATAAAAACGGCTGCAACCGTTGCAATCGATTCACATACACAAACGACTTGCTTGCTTCTTTGTTCAATATCAGGAACGTTTGACCCCGACATATAAAAGCTTTGTAACACACAAAATCATTTTAGCCATAGTTTGTCTGATATAAGATCAAGATTTCCGGAACAACTTCCGAAAATATTAAAGAGAAAAAATTCAGACAGAGAGTTTTAATAATAATAGGGGCCTAAATATCAAACAAAAATGGACAAGATTACCATTCGGTATCAAATAGACTTTTGTGATGTAGTTAAAGTTCTCAAACTGGAGGGGCGTTTGAAAACCCTATGGCGAAAACTTGCTTTTAATTATTTTGAAAGGCTAATTAAAAGCAGTGCTATGTTTGGTGAACACATGCGTAAATGCATGGCGATAAACTTGCAGCTCTTTTAGCTTCGGAGTCGTTATTACCAATTTTTAACTCGGATAGCCGAATATCAACAATCACCTCGTCTCTTTTCCGGATGAAGGGAGGAAGAACGTAACAGGAAATTGATACTGTATTACCATTACTCTATAATTATGTCGTAAAGTGATAGATGGTAAGGTTTCTTTAATTTTGAATATGAGTATTCCGATTTTAAAAAGAAGGCATTACGAAGCATACGACGTCGTTGAAAGGCAATATCATATCGTATCTCTCTTGTGGTTCCCCATCCGGGTACGACTTAACTTTCAATGAACGTTTGTTTTACAACTCAGCGAATGACCATATCAACATTCGCGCTTTAGCTTGCTGTGAAAAAGAAATGAACTAAGAAATGATCAACATGTCATCCTCTATGCCAATGTTTCCCGATTTCATTTTATTTTCTTTAATCTGTCTGGGTTTCGTGTTTTATTAGTAACCACAAATTCTCTCGGGGAGCTGTTTACGTTGTATGATTTGTTTGTTTTAATTTCATCTTGTTTTTTTTCTCCACTCTACTATTTTTTAAGACAGCATACTATGGACTTTGTTACAATATGATAGTCAGGGGATAGGAGAGGGGCACACTTAACCAACCTAACTAATATCGTGCCCCCACCTAATATCGTTTCCAGTGTGTACAGTGTCGTTATGTTGACAACAACTTTCCTTCTTAAATCAAACTGATCACTCTTACTTAACAGGCTAAATAAAACATCGTGCAACATTTTTTAAGCAACAAATGTTGCACGATATTGAACCGTTCGGTTTTTTTTTAGGTTAATTGCTTCTCCAAACCATGGTGTTCCCGCAACATCCCTAGAAAAAAAGAGTTAGTCAACAAATTTTGGAACCGGGGTTTCCCCAGATGGGAAACAGCCTCTGGAAAATTCAGCTCCTATGTCTTCTTCAGCGACAAAGGTTCGCGGTAGGCCACTCTCTTTAGATGATGTTCCATCTGAAGTAAATTCAAAGTATAACTTTTCTGGAATTGGACATCTCGAAGATAGGATGGATTCGGTCATGGTCGGGATATATTTTTATTCCTCAAGACTCTTAAAGAATGATAATTAGAGTAATTACTTATGCTTATAATTAAATAGGAAAGAACAGAGCGAATAAAATAACTACAGAGCATTTGAAAAAGGGCCTAGAAGACTTTTTCTGCCCGAAATTCAGTTTTCATCAATTTTATTCATTATTGCACTGTTATTTTCAAAGAGTTAATTTCACTCCAGTGCTGGAGTAAAAAACTGGAGTAAAATAAAGTGGAGTAATATGTACTCCTAAGAGGAGTTAATTTAACTCCACCAAGAGTAAATTATACTCTCACTAGTTAATATTCAAATGCACTGACTTTGCTAGAGTAAAGTTTACTCTCCCTTCAGAGTAATATAATGTGCTGGAGTTAATTTTACTCCTATTTATCGGGATACTGAGTAAAGTTTACCCAACTTGAATTATACTTTTTGAGAAAAAAAGTAGAAGAGGATTTTACTCCTATGTATTTTTGTAGAGTAAATTTAAATTTAGCCAGTTTAAGATGTGGAATTAGGTTTGTTTTATTTTTGTGGAATCCTCTGGTTAATTCTTTGTTTTCAAGGAGTTGGAGTGAAAAGGTGGAGTAAACTAAACGTAGTAAAATTTACTCCTCTTATTTTGTACTCCACTAATTAAGAGTAAATTATACTCCCTTCCAAGTCAACACTTTTACAGGATTAAAATCCTAATTTAGTGAGGGTTAATACGATGAGGCCACTCTGAATCTTGCTAGTTTTTCCGTTTTTGATTGGACGACGCGCTAAGAAAGAAAGATCGTTATCCTCCGCCATCTTGGATAAAGCACTAGAGAACAGACTGGAAGCTAGTGAGCCGTTTTGGTCAGCAGTCACCGGTGCAGCTCTTACTGATTTCGATTTCGGCGGATTTCGGCGGGTCTTTCGGCGGTTTTATTCACGTTTGAATCAACGATCACAATTTGTGCTGACGAGTTTTTCGTTTGTGTACTCTTTAAATGCTGATCCAAAGCAAGGAAATGCTTACAACAACTCAAGCAAAAAGGTAAGCGTTCACTGAACTATGAGCAGATAATATTTGATGCCTTAGGCCCGATTCAGACATTGCACTGCGTACTTTTCACGAGCCGAACTCAATTCGAGTTCGACTGACACAAATTGAGAAAAGTACGCCTGTTGATTCAGAAGTCGAACGTAATTGGCCGATCCACAGCAGTTCCAAAGCCATTACCAAGAAAACCAATTGATTTTGTCAGCGATTTTCATGTAGAAGGCAAAACATGGTTAATGCATGAAGTTCGGCACATGGAATGTTCGACGTCTGAAATCAAAGCCGATCCACGGCCATGCGAAAGCCGAATTCCCGTCTAGGCCAGGTGAAAAGAACGCCTGAGCCATTCCAAATTGAAATAGCTATTCTTAATTGATTCAAACGCCGAACTTTTCATGTACTTAATCAATGTATAACGTTTGGCTCATGAAAAGTGCAGCGTCTGAATCGGGCCATATTGTAATGTTTACAGCTTATGTAGAATTCAAACTTTTCATATGCACCTTCAAGTCCCAGATTTGTCAGGCAAGGATATTTAGTTTGGCTTAAGTGCTTTAACAAATTGGTATGTATTTCAAAAGAGCAATGAAGCTTTAGATCAAATGGTTAGGCAAACGAGTGCTCTCACCGCACATGATGAGAGAAAGCAGAAAGCTTAAGCCGTCATTTAAACTATTTCACTCAATGCAAGTAGTATGTTAATGCTTGAGATTGTTATTATTTGCATTTAAAGAAAAGAGAGCCAAATTTTGATGAGTCTGCTTTTCACACACGTATAATATTATTATAACAGAAATGACAGTGTCTGACACTTGCAGAATGCAGACCACAAACTAACCCTAACTCACAGTTATTGAAAGCTATTTGTAGGCAGTCTGCAGTTGTCATACACCTTAGAAATGATCAGCTTTATTATTACCAGTATTTTATATGAGACATGTGATATTGCGTGTTATTATCTGGATGTAATTTTTATGACATCTTTTATCTGTAAGTAACAGTAATAATTTTTGTTTGGAATGTGAGTGAGATTGTGAATTATTTTCTTCTAAGAAAACTGAAACTTTTCACTACATTTATTTGTTGATAGCAGTTCAAATTGGAGGCGGGTACAGCTGGGAATTGGTTCATTAAAAGATTGCTGGGAAGTTTGGGCAGAGAGCTGGTTACAGAAAGTGCTGAGGCTAGCCAAGAAGATGCCTTCTTCTTGCAACATACAGTACACACCCCTCCCTACATGTATAATCTATGGAAGAGGAGTTGGAGGAAACCTCAGATAAAAGAAAAGGTTGGTGCCATGAAAAAATCCCTTTGAGGCATGTTTCTGTAAAAAGCTGGAATGCAGTTAAACAGCTGAAAGTCTGACAGACTTAGAAGCTGATTGTTGCTTTTAAACAAGTGATGCATATAGATACAGTATTTACAAATAACTCACATAAATTACACTTTAACAACTAATTCTTGACAGTCACTGTTATAAAATAATTATAAAGCACTGTCTCAGTTACAGGCCTGTGTAAGTATAAACTAATAGTGCCTAGCGATTAGTGGAAGATGATTCTGCAGTTTTATTTATCCACTGTTTCACCCAAGATATACTTTCAGTTTAAAATCTGAAATACTCCTATATGAGATAATTCTAAATACCCCATCACACATAAATAATAACAGCGTCTGGCAAGATATTGTCAAGATTTGTTCCATGAGTTCCACTACTATATGTTTACTTTTTTCATTATGACAAAATTAATTTGATAACTTACACTAAGTTACTCAATGAATCAAAAAAATGTTACAGGTACATGTATATAATTTCTCATGCAAGTATTACATGTAGTTCCATTTATTTGGCACACCAAAATGGTTGGCTGGCCTCTTTTGTTTCTCAGGATTAGGGATGTATTGGATTTGTGCTCTCTTCCTATTTTGTTAGAATATTGTGGAATGATCTTAATTTTGGAAGGGGTTATACTAATCATTATTCTCTTTAATTCCTTTTAAGGATGATGAGTCAATCAATGGTGAGGTTCTAAAAACATCATTTGCAAGGATTGTTGCTTCTGGCACACTAAGTGAACTAGAGCCATTTACTGTACCTTTTGGTAGAAAGCAAGGTTTTCTTAAAACTTTCATTTGCTTTAATTTTTTGCTGGGAGCATACTATGTTTGTAATATTAATTATCAGCTTAATCACAAGGCTTTTTTTCTTTTCGGAAACAATTCTGTTGGAGAAAAAAAAACACACAGTGGTAAAGTTCAACGATTGCAAAATTTTTGCATCAGTTATCCTAAGGCATGTTTCATTTTTATATGTTTGACTTCTTTCTGTAAGAACTGACTTGTATGACATGTACATAAAAGCCATTTTGTTATACTGAGACACATTAATTTTATGCAAGTATGCTGTATGCTTTAGTTTTTGTTATTGAATTTAGATTTTGCAACCATCATTGCTATCTGTAATCAAACGCATACCACTCAATTTATCTTTGTTTAAGGAAAGAACACATTCAGCTGATTGCCATTTAATTATTACCTGTGATTAATTAGAATAAAGATAGCTTCGATTTTTACGATGTATTTGCATGTGTATATTTATCATGTGCATTCTTTGCAATCTTGTGATTAAAATTACTAGTATTAGATGCTTCATTGTAAACCTGGTCTTTTCTTTACATAATATTAAAAAATTGAACTTTTTATGGTTTTATGAGAAATCTGACTATAAATGAAGATACAGTAGATCTAGTGAGGGTAAATGTGTTCTGTAGAAAGAGTAAATATTACTCTGATAAGGGGAGTAAAGTTTAAGAGGGTAAATTTTACTCTTGAAAAGGAGTGGTTTTGTCCCTTTTTTTCTCACCCCAGTTTTGGAGTTAATTTAACTCTGTCGAGGGTAAATTGAACTCCATTAAAAGAGTTTAATTCACTCCAATAGAAGGATAAAATTTACTCTTGTATGGGAGTGAATTTTACACTACAGGAGGAGTAAACAACACTGGAGTAAATTTTACCCCAACAAAGGAGTAAAAGATATAGGAGTACATTTTACTCCAAAAACGGAGTAAGCAATACTGGAGTGAATTTTACTCCAAAAATGGAGTGGTTTTGTACCTTTTTTTCTTTACTCCCTTTTTGGAGTTAAATCTACTCCTTGAAAATAACAGTGTGAAGGCCTGGATTGCTTAATTATAAAAGATATCATGCGATTAAATATAATTGAGCAGTTCAGCCCTTCAATAAGAAATATCTTTGAGCAAAAGTAAAAATTGCACGAAAATAGTCACCTGCTAGGTTTTCAGTCTATTTTTTATTTAAATGACTGGATGGCTGCAAGAGCAATAGACTTGGAATTATTTGTAAAAACACTTTTCAATCACATGAAGATGATACAACATTAAGTAGCTTTGGATTTCAAGTTTTAAGCCCACTTAAGTATAGATTTTTATCAAGATAAAATTAATCCAAGAAGTTTTTGAGACAGATGACACAATAAGGCCCCAGGAAAGTGTCAATGCGCGTGCAAAGCACAGACAAAAGGCAATGGTGTTTAGATCTGTTAAAATATGATGGTGTAACGAACTAGTGAGCAACCAAGCAAGCAAACCAATATTTTACGTGCAGCAGAAGTGTCATTCCATCGGTGGATATTACAGTTTCGTTTTCTTTCGCTGGCCAAAAGGAGACGATTATTGGGCAAGGTAGGTGAGCAAAAAGCAATAAAATAACCGCAGAGCTTGTCAGGGTTAAAGTGAAATGCACATACCGTTTTGCTGAGCCGTTGCACCAATGAATGATGAACCATGCACGTGAAACAGAAGGCTGAATCGATGTAGCGGGGTTATCCAATAGTCCATTCCAGTCCTTACAAAATCCATTGCTTTCTAGAGCCAAACACAGGCAGCAAGAATGGGGTTAGTTTGTGATGTGAAAGGTTCAAACTCCAGCCAGAATATATTCTGCCTTGCTGAGTAACTTTTAAAAGTGCGTTGTAATCACAGAAAGACTTGCAAGATGAAGTTGCTGGCCCAGGCATACTCCATCTCTAACTGTCACGATCGATGGATGGTTGTTGACGAAGACGGCATTTGTTGGGCTGTTATCGAGCGATTTCTCCGTCTGGTGGTGGACAGATATCATTAAGTCTTGAAGCCCGCAAGTCAAGTTCACCTCTTAAAGAACTAAGGGGTCTTACGAGGTCGGCAATGCTTGAATTGCCGTCCTCTTGAGCCAGACGGAGTCAGGTTGTGGTGAAGTTCCAAGCGGCTGGTGGCGTAAATTATTGAAAGCTTTGGAAAGAAAGCAAAGCAGCGGGACTCGGGGCCCATTTTCCTTGTGTTGTGCTACTTTTGGATTGAATTCCGTGGCCTCAATGGAGACTTCACGTTACTATAACTAAATCTTTATTAGGTTTATTTCCTGGGGATCCATTTTCCAAGGGCGGGAAAGGATTACCCACAATGCAACAGTAAAATAAAAGGTGCAAGTAGGCAGGCTGGCATGGCGTTCTTGAGAAGATCAGATGAAAGGGGCCGTATCTCTGTGAGCTTAAGAGCTGCGATTTGGCACGCGATAACGTTTCGATCAGCGCACCTTGGCGATGCACAACCGCGTTCGATCCGTGTCCTTAAATCCCTGCTTCCTGTGATGCCGATGAAACATCGGTCATACCACGCTTTACGCAAAGATCAACCGGCCGTATCTCTGTGAGATTGAGAGCTACACACCCTTTGACTCACCTGTTCTTGCCAAGAACTGATGAGTCCCTGGAAGGATAAATTAGTGGTGAGTAGGGTGATCGTGGAGGAAGTGCCTCCACCTGGGGTAGGGATTTGGTGGGAACTCCCTGGGATATGTAAGCCCACCAGCTGGGGGAGGGGAGGGGCAGTTGTCCTCCATTGTGCTGCTCAATCCTGTAGTTTCCACAATGAGGTGGCTACATACCTAGGGTAGTGGTGGCTTGCCTGGAAAGTTCTCCCACACCCTTCCCCATGGATGTTGCTTGCTAGACGTCACCCTACTAGCCCACTGATTCTTTCTTGGGATTTGTCAGTCTGAGCTGAATTTTCCGAAAGTATTTGTTATGTTATTGAAGGGCTGAACTGCTCAATTATATTTAATGTCATGATATTTTTTGTAATTTAGCAATTCAGGCCTTCAGTAATAAACAAATTTGATGAAAACTTAAAATCGGCAGAAAAAGTCACTTACGGCCTTTTTCTTCTGAGCTTTTTATTTACAATTTTACACTAGTAAGCAAGCATGGACAGTAAATTCTAATTGCACATGAAGAAAGCTGGTTTGGGTATCGAATATATATAGCTGTTATTAAAGTACTGTGGAGTTCCGTACTGGGAAAATATTGGTTGACTTCTTTTTTTTTTTGCAAGTTTAGGGGCCGAGCCTGAAAGTTAAGGTACATAAAATTGCAAGAAAGGAACGAGATCAATATTTCCCCAGCGCGGAACCAACTTGTTGTAGGCTAGTTTAATAAGATTTATTATATTCTTCTGTTAACGGTTCTGGAAAGTAAAATTCGTACTGGAACTCCGACATGAATGACTAAAATTAAAAAACAGAACATTTCTTGCATTTTTTTTTTATGTCCGAGAAAATGGAAACAGTAAATGGGAACAGTTTGGCAACCTATATGCACTGCTTCGTGACCGGTCTATCTTCCATCTTGGCAGTCCGTATTGCAAAATTCGTACCTCTCAGAGAACCAATCAGAATTCTCCTTTTCATCAAGGACCAGTTTGCCCATATTATAAAAGACATTAATAAATCACGCAAATCTACCTTGTATCGGTTCTTGTTTAAAATATTTAATATTTGAGTCCGTTTCTACTAGTTTATTATTTTATCAAAAAATGGTTTTACAATATCTCTAGTGGGTTGGAATACCATAAAACAGGCGGCGTTCTGTGGTGATCACTCTGTTTTATTCAGAGCCATGTCAACACTGCATTGCAAGATGAACGACCCTTTA
>OX421458.1:18431899-18451899 GCA_949126865.1 Montipora capitata | reverse complement strand
ACGTTACCCGTTGTCAACCAGCTCGTATCAGGTTATAGTGGAGCCCCGCATTCGGCGCGCGCTTGCGCGGAGCACCATTGTTAAGAAAATATGGTAACCCATCGATGCAAGAAATATTGGTTTTATAGCCATGACGTCATCAACCATCCGTACATACGTGCGTACGTCCGTCCGTACGTCCATCCATCCATGCATGCCAATGTGACTAGTATCATGCTAGTTTACAGCATACATCTTTGATATTGGACATCCATCTTATGATTAATCGACACCTGTCAAAACAAGATATCCGCTGACCAGTATCACGTGATCATATCGCGGGCTCGAGTTTAGAGCTTACCGAGGTCAGCTGGTTTTTTTTTATGTTGACCGCCGACCAGGTACTGGTTTTTGATTGGATTGCAGGTTCAACCCAGGTTAACTCACCTGAACATAAGCGAGACTTCATTTCTCGCGCCCTTTCTGTGGCTCGACGCTGCTACACGGCCATGCGATATATCAACAAAAGTTCTTACACAGTCAACACTTTTCGAGTTCAGGTGGAAAACGGTTTGGAAGATGTTTTCTTTTTGCATTTTTCGCTGGTTTCAATCCAGTTTGACATGTCATGATTTCTGTGGTCCACACTGGTGGCTACGCAGTTATTCAAGTCAAGCACCGGCGGGATGCAAACTTAAAGCTCAGTGTTTATTTTTAATTTGCTTAGAGCTGCTTTTTTCTCTGTATTGCAATTTTTTGGCATATCTTTAGAAGCTCTGATAAGGTTACATGATGCCTGGAGGATTTATGTCTAGAACAGAAACGAAAGGACTGAGCGAAAGAGAACGACAACGGCAAAACAGAATACCAGTAATAGCTCATACTTAGCACACAAATTCTTTCCTTGGGCACTAAACCCTTTGTTATTTTTACGGATGCGTTATTTAGAGTGGATGCGTATATTTAAAAGGTGGTTTAATCGGTTCTTCCTTTGTTCATGAAAATCGAATTTTTATTGTCAACTAGCATTAAATAACAATTATCTGTACTCTTTTGGACATAAAGAAAAAGTTGATTTGTTTGTTTGTTTTCCTCTAAAATGCTAGCGAACAAGTGCTTTTTTAATCCGTTTGTCCAACTGGTTTTCGTTGTGCCTCGATAGTGACAATTGAATTTTGTCCTAATGGTATAAACACGTATTCGCAATGAGTTCTCGTAAAATTAGGGGAAATCTCACTAGCTTTTGTTTTCAGAAGTTTGTTTAAAGCACCCAAACGTTATTGAAGTGTTGGAGCAGATAGGGTTTGAAGTTCGTCCTTTCTTGGTTCCATCGCCGTATTTTGCCGATTCTTGTACGAAGCCAACCTGGCGTGTTTCAATGAAATTCATCAAAATGTGAATGATCTTGTTTTCAGAGATAAAGTGGAATAAAGTACATCAGTAAAACTCTTCTTTGACCTTGAACTGACAAAGTTGTTTTTATGGCTTCTAATTTTAGCGTGATTCCTATTCGCTGGCAATTGACAGTTGACTCTGAAATGGCTTGTTTTTCCTATTCCATTCGCTCGCTGAGGGTGTGCTTGTTTCTTTTAAAACTCATGCGGTTCAAGAAAAACATATTGCCAAACTGGTAAATTGCAAAGTAAATTTCACTGGAAAAACCGATGTCGCACTCATCGCTTCGTGATCCATGCGATATCGGTTTTTAGCGTACAATTTACCGTAGAATTCACTAGTTAGGCTATGAATTTTGTATAGAAGACAGCAAAGAAAATGGTTTAATTATTAAAGCAGTAACTGGAAACATCAAAACGCGGACAATTCGAAACCTTTTATTTTCATAAACCCCATAGGCAGTAAGAATAAATAACCAGGGAGCTCCACTTTTAGGCTTGGCTAAATCTATATGTTAATTTGTTATAGCTGATACCAAGAGGTATGTGCAGACAGATTCGAAGCCAATAGGCCCTTGCATGACCGTTTCACGTGACCTTGTCAGTCATAAAAAATGGTCGTGGTCCAAAAAGGATACAAGAAATGGAAAGAGCGTGATAAAATTAGTAAGAATGGCCGTTTTGAGGACACTGACATTACGGTGAGAGATTTTACATTAATTTTAATGCTTATAAAATTAACCGAGAATATCTGGAAAACCGCTGCGCATGCTGGATGGCAGGCTTTGCCATCCAGGACACAATTCTCTTACATCACGCACTTAAAGGTCAGTGATCTTAAAAGTGACCTTAAAATTGTTACAAAATTGCTGCTTTTACGTCCTTTTGACATTCTTACTAATTTGACCTCGCACTTTCCAGCTCTGGCATTTATTTTGAACCAAGACCATTTTTTTTAATCTCTCTCAGCTGTTGAGAGAGATCCATGATTCCAAGTTTTGCAAGATAAAGTATCACCGAGGTCGCTTCATTGAAGGACAGTGAGACTTTGATAGCATTCGCCGCGAGAAAAGAATGTCTGCTTCTTTGTTCTGGTCAAGCGAGGGAAAAACGATTAACTTTTGCCAATAATCCGCGCCGTCATTTGTCAGGATAATGAGTGAAGAGCGACATGTGGAAAGCTCAAGTAAGAATGCTCACATGAAAGACTGCGGCTATCATCATCTCAGAGTAAACTATCGACTGAACTTCGTCGACCTAGAAACTGCCCACCTGCAGGGTGTGGAAAATAAATTGCACAGGAACATCCAAGGAGCTGTTTGAAAGCTTTCTACAGCAGTGGTTTTTAGCGTCAGCAATGCCAAAATGATTCTTTTGGAAGCATATCAGCCGATCTCTACAATGTGCGATAACACGCAAAAGCACACTGTATGCAGACCGTTCATAATTCCGAATTGGCTGCGCCAGCAGTCCATAATCTAGAGGTCCATATGGACTTATGGCTGGGCTTTATACAGGATAGAAAGCAATACAGTGGTACGTGAATTGGCAAGATAAAAAATTGATAGACAAGGTAATTGTTCAATATTCTTTTATCATTTTTTTTTTCTGTTTGTTATATACTGTAACATGAACCTCGTTACAAGGTTGACTGCAAATAACACTTGCTTCACTTATTTTAAGACGTTGTACAAAAAAACTATTGAAAAGTGCCTTAATTTCTACAAAATTGTGTGATTTCCTTAGTTTGGTCAAAAAATCATCCAATTTGGGAATAAACTCTAACACTGAAGAACAAAGCTTCATAGTCTCAAAGGTTGTCTATTGTCACAACAATTTTTTTTTTGGGCAAACTCCATCTTGTTGCACGCGTCTTCCAATCGGATATCTTAAGCTTCTGTGTTCGTTAATGCGTTGGTATAGCTGTCGATTTGTGAAACCGACACAGTCCATGTCGAAGAGCACTCTTGAAATGATATTTAAAAAAAAACATTAAATTGCTTGCTTAAGGTATTCGCTTTTGTCTCTCTAGTCTTGAGGATACTGTAGACTTTCTGGCCACTAAAAACAGGTCAAAAGAAACAACGATTGCTTGAGTTCTCCGTTAAGGCATTTTTCTGATCGACAAAAGAAGAATATGATCTTGTGAGGGGGCTCGCTGCTCTTGTCTCTTGTGTCACGTGGTCAGTGCACCTATGCGCTACAAGACTAGTGTATGGTAATACTGAATTTGTTGATAGTGGCATCAATCAACTTAGAAAGGTAGCAAAGTTTCGAGAATGCCAACTTCAAAGCGTTTCTTGAAAATTCCTCAGTTTAATTATAGTACTTTAAGTGCTTGCCGATCGCTGAAGAACGGTGCTCGTCAATACGTTGGTGTAAATGTCGGCTAGTGTAGCCGACATACTCTGCATCACACAGATCACATTTATAATTATACACAACGCATTGTTGGCTAATTATAGGTGGTTTGGGCTCACACATCTTGAGGTCTTCACATATTTTGCGACTCTTGAACACAGGTTGAAGAGTGTGATCGATTTTGCTGCTTAGATCTGATAATTGCCTTTTCACTGCGTCAGCTGACTTTTGATCTTTAAAAGGCAAAACCACTCGGTGAACAGCATTTTCATTGGTGGATAATTGAGCTTGCTCTCCAGGGTTTTCAGACCTCACTGAGGTGAATAAGTGAGAGATAGTGGACTTGATGAGGCTGTCGGGGTACTTGAGGTTAGTAAACATCACCTTGAGATGATCACATTCAGATTTCAAAGACTCCCATGTGGACGACAGGTGGAACGCACGATTTAACATGGTCTTGAGTAGCGATTTCTTGTACCTTTTATCGACATGGCTTTGGTGGTGAAGCAGTAGGCCAGTGTTAGTTGGTTTACGATAAACACTAGTTTCCAGTTTGCAGCCCTTTTTGAGGACTTCCATACCGATAAATGGTAACCTGTTATCAGACGCTAGTTCCATGGTGAAATTTATGGATGGATGACAACTGTTAAGCGTTGATAAGAAATCCTCTGCTGCTGGTACATTTTTCATCGAAGCAAACGTGTCGTCCACGTACCTTCTGTAAAATTCAGGGAGCTTGTTGTCTTGATCTAGTTTCTCCTCGATAGAACAGAGAAATGCGTTTGCCATGAGTCTGATTTATGAAATGTTATTCATAAAGAAGAAGAGGCCATGCTTGAACACACAATCAGACTCAATACGCGCAAAACTATTTATCTAAATTTGACACTATTTACATGCACACTTTTACGTTTTATGACCTCCCACGGTATATATTAAGTTATCAAATTTTCTTTTCTTTTCACTTGAAAATGATGACATGGATTCATCGAAACGTTGTGTAAAGTTTCTTTCGCTCTTTTTTATCATTAGATGTTTAACTAAATCTAATCTTATTCGAATATTTAAACGCGAAGACAAGCTACAGTTATTCAGGCGACTTGAAGATTGTAGCAAAAAACAAGTAAAGTGCGATGGAGCTATTGAGTTTCTTCATCTTTGCCAGAATTTCGAACTGACACCGACTTTTGCCAAAGTTGATCAGACAAAGTCTAAAAAGTGGTCGAAAGCATCCGAACAGTTCAGTGCTAATGTCATCAGAGAAGAACTTAGATCAAAGCTCAAGCAGAAGAAGACCTTGAAGGATGAGATCAACGCGATTTACGACGAGATCCGTCTAAACTGCACGCCGCTCCAATACATGTGCATCGTAAGAACTATGGTAAACCTACGGACGAAACACAGTGAGAGTGTAATGGCCAATCACACCAACAAAATAATGAGGCTATTAAACAAGGATCATGATATCGACAAGCACATCCAAAACATTTCATCATACAAGCTCTCATTCTTCCAAAAGCTTGTTCTCTGCCGAGGTTTAAAGTTCTCCCTCCCACAACGCATATCTGCCATCGATATACAAGCGAGTTTCGAAAAATTCTATTGGAAACTGGAGCGTACTCTTGCCGATGACAAGAAAGAGTTAACCGCTGCGACCCTTCGATCTATCGCACTTAATTACATCGAATGCAAATCACCGAAGCCGCCAAAACCACTTCAAAGGGCTTTACAGCAATTGAAACGACTTGACAACATCGTCGTCACGAAGCCAGATAAAGGAACTGGTGTAGTCATCATGAATAAATCTGATTATGTTAACCTGCTGAGTCAAGCATCTGTCAATGATACATCGAAGTTCACCCCTGTCAGCTTAGAGAGACCAAGAACGAGAGGCCGACCAGTAAAGCATTACCACCCCCTATTGCAGAAGGAGAAACACCTCGAATCTGTAGTACGGAAGATTTTGAAAAAGCAGATTGCCGATTGTGTTTGCCAGGCAGGCTCACGCCTTGCCAAAGACACACAAAGAGAAACTATCAATGAGACCTATCCTATCTGCCACCGGTACCTACAACTATGCCCTCGCCAAGTGGCTCGATGAGAAGCTGAAGCCCCTGTCAGTCAATCGCTATACAATATCGGATACCTTCTTTTTTGCTGAAGAGATTCAAAACCTAGTCATCGACGGAGATGACATTCTGGTATCCTTTGACGTCACGTCCCTGTTCACTAATGTACCGCTTCAAGAAACTATCGAAATCATCGCTGAGAAGGCGTTTGTTGACAACTGGTTTAATGTTACACACAATCTTAACATTACAAAGCCTGACCTGGTTCAACTTCTAGAAGTTGCAACTATGAATCAACTATTCCAGTTTGATGGTAAACTTCATGAACAGATCGACGGCGTGGCAATGGGCTCCCCTTTGGGTCCACTCATGGCAAACGCATTTCTCTGTTCTATCGAGGAGAAACTAGATCAAGACAACAAGCTCCCTGAATTTTACAGAAGGTACGTGGACGACACGTTTGCTACGATGAAAAATGTACCAGCAGCAGAGGATTTCTTATCAACGCTTAACAGTTGTCATCCATCCATAAATTTCACCATGGAACTAGCGTCTGATAACAGGTTACCATTTATCGGTATGGAAGTCCTCAAAAAGGGCTGCAAACTGGAAACTAGTGTTTATTGTAAACCAACTAACACTGGCCTACTGCTTCACCACCAAAGCCATGTCGATAAAAGGTACAAGAAATCGCTACTCAAGACCATGTTAAATCGTGCGTTCCACCTGTCGTCCACATGGGAGTCTTTGAAATCTGAATGTGATCATCTCAAGGTGATGTTTACTAACCTCAAGTACCCCGACAGCCTCATCAAGTCCACTATCTCTCACTTATTCACCTCAGTGAGGTCTGAAAACCCTGGAGAGCAAGCTCAATTATCCACCAATGAAAATGCTGTTCACCGAGTGGTTTTGCCTTTTAAAGATCAAAAGTCAGCTGACGCAATGAAAAGGCAATTATCAGATCTAAGCAGCAAAATCGATCACACTCTTCAACCTGTGTTCAAGAGTCGCAAAATATGTGAAGACCTCAAGATGTGTGAGCCCAAACCACCTATAATTAGCCAACAATGCGTTGTGTATAATTATAAATGTGATCTGTGTGATGCAGAGTATGTCGGCTACACTAGCCGACATTTACACCAACGTATTGACGAGCACCGTTAATTATAGTAAGAAGAAGAAAGCCAGTATTTGTTTGGCGTTTTGTAGACGCTGGTTTCGCAGTTGATGATGTTTATGCCAAGTAAGAATAGTTTGTTGTGGGTGACCAGTTCACTGGTTAAGTAAGCAAGTGAATGATGAACAAAGTTGTAATGTGTTTCAAACGTTGGCAACGCTTCTGTATTACAGAATTTATTATTTAAGGCAGATTTAGTGGGGGATATTGCTAGCAGTAATAGTAATCACTTTCGTTATTGTCTGTTTAATATTGGAGAGACATATCGTTGTCACTTGGAATCACTTTAGTATGGATTCAAGGTTGTGCAGCCGAGCCAAGTGCCCTACTACTTGAAGGCGTTTCAAATCAGCTTACAATAAAGCAGATCAAATCAACTGCTGATTTCCAATTAACGGTGACAACCTGAGTATCCGGAGAAAAATATATCGAAGCCTGGTAGGGAGTCTGGGAATCGACGTTAATGGAACTCAACTGCTTTCATCTTAAAGCCCTCCCTGCTACGCTGTATTTCAGAAACACAGCTAAAGTGTGAGCTATTGCTAATAACTATATCTACGTTATAGTCGTGTGATTAAGCCACCTTATTTTGCAAAATTTACCATCATAATAAGAGAGCTTGACTCCAGGTGTCAGGCCTTGAAAGGTCATTTTATGTTGCTTCCTTGACTGCAACGACCACCCTAACTTTAACATGCCCTGTAGTTTCGTAGTAAACAATTAAGCTGTTCTTGATATAAAGTAGAAATGTTACGGATATACATGAGAGAATACACGCTGTTTGACATGGGACCTGTTTGTTCCACAGTGCAATGTTTCAGGCATTTTGTCGAATAGCTAAGACGACCCTTTTTACTTAAGAAACCCCTTTCAGTCAAACAACACATGCTAAACACTTACTGGCGTTCAGGATACAAAACTAAACGTAATTTGGAAACTTATGTGTATTGATATATAGGGTAAACTTTAATATTATTGAATATCTCCTTTTAATATTAGCAACATAAAGGTTGTAATATTTCTAATACATAAAAACATGAAAATTCAACTGTTTTAACTATCGACTACTTTTAATGGAAAACGAATATCTCATATCTGAGTACGGTATCTGCATGACAATTTCATATCCCTTCATATTCCAGCCATTTATTTCTGTGAGACTAGCTGGCAAATAATTGTCTGCAAGCTGAGACATTTCTATGAGATGCCGAACCATAAGATCAGTTTACACATCCTGTTTGTGGTCGGTCCTGAATCAGTAAGCAAGAAAAGCCAGGAAATTTCAATTTAAAAACCATGCTGATTAAGTTCTCGGTAAACAATCGATAATAATGAGAAACTGTTTGCAAATTACCTTTTCTTGTACCAGAAGTATAAAGTGCTGTAAAACTTGAATAGCCAACAGCAACTACCAACAAAAACTGTCCACTCGAATGTACGGTAAAAGGGCACCTTTTTCCAGTATATTTGCCAAGCAAGGTCTGTTTTATGTTCCTCACATCATAGACGTTCACCCAACTGATCTCAAAGTAAGGAAAATTAAAGATATCAAGGGTAGTAAAGTTTAAAGCAATGCTGTGATTAGGCGGTGCTTCGATAATCCATTTGCAAGTGCTGTATCTGATGAATGGTGAACTGAAATTGATAGCCCCACTTGAACCATTGACGAGGAAGGCGCATGGTTCTGAAGAATTTACCCCTGTGGATATAAAGGAAAATCGAAAAAGTCGAGTAAATTATGCTGTTACGAGTTAACGTTGCTAAATAGCTGGCGTGCTTTGTCCCTTACTAAGACAATAAAGATCTTTTACACGACTCCACTATTTACACTAATGATGTAGTATAATGCAAAGCACAAGTTAATATGTAATGCAAGTGTTTAAAACGCGCGGAAAACATTCATTCAGACGTCATTTCATAAAATTTTGTACGAAAAATTGGCAAAAAAGAACCCGGGCTAAATGTCATTTTCTGTCATTTTACTAATAGCCACGACGTATCAATACAGAGTTGCATGCGAAATTAATTATAATGTGTGTCGCATCGCTATCATCCTATTGTCTTTCGTCTATAACCCGCACTTCAAACAGATTTCTTTCATTCATATTTCCTTTCACAAGAAGACACGAGTCCAACAAATTGACCTGCCCCCAGCTGAATGACTCCTTGGCTCATTTGTGGTAGAGCAGGGGTTCATAATCCCCCAATCGTCACCAAGGGCTCAAAATTCCCACTGCAAGAGGTCCTTACCGTATACAATTTTAAACTCGGTACTATGGTTACAACATTATAACACTGTCACAGTAGGGCTGAAAAAACCAGAATAAAAGAAAGAGGTGAGTCTCTGGGGCAAAGGGGGACCTGTATGGGAGCACTTCATCCCGAACCCATGTTTTATTTAAATAACAGAAACCTTAAAAGGGCTAGCTATGATAAGGAACTTGGAATATTTTAGTGGAACAAGTACAGCTCTTTAGTAATGATGTGCAACAATGAATTGTATCAGTCATCCAGTTGAGAGTATGAAAAAACGAAAATAATTCACTTACTGGAAAATTATAGACGAACGATCGACGTTTCGGCCATATCACTCGGCCTTCATCGGGAATCTGCCGAGTCAGCTTGGGTCACGCAAGTGTCACGTGATAGCTGACTCGGCACGTCCCGTAACGCACGGTCTCAAGTGTGCGATAGCACGAACCGTAGCCCCCCTTTCTTGTTAAGAGAAAGGCCCTCTACCCTCTCGCAAACAGCTTCTTTAATGCCTCGTCTGACCCAGTTTTCTTCCTTGTCCAGGATCTTGACATCACTTAGATCAAACGAGTGCCCCGAGCTTCGTAAATGGTTATAGACGGCAGAATTCTGTGCCTCGATGGTACTAGGCCTTTTATGCTGTCCCATTCTCGAGCCCAGCCCTGCTTGGTCTCTCCAACGTAGGTTTCACTGCAGTTCTCCGAACCGCCCCTTATCCCGTATATCACATGGGAGATCTTATCTTTACGGGGCTTGTCCTTGACATTTACCAACTTCTGCCTTAAGGTGTTACATGGTTTGAAAGTGGTGGAAAAACCGAAGGATCTGAAGACTGACTTCATAGCATCAGAGACACCGGTCACATAGGGGATAGTTATCCGGATGTTCCGCGATCCATTCGGTCCAGTCCTCTGTACTTGTCCCTGTCGCTGATGACGTAACGAAGCCAAAGCCTTGGTCGCACGCCATTGTAACAACCAAGTGCTCTCTCTTCAAACACCTCCATGCACAGATTGGCGACAATAGGAGAACTCGGAGAACCCATTGTGCAGCCATGAATTTGCTTGTAGAATTTCCCTTTGAATGAAAAATATGTCGTAGTAAGGCAGATGTCCACCAACTCAACTACTTCCTCTATGCTCAGGCACGTGCGTTCAGCAAGGGTTTCATCCTTTTCCAGCCTTTGGCAGATCGCTGTGATCGCCTTATCCGGTGGAATACTAGTAAACAGTGCAGAGACGCCATACGATGTTATTGTTTCCTCGGTGGTAAGTTTGATCTCCCTTATCTTTTCAACAAAGGCCTGAGTGTCTTAAGGTGATGCGAAGAACAGCCTACCAAAGGACGAAGGATGTGAGCAGTATTCCTTGCTAAGATGTACATGACCGAACCAACGCTGCTGACTATTGGCCGGAGTGGAATGGGTTTTGGCTTGGGTATTTTAGGGAGGCCGTAGAATGCTGGTACAGATGGCTCTGAAGGAGGATCTAACTTTCTTTTAAGGTCGACATTAATGGTGCCCTCGGTGTAAATTTTGTTGGTGAAGGTGCAAACCTTCTTCCTAAAGCCGTTGGTTGGAGGTTGGATTATAACCAAGCGGTTTACAGTTTTTCGTATCATCAAGGAGAGATTTGCATTTTTGATCATAGTCCTCACGGTTGAGCACTACAAGGCACCAGGCTTTGTCCGCTGGAATAATGACCACATTCTCGTCCTTTGCAAGCGATCTAAGGCTTCTCTTTCATCTTTGTTGAGATTCATTACCCGCGCTTTGTTCTTACAAAGGGTGTCACAAACTTTGCTTCTTAGCAACTCAGATTTGGCTTTATTCAAATTTGACAAACAAATCGCATTTTCCGTCGCAGTAATAAAATCGACCACAGGTAATCTATGCATAGTTAAATAACTACGTACTATGGGAATGCCTTTATATTGTTATAGGTCTCTTTACTGAGCTTCCTGTTTATTAATTAATAGGGTTGGTTTCCAAGCATTATTCAGTTGGATTAATATGTCTGAATCGTTTGTTACTAAAGATCCCCAGTTTAGGGGTCCTCTTTAATTGCTTTCCTTTATGAGCTATCCATGTATTTAATCGTTTGGTTTTGAAAATTCTTTTTGTCTTTTTTTTCTTCATGTCCATCACCTTTTGTGCATAGTATAGACATTGCTTATGTCGCACAACATTGATAAAACGAAAATAATTCACTTGCTGAAAAATTATAGACGAAAGATCGACGTTTCGGCCATATCAGTACTAGCAAAAGGGAGCAACTTCGCGGTGGCTCCGAATAGTAGTATAAGATCTTCAAAGACGAGTGCTATGGCACAATAACATACACTAGACTGAAAGAGAGCCCATCAAGGGTGGGTAGGGAGGGAAATTTTAGAGCAGCTAGAATGAAGAACTAGGCCTTGACGCATATGGTAGCATATAAAAGAAGACCAATCATGATGACTGCACTATCAGTATAAAAGCCTGCGTATGATTGGCCACCTGTTAATCAACGCTTGCACGTAAGCAGAAGATAACCTTTGGTGTGACAGCAACATTTTCTCGAATAGTATGTGACACGTGTTATAAATCCTTGGTTGTCGCATTAACTCAAATTTATAACAGTTAGAAATTTTGCTATAAAAGTGACAACTGCTTAAATTGTCCAGTTAAGTACAAGGATTACTTCTTTCTTCCGTTGGGGGAAATTATACCACTTACATCACAATGTTGACGACTACAAACAAAACAGAAAGCCACAATCTAAGGCGTCGTTCAAAACCGGTACACGAGTACCGCACCCGCGCATGGTGCTTGATGGGGACCAATGTGACCTGACACGACCTTTTGTAAGTATCCGCACCAATAATTGGGCACGGTGCTCGGGAATTGGTACAAGGTCTCGACCTTGTACTCGGGCACTGAATTGAGGATGGGCACAAGGTTACACACGATTCTTACATACATACACATTCTATTTACAATCAGAAGAGCTTTACATTTAAGCAGACCGGCAGGTAGCAATTTAAAAGCGGCGAAGAATATTTTCGGCAGACTCGTTCCCAGACTCGGCGCAGTTACCGGTTGCTTTTCGAGGTGCAGAATACCTTTTCTTTTTGCTAAGGAGAACTCGACTCCTTACAAGTTGAAAGAAAACAAATCGCGCAGACAATAAAATAGTAGAAGGTAAAGAGACAAATGTTTGTCTCTGTAGATTTTGCTTCGCCAAATCTGCTGCGCTGTCATCTTGCTGATAATAATCAGTGTCATACAAAACAGAATGGTCTGTGCGTGACCCAAGCCATTGTTGACAACGGCAGCAGTGCTCACTCACAGTGCTACCTATAATAGTTCTCACTCCTAAAAACACATTTTCTGGTTGTGCTTTTGATGTAGCTACCAGAAAAAATGGCATCTTGTGTTATGTACACTTTCGCTGATCTTCAATAGGCCATTTCCGAGGTGATGTTTGTCTCGGTTTCGAAGTGAGCCTTGGTGCTCAACTATTGAAATGGAAATAAGTTTGATTTGCATACGAATACGCAACTCATTTCCATTTGAATGGTTATGCACCAGCACTAGCTTTCAAACTGAGGCATGCAGCAACTCGGAAATGAGCTATTGGTGGTCGTTTTTGGACAAAAAAATCGCCTAATGCGTTATTTCAACAGTGCTCCAGTTGTATTGTATAGTAATAAGTTAACATCTAATTAGCTCTTTCGCTGTTTCTGAGGGGAGCACTGTTGTAAATACACATCCGGTGATCTTTTAAAGCCAAAAGGCGTGCAGAATGCCCGGAAAATAATAAAGCTCACTGCTGATTGCCATTGAGCAATAAAGTTCTTTTTCTCGATTGTTTCGCTCTGTTAAACATCGATTCGAGTTGATTCATTTCAGTCTGTCGATTGCACGTAAGAAAACTTGTTCGTAAAAAAACGGACCGTTTGGTTATGCTTGTGTTGAACAAGAGGCTGAGGACCAGCGCTTTTTCCATTAAATTCGCGAATCTTAAGTGCAAACTCATAAAACAGGCATTTTGCGAGATCAGAAATGGTAAATGTAAATTTGAAATGTTTGTGAAAGCTGGCTTGTAACACACTCTCAAAGTGTGATATCGAGAAACAATAACGAAAACAATAACTTGAAACGTCCTTTGTTTCTTAGCTCGCCCTGACAAGTTAATGAGCAAATCAGAATTCCCTAACGAAGAAAGAGAGCGTAAGATTTGACCAATGAGAACCATTTGAGTCATTCTTAGCCGCTCATTTAACTGATCTATAATTTTTATTGCACTGGAAGTAAATGTCCGCAGAACAAAAAGGTATTCTGCGCGATGTAAATATTATGATTTTTGCACAGTCTTTACAAAAAAAAGTAATTTTTATACCTAAATATCTTCCTTTAAATAGTGGAGAACTGTGTCTGAGAACTGTTGACTTCTGACTGGAACGCAACCCACCGTTTTAACAATCCTTCCTTACACCACCTCTACACCAAGGCAACATTGTTTTACTATCTGAAACACTTCCGTAATGATATTCAATGAACCTAGCCGGCCTTGAGACCAATTATCAAGAAATTCTTTTCTCAGACCAATCCTGGGAAAAACTGTTGGGACAATTCCCGCTCTTCCCTTTGCCACCATTACAATGTTGATATTTCACGTCCTTCGTGTCCGAAGACAAGATTAGTTCATCGATCGCACGAATGTTTCACTTTTGTCTGGGGGAAAGGGGGAACGCGAAAACGGCAGCGAAAGAAGAACACTTGTTGCTCATATAACGATGGAAGTTGGTACAGTAAATTCTCTACTTTTCGATTAAATTTGACTAGTGTCCCAAAGTCTTTTGACCAGGATTGTAGAACGGAGCCTTGAGGCACACCATTGGTAACGTCTATCCTTGAAAATACATGTGGACCAATTTGAGTTGTCTGAGTTCGATCTTGTAAGCAGGATAAAAACCACCTGTTTATCTTGCCACAAAAGCCATACTATTCAAGTTTATGAAGTAAAATATTAGGATCAATAGCGTTAAAGCTTTTTTCGAGTCAATGAAGACACCACATGAGAATAATCGCTTGTCCATATTTATATGTTGTATGGCGTTCACGAAATCAAGATTTGCATGTTGAGATGACTGTGCTTTTCGGAAACCGTACTGTGATGTTGGAGAGAGTAGTGAAAATAAAAAGTTTTCGAATTGTCAGCAATGAGTTCTCTTAAAATTGGGGAGAAATATCACTAGCTTGTGTTTCCAGAAGTCTGTTTAAAGCACCTAAAGGTAATTTGTTGCAGCGGATCTTGTTTGAAGTTTCAGTATCCTTTCTTGGTTGCATTTCCGGAATTTGCCGATTCTTGTTCCAAGTCAAGCTGGCGTGTTTCAATGAAATACATCAAATACATCAAAAGTTATTATTATCGTTATTGCTATTGCTTGTATCTCTTAAAGAAACTTTAAACTAAAATTTTAAATAAAAAAAAATTGGTGTACCTTTAAAAAAAAGTCAGTCTGGTAACAATGGTATGCTTTCCCTTAGGCAAGTCAATCAACGTTTATACCCTTTTGAGAGTTGCTATGAAAAGCATGCCGTTTTTGCTTATTTAAGCAAGTTTCCTTTTCTCACGGTTGGACTGGAAAAGGAAGCATTGAAAGCCGTTTATCAGATGAAAATTGTTGCCCCCAATAAGTCCCTTTTGCATGCTTCTTCCCAGTTGAGCTAGAGAATAACAGACTGGCTAATCAACTAAGACTCTATGATTGGTCTTTAATTGAATTAAATTCTTCTTGGGAACTCAAAGTGACATCCAATGACTGATCATGCAAACTCACCCTTAGTATAGATTAATTCAATAAAAGGTTGTTTACTTACTCCAGAAAAAACACATCAAAAATATAATGACTGCAAGATGCCCGATGGTTTCCATTCTTGAATACGCTTTAATAAGTACTAAGGTCCCCACACATTTCAACTAAACGTATCAGCAATGAACTGCAAAGGAATGAGAAAACGAAGGTGTTGTTGAAACTGTTTTCTAAAGTACCAAATGTTTTCGTACGCGTGCATTCTGTCAAATAACATTTTCATTGTCTCCTAACGGTGGAAAACAATCATTCTCAGCGAACAAAATGGCTGGAAAGCACATCGATGTTAAATAAATGTATAACAAACGCCCCTAAGCTTTTCCTCACATCAAGACTTACAAATAAAATAAGGAAGTTTAGTTCAAAACTCGTAACCAACGCTAATTTAACCGAATTAACTATTGGAGGGTAATTTGAAGTACTATTTTCTCTAAACCATGTGAGCGTTAGCCCTACTAATGGAATTGGGTCCACACAAGGACAGAGAGAAAACTCTCACCAGGGTGCGAATTAAACTGCTCCCGTCTGACCTTGTATCTCCGTCGGTAGAGTAGCGGTGATCTAACGCGAAGGTCGTGGCCGTTCAATTCTCCCTAGTTAGACTGTTTTTGTCTGTCCTTGTGTGAGCCCAATTCCATTAGTAGGGTTAACACTCACATGGTTTACATGAGGAGAAAATAGCACTTTAAATTACCCTCCAAGAGTTAATGCTGTTGAAAAATAAGTGCTACATGGCCAACGCTTGCAAAAATGCAACCCCTCCTTGTACTTGTAATTTAACGGAAGACTGCCTGCCCAGGCTTTGCCTGTCGGATAACTTCACTTTCTCAATACATTCTCTCTAGCTTTAGCTACGTTGACAATAATTGTCGATGACGGTTTTAGTTACAAAGCCGAAAGAATTGTAACATCTACCTTCGATCCTTTGGTCCGAGATAAAACATTTATTAAGATTACTCGTTTCATGACATTACGATTCATACATTCGAAGAATATGTGAAGAAAAGATTAAGAAAAAAAAAATGCCCCAGCTGAGGTAGTTTAAGTCCACGTATACATGTATGAATTTTTATTTTACTTTGTTGAAAATGTTCCTTGGTTCCGAAACCGTTGCTCAGTAGCATTCTTTGCACTCTTGTATAATGCATTCATGAACAGGCTGCAAGTGTTGCGGAAGCGGGTCGCCGAATCTAAACTGTATATCTTAGTTGCTTGTAAGGGAGGAGAAATTACATCCACCTACACCTGAATCAGTTCCTTTCCACCCTGTAGTCTTCACTATGACACAAATAAGATTTTTTTATATATTTTCTTGGCAGTTGAAAATCTTCAGTATTGATTTTTGGCTTATGACTTTACTTTTTCTTGCGACTGAATATAACGCTGGAGTGTTTTTGTAGATCATAAAGAGGTGTGTTAAAAACAAAACACCTTGATATGTTTGAAAACACACAAGGTGTCTTACGAAATCACACCTAATTTTAGAGTGTAGGGTGGTGTTGTCAGATGAGGGTGGAAGTTGTTCTTCTATCTTCTTCTGCATCAACTTGTCAACTGTCCTTAATAGCACCTTTTGATCGGTTGAGTGATCAGTGATGGCAGACGTATAACACGTCAACTTCAGCGTCTCCACAAGATTGTTAACAACACAACATTGCTGGACATATGCATCTCTATAAACGTATGCACCCGTAGAACGCCATCCTCTCTCAAGCTTCCGCCTTTTATTTTTCATATTTTTAACATCACCTCTCCGAGGACATCATGCAGTCGTCGCTCGGAGGTGTGATGCAAAAGCAACGCTTTTTACGCTTTAAACGTTACCCGGCAGCCTATGCTTTATGCTCTTATGAAATCAGTGAAAGACTCCAGATGTTGCAAGTCTAAACAAAGTCTATTGTATTTGAGACAAACCTTACTGACAACTAATTTACATGGAAAAACTTTTCTATTCCCATTGGCTAAGAGAAACGAAGCTTTCAAGTAACACAGTGCAGAAAAGATGCAATTCAGTGCAAAATGAAGTAAAAAGAAAGCATTCTTATTGGTCAATAAATAAAGAACCTCACAGATAGCCAATCAAATGCAAGTACAGGGTGGCGCAAAATGGGGATACGTGATTAGGTATTCGTGATAGGCATGCGTTACTCCTGCATAAGTATGATAAGCTATCCAACCTCGACCCCAGAGCTTTTCTCTTGGCAAGAGCTCTGGGGAACCCTGAAACGAAGTTCTTTTCACATTGGTTTTCGTGAAGAACAATCAAATGCGTCTCTAATTGGTACACTTCATGTTAGCACTAGGGGTGAGCAGGCGCCGTGAGGTTCAAATAGCCAATTTTTGGCTATAAGAACTCTACAGCGCATGTTCTCCTACATGAAGTTTCCCAGAGCCTTGGGTCGATCCGAGGCTCTGGTGGCGAGAATGGATAAGCTATCTTGATTCTTTTTCATGCATATCATTAATAAGTAATCGCATGAATTTTCCCATGTAATATGGAACACAATCCACGATCCATTCTTTGTATATTTCAAACTTGCAAAGTATATAATTGAAAATTATAAATCCTGTCACTCTTGACCTCTTTTAAGAAAGTTGTTAAAAGTTTCACTTAATTATTTGCATGCATCGTATAACATTTTCAGAAGAGAGGAGGTTTGTCATATGATTTTTTCAACCAATCGAATGATTACACAACATGTTATACAAAGTTCACGAACAAAGTTTGTAAAATGAGGAACCGTTGATAAATTAATTCACAAACCAAGCTCGCAATCTCTAACTTTAACAATAAAACAGCAAATACTAAAGGAGGCAGGTATAAGCAAAATTAAAGAAGATTAAAATGGACTGTGATTTTGGTTTTTGCAAACTGTTCAGCCTAACAGTTTTTCAAAGTTTATCTCTGTTCATCAGTTGTAACTTTAATTAAGTATGCTCCACTGACACGTTTTCGTCTCAACAGCTTTGGTTTGTGCTGTTTAAAATTTTTTTTCTAAGTTAACGTTAAGTTGTATAGCAAGAAGGGGCGAGTACCCTCGAAATGTTTGGTTCACTTTTAAAATCCTTGTGCGCAAATTTGAACTTTCCTTTACAAATCATTCGCATTATGCGCAGCACAGTTCCTTCGAATTTTTTGTTACCACAAAATGAACTTTAGTGCCATGACACAGCCCTTTTAAGTAGTTCCTGAGTTTTGCCGTAAACCCTTGGGTTACAGGTTTAACTGACCAATGGAAAGGCTAAGCATACCTGGTATTGGACACTTTTCACTGGAGCCAGGGAAATCTTCCTTAATCGAAGCTTTAGGCCTGTTCGTCAAAAATGGAATATACAAATATATCGGGGAAATAAAATAGTGTCACAGAACTTTTGAACATTCCTTTTCATTCTTTTTTGTTGCTCTCGTTGTTGTTTGCAATAATTGAGGTCGATTTAGAAGCAATTCAAAATAGTCGCGTTCGTCTTTTAGACCATTCTAAATTATAAAAAAAATCAACAAAATTGTAATATTAAAACAAAACTCTTGAATTTTTAAGAAAATTTCAAAAAGCTAAACACCAAATTTGAATTATTGGCGATCTTGAGCAACAGTTGATTCAACAACAACGGAAATCAAAACTCTACATTAAATCATATCGTGACTGTCTATATGAGAATCGACCCCGAATTGTCTAATCCTCGTCGAGGAAAGGATGGGAAGACTGACAAGATTTCGATTGCAGCTCATTCTTACTAGGTTTGCGTGATGCATTTTTGGCTTTCTTGCTGATTTCAAACTAGAAAGGTAACCTTGCTCTAATGATTGCTCTAATGAAATTCTGAAGATTTTTGTTGACCACTGGGGTAACAGTAGCTCTCGTGATTGGTTCACAAAACAATTGACACCAAAAATATAACGGGAACACTGTAACGAAATCGCAAAAACACGACATCTTCATCCTATACTGGTCCAATGAAACTATATTTTCATTTAGCATTTACAATTTAACCAGTGTTCAAATTTGACCATTAATATTTTTCCTTTTTTTTTGTATTTGTAATTAAAAATGCGACTAAAATTTTGATATTGTAATTTATTTTTCATTTCAGTCTTTTGTTGACTCTTTTTTTCGCCGTTTCATTTATTTACCATTTCGCAAATACTCTTTTTCTTTGACCGTTTCAGTTTTGTCAGGAACAATACACAAACAGCGGTGACAAACACCAGGTATAAACGCATCCTTTGAAATTGTATTTTACTTGACGTTCCTTATCCTTCTACATACATCCTCAGAACTGACCGTTAACTACAACCTTTGAATTTATACAGACACGATTACTTTAACTTATTAAGTATTAAGTAACAATAGAGGTGACAAAAGATAACAAACAAACAGCAAAATCTAACTGCTTCTTTATTAGTTTTCTGCTGTTTCTTTGTTTGTTCTTTTTGACACCTCTATTGTTACTCAGTAGTTAATAAGTTAGTCATCGTATAAATACAAATTCAACTGTTGTATTAACCGTCACTCTCTATGCCGGATGTATGTAGAAGCAAACGAAAGGTCAAGTAAAAAATAATGTTAAAGGATGAGCTGGATGAGTTTGTATCTGAAGTTTGTCATCGCTGTTTGCTTATTAAACTTGATAAGTATTTTTTTTCGAAAGAATTAGAATTATCTTTTTTAAAAATGAATAACTGAGAAACAACACCCGATCTTCCACTACCCATTTTTTGTATATTTCAAACTTGCAAAATATTTTATTGGAAATTATAAAATCCCGTTGCTCTTGACTTCCTTCAAGAAAGTTTTGATATTCACTTATTTGCCGACATCGCCCAACATTCCCAAAAGACAGGAAGTTTGTCATATGATTTTTTCAATCAATCAAATGATTACACAACATGTTTTACGTTTGTGA
>OX421458.1:18409399-18414399 GCA_949126865.1 Montipora capitata | reverse complement strand
CAGTAGCATCCTCTGTAGACGCTTAGGACTAGCGGAGCCAAGGTCCCTCTTGAAAATAGCTTCAAGAGATTGATGATCCGTTCTGATATGAACAATGTCTCGACCGTGCAGGTATGTATCAAACCTTTCACAGGCAAAAACTACAGAAACAGTTCTTTTTCTATCTGAACATATCGACTTTTGGCTGGGGCTCGCACTCTTGAAGCAAAAGCTATTGGGTGACCTTCCTGGGGTAGCGAGGCACCAAGTCCACTGAGTGATGCATCACACTCAATTGTGACTTCACCAGTAACATCATAGAACTTCAACACTGAGGCTTGACAAACAAGATTTTTGACACTCTGCACAGCTTCATCATCAATAGGCAGCCAACACCATTCTTCGTCTTTAAGGTCCAGTCGCCTTAACGGTTCACACACAGATGACAGCTTAGGAAAGAACTGTGCTAAGTACGTGACCATGCCCGGCAGAAATCTCTTCAGGGACTTGACATCGGTCGGGGTAGGCATATCACGTATGGCGCGAACTTTGCTAGGATCAGTAACCACACTATGAGATGTGAGCAAATGGCCCTTGAGAATGGCGAAGGCTTATCTTCTGAGGATTAAGTGTCAGATTGAGCATACGACATCTTTGCGAAAAAGCTGTTAGATTCTGACCATGTTCCGTCACTGTTTCATCTACCGTGTCTCCGTATCCACAAACCAGGAAGTCGTCGGCAATCACTTCTATTGCTTGGAGACCCTCAATTGTTTCATGCATCTTTCTTTGCCACACCTCGGGTGCGGAGCTGATGCCAAATGGCATCCTCAGCCATCGGAATCGGCCAACATGGGTGTTAAAGGTGGTATAGTGACTGGAAATGTCACTGAGTTTTATCTGCCAGAAACCACTTTTGGCATCCAATACAGTGAACACTTTAGCGTTGGTAAGTCGAGAAGTCACATCCTCAACTGTCGGCAATGGGCAGTGGGCAATGAGCAATGGGCAATGGGCAGAATGCTATTAAAATAGCATTGTTCAAATCTTTAGGATCCAAAAAGATCCGGACTGATCCATCTTTTTTGAGAATTGCTAGCAAACTGGACACCCAGTCAGTTGGCTCTGTAACGCGGGAGCAATAATCTTCTCAGCAACCATCTTGTCAAGCTCTTTCCTCATTGCCTACTTCTTAGGGACAGGAACTCTTCCTCTTCTCGTGGGGTGAACAACAGCTGGAACATCCTTGTTGAATTACATTTTGTACTCTCCCGGCAAACATCCAATACCTTCAAATACCTCCGCGAACGGTACAAGCACGGGATCGCTTTTGACATACACAGTAACTACGTACTATCTCTTGCTTGGATGCCTCAGTTACATTATTCGCAGAGTTCTTGTCATCATCAGATACCATGATTTTTATGAGACCCATGGAGACCCATGCCTTGCAATGAGATGACTTGAGGCCAAGAAAAGATGCAAAGTTTTGATCCACAACAACAAACTCAAGGTCATGCTTGTTACCTTTATGTTCCACTTTCAGCCATGAGCCTTTCTCTTTAAAAGATCATGCATAACTAATGTAATGTCCTTAGGAACAATTTTGGCTTTCTTTTCAATTTTGGCTCAATTTGAAATGACACAGACACTGAATTGTTTAGAGCGAGAGAAACAAAAGCTTGATCCTGTCCACAGATACTGTGAATGTAGAAGACTTCTTCTTTAACTGCGTGGACTTTCGCCCCTTGAGACTTAACATGACATTCGACAGCAAAGTGTCCATCTTTACCACACTTTCTACATTTTTGACCTAAAGCTGGACACAATTTCTTTTTCATTGCATGTATACCACCACAAAACAAACACTCATTAGACTTTGTGCGACTCTTGTTAAGAGAGAGAGACTTGCGAGATGGGGATTTTCGGTGCTTGCCCTTCAAAAGACATTGCAACTTGTGCTTCTCTGCATTTATTTCTTCGGACGCTGCAAATATTTCTGAGATCTCGCTCGCTCGACTCTAGAGTGAGTTACTTGACTTGCCTTGATCGTTTCAATGCCTTTATCTAAGTCTAGGCCCCGCTTTCCAAGAAGTTTTTCACGAACTCTGTCATCTTTCATACCAAGAATCAGTCGGTCGCGAACAAGAGATTAGGGACCTTCAGATTCTAGGACGAGGACGAGAACGAGTACGAGTTTTGACTGTTTGTTTTTAGCGAAAATACTAAGAAGATTTATAGCCCGTAAGATTAATCTTACTCTTTGTTAGCAGTATAGGTTTCTCAGTTATTCTTATTGCTGTTACCTGGGCCTTTTTGCTGATCGAAAAATGCTAAAACTGCTGCCGTGTTGTTGACTTGTTTTGACACGACGACATTTTTGCAAAACCTCGTACTAAAATGACGACGGTAACACGTTTTTCCCGCCAAAATGACGCTGGTTTGTGCGCGCTCAATGTTTTTCTACGAGAAAATTTGGTACTCGTAGTCGTTCTCGTCCTAGAATCTGAAGGTCCCTATTCGCGCAGTGTTCAGAACCCGCATGTCATCAATGAAGTTATGTAACTATCAAGCGGTTTATCCGACAACTGTTCACGTTTAAAACTACACCTTTCATAAGTCTCATTTCGTGCCGGTGAACAACGCTCTTCGAACTTTTGGAGTACCTGGTCGATCTTCACAGCGTCTGAAGAATTACCACATTGAAAGTGATATGTATGTCCATCCCTTCTTTGTCGATAACATTTAACAGCGAAGTCACCCGAACTTCCTGTGATTTCTTGTGCATACCAGCCGCTAACTCGTAAAACTTCCATTCACTTCGAAACGATTTCCAAGTTTGCCTTTGATGCAAACGATCAGGAAGATTGAGTGGAGAAGGAATCTTTGCTGCAGTGCTGACAGCTTCCATGTTGATGAAATTAGATTTGCCACAAGTCGACCTTACGAGAATCCCAAGAAAAAATGTTTTGGCGAGTGAAGCGTGATTTTTCGGACGCGAAGCGGATGAGCGAGCGACGAAGTCGATTTGTCTGGCTTGCAAGGTTTTCATTTGCGTTTCGCGCCAAAAAGGGGATGACGTCATTCGCAAGTGGCACAATCCTACGAAACAATCGAACTCGTTTGTTTCTCCGAAATCGAAAGAAGAAATTTGTTTACTTTGAGCTAAAGGCGTCAGAAACAAAGACGAAATAAAACGAAAACTTATTTCAATCTCGAGTTGCTGCTTGCAAAGGAGATCTCCAGTGATAGAAACGAAACACTAGTTCGGAAGATTAACGAATGGTCAAGAAAGAAACATTACGGTTTATGGGTAGAATGGCTGCTCAATCTGAGTACATACGGATTTTAATAAAGTTCTGTTTCGTAGACCAGCTCGGAGTTGGTCCACTCGTCAGTTAATCTCCATATACACTGAATTATCGTTAAGGTTACATACGAGAAACCGTACAACGGAAGAAATAAATTTCAAATTTCAAAAAGTGGCGCGCGTGAGGAACCGTAAAATGGAAACCAAAATTTGCCACTTAGTGCGTGACAAAAGTATTATACTTAAGAATGTATTTTCTCTGTGTCTGCAGGTAGGGATGAGCTCGTTGCGCTTGTTCAAGGTTGCCATGTGTGGCTTAGACAAAAAATTTATCTGTGATGCATAAATTACATTGCTTGGTAAGGTTAGTGTATGCTGTTGCGTTTGCGAGAATTTTCCACGTGACTGCAAAGACTTCCTTCCTTTTCATCAATTTCGAGAAGTATTTACTGAGCTCGGTGTCATTTTTCATTCGCTCATGTTTAAATGACTTCGGGTGGTTCCTCAAGCTGGTTTTAAACTCTGTGGCAGTCAGACCGATGTATGTCTCAGTGGTTTCCTTGGTTGTGACCTTACCGCTTGGTACACAATTTCTTTTTGCAAGCATTCACTCCGTAGCGTGCACTCATCTTTTTTTCTGCAGTTGCACATTTTTGTGGTTTTGTCTTGCTGCATGGGGTTGTTCGGTTTTCTTTAAAATGTTTTTGTTATGACCGTCTATTATTTGTTTCATGTTCGGTGTACAGCTATAGCTCAATTTGATGGTGTTTCGGTTAAATTTGTGACCAGTTAGAAAACATGTGTCGACAAGGCTGATGAACGCTCATCCTATATTAAATTTAACGTTTCTGTTAAACGGAGGGTTAAACCCTATGACATCTCTACGTCTGTTCTTTTGCTTTGATTGTCTTTGTGGTGTAAGCTTAAACTTAAGTTTGAAGGTGTAACCGCTCTTGTGTAATGCTTCCTGATATGGGGCTGCAGCCTTGTTGAAAACGTGTTCATCAGATGAACAAAAGCAAAAAGAAATTGTGTACACTATGATCGTGGACATTTCAAGACTTCATACATCATAAACTCCGGGGGTCCCCGAAATCCAGTCTCCAGGCCCCGCTGGCTAAGAGAAACGATGGAATCTAGGAGCGAGAATGCAACGGTCTGCGACCATCTGAAGCTGTCTGTGTCGTTCTTATCGCAGACGATCGTAAAAACAGGAGGCAAATGTTGCCATAAGGAGGCTCGAAAGGGTTTTCAGCTGAGCGCGCGTGCAAAGGCCACACACGCAATTGTAAAGCTGCTCGCGTCAGCTATGATTCAAAATGGGTCACCAGAAATAAGCAAATGCCGATAATTTCGCTCACCTTTCTTATAATTCCTATATATGTATGGAATTTAAATAGACATCTCCTATTCACGAAAACTACGAACATTCTACACAAACGGTTTAATGGTCACTTAAATCCGTTTGTGTTGGCCTGTAGCTCCACTCGCGCACGGACTCGAATGAGAGGGTGACGAATGCGTAAATTTAATTAAAGACAGCCACTACGGATTCTACTTGAACTGCAGCAACTACGGCTCAGCAGAGCATGAAAGACACGGACTTCCGTTTCTCACTCTTACAGCTACTAGAAGTCAGCTACTGAGGTCTTCCCTGGGGTTTTGGGAAAGAAGGGAACATGGCTAATTTGAATGGGCCATTTCCGAGGTG
>OX421458.1:18396899-18406899 GCA_949126865.1 Montipora capitata | reverse complement strand
TGACCCTCATTGGTACACATGCAGGGTCAAAGAGGCGATTCACATAAGACTTCACCCTAACAACATCAACAGGGATAGTGGAATAGAAATTCCGGAAGCATGGATGCCCACGACCAAGAAGCACAACCACAGGAGAACTGTACGACAGCGGACTGCCGAAGGAACAACACACCAAAACAGTGAGGATCAAAATACTCCAATCACAGCTGCTGAAAATTAACCAATCACAGTGGAGCATCCTGCTTAAAAGGTGACGCGTAACCAGTTGACCTCATCACCTGATGAAGACTAGCAGTATGCAGTCGAAACGTCGCAATCTACATCACAAGTGACCACATTGTGAGACAAACGAGAATACTTTATTATTATTATTGTACTTCACCACAATGAATAACAGCAACCTTTTTTATGATACTTGTAGTACTTTTTCTCCAATATTAAGGTAGCTCTTGACTTGTAAAAATGTAAAAATGTAGGAAAGGATAGTCTCCTATGCAGCCGTTTAATATCCAATGACTGTATCGAAATGCTTCCCTCCATTTAAACTAACACCCGATCCAGGCTAGCCAAACAATGTATGCATTATAACAGCCATGTGTTGCAGGAGATAAAGGAAAGTTATTCAAAGAAAACATAGGGCTTTGACGTCTAGTCAGAAATGTGGTTGTCAGGCTTACATTGTATTTTGCAGGGGTGACACCAATATACAGTTTGTTTAGCTGAATCATATTTCTTCTCTGTGAGACATGGCCTTGTCATTACAAAGAGAACTATATGGGATAATAATTTGATAGTTCTTTAATGTGGCAGTGGTCTCAGTTTGAATCCATTTTCACCTACAAGGTTAAATTGGTGATCTTCATTTTACTTAAGTTGAATAGTTAGCAACTATCAACCCCCCAAAAAGGACAGAAAACATCTATAAATATCTTCCCTCAAACTCTGTCTTATGCATTTCAACACATCTTGTTAATGTTTCGTATCATCTTATCGGTTTCTTTATTGATACAATTATCTATTCACTCTCAACATTACAATGTAGTAAGGGAACAAAGAAGTGTACTATGCACTTACCGGTACCCGAAGTCAGACCCTTCAGATCTATAGTCCTGTGTCTTCACCACTACACTACAATGACAAATATGCTCAACCTCTTTTCATTATTTTACCTTTGCATAATAAGTCAATTGATATCCATGTACATGTATAATAACCAAAATTAACCCTAATTTTCTTCTGGGCTTAATTTAGGCTCCAGAAATAAGTTTCTTTAATTCATCTGAGTGCATATTCAACCTTGGTAGGTTAAATCAGGATAACCAATTTAACCTAGGTAAAAATGGATTCAACCTGAGAATGGATTTTAAAGGCAACATTGATGTCTCCCATCTATTTTAGATTCTAAAGTGATACCAGAGTACTTCCGCAGCGTAGTGTTGTAAGATGGACCAAGAGATATCAAGTAATGAAAAGACACTACTGTTAGGAACAGAACAACCTACTTTGGAAAACCACAGAACTCGTGATGTTCCAGTGTATGACACCAAACCAAATGGCCCTTCACCACTAAGCCGGTCATTTTCGACAGATTCAAACCAATTTGGAAGTACAACAGTAATCTCCTATCACAACATTTGTTACTCAGTCACCACCAAGGAGAAAGGAATAAAAAAAGAGAGACAAATTATCAAAAATCTCAGGTGAGGGTTGTGCTACTGTAACATCATTTGAATGTTATTTTGAAGAAAATAAAGGATTTTACCACAATTGCTTGTAATCTCGCAATCTGATAGGTTAATTTACCGTTGTCAATAAGAGTCTAGACAATGCTGTATGCGTCATGCTCGCATCAATTTGTCACGCAATGTAATAGCTAATCAGGAACGCCCATTTGGGAAATAAACCAATCATATTGCAAGAAAGTTATAGACAACGCTTGCTCTTTCTTTGTGTCATGATTTTGCTCACGCTCTGAAATAAGAACTTTCTTTAGCATTGAATATTGTGGTAAAAAACTTAGCTGCACCTCATGAGTCGACAACATTTTGACCACCGTGATGACGACAACGCTGAACCACTTTCGATTTGTTAAATTGAAGCAAGCAAGATCATTGTTAAGTTAAAGTAGTCGATAAACAGATACTTTCATAGTTGAGACCCAAACAAATTTAACAAACATACAACTTGGAGTAGTGGAATTGAACATAGGCAACATTTGTAGACAGTGCTCTGGCCTTTGCTCCAACTCTGCTCTTTATATTAAGTTTTCTATTCTTTAACCCATTAACTCCTAAACCACCCACTATTGATGAGTAAAATTGTGTGGTATCAGACAGAGTAAAATCTATTAAGGAAAATTTGGTTTTATCAATTCCTCTGTTCACTCTGACAAAAGGTTAACTCTCGAAACGTCAGCTTTCCAAATCATTCACGGTGGTAATTCGACCTTTATCAACACATTTGATAAAACCAAATTTTTCTGTTTGACTTTCCCACCGACGCAGCACCACAGTTTCTTTAGAAACTAGAAATTTGTAAAATCTATTAAGTCTTACTGCAAGGAGTCAACGTCATTGGGTTAGAGGGGACGGTTTTTGAGTGGATGTAGGGGTTACCGGTATCAATATAATTCTTTCTGTATTTCATGATTTAAGTGGCCTTGTGCAACCTGGACTAAATGCAATACTTGGACCAACAGGAAGTGGAAAGACAACGTATGTATAATATAATAGGATATCACATTTTCTTCCTATTTTTCAACAAATGTCCTATCTTCATCCTATTTATTCTTTCCTTTACTCTGAGACCCTTTTTAAGGAGCAATATGGTTTCTTGATAAGGTACCCCTGTGGTGAGGGAATTTGATCAACTAAAAGGGATCTGTGTTGTTAAGATCTATTAAATTTGTATTATGAGAAAATCTGCATCACTGATCAAAGACCCAAAAAACGAAGGACTTCCTCCCCCACCTCCCACCTCCTAAGAGTAAATAACACATCAAACCGTGAATGGGATAAGCATGATTTTGATGATTGTTGAGTCATTTCTGGTGAATTATCACAGAGTGTTCATTTCCCACCAGTGCTGGAAATAATTTTACTTTATTCACAGGACATATGTCCTTTCAAATCTTCATTTTGGTCAGACATTTGACAAATTGGACCAGACATAATTTATTGACTGGCAACACCTTGAAGAAGATAACTCAAGATGTGCTGGTGAGATGTTCGGTCATCGTGTCCGATCATAATGTGAAATTGGCCGGACATTTTCAAAATTTGGTCAGACAATGTCTGATGACCGACTGTTATTTCCAGCACTGCCCACACACACCCAGGCCAGAATGGTACAAACAGAGACTTCAAGAAAAAAGCAAAATGTAAAACTGTGACAAGAAAAACACAGCATTCCTTTTTTTTTTGCAGTGGACAGTATGGTAAATCATTTCTGGAAAAATTGTCTAAAGGTCCTTTGGATGATTCTTCCGGAATTACTTACGGTCAACTGCAAACAACAGAAATGCAGTATTTTGCTTGTTAGTCAGATTTTTTGTGTTTTTTGATGGGGTCATTGTAATTGGTCTTTGTCTTTCACATTGCAGCTATGGTTGCATGAACAATGAGGACCCTGCAGTTTTTCACATGAAACAGTGACTCACAGCTGCCCTTACTAACCAACAATGTTTTGCTATTAATCATAACCATTACAATTTTCTCAAATTTGATTCCTGCATTAAGTACTTTATTTTTCACTAATTATTGTGTATAATGGTAATAGGACTGAGTGGAGTCCAATTTGGTCTGTAATCATACAAGTGATTAACAAAATTGGACGACCGCGTAGCGGGAGTCCGATTTGTTCAATCACTAGTATGGTTACAGACCGAATTGGACGACACAAAGACCTGTTACCAATTAATGATAACCATTACAATTTCCGAGAAAGCAAAATTAATGCATTCCTTTTTCACTGTCTAATGTTACAAATTCGTCCATTTTGGAAAATCCCCAGTTTGGTAGGCTAAGTGGTTGTTGCTATGGTTATTGTGATAAATTCTGTGATTGGTGGATTAAGCTGAGTGCACTTATAATATAATGATTGGCTGATGTAACTGTTCGATTTCAGGTATCCGATTATTTACTGTTGTATACAGCTGTCTTTTTCTGGGGGGTCTTCAATCTTTGTTTTTTATTTCCTGGTTTTTCACATACTTGACTTCTTCACGCTATTTCAGGCTTCTGGACATCTTGGCTGGCCGGAAGGATCGAAAACATCTCTCAGGTGTAGTCCTTGTTAATGGACAAAAGCAACCAGAGAATTTCAAATGTATCACCGGATATCTTGTACAGGTTGGTTGAAGAAAGCCAAAGTGACAAACACACACACAGAGCTTTAGAATTGTCTTTAAATAAAACAGAACTTATTGGAGAGATTTATACGGCAAACGGCAAAATGTGACTTTTACCAAAATCAAAGAGACGAAAAGAGAGAAATGCTCCTCGCACGTATGTGGATAATTTAAGCAACTGTCTCTGATTATAGACACCTGAAAAATTCAGATGGCTCCAACGGGATTTGAAGCCATGACTTCTGCTATGCTTTACCAACTGAGCTATGAAACCGCACAGTTGAGAGCAGGTCAATTTTTGGGTTCCTGTGTTCCAGTGAAAGGACTCGACGAAAGAAATCTTTTGTACTACAAATAGTATTTGCTTAAAATTGTCCAGATCATTTCTCTTTTTCGTCCATGGGCTTCAGTTCAAATACAAACATTTCTGAAATCAAAGAGACTTTCTTTTCTGCTAGCTACAAATATCGATCAACTTTTCAAAATAGAAAGACAAGTTAGAATATAAAATTATGAAATTTTCAAGCTCTCTTTACAAGCACCAGTCTGTCGTTTCCTGTTTGACGTAAAACGCCATTCAAAATCTCTCTGTTATCGTTGTAAATTCATGGTGGATACACACCATCAAATCAGCTTGAAATCTGAATAAAATCCAGGCTTCAGCCCGCCACGAAGTAATCTCTATATAATCCTTTGTTTCCAGTAGATAGAGAGGTAGCATCACGGCAAAATGACCACGTGACCATGATTTTCCCGCCACTTTTTTGCGTTTGCCGGTTGTCGCTTATGGAGCTTGCGGTTCCAGTTTATACGTTAAAGTAGGCATTTTCGCGTTTGCCGTATACGTGGAGTTTTCTTCCCGTTTTTCTTACACATAACAAGCTGTTTGTAGAAGACAATGAAAAGAATCCCCAAACCATTTTCCGGTAAGTCAAACAAGGAAAAATTTTATTTCATGGTTGAAGATCGTTCATAATTGAGTCCTTAAGTTTCTTCTTCTTCTTCTTCTTGTTCTTCTTCAACTCACGTTGACACTCTGTTGACTCACAAAACAGCGTGGTGGAAACTCGCAAAATTTGACGAGTAAGAATTTATATTTTACGCAGCGTCGTTTTCAACAAACAATGTTTATGAAGACTGAGTTCTTCTTTTTTGCTAACTAAAAGTCGTGATTAACGGAGTCCATTCTGAGGTAGTTGCCGTGGGTCACACTCTAATGTAAGGTTTTGACAAATATCAGCGTTGAACAGCATTTGGGAGTAGAGAAATAAACTCCTTGGTTAATTTTTAATCAGGGATTAGTGTTATTAACTGATTAAATCGGCTTTTGAACAACCAGACCCTGATGTCTTTTTATACACGCAGTTCTAATATTTGGCTTTGGTACATCTCCCACCGTCAATACAAACTCGCCTTGACCAGCTTTTAGATGGCTCGGTAGCTCGGTCGTAAGCCATTTTACGGGGCAATCGTTCGGTCATAGATTCAAATTTCTTTTTAGCCTGTACTTTTTTCCATGGGGTACTCTGGAAATACTTAAATTTCTCCACTGAGTGCAATGAAATTCTGCAATGCTGTTTCGCATAGATAGTCGTGACATCATTCTACGTCGTTGTACGCTTTGTCTCATCAAAATACTGAGTTGCTAATGGAAGACGGCGTATTATGAACATATTAGCATCAAATGATCACTGAATTTCCATGCAAAAAGGAAATGTGTTTTTGGTGGATGGATTGTAATGTTGACTAATATGTGCAGCTGACGTGAGAAAACGTATCATGTGAACAATGATTGATGTTGCCTTCGGATATGATTTGGAAAATGAAGCACAGTTGTATTTAAAGCGATGCAAAACTCAAACTGACGTTGCTTAGGTTTTGTGTCCGTCCGCTTTTTCTTTCCTTGTTATCGATTATGTATGGAATCATAGTTCATTATGCATGGTTCTCTAGGCGTAATCACTGACGACTTAGTTGACCAGTGACATCATCGATCACAGTTTATACCATCTACTGACGTTACACCAATCACATGACTCTGAAGATGAGTTACGCTTAGGTTAGCTAAACATCATTCAATGTCACCCTAATCAGTCCTCAGGACTACACTCACCCGGACGATCGTACTTCTCTTTAAGAATTGTAGTGGGTTTAAGGACGGTGCCTACTATTATTATGGTGCATACGTTCTGCGCATCTAAAAAAAACCACGCGGAGAAAGCATAACTTAGCAAGTGCTCTTGGTATCCAAAAAGAAGATTGGGGTAACCATGCATTTTTTAGAGATAATTGAGCTTCATTTTGGAAAAGGACGCCATACATTGCCTTGCATTTTAAAGCTTTTTATAATTAATATTGTTGATTGATTATCTTTGAAAAATGCGTGGTTTCCCCCAATTTTCTTTTTGAATTTCAATAACACTTGTTAAGATCTGCTTTTCTCGCATACTCATAAACCGCGCAAATATACCTTTGAATTAGTAGGCACCGTCCTTGATGCTTTCTAAACCACTTGCTTACGAATGAAGTTCATTCAACACTTAATTGAACCCCACTCTATGCATTCAGTTGTTTATAATTTTCCAGGATGATGTTGTGATGGGAACTTTAACGGTGAGAGAGAACTTGCATTTCTCTGCATCCTTAAGACTCTCCAGAAAGCTGAGTAAACGCGAGCGTTCAAAGAGAGTAGAGGAAACTCTTAGCGACTTGGGCTTGTTTCATGTAGCGGAGTCTAAAGTACGTATAAATAAGTCTAATGGTAATGGTAATGGTAATGCATTTGTATTCTGCATATATCACATCAGTCTCGTGCCGGTTTACAATTCTCTGAGAGTTAGACCACCAACATCGAGGGTCTCCAGTGTTTGGGTTCTTTTACGTCCCACAGTGTCGGTTAACAGGAATTGGGTTGTGAGACGGGGCCTACGGTTTATATTCCTTATCCGAGAACACTTGAAAGTCTAACCATTTGCAGATGAAATTACAAAGGCAGTACTTTCTCCTCAGTCAGTTTTAAGAAGCTGAGTGTCGCTGGGTCCAACTTGGGTTTAGCACATTGACCCCTGGGAGTGAGACTTACCAGATTTTACTCTGTCTAACGCCAGATGATTTTACTCGTCACCTGGGGGCGTCTTAGGGCGTTTGAGTTGTCAATGTGTTAAGCAGTCTCCTCCATTAAACTCCTCAAGTCAAGTCAAGTCAAGTCAAGTCAATTTATTTAACGTCGGTAGTTCCTCTAGTTATGAAACTGTTATCAATGGAAGCCGACGGTGAGCATTTTACCCCCCTCCCTCTGTCAGTGCTCCGATTCACGGATATTTAAAGCCATAGCTACACGGGTAAGAGGAAAGTGGAAACAGACGTTGAAGTCACCAAGGATCGAACTGGGGACCCCTTGCTCCGAAAGCCGCACACTAGCCAACTGAACTACGCCTGCAAATGTTGGTTTTTGAGAAGAGGGGAAAACCGGAATACCCGGGGAAAAACTTCTCGGAGCAGAGTAGAGAACCAACAAACTCAACCCACATATGGCGTAGAATCCGGGAATCGATCCTGGGCCACATTGGTGGAAGGCGAGTGCTCTCATCACTGCGCGAGCCCTGCTCCTGCTCCTGCTCCTGATCTCCCACACGAAAGTCCGCTGCTCAAGCAACTGAGCCGCAATTCTATGTGAAGTCAGCGGCAACTGTCTGCATAAAATGAGTTAAACTTTCAAAATTAAGGGATTACTTTTAAAATTATGCCGAGCGTTTTCAACAATTCCTATTTTTGAAAAGGGCTAGAGGAGAAACAAAACCCTGCAAAAGCGCTGTACCAATTTCCCTGAGAGTTCTAGAATTTTTCGGGAAGGGGTAAGTCGTTTTCTTGGGCCTTAACATAGCCAAGAAACAGTGCTTTACTGTTGCTGTCCAGAAAAAAAATTAAACAAAAAACAGAAAAAATATTCTTGCAAATTTGTGGAACTGAGAAAAATGGAAATCATCCACGGAGCTCATCTGTGCTTAAATTCGTTAATTTTATTTGCTCATCCGCCAGATTGGAAACGAGTTTATTCGAGGAATATCTGGAGGTGAACGCAAACGTACCAACATTGGAATGGAACTTATATTGGCACCATCTGTTTTGTTTCTCGATGAGCCAACCACTGGGCTGGATGCAGCCACAGCTGTGTCCGTTGTTCAGCTTCTTCAAGGGTAGGGAAGGTCTTTACTGCCTCACTAATATAAATTCTTTGCGAAGGAATTCGTGCGCGTGAACAGCCACTCGAGAATGTGTGTGAAAGAGCGCGGTCGAATTTCTCTCACTACAGAATTTGACCTTGTCCCTTAGCGTTTTGCTCGGCGTTTTCCAGCGTTTTAACGTAATAAAAGAGTGCCTTTTCAAACGTAAAACAAATACTTTTCTTATACTAAAACGGCAGTTAATGCTGATGAAAACCTTTTGAAATGCAAATACTCTTTAATATATTCCCCCGCATTAGCCTCCATTGCGAGCCAGTTGTCACAATGTCATTTAGTGTTGCTTTTATCCTTTATAGGCTCGGTCATCGTGGTAAGACCGTGATTATGTCCATACACCAGCCTCGCTACTCGATATTTAAGACCTTTGACACTATTTCATTACTGTCCAATGGCGAGTTTGTGTACCAGGGCCCCGCAAATCAAGCAATGAAGTACTTTGAGGATATAGGTGATTATTATAGTTCGTAATGCGCTTTTCAATCGATTGTGGAATATAATTTCGCCAATTGCTTTGCTTTTGCATTCTTGAGCCATGTGATTGCCGCAAAAATCTTGCACCACATTGAACCTATTGGCGGCAATCAAAGAACTTGCTCGCAACCTCGTCTCCAGGCTCTTCGCGACTTTCAGCCGCCTTTTTGAAAGCCGAAGTGTCGTGGTGTGCTTTCCGGAGCCTCCTGTATTTGCTTTGCGTGTGATTGGCTATGTGGATTATCGACATTTGCAATTAACCCAAGTAATTTTGCAACCGTCAACGGCTTCATATGCTCGTCTTATGGCTATTTTTGTGATTGAAGTTTCAGTGACCTAGACTAAAAAAGGCCTTGCACTGTGAAACTGAACTTTCTACATTCTGCAATGGATAAATCATGCTTTTAAGATTTCGATGACCATACTTGCCCATACTTAAGTTGTTACCTAAAGTTGAACACCTTAATACCTCAGTAAAAACGGGCTGAATCCCAAATATGATTTAATTAACCTACAATATAAAATTTCAGCCCATCTCAGCCTTTCTTTCTTTCACTGTCGGGTAAAGTAAAATTTTTGGCTATGCGTGAATTGTATAGTCCGCCAACAAGTTACATTTAGATAGCATATATCTTCCTTCATGATTACGTTTCCATTTTTTGCTCAAAGGTTTTGTTTGTGAACCACATAATAATCCAGCAGACCTTTTCATGGATGTAATAAATGAATGTGACGCTGCTCACGGATTAAGTAACAGCTCAGGTATAGCCTTACTCCTCCCGTATTTTTCCTTTCCTTCTCTACCTCCCATCTGCTAACCCTTGTCTCCCCTCCTCTCTTGAATCCCTCATTGTTTTTCCCTTCCGCTGTTTAAAGTACCAGTTATATTAAGTCGAATAATTTAATGTCAGTGGAATAAATAGGCTCCATCACCAGC
>OX421458.1:18391899-18394399 GCA_949126865.1 Montipora capitata | reverse complement strand
CGTAACGTAACATAACATAACATAACATAACATAACAGTAAATTCATTTTTAGGAACAGGTTTTTCCCGCGAAAAGTATTATGTTTCCCTTTACGCTGAGATACCTCTGTTTTAATTGGCTTTTACAACAGTGTGCGTTCAGAATCTCCCAAGGGACGCGTGCTATAAATAAATCTACTCGGGAAAGGATAGACTCCCATGCCAAGTATAGGAGAGATAAAGACCCCTTTGATGAGCTCCTGACCAACACCATATTCTCAAATATTGATAGGATTTTAAGAGCTAAACTTGCGTCGTGGTGTCATCAGCGATTAAAAGTTTCTTGAATTGCCTTTGTTTTTCTTAGCTGGTAACAGTATCTGGACGAGCAGCGAAAAACATATTGAGAAATCCACAGACGTCAATTGTTCAGGTGAGAGACTCCCACGTTGGCTCACCTTGGGCTTTTTCTGGCTTGTCACGTTATCTTAAGGAACTATTGCGTGAAGAGCCAAAATAAGTCACGCTCGCCTTGTGCTTTCTATTTATACTTTCCGTTAGTATCCTAAGTGGACTGTTTTTGCTATCATCGTCTTGTCTGAATGAAAGGGGTATTTACGCATTGTTTTTATTTGCGATTAAATATTTTGTTTTGTTTGTTTTTTAAAGTATAACATTTGCGTTTGTGTTGGATTTCAAAGAATAAAACTTTCAAAAATTCCGCTTTTGGGGAAACCTTGCACAAATTATTAATGAAGACATCGACTTCGTCCTCTTCGAGAAAATGGCTTCGTTAAGCGATCATTATGGCCATAGCGTCAACCGCTCCGTTATTTATTAAATGTTTACGGGATTTTCTGCATTCAAGAAAGTCACAGAAAATCGAGGATTTCATCCTCGCAAAAACAAATATTCTGGAAAATGTGTCTATTTCTCACTGGCGGTGAGAATGCAACCAATTTTTTAAGGGCAGTTGTCACCTAACCCTAGTTCAGTTGCCTAGCAACCACAAGTCTACTGTAGCTTAGTGGTAGAGTATCCGTAGTAATCGGAAGGTCATATCTTCGACTCCTGTTTAAAGCCGTCGGGTTTTTCTTTTCCGAGTATTCCCGAGTGAGTCAGTGTTGATCAATGCATCTCTTTATACCTACTGATCTTTCCGATCAGTGATACACCGCTCAAAGTTGATGAAAAATTGTTAGGCGTTGCCCACGGTTTTAATTAAAGTTCTTATAAAGACTAACCATTTCAGGTGTAATAAGGCATTAACAGAAGTCTTTTAGCAAATTTCCTTCGTTTCCGTTCTTTCCTCTTCGTTTAGTTTAACCTAGGAAATAGTCATGATTCTAATGCTATAAATCACACCGAGCATATTTGATTTCCAAGCTTCGTGACCTCAGTCATCAAAATAATAGTCTCGGTAAAAAATGTGCACAGGAATCCCATCTACTATTTGCTTGAAAGCGCTCATATTGGATATGCGATAAAAATGTGCATCCGTCGAACTCGGTATCGCGACAAGCTCCTTAACACCGGGTATCCTGTCGCCGAGGGCCACAAGAAAGATTTCTGGCCCGAGTGCTTTGATCCGACTGGCTGCCCAAGTTAAGCTCTGTAGGTTTTCAGTAGCAGGCCCATTAGTTACCAGTACCACTGTCTTTTGGCTTCCTACGCGGACTCCAGAGTCACGGTTCAGTAGCAATCCGTTTTGTGTCGTTTCGAGAGCATTCAGTATGCTCTTGTTTCCTCCTTGATGGTGCATTTTACAGAGGAGTAGTTCAGTTGTGAGCTGGTAAATAACCATAGAAAGTATAGAATTGAACAGTGAAGAGACTTAAGAGGAACACTTTGCATTAAATTTGTTTAATAAGGTCTTGTGTCATCAGGTTTAGGTGTGCAAATAAACGAAAGAGCTTGGGGAGAGTATGCGCCTTTTATTCCCAGTCCCCAGTTTTTATTGTTTTGGCCGCACTTCTGCTAATATATAGACTTAGCCAAGCCTGAATGCGGAGCTTCCGGGTTATTTATCTCATTTGCGTTCGGTTGAAAACATGGATCCTCAAAGACCTATGAAACTAATTAACTTTTCTGGACTTAATTATTTATAGCAATGTGGCTTAGAATATCTGATTTTATCAAAGAAAAAAGACGGCCACGAAGTAGTTCGTTGCATTTAAAAATCATGGCTCCAACGCAAATGTTTATCTTCATCACTAACCTCAATTCCTCGATGTTTTTTTCCAGCTGCCGTTCTAAAATTGCTTGAAGGCATTTCCCTGAGATTTTCTCCATCCTTTAGCAGAGGTTTTTCCGAGAAGAATCATTTCGAACAGTCCATAAAAAGCAATTATGTTTGCACATACAAACCACATAAACTCCTTCACTGAGGTCACATTGGCATACACGGAGGGGTGGACGTAAGTACGGACGGTCGCGACTGACGTCATAGCTAAAACCAACATTTCTCGCATCAATGGGACCTTAATCGTGGTGTTCCGCGCGCGCTCCTTCGGCGCGCGGA
>OX421458.1:18384399-18386899 GCA_949126865.1 Montipora capitata | reverse complement strand
TTCACGTGTAGCACATAGATGGTCATCAGTGTATGTGCTCTCTGGAAATTTTCAAATCATGAAATATTAGAAGTGTGCTCTTATCGTAAGGTTTCCATAGCTTTTCAAAATGTCAAGATAAGTAAAGGAATTTCCCCTGGCCCATGGCTACTTCGGTGGATTTGGGTGAACCTCGGATCCGCTGAACATTTTTTTGTTTGTGATCCTGCTGTTTGGACATGATTAAACCAGCCTTTTTTTCTTGCCTCTATCTGAACTTGAATCCGATCGCTTAATTTAAGGGGTTTGTCGGCAGTTTTGTGTTACATTTAACGTTATCGGCAAACGCTTCCAACATGAAAGGGAGAAGTGATCCTTGTACTTATCTGAACAACTTAAGCAGTAAGGCCATTTACGAGTTCATGTGCGCCTTCTCTTCAAAGCGAGTCTAAGTGCAAAGTTTTTGTGATGGTAATTAGTTCTAGTTTACATATGAATGAAAACTAATTTTCATAAGAAAAACTTTGCACTTAGACTCCCTTTGAAGAGGAAGCAGACATGAACTCGGAAATGGCCTATTGTCTTTGAGAGACACCTGAAGCTCAACGGATACTTTTGGTTGACAGAAAGGAGAAGTTGTCTTTTTATGAAATGCATTTCAAATACATTTTGCCTTGCGAATTCAGTTTGCGTGCAAAAGCCTTAGTATAATCTCCTTTGCTTGGTTTACTAGAAGAATTTTTTTCGCATATTCTTACCTAATGAAACGAAAACAAGGGCAATAATAGCAATAATATTCCTAGAGAAAATAATAGCGCAGTTGGAGTAAGATGCTAAACAAGATACGAAGCAAACGTCTTGAAGGGTTTGCTCACCATTGGAAATCTGCATTTAAGAGTTTCATCTCTTATAAGAAATGCAAAATTGAAAACATCAACGGACAATTGACTATTATGTACAGTTTGCCATACAGTTTTGTCTCCATCTAAGGACAGGCGATCACATTGGAGGCTGTGTTGTTTTTATACTCTTTATCACCAAAGAACAACTGTTGTGCACACTTGTACCCAACGTCTTAAGGCCTGGCCAAACGCTCGCAACATTTCAATGCAACATCTTGCAACATTGTTGTATGATGTTGCGACATGTGTTGAATAGACTGGCCAAACGCACGCAACATATCGCAACAGGGTGGCCAAACGTACGCAACATGTTGTGCCCAACAATGTTGCAAGACGTTGCGTTGAAATGTTTTTAGCGTTGGCTAGGCCTTTACCCAGCCTGCCTTTTCTTCTGTCGTTCTATTCACACAAAGAGCCTTGAATCGAGCTTTATACCAATCCAAGGGAACCTCCAAATATTTTTAATTGTAAATTTAATTCTCTCCACCTATAATAAAGACACTTCGCAGTTTTCTCCGCGTGATGCCTGTTTGTGTACGTCAGACGCAGCTGGAACGTGTCCCACGTCTGCAGGCAATGAGAGGCTTGGGTCTTAATCAGAAACATTAAACTCACAACGTGATAAACATGATGCTTTTCATTCTACCCTATTTTATTCATTTACTTATTTTCTTTCTTTCTTTATTAGTATTCAATGTGCATCGGGGGTGGGGGGGGGGGATTTTGGGAGTAGGAAAATTCTGGCTAGTGGGATTTAAAAATGGACAGATTCGCGGTAAAAAAAGTTGTTACAGAAAGAACTGTAGCGCTGTTTATTTAATATTTACTAGCCGCATTACATTCCGTTTTGAGATTGCAATTAAAAGGCTATATGTACGAAATATGCTTAAACTTAAAGTGACGAAGTTGGGGTCAGTAAAATTACATTTACCCAAAAGTGACTACGATGGGGTCTATAATTATTGGCCATAAAATAGACTGTAAAATGGTAGGGGTTCTGAGAGGCCAGCGTTGACCCAAGTACACACCCCCCCACCCCCCCTTCCTGGTGTGCAATATATACTTATTTTATTTCTTTACTTGTGTAATACTCACAACTAGATTTACTCTGTAAACAGTCCCACTTGCTACCCGCCTAGATTAGCTTTAGCTATTTGCTGGTTAGGGTTGTTTTTAACTTAATGAACTTGACTTGTTTAGAATATTTTTATTTTTATTTTTAACGTGATGTTTCGTAGACCTCAACATAAACATAAGTCTTCAGTAGTAAAGGTTATTTCAATAGACCTTTTCCGATATATTAAAATTCAGCCTGATAGTGAGGCGTGAGAACAAAGACAAAGGAAAGTGGATAACATGTAAATATTTTTCACATTCATTCCAACGTGTTTCTATCACTGTCACTGCCTCATTATCAAGCTGAATATTTGATATTTCGAAAATGACCTATTTGGAAAATCCATATATCACATTTAGTGAGAGACTGGTAACTCTATTGAGAACACAGCTACTACGCAGTGACATCTGACTGGTTGATAAAGCAAACGTTTTTCACTGCCAACTTTTTCAGCTAGCGCTTGTTTCAACTGGCGAATCGATAAACGTTCCTTACGTTGGCA
>OX421458.1:18371899-18376899 GCA_949126865.1 Montipora capitata | reverse complement strand
TCGTCAAGTTGCAAAGTTCTTTATTTTTACGTTCACCCTCATTTTAACGAATCTCTGTGCCTGCAGTGTGGGTTTCTTTGTCAGCGCGTGCGTACGGACGTTCGCTATAGCAAACCTCCTAGTTGGTCTGCCTTATGTGTTCATGATGGTAAGTGATTTTTTTTCAATTTATTGATTGACTCAGTTTTTGCTTTTAATGTTAGGGGATTTTCTTTATTGTGTTTTAATTCGGCACCCTGTTAAATTAAGTTAATTTTCATCATGTCTAAAGTAAGTTTTTCCATAGTTAATACAGGGGAATAGTTATGAAACCGGCCAAATTTCTTTGTTGTAGTTTTTTGTTCTCTTTTTTGGCCTTGACCGTGCACAAAACACAATAGTTGTTTACTCCGCACTGAGGAACTAACCAATAGAAACGTGTTGGTTACGTAATTCATACATAGTGTATGAGCGCAAAACAAAAGATTGTGCACGGTCGTGGACTTTCCCACCTAAATCTTGGCTTCTTTGTTTGCTCGTTTGATGTTTGCCGAGTTTCAAAACCAGCCCCTCTGGTTTCATTGGAAAGCCCCATCCACACTATTGCTTCTTTACGATTCTCGTTTTTTATGTCAACAATAAACGAAGCAATTTATTTTCATCCACACAAGTTCAGAAATATGTTTTTGTATAAAAAGGAATACTTTTTTGATATATACGCATTCGACAATCAGCCTCACTAAAACTAATAAATCAGAGACTTGTAATGAAAACACATTCTCTCCACTTCTTCTCTCGGCTTTGCCTTTCGTCGTTAGAATTTTGCCTGGCGCCCGGACAAACCCATCTATGCAGGCTGGCTTTTGCTATTCCTACTTTTTTTTTTTTTCTCGCACTAAAATCAGTTTCGTAAAATAGCTCTTTTATTTTCTGTTCTCTAACAGGTATTCGGTGGTGTCTTAATAAATCTAAACTCTATTCTAAGTTGGCTGGCATGGATAAAATATATCAGCATATTCCGCTATGCAATGGAGGTAACTTTAGTATTCTCAACAGAATATCACGCTTCTGATTAGTCAATGACGAATGCATAAGTAGGTTATAGAGGGCAACACGGACGTTGCTATAGAAACACGATGATGGAGTAACTCCTGCTGTTTTGAAAGTTCTCAAATTGCAGCACTCACGTAATTTTGAGAACTTTCAAACATCACTCGTGCCCATAAATCGTGAAATGCACTCGTGTTCATACGGTTTTCTACACTTGTACGCCCAGGCTCTTGCTGGAATAATCAGAGTTTCAATGTTGTGTGTGAATGTCGCGATCTCTGAATCAGCTACAATGAGTGTTTAGTTATTATTAGTTGTTGTCTAGTTTTTGAAAAACGCTAAGAAGGGCAGTGGCGCTATAAAGTTTCAAACTATTAGTTTGAGCTATTCTAAGTGTTTCATGACGTTCCCATCTTTGTTTATGTTGTACAATATGGGCGAAGTAGGCTATAACCTTATTGCATAGTACGTACGGATTTGAAACAAACAGAAAGAAGGCAAGATTCATTGTTGTTTGTCCACGTTGTCGTCAAAACCTTAAAATTGGTAATTTGTCGTTGTTGTCAGACGAGTACGGGAGAGAAAGGTACAAATGCGTGCCGCCCGTGCAGCACGGTTTTTTTTCCTGTTTTAACCAATAGTATTACTGCTTTTTGGCGCTGTCGTTGCTGTTGCCGTCGTCGTTTGTTAAACTCCCTATTCTCATATTTGGGTACTCGGCGTAATTATTTCATCCATTGTCTTTTAGATACTAGAGATCAATGAGCTTCACAACATGCACTTCGATTGTCCAGCGAACTCTACTCTTTGGTATGTCTTCTTTATTCGCGATTTGGTGTCGATGTAGTTAGCGAAGTTGAGTGGTTAAGGCACCGGCCTTGAAATGTGAAGGTCTGGGATTGCACCAGCTCCACATACATCATGGCGCACAGCTTTCCCTTTTCCAGAGTCCATAGCCTCTGTAGAAAGCAGCAATGTCTTTCTCGGAGAAGAAGCGCTTCGAAGCCGCGAGGAGAATGTTCTCCCCCTTCCCCATTCCCCTCGCGGCTTTGTCGCGCACATTCGCCCTCCAAATGACAAAACCGCCAACTGGAGGTTATTTATAAATCAGAGTGGAGTAGTGTTGGCGCTAAGCGATAACCTCTCATTTCCCACTAATGTGGCCTTGGGTCGAGGCTATATTTTGTTTTTGTTAGGTTGTCTGTGTTTTTGACAGGGAACCCATGTTTTTCCTTCTTATTATTACATTAAGAATATATATTATTAATATAATTTAATATAGTATTTTAATATTCATTGTTAGTAGTAGTAGTAGTAGTCGTAGTAGTCGTAGTAGTCGTAGTCGTAGTCGTAGTAGCAGGAGTAGCAGGAGTAGCAGGAGCAGTAGCAGTAGCAGTAGCAGTAACAGGAGCAGGAGCAGTAGCAGGAGCAGGAGCAGTAGCAGGAGCAGTAGCAGTAGCAGTAGCAGTAGTAGTAGTAGTAGTAGTAGTAGTAGTAGTAGTAGTAGTAGTAGTAGTAGTAGTAGTAGTAGTAGTAGTAGTAGTAGTAGTAGTAGTAGTAGTAGTAGTAGTAGTAGTAGTAGTAGTAGTATATTTATCATTATCATTTTACTTCAGGATTGATTTGTTTCATTGTTTTGCTGTCTTGCAGCGTGAGTAATGGCAATCAATACTTGTCCTCACAAGGAATTATTGTCGATCACTTGTGGTACAATGAACTGGCACTGGCCGCCATGACTGTTGTCCTGATGACATTTGCTTATATAGCTCTTAGATTAATCAAAAAGGAAAAATGAAGAAGCTTTTGTCAATGTAAGTCCGCCACAGACGGATTCTTTTGGAATTTCTTAAAAAACAAACAAACAAAATGACAGAAAACTTTAACCGTTTGGAATGATCAGCATGTAAATTCTCCTCACAATTCCAGTCAGGCAAGTATTGAAAAGGAAGTCATTATCAGCTTAAGAGGTGTGATGTTCATAGAACACCAAATTCTCATGACTGCTCAACAAAGAAATCTATTGTACTAGTTAGGAGAATGAACGTTTTGATCTTGGGAATGAAATGGTTAAGGTGTAATGCCTCCGTGGGAAGGTTGGAAAACTAGTTGCTTGGCGACGTGCGAAAGAACAACTAAAAAATCAGATTGTCCATTCAGGACCCAGATAAACCACCTTTGCTCTACATGAATTCTGGTAGTTCAATGGGTAGAGCATCCAACCGGAGGTCGCAGGAGTTATAAGCTCTCCTACCTTGTCACCTTGAAAGGAAATTGAGACCCACGGGAAATTTCGGGAAATGTTGTGTTGTTTACATGTGTTGCCAGCATGGTTGTCCTGGTGGTGTAGTGGTTATCACACCCGACTAGTAACGGGGGGCCGTGGGTTCAAATCCCGCTCAGGGCAAATTTTCTTTCAAACATTTATTCAGTTGAAAATATGACTATTTGGGGTGTACGGGGTCATGGTTTCTTTCATATACTCTTCAAGAACAGAAATAAAATTAGCCTGTATCCTTCGTGGATCCTTCCATATCATCCGCTAAGTTGACTACGGTCGTGCATCATTAACTTGATCCTTAGTTGGGTTTCAAGTGGAGATAAGGGCTCCCCTACCTTGTCACCTCGAAAGAAAATTTCCTTGGAGGTCCACGCCCTAACCACGTAAATCACCTCTTCGATGGCTGTATTGCCAGCATGGTTGTCCTGGTGGTGTAGTGGCTACCACACCTGACTAGTAACGGGAGACGTGGGTTCAAATTCCGCTCTCCGCGAATTTTCTTTCGAGCATTTATTCAGTTAATTTATCCGTAGGTTTGAATCCTTCCGAGGACTTTTTCACTTGTCCTTTCTCTCGTCACCAAGCAGCTAGTTTTCCAAAGACTGAAATCAATTACACTTATTTTAAAAAATTATTGACTTGGCAAACGTAAAGCAATTACTTGCAGTTAGTATTTACTAATACCACAATAGTAGAAGTTATACACTTACTGTATACTAACGACTTTGTTTTAACATTCGCGAAACTCAATTTTCCCAAAATGTTTTAGGAAACGGATTGCTTGAACCTACGAGGGTTTTAAAAACACGCACATTGAATAAATTAGAAACTTAAATAAATAAAATGAAACGTAGAAAACTCACCAAAGGTAAGCTGTTGATTTTACGTTTTAAATTAACTTGTCCAACGGTATGCTCATTGTGGAGTTTTATTTCACTTCTTTGAAGGGTGGTCTGCCGCGCTAGTTAATTTTCCGGCCCGTTTAGAGCAAATAGCTTTATTTTTGTCAACCTGCAAGCAAGCTCTTGATTTTACGCCTTGGTTTTTCTTAAGGTGGATTTCGCTATTAGCCGTCAGCAAAACCACGTAGTTTTTGTCGACTGGTTAGTTATTATTCATCCAGTGGGTAGCGCACTCCTCCCTTTGATCAACTTGAGCGAAGTGAAGACATTAGGGAGCATTAGCAACGAAGACGGAAACGGGAACGAGAACGTCATCTCAAATCATAAATTCTCATTATTGTAATCACTTCACGATTATTCCAAGTTTTTTTAATGTGAGAAAGGTATGGAAGTCCCTCAGCAATGAAAACGTTATGAGCAGCGCTTTATTTAGAGGAGAAAATGAAAATTTATCTTCAAATCCTGACGTCCTTCAAAAACCTCAAAATTTGGTCATTTCACGTTGTTGTTTTGCTGACGACGGCAACGAAATGGACAAAAATAAAAAGGGCACGTGCAGAGCGTGCAAAGCTATTGTCTTAGGCCACTAGTATGCAAAATTGTGACGTTCTCGTTGACGTCACCGTTGTCGTTGCTGAGGCTCCCTACTGATGGTGCGGACGACGCGAGGGCTAGTGGGTGATTTTGTCAAAGAGTACAAAGAGTTAAATTCATTTAACTGGTGTGGATATTGCACAACAATTGTTTCAGTCCTAACTACTGAGTATTTTTGCCTTCATTTTGATGTTTAG
>OX421458.1:18349399-18354399 GCA_949126865.1 Montipora capitata | reverse complement strand
CAATGAACGGTACATGTGATACATATGTACAGTATTCAGCACAAAAGACATAAACTAAACCGAAAAGAAGTATTATGATAAATTCTTTCTTTTTTAAATAACAAAACCTAGCGAAAACAGATCTAGATACCAAACACTTGTAATTGATACCCCCAATAAATTCTAAAACGGAAATTTCATAAGCTATAATTTAAGAATAATACAAGAAAATTTTCATCCTAAAATCGGCAGAAAAATAAGAATATTCAGCCTGGGCCGGAAAAACAACATTCTTATATATAAAAAAGAATTGTGTACAAAAACACCACTCATAACATTTTGGACATGGAGAAAGGTCTTATCATAGATTATGGGTTGCAGCTTAGAGACAGGTCTAACAAAAAAAGTAATGGGCATTTGCGATAATTTGAAAGAATCATTAAGTAATAGGAGAAGAAACAAACTAGGTAAACTTTACGACATTATTCAGACGGATAATCAAGAGGAACATTTAGCCGATACAACAATGAGAATCAGGGAAATTCTTGACACGCCTTTCGCTCCTTCTTGCTCGCAAATCGATCAATTTCTTAACGATGTAAGAGTTGAAGTGGATAACAAAAGAACTTTAGTTGAAGATCTAGGACCTGAAGAGAACCTCCATGGTATAAAGCCGCTTTCCATTGAATCCTCGTTAATATATAGATTTAGCCAAGCCAAAAAGCGGAGCTCCTTGGTTATTTATTCTTACTGTCTGTAGGGTTAGTGAAAATAAACGGTTTCGAATTGTCCGCGTTTTGGTGTTTCCGGTTGCTGCTTAATTAAATCATTTTCTTTGCTTTCTTCCATTCTATATAAAAATTCATTGTCTAACTAGTGAATTCCACGGTAAATTTACGCTAATTAACAACTATTCACCGAAGTGGAGGTGGCTAAATATCCACCACTAGCCACCGATACTGAGGTGAATAGTTGTTTTAGTACTATATACTAAAACAGTGAGATAATACAGCACAAAAATATGATTTGAACTCATTTATTCCTGCAAAGATTACAACATTTTCGGGCGCAAATTCCGCACGAAGTGCTCCGAGGTGAATAGCAAAGGATATCCGGAGTTTGAATAGCCAATCAGCCTGCGCGTTCAACGCTATCCACTTTTTTAGCATATACTAAAAACCGATATCGCATGAATCACGAAGCGACGAGTACGATATCGGTTTTTCGAGTGAAATTTACTTTGGAACTCACCAGTTTAGTAATGAGTTTTTCTCGAACAGCATGAGTTTCAAAAGAAAACAAGCACACCCTCAGCGAGCGAATGGGAAAGGAAAAAAACATTTCAGATTCAACCGTCAATAGCCAACGAATAGGCATCACGCTAAAATTAGAAATTGTCAAAAACTTTGTCAGTTCAAGGTCAAAAAAAGAGTTTTAATGATGTACTTTATACCACTTTATCTCTGAAAACGAGATCATTCACATTTTGATGTATTTCACTGAGACACGCCAGCTTGGCTTGGGAACAAGAATCGGCAAAATACGGCAATGCAACCAAGAAAGGATGAACTTCAAACAAGATCCAACACCAACACTAAATTACCTTTAGGTGCTTTAAACAAACTTCTGAAAACTCAATCTAGTGAGATTTCCTCCTAGTTTTACGCAAACTCATTGCGATTACGTGTTTATAACAGAAGGGCAAAATTTGCTTGTCACTTGTCACAGTTGGGCAAACGGATCAAAAAAGCACTTGTTCGCTAGCATTTTACAGCAAAACGAACAGGTGCCTATGTTGATAATTGTTATTTAATTCCAGTTGAGAAAAAAATTCGAGTTTCATTCCTGAACAAAGGAAAAACCGATTAAACCACTTTTTAAAAATACGCATCCACTTAAAATAACGCATCCGTAAAAATAACTGTTTTGTGCCCAAGGAAAGAATTTGTGGAGTAACTTCTTCCACCAAGTATGATTAACGGGTATTCTGTTTTGTCGTTGTCGTTCTCTTTTAGACCAAAATTGGAGTATGCTACTGCTGTGTGGGACCCATATAGACAAAAACAGATTGCTTCAATTGAAGCCGTCCAGCGGCGTGTAGCCAGATTTATCAAAAGAGACTACAACAGAACCTCTTCCGTTACAGAAATGCTACAATCATTAGATTTAGATCTTTTAGAGGACAGACGTAAAGCCCATCGATTGCATATATTTTATTTAGCGGTTAATAATTCGATTGCATTGTCTATACCTAATTATTTTTTACCTAAACAGTACTACGATTATTATTTTTATAGTTTTTATCCAAGGACAATAAGGGATTGGAACTCTCTACCAAGTGGTATTCGCACTAGTACAAATTTTTCATTATTTAAGGATCTCTGCTTCTTAGCTATTAGAAATAATTTAATTTTTTTATTTTTTATTTTTCTTATTCATTTTTATATATGTATTTTATAGTTATTAAGCAATTATTTTATCATTTGAATTTGTAATATATCACTATGTATAATTTGCAAGTGTTTTTTGATATTGTAATTTATTTAATTTATATTGGCTTGATGCGAAAGCGTTGTATGTAGATGTAGTTTCCTCGTTGTCTCGGCCACGACTAACAATGTTAGAGAGTTGGGTACTAGTTAGGTTACGGCTTACTGTGGTTTACATAACCGAAAAACCTACATTTCAAAATGGCGCGCCGAGCTGAACTGACAACCTTTCATGAATAACAAGACTAGATTTCCCTCTCCTGTGGTGAATTCTAAGCGATGCTGTCTTTTTTGACAGTGCCAAGCCCTGGCTCATTATTTTCGTGGAATCTTCGAAAGAAAGTAAATTTGATGGACGGCACGCTAACTCGCAACGGTGCGAAACCACTGGCTTCCAAATTAAGCTGTACACTACTCCGGGCAGGCTGTCGTAGATGTAACTTTTTCAGAGATGCCAACCTATGGAGATCAAAAATCTGGAGATTTTTTCCATCCGGTCCCCCCACCCCTCCCCTCTCGATCAACCTACCCACTCCCCCTCCCCTCCTCTCCCCCCCCCCCCCACCAGCAGCTCCTTCAGGATACAAGAATATTCTGCCACCATTGTGAATTTGCGGAAAGACAGGGTACTTATGTCAAGAATTTTTATTGGTTAATCGGAGATCCAATCAAACAATCGGTTATATGGCTAAGATAGCTAAAGGAATTCATTTTGTTTAGTTCTATTAACGTGTGTTTGAAACTCAGAGATGAAGAAATGCATTAAGAAACAATGAAACGAGTTTGAAAAAATCGATCTATTTTAAACTTGGGGATGCAATTTGAGTCTAGAATGGAGAAACGTCTGTGAAAGGTTCAGTGTCGTTTTTATCCGGGAGAATTAATGACCCGTACGGGAGACCGGGAGATTCGTTCCGTATCCGGGAGACTCCCGGATAATCCGGGAGAGTTGGCATGTATGCTACTCGCTATACCGGGTAAGCTGCGTTGATGTTACTTTTTGTAAGCAACAAACTCTTTGAATAAACGTTTGTGTAATGAGTGTTATCAGCTGTGGACAAACAGCATCATTCAACAATGCTACATAGCATTCCATCGCTTAACATTGTTTTCCACATCCATTGGTATTCTGGAATGGTATGGTATGGTATTTTATTTATCCACATTACACGGATGAGTACAAGACTCGTTTTAACGTGAACGTGCCAAATAACTATAAATCCATACAAGTCATATTAAGACATAAAATAAATAAGTAGAATGAAATAAATAAGGGGAAAACTAGCTATATAAAAATCCAAACTAGGTACAAAAGTTACAATAACACTTAATTCCAGTAGTCAAATTAACATTATTTAGCATTGTAACACAATCAGGTATATTGTTCCATAATCTTGAGGTGATTTGCAATTTGTAAAGATATGACCTGTGCATAAATTTTCTGTTATAGGCAGGTTGATGTAACTTGTTAAAGCTTCTAAGGTTGACAGTATTCATAATTTATTAGGAAATATGAACATATACTTAATATTAATCAGTCCCATATTGTACTTGCATTTGTAAAAAAAAAAGGGTGAGAGCATGAGAATAGCTACAATGTTCTAGGGTCTTTAGGTCAACATGGGAAAGTACATGTAGGTCACTATATGAAGATGACTTGGACATTAATTATTCATAAGAGATCTAATGGGTGCAATGATTTGTAAGCTCCAGCTTATTAGAAAGACCAGATAATAACCCAACTGAAAACCGGAGCACAATATTCAAAGTGTGGCAAGATAAAAGCCTTGTAAATATTAACCATTGCTTCTGGAGGTATGAATTTACGAACTCTCCTACAATGTAAGAGCAATAACTTTAACATTGACCTTATTGCATATAGATTTAATGTGGGTTTTAAAAGATAGCAAGCTATCAATGGTTAGACCTACATGTAGTAACTTCATACAGTGAACCACCTCCAAGGGCAGCCTATAGTAGGGTCAGCAATCAATAATTGTTAGTTTGACGGATTGTCACCTGGTGGTAGCACTTCAGTTTTAGTTGGTGAGTTTGAGTTTTAGTTAATTTTTAGTTGTGCAGTGAGTTTTGTGTTGTGTATAAAGTTGAGATTACGTGTATATTAATCTGTAGAATATTAATTTCAAATGCAACAGCATTAGACAAAAATCGCCGGTGTTCCCAAGGGCCCCGTACTGCCTTCTCATTTGCATTACATTGCAGCTTCCAAGTTGTCACCGATTTTGACAAAATTTCCATTTTCACCACATTTGCCAAATTCGCCAAATTCACCGGCTTGCCAAGGGACCCCCCTCTTGTTTTATTTGCATTGGCTTCCAAGTTGTAAGCAATTTTGAGAAATTTTCTCCACATTCGCCAAATTTGTCAACTTTGCCGCCTTGTAAAGGGGCCCTTCTTGCCCGCTCATTTACATTGGCTTCCAAGTTGTGAGCGATTTTGACAAAAATGCCATTTCACCGCATATCTAACTTATTCCTTCTTTTCGAAATTGTTGGTAAAATTTTGCCATTT
>OX421458.1:18339399-18344399 GCA_949126865.1 Montipora capitata | reverse complement strand
CGCACATTGGCCTACAGTGCAACCAAACTTTTTAATGACCTTAGTTCTGACTTAAAAGAGTTTTCTATTTCTTCTTCTCCACTGATATTTACATTTCTTCCCTCCTCCCTTAAGTCTAAACTACGAAGTCTGTTTCTCTCACGCCTATCCTCGGCCGAGCATCTGGAGGATCTACTGTGCTCAACTTGCCGCTCTTCTATTCATTGTCACTGTTTCTCATAGTTTTTACCATAAACACTATTATGTCTTTTAATTCATATTTACATACATAAGTATACATTTATAGTACATACTTTTCTTTCCTTTCAGCCACAGTCTTTACGTCCTTCGAATATACTGGCTGTGTAACTTCTCTGCGCGGCAAACACTTCCTAATGACTTTCCACAGAGAGTTCTTATTGCTGTTGTTATTTCTAATTTCACCCTGTACGTGTGCTTTTTCAGCATTCCGAAGCATGTTCTTTACTTCATTACGTTGCAGGTAAAAATTATTCCAATCAACGGGCAGCTTTGTCACACGAGCAATCTTATGCAATTCGTCCCTAATCCTCATTTGGTGTTTTATTTCCTGGTTCATAAATGGACACTGCCGGTATCTGATCTTCATATTCTTGATAGGGGCATGCCTGTCCAATACCGAAATTAGCATCGAAATGTTCGACCTTTCCATTAACGTCACCGATTAGTGAATTTTCATACCACGGGACTTGAAGTAGATCTTCCACAATATCGTGAGCGTCATAATGCTTATAACTTCTGCACGTGATGTAAATCTTCTCAGGTTTTGGTCGTTTAAGTTCCAGTTTGGAATATACCAAAAAGTGGTCGCTAATGTGTATTTCTTCCACGCCACTATCTACTACCAAGCTAGCATCAGATGCTAAAATAACATGTTACATCGATAAGTGATGAGGACTGAGATGTAACTCTGGTAGGTGTCTTGATGAGCTGCGTAAGATTCAAGCTGTCGCACAGGTCACCTAGGGAGTGGGCTTCCGGGCAGTCACTTAACATATTGCAGTTCAGGTCGCCAGTTACAAATATTTCTTTGCCAAACGTAAGAGCATGCATGTAGTTTTCCATAAAATCGTCACCAAAGCAGGACACAGAACAGTCTGCAGGTCTGTAAACAACGCATAGCAGTATAACTTTCAGCTTTTTGTGTTGAATTTCAAGCCAAAATTGTTGAAAACCAGAATCGGAGATCGCACAAAGTTCCTTTAAGACTTTTGCCTTGAGCGAAGTTCGAATGTAGACACACACACCGCCTCCTTTCTTCCTTAGTCGATCTTGTCGGAATAGCTTGTATCCGCCTATTTCTACCTCCACATTGGAAACGGTAGAATTGAGCCATGACTCCGAAATTGCCAATACGTCGAAACCCTTTTCGCTCACCAGCGTCTGCAACTGAACTAAATGATCTCTATTTTTCAAGGATCTGGTGTTTAAATGAGCCATCAAGATTTTTGATCTTTGGAAGCTTTTCGGCTGGTTTCCTTGGCCCAATGTTTGCTCTGATAGAGACTGAACAGTCGACGCCCTCTTGCTATTCAAGTTCGAGGTGTCAATTTGATTATTTAATAAGTTTGAATAGTTTACACCATTTCGTTCACCTCGCTGTCTTATAGTTATAGCTATACCACTGCTCTTCTTCGTCCTTCGTCGATGGCTACCGCCTCTTTGCCCTCTTGCTGGGGCCAGAAGATTATGGAATTTGAGTTTCTGTCAAAGTTCACTTGATAATGGCCGGGAAACCAGCATGTTGACGTTCTTTAGTAAGGTATGCTTAATTCTTACAAAAAATTAACTCGTCAAAACACGGGAAAAAGGTTAAAAATAACTAAAAATACGGAGCTTACAATTATACAGCCACTCGACAGGGCGCACTCATGGTAGTCATCTTTTACATTCTACACCGTGGTGTACAATCATGTTTTTGAACAAAGGAAATGCTAATTTTAAGCATGGAAGCTCAGTGTTGATTATTAAAAAAGCCAAGTTATTAGCCAGCGTTAGTTCCAGTTGCGTGTTAACTTCAAAGAAAGGGAAAGAGTGCCTAATATTAAGTGCAAATGAAACAGCGCAACAAAATACAGTAAGTCCTTGCTGTCCACATTGCAGTTTTGCAGGGACATTGGAGAGAAGTTTCTGTTTTCTTCTTGACAACGGGAAAAAGTTGTTTAACAAATATAGTAGTAGCCAAAACGTGGGGCCAGGGTCGGGGTGTCTCGTTATCCTCTTGCACAAAGAATGTTCGGCACCTTTCCTTCATTTAGTGTGGCAATCAGTCAAAAAAATAAGGAACATACTGAAGGTGCGAAAGGGACATCTTAGTTTGTTTTTCCAAATTAAGAGAATTTCCGACTTGAATTGGAGTTTTTGTGGGGAATATACGCTAACTCCTAGAGACACTGGAGACTCGCTGAGCTCCACATTTTAAAACCACATTTTAATGTTTAGTTTGTAAAAACTTTGCGCGCAATACAGTTCCACTATGGTCATCGTGCAACATTCTTATTTGTTTGTTTTCACAAAATTGTTCTAAATGTTGTCTTTTTGATCGTAAAATTGGATTCAATTCCATGACGTCGGAATAGAGTTGGCTGGCAACTTCCTGTACCACTCTGACTTTAGTACAAACTGTTTGTAAGGAAAGTCAGACAACAAGATCGAAAACAACACGAACAAACAAGCAAATGAGAATGCTGCGTGACTGCGTGACGACCATCGTAGAACTGTGATTCTGTTGTTTTTTTTTTTATGAAGTAAACATTACAGTGCCATTTTTTACTGGGTTGCCAAACCCAGTCGGAATCTCGGTTTCATTTCGTGGGTTTTTTTATTTTCCGTGTCGGGAAAAGTCTTGCCTGTCACTCCCCTGCTAAGTGGTGGCCTTGTTCATAGAGCCTTCTGAGCGTATTTTCTTAGGATCGAGAGGGTAGTGGGAAATGCGTTGAATTTCTCTGGTGGACACAGTAGAACGATTAACTTAACCGCCAATGGCGTCGAAAGTCATGTAACGCGAATGGCGTTTTAGTCGATCTTTGAACAAAATATACCCTTATGAAGCTCAATAATGGCAAGTCAATTGGATATACAGGCGATGGAATCTTAAAAGCGACGAGTAATGGACTTCGACAACAATCTATCGCCCGTCGACCCGAAATCAAAGTGAGCTGTATTTACCTGAAGTACATGGTAATTTAACACGAGCGAGTTTCTTGTCTTCACGCACGCAATGAAATAGGAAGAGGTTTTCTCCTCTAAGAGCAAATATGTTGTTTGTTTCAATAAATTTTTCGCTGGAAAAGGATTCTGTGGTATTTTCTGCCTTTGTGAATTATGATATCATGTTGTGTATTGAATTTTCGAGCTTAAGGTTCAAATGTGATATGGGAGAAGTTTTTTAGTATTGCTCTGTAAGCAGGAAGGGTTCACAGGCCTGTTGGAAGCGTGCTTGAGTTTCAACAAAATGAGCCCCAAAATCAGTGAAGAATTGTGACGCAGTTGAATAACAAAATAGCTGCTATTTCCAAAATGATGGAATTACCTGGTTAGAATAAATAGCGTCGTACGCGTCTTGGAGAGTAAATTTTGACTTTGCATAAACAAGACTTGGGTTATTGTGATCTTTGTTTTGACTTCGCTCATTTCATTGTCAAACTTTAGAAAACGTGACAGAAAAACAAACTTACAAAAGCCCGGTATCTTGCCATCATTTGACACAGATACTTCACTGTTTGGCGAGTAAACATGCCGCGGTAACTTCATCACGGCGCCCGCTGAATTCCGGCGATGTCACTTTCGATTTTGCGATTTATTTGTGCAGCCAAAACTTACAATAACAAAATTGAACGTTGCAAAAATCCCCCAAAATGCTTGTCGCTGATCGTAACTTTTTATATTCTATATTCACGGTTCAAAATAAATGTTGTTTTCATGTCGTAAATATGTTATTCTCGAGCGATCGTCCTGGAAACTTCCTTCTGCACTTTCTAAAAACTGTGTATCAATATTTATTTACTTTTGCATCAATATTTGTATTTGCATAAAGCAAGCTAACAAAATCTGTACCTTGCTGAGTTCGCATTTGTTAGCGTTAATAGTATTTTCGGTCCGATGCTTCTGTTTTATGAGGGGTATATTATTTTGGTCTCCCATCCAAACACTAACCCCGCCCAACAGGGCTTAACCTCAGTGAACTTCGGTATTACAAAGCTGTCAGATACTCAGAGGGAACGCTTAAACTTGTGGTCAAAAGAAGTTTATCAACATGTCAGCCCAGAAGCCAATGTTTCTCACTTCCCATTTATTTTCTTCAATCTTTCTGGGTTCAGTACTTTGCTAGTAACCACATGTCTTCTTAGACTATTTACCCAAGATTTCTACCATGGCACTACAATGATAGACAATACCAAAACAATATCGTGCACTGTTAGAGCTACATATTACGCAAGGACAACTTGAATCTCCTGGAAGACAACACACAGCTCAGTTGACATTATGGAATAAATTGCCGTGTTACTTCACTACCACACGTAAGCAATGCGTGTCAATTTTTTTTGAAGAGGACAGGAATTTCTTCTTTCTGACAAGTGATTAATTAATAGGCCGGTAGCCAGGTTTTTAACCTCAGAAAAGGATATGTTTAGTCGTACGAACGTGTGAGGACCTGTGAGCCAAAGGGCCTCTGCTGGTATGACTTCTGAGTGACCCCTTAAATGGTCTTTAATGACCCCCTAACTTGAAAAAAGTTGCCTGGAACGCTGCACGTAGCACAGGCAACCCAGTGTACCCTAACGGAGGGTCTAGTTAGAGTGTGGAGCTGAGCGAGACCCCAGTGTTTCCAGCACTTGAATACTATTCCATAATTTCCAATTTCAGCAATTTCTCAAATTGCTGTTACATCCTTTTTACAATTAGGGAGGGTAGGCTAAGTGCTAGGGTTACCGTAGCAAGAGGGCTACTTTAGTTGGCAAGCACTTACATATTTCTTCTTC
>OX421458.1:18326899-18334399 GCA_949126865.1 Montipora capitata | reverse complement strand
ATGTATTTGAACAAAGGAAATCCTAATTTTAAGCATGAAAGCTCAGTGTTAATTATTAGAAGAGCCGAGTTATTAGCCATCGTTAGTTCCAGTTGCGTGTTAGCTTCAAAGAAAGGTAAAGAGTGCCTAATATTAAGTGCAAATAAAACAGAACAAAAAAATACAGTAAGTCCTTGCTGTCCACATTGCAGTTTTGCAGAGACGTTGGAGAAAAATGTTTCTGTTTTCTTTTTGACAACCGGAAAAAGTTGTTTAACAAATATAGTAGTAGCCAAAACGTGGGGCCAGGGTCGGGTTGTCTCGTTATTCTCTTGCAAAAAGAATGTTCGGCACGTTTCCTTCATTTATTGTGGCAATCAGTGAAAAAAATAGGGAACATACTGAAGGTGCGAAAGGGACATCTTAGTTTGTTTTTCCAAATTAAGAGAATTTCCGACTTGAATTGGAGTTTTTGTGGGGAATATACGCTAAATCTTAGAGACACTGGAGACTCGCTGAGTTCCACATTTTAAAACCACATTTTAACGTTTAGTTTGTAAAAACTTTGCGCGCAATACAGTTCCACTATGGTCGTCATGCAACATTCTCATTTGCTTGTTTTCACAAAATTGTTCTAAATGTTGTTTTTTTTATCGTAAAATTGGATTCGATCCCATGACGTCGGAATAGAATTGGCTGGCAACTTCCTGTACCAGTCTGACTTTAGTACAAACTGTTTGAAAGGAAAGTCAGACAACAAGATCGAAAACAACACAAACAAACAAGCAAATGAGAATGTTGCGTGACTGCGTGACGACCATCGTAGAACTGTGATTCTGTTGTTGTTGTTTTTTTTACGAAGTAAACATTACAGAGCCATTTTTTAAAGTGTGGAGCTGAGCGAGACCCCAGTGTCTCCAGCACTTGCATACTATTCCATAATTTCCAATGTCAGCAATTTCTCAAATTGCTATTACACCCTTTTTACATTAAGGGAGGGCAGGCTTAGTGCTAGGGTTACCGTAGCAAGAGGGTTACTTTAGTTGGCTAGCACTTACACATTTCTTCTTCTTTATCAACGTGTTTACAAGGCAGCTAGGGTTACCCTGGCGCTAGGGTAGCCCTGTCTGAGTGCTAGGGTTACCCTACCTGCCTTTAAACAGGGCCGTAATTTCGAAAAAGAGTAAAACAAACTCCACTTTTCACAAAGACAAGGTCAGATGCTCGGAAAAAGCAACTTGGATTTGGAAACACAAGAAAACGAAGTCCGATTTGACGAAACAAAAAACCAAGATGTCCCTTAAGAGCTTTCATATCTTCGGCAGGTTTCGTAATAATTTTTTTTTTACTAATTTCCACCCTAAATGAAGGACAGATGCCGGTTATTTGAAAATAACAGTACAGCAGAATAGCGACGAAAATTCAAAAAAAAAAAAAAATGGGGAAAGAAAAGGACCCCGACGCGCGTTTTGGCTACTAGCAACAAATATGCGGACGGTAAAGAGCTCTAATATAGTCTCCCTGCCCTCCGGTAGGAAGATTAGATCTGAACTTTTCTCCTTTTTTGTTGTTATTTTTTACAGGAAACGCCTCATTGTCTCTTTGCAGTACGCTCTTGGTATTATTGAATTTAGAAGCAATGTATGAGAATAGCAAAAAGTTCCATATTATTGTACAATTCTGGGATAAATATTTGTATATAAGATGAGAATAAACTATCCTTCATCTGAGATGTTCTGCTGTGTCGTTATTGTGGTTGCTTGTGGCAAAATTTAGCGATTTTAAGGACGTGTGTTGCTCTGGTAAAAATTGCTACAATTTGCCATTTCCAGCCATAATAACAACAGCACATCTTTTCAGATAGTTTATCGTCGTCTTGTGTAAATATTTATCGCAGAATAGTACAATAATAATTATGGAACTTTTAGCTATTCTCATACATTGCTTCTAAATTCACTCTTGGTGTGGGTCCCCTGTGATAACAATGATTAGTGAGTCCATAGTTAGATCTGAAAACTCAATCAGCATTACTGCTGGCTCAACCCAATTCTTATGATAGGTCTCTAATTTATTTCCTTTTTAATTAATTTTCAGGCTACCATGGAAATAGCAAGGAATTGGATATTAGCAAAGGTACAGGAGACAGAAGGAGCTTCCAGTGTCTTATTTAAAGATGAGCTGTTCCAGGCCTTTCATGCTGAAAATCCTGACATTTCTCATGAAGCGTTTCTTTCCTATTTTGGGCGATTCATGAGACGTGCGCCGTTTGAATCTGTTACCCCACACAAAAAAAGGGAAAGATACTTGGCTATTGTCGCTTTTCTTTAAAAATAATGAAACCAATGTGTTGGTGGTTCAGAAAAAAGAGGTGTCATCAAAACATGATAAACGTGTTCTTGTTGATGAAGTACCAATTGAAAGCAAAAAAGAAATGGCTAAATTCAAAACAGAAAATGAAAGAAAATCTTGTCTGGGGGTTGCTGATGTGCTGGAAATGATGAGACAAGTAATGAGCAGGAAAACAAAAATATAAGTGACTGTCAATACACTCATTCCCAAACATGGAAGCATGGTGTTGAAAATCCAAACCTTTTAAAAGAAAAATTAATTTTTAGAATAAATTTGTATAGACGCAAGTCTAGCCTGACTGTAGACCCAGTAGCAAGTACATGTAAGAAAAGTTTTGATGAGCCACAAAAAAAAAAAAACAAAACAAAACAAACAAACAAACTAGCAGAAAAAAAGAAAAGAAAAAGTAATGTAATGTTGAAAAAATGTCAACTGAAATTGAAACTGAGGTAGTTGTTGGCACAGCAAAAATCTTGTGAGTGTGTTGCCAGAAATGATGTGGTTGTAGAAAATGATCTAGAGTTTGGAATAGAATGGAATTGGGACAGTGGAAGCAACTCATCTGAAAATCTTGAAGCTTCCATACTTCCTCCTGTTGATGAAAGTGCTGATAATTGTGATGAAAGCACAGACAGCAGTTCAGTCTTTGATGATGAACTTGTTGGCTTTGATGTTAATAGCGATATTGATGAGGAAAGTGAGAGTGACAGGTCAGTCTTTGAGAGTGGACGTGTTGGTGGTGATGCTGGCTGCAAGGTTTTTAAAAAGGCAAGCAATGTTGATGCAAGCAATCAGTGCAACTTCAGAAAAGTTGAAAGTGAATCTAGTCTGTTTAACAGCAGTCTCTTTTTTTGAAAATGATCTGTGGAAAGATCCTTGTAAAAACATGCGGTCACTAAACTTCCTGGGAATCCAAAATCGTGTGAAATTTTTCTTGATTCTCGTTTTAAAGGCAGTATATCTGAAGATCTGCTTAAATCAGTTGGTGCATCTAAAGACCATAAGCTGAGCAAATTGAGGTTCTTTATCGCTGCTTGTTTTGAAGCTCCAGTATTTGCTTCCACAGGAAGTCATGAGTACCTGCAGTGTGACAGGCCAGGCAATCCATACCCTCAGTTTTCTTGCTCTAAGAGTAGTTAGTCTATCACCTGTGAAATCTGTGTCCCATACATAATATGGGCATTTGAAAATAAAATATCTCATGCTTCCCGGAGATCTAAAGGGGCCACTTTGGACAAAATTTTAAACAGTGCCTTCACTCCATCTTTTTCTGGGCTTCGACAAGTTTATGAACACTCCATATCCAAGAGCCATTTAGAAGCCATTGCCTTTTTGGAGTGTTGTGAGAAAAATATCAAATCAGTAAAAAGCAAGGAAAAGTGTTCTAAGCAACAGTCACTGCATAGTTTTTTCTGAAGCTGTTCCTTTAAACTAAAATCGACCTCTGGATCCAGTAGCCAACCAATCCAAAGAGTGCAATGCGACTACTTATTGATGCCTGAGGTCGTTAATCATTTTAAAGGTGATAGGCAGATACGCAGAAATACTGCAAAAGGATTGTTTAGAAAATTGATTCGTCAGAATGGAATCAAGTGTATCAAGAAAGGGCACTCAAGCCGCAGGAATTATTCTAAGTGGAAAACCCTACACCCACAAGGGTTCCAATGTATTAAAGAAAAATGAGAAAATTGTTTAAAGTCTGTTTATATCCCTAATCCTGCAATTGTGTTGTTTGATGGTCAAAAAGTGGAAGTTGAAGGTGGTATTAAAAGTCTAGATCCACCCTGTTTAAGCTTTGCGTATAATGCTGGGGAACACCCATTCACGTGAAAGAACTGCCACAAACAATTACGTGACTTGAAAAAAAAAACGCGATGAGAAAGAGGACAAAGGCCACGTATGAAGTAGGAAGTAACAAGACACGTGTTGGATTGAAAGGGTTCCGAAATGAGTATGCAAAACATGGTGAGGAACTTGAGGCATTGAAACAGTCTCAAAGTGCAAAAAAGGAATCAGAAGAAAAATCTAACGCCCTTATTAAGGAGTTAAACAAACCCCAAAAGTGGACAGATCTTTTATTACAATCTTGTCTAAATGGTGATGAAGCCAAACTTGTTGAAGATCTTGTAAAGCTCCTTCAAACAGGTGTATCTGAATCTAAACCTATTCAAATAACAGTAATACGTAATCTTGTTTCAAAACTAAAATCGAAGAATAATACTAAATATGTTAAAATCATTAAGGATTTGAGTGCTATGCACAAAAATAGGCTTGGCCTTAAGTAGTATGCCTTACTTGCTGATATATTTGGTTTACCTAGTGGAACAACTGTTTCTCAGAGGGCCAAATACATTAGTATGAACCCTGGCATAAATGTGGATGCAGTTGAAAGGGCCATTACGGAGTATGAAGGTGTTCCTGTTATTGAATGTAGTGATGAAGCAAGGGCATTGCGCTTTCTCGAACCCAGACTTGATAGGAGTGGGACTTTAAAATTGATTGGAACGAGCTGGAACCCAGATGTTTCAACCTGGGATAATCTGGTCTTAAAACGTCCTAGAGTTGAACGAGAGAAGGGGGATGTTGATGAGTTCTCAGCCCTAAAAAGGCTTGTTGATAATCTTATTGAGTCTGATTCTCTTGCCAAAGATGTTTCCCTTCACAATTTCACTGCTCTTTGCAGTACTGAGAAACCTGATATTGCATATGGCTGACCCCTAACAGTGGTTACAAATCAAAGCACCTGCTAAAGTTTCTTGAAAAGTTGAGGTGACTATGCTTTTATCAAGAGAATGGTTCACCTAGAAAGATACCTTTAGCGTTGCTTGGCTTCTCAACTGATTCAGCTTCCAACATGTCCCCGGTTCCCAGGGCACTAGTCTCTTCATCAGAGCCGTTTACTGTATTATTGAGCCTTTTAGAGGTCTTCACTTTGGTAGCTCTTCTCAAGTGCAAAGGTCAGTTTTAATTGTCATTGTTATCATCATCATCATTATTATGATTCCTTTCATCGTTTTATATATTAATTAATTAATTAATTAATTAAATTCCTGGCTGGGAAATAAATTTGATCAGCTGGCTGGGAAACCAACCAATTTTATCTAGCTGGCTGGGAAATTTCTTGTGTGTCTTGCTGGGAAAAAGGAACAGATAATACTTTCCCAGCAACACTGAAAAACACCTGAAAATGCCTTAATAACATTTATTTTCATTAACTGGGGTATAATAATACATTTTAGAACAAATTGGTCGTTGGGTGCCCCTGTCTCAGGTCGCTGCTGGACCAAGTTCGCTAAAACCCACTTTTCCTCGAACCACTCCTCCTCCAACGTCGTCTGCACCAAGTACATACAACCCTACCTCTCGAATTCCATCAGCTGAGGAGGAAAACCAATCAGTCATGTTGAGTGTTACCGGATTGAATATAACCGAGGTATTTTCCTTTGCATTATTACTTGTCCAAGTATCATATGCACTGCTCTCTTCACCGCCAGCCCTTGGACTTAAAGGATTTGATTTAGAACTAACTGGTGACTTTCTTTAATCCACTCAATGTGATGGCGAACATAAAATAAGAGAGAAAAGTCAATAGTCACCTTTAGTCAGTTGGAGCTATAAACAGTACTTTATTTATATTGCATTTCGTTTGCAATACTGCAATATGATGTATAAATCAAGCGCATTAGAACTTGAATGATATTTCCTTGGTTCAACCGACTTCATACTGAATTATATATCTCATGCTTGGCACGTGTTTCTAGTGGTACACCGAATTATTACCTCAGGTACTCTGTTCAATTTGAAAGAGCTTCATCTCAAGCTTCTAAGCTGGGATGGCTAGGAACAAGGGGGGGGGGGGGACTTGAGCATCTAAAGGGCTTATTTAACTTCATTTTGTTGATGTATCTTTCCCTTTTTTAACTCGGTGGGATCAAGAAATGGAGCTGGAGCTGCTACAAAATATTGCATTGCGAAGCTGGCCGAATGCCAATCAGTTATAGCCAGGTATAACGTAGGCAAAAAAAATGTTGTTTTCACGATTATCAATTGACCTTCTGAGCGCTAGCTCTCACGTGTAGTGTCACGTGACTTTTCATGTAAACAAACCTCGAAAGTTCGGACATTCGAGAAGATCGGACATATAACACATAGTGAGATGGCGTGGTTTCTTTTTGCGTTGGACATGGAAATGATGCAACAAAGACACAAGTCTCTTCGATGATTAGCATTTGATGTGGGACGCGGTAGTTTTACACTCTTACTTCCGTCTTCGACATGCAGGATTTACGGGGATGAGTCAGGTTTTGAACATCTTCGATCCCCAGGCGGACGGAAACGAAATGTATTCCTTACATTTGGTTATTACGAATACCTTCATGTATTTAAATTGTTATATATTTGTGCACTTAGAGGTCAGTAATAAAACCGAATAAATGTGATTTGAGTGTGTGTAAATCGAGCCTCCTCTGTCAGTGAGCCTTTCATTCGAAAACGCTGAATCAGTCCATCTAACAACAGCAAGCAGTCCTGTTTACTACAGTTCCAGGGTCAGCATGTCTAAGCAGATGCCTATTAAAGAAGGACTTCCACAGAATGAATATCGCAGAACTTAAAAAAATATTTGCAGGAGCGTGGAGTTTCAGTGAGCGCGTTTAGAAGTCTTCGCTGATAGAAATCGCTGCTGCAGTTGAAGCAATGACGCTTTACTTTATCGTGGTAATTGCGTCTAGTGCAAGTAATGCTAATCCGGAAATGGGTGCTATCAGTAGAAAGACAAAACGGACGGTGCAGACAATTTATTTATCCCAATCAAAAGCTCAAGAACTGCACTTCTGCCCCAATCCATTTTCCATGCAATCAAGATCTCCTCGGCGCCATTCGGCTTGCATGATATTTCAGTTTAACCATTTAACGTACCACTCCACTGAATGTACTGAATACGACAAGCAGGGACTCACCGCTTACAAGTCCTTCGATGATTGTCGCTTATTTACCGACGGTTTAACACGTTGATTCTTTGCAAAGTGGAGTGCGTCCATGTTTATGAGAGTGTAGCTAAAGTGAAGCCCTTCATGAAAAGGATTTGTTGACCGAGGAAGGATAAACACCCGTCCAAAAATAAGTTAAACTCACATAGTCATGTACATCCGTGTCCCTTCACCCGAAGGCACT
>OX421458.1:18276899-18321899 GCA_949126865.1 Montipora capitata | reverse complement strand
GTTTTCCTTTTCGTAACAGATCCTGCCTTTTTTTATAGGCTTCAAAACTTGCGAAAAACCAAGCATCTTTTGTTCACGACCGAGTCAGAAGGGGAGTGGGTCTACTCTTGCTTTGACGTCAAAAAATACTTTGCATGCGTGTTTACAAAGAGTTAATGAAATGTTTCACACAGGTGCAAAGATTCATTTTAGCGAAAAAAGTATTTTGGGGTAAGGGCACTTTAAACAGAAGGGACAGTTTTTTTTTTCGAAGAGATATATTCTAAATGGCATGCAAATGACGAATATTTTTTCTGCCAGAACCTTAACTGCATGTGATTGAAATAAAAAGAGGCATCCTAATTTATTTTTCTGTTTTAATAATAATAATAAACGTAATAACCATGTATTCTAATTGATCAATGATCAAAGAAAGCCACAGATAGCCAATCAAATGCTAGGCCTTGATGACGCAATTTTAGCGTGATTACCTGAAACGCATGCGTTGCTTTTGTCCTGCGTGCTTACCTGAAACGCATGCGTTGCTTTTGTCCTGCTTCCGTTAAATTACAACGGGCTTTCTCGATACTTTTCATATTTTATTATTGATAAGCAATCGCATTATATTTGTCGTGCAATTTCGAATAAAAAAGCACTCGTAGTTGTTTTCACCCTATGCGCGCGCACAAAATGTTCGTCTTTGAAAAATATACTCGTGCTCATTTATTCCAAATTGCACGTGAAAAATGTTGGATTACTTATATATGTTATGAAGCAAAAGAAGTGGAGAAATGAGAAGGGAGAAGTCTCCCCTCAGTCCGAATCTGACTTTGCATCAAACTTTGTGTAAATGCTGTTCAAATTCAGTGTTCCATTTGGAGATGACAAGAGGGCAACGACTTCGAGGATGTCATATGAAAATGTAACCTTTAGCGTTATTTTGGTCAATTCGCGATTATTCCAAGTAGATGGGGATGTGCAACTATCCTAAAATGAGATAAGTATGAACATCGTGTGTAATTTTAGAAAGATAATTGAAAATTAGCTGTTGTCGGTCACTCACATTTCCGCACACATACTCCACATAATCGCGCATTGTTTTTAGTAAGAGCTCCAGGAAAAGAAATGTACCCAAACGACAGACAAACGCGAGGAGCGATTCCAAGAGCAAGGTAATAGAAATACGTTGACGCGCTTTGAAAAATGAAGAGATCCAAAGTGAACCCGTAAGTCAATGGCCCCTCGCATCAAGGTGAACGCCACAGAAGTTGTATAGTAGAAGTTGTAGTATTTATGAATAAATGACGTGAAAACTGCATTTTGAGCCGGACATTTGGAGCCGGAGTGTGAAATGATGTTGTAGCGGTCAAATTTTCTCACTATTTTTTTGTAAGATCGAGCAATTTCAAATCAATACTGAAAGAATTTGGCCCAAACAAATAAGTAGGCTCAAGTTTTCAGTAATATTTGGTAGCTTTTGCTATACAACTACAATTTTTCCGGTTGAACAAGTTTCCAAGGCTTCTCGCGTAATTCGGTGAAAAAAACTTAAAATAAAGGGCATGCAGCGCGAAAACAAGCACAGTGACCCCATCTTTTTAATGCATTTTGTGCATGAAAATCAATTCTGCGAAGTTTGACAGAAATTTGGATAGTACGTCATTTTCAAGGGAATTACCTTAAAGTTGGATTTCCACTGTTGCGTAGCGATATTCAAACGTAAGTCATACGTAAAAAAAAAAACACAGATCTTGAAAATTTCCACTGTGACGTTAAAGAATTAAATAAACTCCTGGATCTTTTTTTACGTGCATTGAATGTACGTAAAATACCTGCTATCCTGAATTTGTTGCCCGCGTCATTGTATGGTGAATATGTCGACGGTAATGACGGTAATGTCGACGGTAATGATTTTACACCTCTGCCATATGATATGGCAGAGGTGTCACGTGAAAAAAAAAGGGTTGTCATTGGTTACATCGTTACGTAAACGCAGTCTGCCGCTAAAAAGTTGAACCTATTTCAACTTTTGCGAAAACAGTTGCGATCGCTAAGTGCACATGCGCATAACGTAAATAAATGCCTAGAATACAACGCGCCAGTGGAAATTGCGAAACGTAAAGTCAACGCAAGAAATTGCACGCGTAAATTCAGATACAAATACTGCAGCAGAAACAAAGCAATAATAAATTACAAATAAAGAACAATAAGAAGGTCGGACAAGGGTCGAAAAGAACGAAGTACTGATCCAATTCAGCTTGACCGCCTTATTTTACAACACTCCCCGCTTAAGTTGACATTTTCTGTTGCTTCTTGATTTGGAGATCTTGAGTCATAAGAAAAGTCTTATAGATCTAGACGCTGTACGAAAGCCAAGAACCGTGAAATTAGACTTAACTTGAATGGGTTTCACTGACTTGGCTTTTCCTCCATGTTGGTGGGCTTTCTGAATGGAGAGAGGAAATTTCAAAGTTGACAATTGTGATGTTATTTAATGTCAAGTTGTACTTAATTAATTGCCAATATGATCTTTTTTTCCGGACGTCGTTTTGTTCCCAAATATAACTGCCAGCCATCTGCCGGCATATCAAATGACGTTTACGAGATGTATGAGTGGTAATCCTTTGCCAGGCAAAAGCACTGAAGGGGTTTCTTCCGCAAAATATAACTTGGCTGTATGATAAATCTTTTGCGATTATTCAGTCTCGTTCACGTCCTACAATATTGGCTAGTAAGTATCCTAAGAATAAATTGGTGCGAGCGGTTTCAGAGTGAAAAGAGAGAATGAAAGATTATCTGTTGCATGGTTCCGCTGTCATCATAAAGTCGCAATGGATCCGTGAGCAACACTGATGTTGTAAGGCTGTATGATCCGTGCAATAGTTTCAGAGGTTTCTTTGACGTAGGGTATAGTCATGGTACTGGCAGGTGCGTTGTTAAGGTTCGTAGCGTTTGGTTCTGTACGGTACGTGTTGCGTGTAACGAAGTCGCAGTTGTAGCTGTTCTTACTGAAAAGGTTGTCTAAGTTCTTACGTTAGTCTGTTAAACGAGGATCCGTAGCTTACAGTATGGACCGAGAAAAGGAAGCTCGCAAGGTCACACACGCTAACATGTGTTCCGGCCTTTCTGGCTCTCATCAGTATGGCATAGCTAAGATAACAGGCGGATGTATTAGGCACCCCTTTAAGTGGCGGCTCCAAATGCAAGACGTGTGATAAGCTGGGTTGGGAACAGCAAAACTGTTCTCCCACGGCAAGCGTGTGGGAAGGTGGATCACATTAAGAGATTGGTGTGTCACAATAATTTCTAAGTGGAGAGCTACAAAAAAGCATGGTGACACACGCTAGCGCCAACCGGGTGTGGCCAACACATCACGTATGCACAAAACCACTGTACCCGGTCAATGTTAGCTACGCCATGCTGATGAGGCCCAGCAAGGCCGAAACAGCTGTCTATGGCTGCTAATTGACCAGGTGAAATGGTTGCACACATGCGTTATGTGTTGACCACACCGGGTTGGTGTTAGCGTGTGTCACCTTGCTTTTTTTTGTTGTTTTTCGTAAGATGTGTAATATATCTCTGACTTAAAAGTCTTAGTCGCTTTTTGAAATTTATTTCATGTGAACGTCATGTTCACATCATGTTTCATCAATGTTTCAAATTTAGGGGGCCGTAGTTTTGAATTAGCCAATCATAGCCCACGTACTATCTGAGATAATGCATTTATTATCTTTTCTGTGCGGTTCGACGAGGAATCAACAGTCGTTAAAAAAAAAGAAAGATAGACAATGTTTATTCAGTATAATTTTCAACTAGCTTTGGCATAGGTTAATAGCTGCTTTTTCCAATTACTAATGTGCGTTGCATACCATCTATCGATATAAGTGGAGCCATTTTATACCTCATATGTCGGATACCGCAAAAATAATAAATTGGGGACAGTCATTGTCTTAAAATTGTACATGTAAAACTCTTAAAGATTGAACGATTTGCCTGGGTTGGCATTGTTGTGTTGACTTCGTCCAATAAAGTTTGAAGATTGAGAGTGTTCTCGTCGATCCTTGAGTTTGCATAATTCAGTTTAACTACCAAGTGCAAAAGGAAGAAATTAAAGAGAACAAAAAATTGAAAAAATAGATCAAAGTAAAGCAGAAAGAGGGAAAAACTCTTTTACCTTAAAAGAGATTATTGTATTGTGTGTACATTGTTGCTTTTCTTGAATGAAGTAAATCTGTGCATTTGAAGTGTGCGCTATAGACATAATGGAGACGAGATCCTTGCACGTAGCTGGTTAAGCAATTGCTTCTAATTATAGACATGGACATAAAAAATTTAAGCGGCTTTAACTGGTCTCTGCGATGTTGGTGCATAGCTCAGTTGTTCATGCGTTGAAATCAAGTAAACTTCTAAGAGCGCGTCTTCCAACCAATAGGTGTTTCTTCAAAAAGAGACACCTTTGTGGAAGCACTGGCCATCCAAACTATCGAATGGAAGAAAAAGCATCACTTTACGAAAAAGCCTCAGCGCGTGCTTTCAAAAACTTGAACTGAAGCTTAAGTCTGAATTTCCTTTTTTTTTCCCTTATTAAAAAGATAACACAACAATTTTATGAATTCCAAGTGGGTTATTCAAGCTTCTGTCATAAAGAAATTAAAATTCGCATCTACAAACTTTTATAAGAAATGCCACCGCAAATGCTTTTAAACCAGAAATTAACTGATCTAAGTATTTCCTTCAATATTTTCCGATCCAAAATTTAACTCTATCGATAAACAGTTAAATAAATAAGCTGTAATATGGGGGGTCCAAATCCGGAGTTGCACCAGAGGCTCCAAATCTAGGGGGCTCCAAATTCGCTAAGACACCGGTGCTATTACGACTACAGTTCCTTTCTTTTTTACCGACTCATACGATGACCGGATATTGCATTGCGTGCAACGTAAACGCAAAATCTCGTTTCCGGTCACGCACACAATTATTTAAAACATATACCCCCATCAATGTTTCGGGTAGTGCGTCCGTACATTAGTGGTCATCGCGATTGCCTCTGAATGAATGAGGAATACCGAGTTTGAGTCTTACTTGGGCTGCCTTCTACGTGGCAAGTAATGTTACACATGCACAGGTGCAGCACGACCGCGCGCCCCAACTTCGAACGAAGTAGAAACTTTGCACTTAGACTCGCTCTGAAGAGGAAGCAGACATTAACTGAGGTAAGCAACTGTGCAAAGCTCATAGTGGCAAAGTCTAAATTATTAAGCTTAAGAGAGCATTGGAGTGCTACATGTTTAGATTTCGGTGAATTATTCCTTCTCTAGAGCTTTCGATAGTGTCTATGCTGTGGTTTAATTTTGTTTTTGGTTTGTTTTTTTTTTTTCCAAACCAGCTTAAACTTTATTAATCAACTGTCTAAAAAAGGATTTTTCTTTCTTTGGGCGTGTAGTTAAGAAGAAAAGGGGTTAGGTTTTTTAGCTTGTTGTAGACATATTTTTCCTCCCTTCTACTTACCTACCACTCCCTGATCCTCTCCAGTACCTTTAACCCCCCCCCCCCCTCCTTCCTTATGCCCAACCTTCTCAAAATCTTTCTATATACTCACCAGAACTGGATCTTGAACTCCCATCTGGATCTGCTGCCTACTCCTTAGTCCTCTTGACCACGCAAGCAATCGATCCAAATTCCTCAAAATAAATTGTAAATAAATAACTGCGTTCCTACGAGGGAGGACGCATTCTAATGGAGTCGTTTTACGAATGTCCCGAATACGTTTCGCGAGTATCGGTTGTGATGCCATGGGACTTCAGGGTTTGGACGCAATCTTGGACTGGCTGACCGACTGGCGCATCACCTCGATCTGATGTGATTGTGAATCTGTCATGCCTTGACATCGGGTTCGTATCGCAATGCCCGCATGTCCAAATCAAAGCGGTGAAAATTCACATTATTTCTACGCAATCCCGGTCCCACATCCACGATCCTTTTCGGCGCTGACCAAAAGGATCGTGGCTCTGGGAACGAGATTGGTTTCGGGCTTTGATTTGATGTATGACCTTGGGTCGCCACCTACATCTCCTTTCCCATCTCCATTCATTTCAGACAACCGTAACACCGCATTATGTGCCCAAAAGGTAGTCGTGATACTCAAACCCTCCCTGTCTTTAGAAGTACGAACTTAACGGTGTCCATCGATAATCATCCTATTTACCACTGTTTCTGATGCTGGATGTGGTGGCCGGTGACGTATAAGACATTTACAGAATTATTCGTGATCTTACCACTTAGGCATGCCTTTTCCCTAATTTTTAGCGAAGCTCAACAGAGCGCTATAGGTAAATTTTTTTGGGAAAGCTATCCATTGGAGAAATTCTGGTTATGAAGTCAGCGTACGCCTGTACGTCCTCCCGTACAAACTGTCGGGGTGGAGGTGGCATGGGGAGGTAAAACAACCTCTGGGGACGGAAGTGTTCGGGCAATTTGCCTTGAAGGGAAATCGCGTGGCAGCGAAAGCAATGGGATAAAGAGCAGAAAAGAGCACGAGAGAAGAGGTAACGAAATTTGAGAAATTTAAGCGAAGAAAGCCAAGGAAGGAGAAGATTGAAGAGAAAATTTAATGCATGCCTCGCTGCCTCATATATTTTATAAAACTCGCTAAAAAGAACATAGAAGACCTGAAAACGTTTGAAATTCCGTGTTTACAGAGATTCTGGCATATTTCAATAATCACACACCATGTCGCCATTCAAGCTTACAGGAGACATCATTGGAGAGTTCTCTTGTCATTATTGCCTATTTCGTCAGACATAAAGGGCCGATTAAATTAGCCGGATTGGTCGGTTTTGCCGGGATGAGTTTCAGCCCGGTATATATTACATGAGGTGTGCCAGCCCGGTTTGGGTTAAATTTAGAATATGTCGCGTGAAAAAAAAAAATAATAATAATAAAAAGACGAAGAAGAAGTGGACAGCCGTTAGTCTCGCTCAATTGTTATTAAATTTCACCATTCTACAATTTAATGAAGCCCCAAAGCTTGCTATCTTATACATGTGCATATTTTATTTCAACAAAATAAACCTGGCTATTCCGTGGGCCATTTTGCTCTAAAGTGGAGTCATGTGGTTAAAAATCACTGGCTTGGCTAACCGGGCTTTCCCGGTTAACGTGATTACGTGGAAAAATCTCAGCCCGGCCTGTTAGCCGCGATCCCGGCATCTCGGGTAACCGAGCTGAGAATTTTCCTTTTAATCGCAAACTTGCTTTTTGATGTTTTTTTTTTTTTCTCAGCCGTGCCGGGACCTCGGCTAAACGAGCCAGCCCGCGTAAACGGGACAGCTCGGCTGCAAAACATTGATCTCCAACGAATGCACTTAATTTGGGGGAAGAAAATGAAAATTTATTCTTAAGTGCTGACGTTCTTCATAAAAATCTCAAATTTGGATATTTTAAGTTGCTGTTTTTCAGACTACGCCAAAGAAATGGGAAAAATTGAAATGCACGTGCAAGGAATGCAAAGCTGTCGTTTTGTCCACTTAATCTGCAAATTTGTGATGTTCTCGTTCAGGTCCCCGTTGTCGTTGCTTATTAGTTGCCTATTATTATTGAGTTCCAGCAGATGGAAAAATATGCCCAAACGTTTTCAAGTTTAAGTATTTCTTTTAATCAAGGTAAGAACATTATATTTCTTACAGCAATGAATTACTTTTGGCCATTGAGGCTGAACTACCTGGCAACATTACAAGATACCTAAACTACCAAGGCCCGTTCAAAACAAACCTAACTGTTGAGTTTAAAACGACTGAAGAGCGGAGTTTGAATCAATTTGGTGCGGCAGGTTATGTTTAGAGCGGCAAACAACGTTGAGTTCGGCAGGGTCTGTCGCATTATGCGATCATGGAGTGACGACTGATTCATGATACGGCGTTCTGGTCATATGCCGAACGAAACGTAAAAATTAAGGCAACTTATAAACTTTCTCAGCTCTTACCCAAGCCCAAATCTAAGTTTGGTGCGACCTACAGGTACTTTGCTCGTTTCTCTGAAGTCGCTTTTAAGTCAAAATTTATTGAGTTTGGTTCGTCACATGGCTGGAGCGGTGTTTGGAACGGGCCTAAAAAATATAGCAATTTTACGAAGAAAAAAAGAGTTCATCAAGTTACGAACATTATCTTTCTTACTACAATGAATCATTTTTTCACTATCGAAGCTTTTCAAGTTTAAGTAATTCTTTTAATCAAGGTAAGAACGTTATATTTCTTACTGAAATGAATTGCTTTTGGCCATTGAGGCTGAGCTACTTGGCAACCTTACAAGATATGAATTAAAGTACTATGATATGCAGCTGCAATTTCACAAAGAAAATACATGATATAACCCATAATTATGCATTAATCAAGTTAAGAACATTATCTATCTTACTAGAATGAATCATTTTTTTCACTATCGAGGCTTTTCAAGTTTAAGTAATTCTTTTAATCAAGGTAAGAACGTTATATTTCTTACTGAAATGAATTGCTTTTGGTCATTGAGGCTGAGCTACTTGGCAACATTACAAGATATGAATTAAAGTAGTATGATATGCAGCTGCAATTTCACAAAGAAAATACGCGATATGACCCATAATTATGCATTAATCTAGTTAAGAACATTATCTTTCTTACTACAATTAATCTTTTTTTGCTATTGAGGCTATGAAGCTCCCTGGCAACATTACAAGATATGAAATAAAGCACTAAGATATACAGCAATAATACTAATTATGCATTCATTTGCCACTTCCACATATCCCATAATACCCTGCTCTTCGAGATGAGGGGGGGGGGGGGCTGGGGAACGACAACAAGATCAATATGGCGAGCGGTGGAGCGGGGAGAAGCGTAGATCGTAACGTATCGAAACTGACACATTTATCGGATGTTTTACGGTTGGGAATGGTAGCTTTGAAAGGAGTTTGTACGCAGATAAATTGTTCAGCCGAAGACCTTGGTAAAAGGCGATGCTAAGAATGATTTGTAACAGCTAAACATTGCCACGTGCGGTAACGTGAAGAACAAACCAGAGGAGAAATCATGGCTTCCTTACCTACAAACCCCTTGGAAACTTGGGTAAATCACGCTCTTGCTTACGTGACATATTGACATCCAAGACGTGAAATCTTATTTGCTTAGGAGCGGTTTGAATGGGGAGAAGGTGAAAAAATACGAGACGGTTATGCCAGCCCATGAGGTTTACAACTTCATGTCAGTGATTATCCCTGGACTATTTTTTTTTGTAATCGTGCAGAATAAAGTAAATTACGCTGCCTGATACAAAAAAAAAAAAAATGTAGGATCTCTTCCTTTATTTGTTGCAAAAGTAACTGAGCCAATCCGTGCAATATAATTTAAAGATCACTCAGTGACTCGCTAGCGTATAATTTGTACCTTTGGCCGCTCTATATAAGTGAATGTTGAATGTCGTTTACAATTAATTCATTTGCGCGGGACAACCATTTCTACCATGTGACCACAACTTTTGTGCTGTGCGAGCTTGCAGAAAGCGCTCTTTCTCTACTGAGCACTTCAAAACCCGCCTTCACCCACCCCACTGTACATGTATTGTACGACTAAGAAGGGACTGCAGTCATATAGGTGATGCATTGTTTGTTCTCTGTGAGATAATTGTTGGAATTAAATGCAAACGGGCAGACTCCAAACGAGCAAATTATGAACCAAAACTAGTAGAAAACTCAGTATTTTAAAGACAAAGTTAGAAATGAATCTCCCAAAAGAAATGTAAGCGTTCAGAAACCTTGGCAAACTGGTTTCACTGAAGAGTAGAACCTCGAGAAAAAAACATTGAAGCTTAAAATGACATATTGGCTTAAAATACGAGTGACCGTCTTTTCTCTCAATTTTTCGTTTTTTAGGTATATCCAGTGAACAGCATTCAAATAGTCTCTAACAAAGTCACACGGGAAAGCAATTGTATTCATGGCCGGACATTGATGTCCCTCATTGCATGGAAGTATAAATACAGGAGACTAGGCGTGTACAAAGTACAGTTCGTCAACCAAATGCACATCAAACAGCACTTTGACGTAACTTACCTGGATATTTTATAACCCCTCAAAAGTACCAGCCCCTCTCCCCACCCGAGATTAAAGAACGGACTAATAAAATTTACGAAAAAAGTTGTGTGTTTCTCAGGAGGAAAGAGCACATATTGGAGAGGCGACAGGAGAGGTAACTGTGAAGCTTGGTACTGGCACGGAAAACCTCGCATAACTGGCTCAAAATACAAAAAGCATTAATTAATTGAATCTAAAACCAGACCAACCAAAGCCTTGTCTAGTAAATGTGTATGAACACATTTACTAGATGGGCTGCCTTCAGAAAACGAGATTATAAAACGTTATTCTCAAAGAAAAAACGTGAAAAAGATGTGCGTCAAGAACTGCTTTGTTCAGGAGGAGTGTGGGGAAACTCATCCTTCGAGCACACAATATCGTATGATGAAACATTCTGGAGAAAGAGAATAGCGCTGAGGAAATGCTCTGAGCATAAACGGGTGCTCTTGCTCACCTTGAATGATTTTCGTCGCATAAGTTTCAACCACTGGTTTCTAGTTGCTTCATCTTTGGATAGCTTGTTAAACTGCAAGCGACGCTTTTTTCCGACGGTTGGAGCAGTGGACAGCACATCAAAAGTCGTTCTTTCCCATTTAAATCCATATTATCACCTCCAGTCATCGTCAAGGAGCTGCCATTTTGTTCCCTTGCTTGCTCCCCCCACAAGGTGTGAGAGATTAAGGGATATGTGGAGACTACCATCGCAAAAAATTATTAAAAAATTCAAACAGAGTAGTATAGGAGTTGGGGGTATGAGATCATTTTGTAAAAATGCTCTCTTACCAACCCAACTCCATACTACTTCACATTTGATGGCTTCCATATTTTTGATCTCGTATTTTCAGTCTCATATTCTTGGAAATCTATATGTTTTATATTTCTGCGAATCTATGCCGTGGCGAGGTAGAATGGATCCAACGCAAAATTTATTTTGGAACTATATGTTTTTAAAAATAATATCTCATATAATAGTATAATGAGTTGTAAAGAACTTCATGAAGAGTTAATTAATATGGAAGAAGTGGTCTGTCCATTTTGTGATAAACAAATAAGCAAGCAAACAAAAAAAACAGATCAATGTTGCGATCAACCAGAGATAGTGAAAGATAATATCATAGTTTGTAAAAAATGCGGAACAGTTCAAGGTTACACACCTTTAATAGAATATGTTGATTTTCACTCAAATAAGCATAGATTTCATCGTAAAAGTGTTTACCAAAGAAAATATCATATTGAAAACATAATCAACAACATTGCTGTAAAAAATGGTTTTCAGATAACCGTGAAAAATAGAGATAAGATATTGAGAATTTTTAATGAAATTGGTAAGGTCGTAAAATCTGTGAATATAGACAGAAAGCGTATGATTAACATAAATTTCATTTTGAAACAAATATTTAAAATGCTTGATCTTCCTTTTGAAAAGGTAAAGACGAGTAAATCCAGAAAGACACTTCAATCATATGAACTATTTTGGAAAGACATCCTGTCATTGACATTTGATAAAATCGATGTAATAGTTAAGGAATGAATTTGTCATTATATTTAGTGTAGAACTTATCAACACTAGGACAAACATCAGTCACAAAATCATCTACATTTTTTAATTCTGTGTGAAACGATGGTTGAAAATCACCACTTCTCAACATGTCTTTCATTGAATTCAATAGATGTTGATAACTTTGGTATGCGTATGTGCAATTTTGTATTTTAAGATCCAGTGATTGGAAATCCATGTAAGACTTGATTAAAAAAGCACAAGTGCTTATTGCTACTAAGGCTATACCGCCAGTTACAACAGCACTAATAATTCCACCAGTACCAGTTAGGACAGAAATAGTATTACCAATAAGTTTGAATTTTTTGTAGCGTTTAACAGCCTGTTTGTAAGCCCAACACTTTCTATGGTATGCCTTATAATAGCTCTTTAGTTCATCAACTTGATCTTCTGTCAATCTGTCTGAAATATGGTTCCAGCTGAATATTCTCTTTTTTCGATCTGCCATATATATAGTTTAGATTGTCAATCGTTTGAATGCACAATAAATGAGTCCTGTCAAATGACCAAATAACGGACTTTTTTTGACGAAATCAGGCACATGCCTATTAATGCAATATGTGTAACCATTGCCGTCATGGAATCTAGTGTAAAACCTACCAAATGCATCATGAAGTATAGCGTGATTGGAAAATACATCAGACCAGCCGAAAATGAATTCCAATAAACGAGTTAGTCTGCCGCTTCCTGGTCCGATAAGACCCAAAGAATCAGAACCCTCGATTTCAAGAATTTCATATATGGATATGTCTCTCTCAAGATAATAAAAATGCACATATCGGTAAACAATCGCTGATTTCAATGTTTTGTCATTTATATCTGGAAATTGTTCTTTTGTACTTTTGAAATTGTATCTCACATATTCAAGCAATAATTTGATAAACATATGTACTTACGTTATATTATATCTTTGCATCAATACAGCATGATGGTCTAATATCGTTTTTTCGTCAAGAATGAAATCTAAATAGACACAGAAAAAAGCTATATTGCCATTCAAAGGAGCTACGTCGGTTGTAGGATCTAATCCACCAAAAACTGTTGTGTTATTTCCTGTTCTATTGTCAGCGGTAAAATCACCCATATGCTTTCTGTTCCAATATATCTTGCTTTTTTCCGTCTTAGGAGACGATTTATTATCCCAGTGAACTGACAAGCAATGCCATTTATTCAATTCACCAAGATCATTCTCACTGTAATCTCCAAGACTCAAAAAATCATTCAAACTTGATGCAGGTCCTAAATAAACACAATTATGTGCCGAATCAGCCCCAGAAATCACGATGTTACTGCCTGAATGAGCCACAAATTTATCATAACCCAAATTATCATGGCCGAATAGTCCATTTACCCAAAAATTTAGAGAATTGCTTGAAGTCATTTTGTAAACGATGAAAACATTGACACAATCATTATTCAAATTAACTTGTGACACCATTTTTTGTGCACCACTGAATTTGAGAAAATATCGACCATTGTGTTTTTCAGCTTTTGTGCATAGCAAAGGTCTTTTTGTCGAATCAGTTTGTGTCGCATCACTTTCTTCATTACTCTTGTCATATATTGTTTCTACTTTTCTTGTGGAACTCATTTTCACAGTAGATCCATCTGCTCTGTCCATTTGATAAGTGCAACTAGAATACATTCTGAGATATTCACTAACCCAGAGATCCATAAATGAATCACGTACGATGTCACTAACCTGTGATTTTACAACAACGTGGTTGTCATTTACAGCTGGTTTTGCTATAATGTGTAGATAGGTTTCAGCGTGCCCGTCATCATTAATTAAAAGTCCAACTTCAATTGGCATTCCTTCTTCGACTGTGTATTCAATTTTTTTCCCATTACTGTCGACGAAATCAGTTTCATCTTCATTTTTTGCATACAATGCCATATGTATATAAGACACATAATTTTCACGCTTCATGGAGCGTATATGATGGTTCCAGTGTACTGAAGACTTGCTTGACTAACATAACCCGGCAAACTCCTTAATTCGATTTTTGTGACATGTAAAAATCTTTTGTTGATATTGACATGATATGTGTTCCAATTATTAATGATTGTGTTACACTGATTCTAACTCTCCCAGACATAAGAAAACCCTTTTGTGCTATATTGATTGTCTTGATGTAAATTGACGAAAATTTAATTATTTTATTGCCAGGATCTATGAATTCCCATGCAGTACCAGGTTTTCGTGGTGTTGTAAATTTGATGCTCAGATAAATGTTGTCATTGAAAAATTTTTTACTGATAGCGTCATTGTCATCTGTTGCAACCCCTAATCCCGTTATTTTATGGTTATTCATATCAATCGGAACATGCATTTGGAATTGATTGTTTGCAACCTCATACACTTTTTCGTAATCATATATTGTCATGTCAAGATCCGATTTGGCTTCACCTTTGATGCCATATATCAAAACAAAAACTGGCAATAGATGTGGGCTATTATTGTCAAAATTGCTTTTGAAATTCACATACAATCGTCTTTGAATTGATGGAGAAGTACCGTCAGGACTGAGATTCAGGATCGTTCTGAGATATTTGTATTCTGAATTCACTTTTATGGTTGTTCCTGAATCAATGTTCATGTTTAGTTTTTCGAATCCAAGTAATGTACTTTCGAATTCGTAACTGTAAAAAGGAGATTTTTGAAAATATGTTTCAACGCAAACCGTGTATTTGTCAGATTTGTTATCTCTGTACATTTTGAAAAGGTTGAAATCGAAACGACCTTTATATTCATCGGAACCATCGGTAGTTCTCCAAACCTTCATTGAAAACGCTTTTTTGTTTATTTTATGAGGCATGTCATCAAAATCGATCAATTTCGTGTCTTGAATGCCAACACCTTCAGTGAATTCTCCTTCATCCATTGCATAGCTTAACACATTTTTTCGGTTTGTATGTGTGCTTATATGACTTTTCGCTATTTGTTGGTCTGTATATTTATTATTTTCGGTAGAAACAGTTGCAATACCGTCATTCACTTGCTTCAAAGTTATGGCATCTTGATTATGTGTGGCATTTCTGAGATTTATTATTCGTTGATTGTTCATGTCTAGAACAGAAGTCATTACACCGCTTCCATCCAATTTCAATGTTTTTCCAACCTCGGAATCGACATAAGCTTTGTTAGTCACATCTCTGGCACCGGTTGGTTGCCCACAATTTATTATTTTATTCAAAGACATATCCAAATTTCCAGTCATAGACACTGTACCATCTCTTTTCAAATAATCAGACAAATCTATGTTGTTAACATGTGTTACGAAATATCGTTTATTTACAACATCAGTTTCACTGATGGGATTTGCGACATTGATTATTCGTTTATTGTTCATATCCAAATTTCCTGTCATGGTTTGGCTGCCATCTCTCAAAACGACAGTATCAGTATTTGGTTTTTTGTCAAGTTCATCATTGACATATTTACGGTTTACAGCAGATGTATCATTTTCTACGTTTCCAATACCGTAAATTCTATTGTTATTCATCCTGATATCACCAGTCATATCGCCACCACTTTCGTGGAGATATTTGTATAATTCATTGTTTAATTGAGTAAAATTGACAGCATCTGTTCCACTTGTAGCCTCTTTGACATGGACTATTTTATTATCACCAAGATCAAGATTGTTTGTAAGAGCAATTGATCCGTCTTTTTTTAAATAATTAGAAAGTTCTGTTTTATTGGCTTTTGGTGCTAAACCAGTTTCTAATTGATGTTTTGTTATAGCATCACTATTGTCAGTTCCTTCTGCAAGATTGCTAATTTTTTGATCTTTCATGTCAATCGGATTTTGGGCTTCTATTTTACCGTCATTAGTATTTAAATCAAAATAAAAGTTATGCAGATGCAAACTACTGACGGCATCGCTAAACCCATGCCTCGCAGGAGCAATATTTTCAACACGTCTGTTGTCCATATTAAGAGCTCCTAACATCTTATTACTACCGTCGACTAGTAATGCCTTATTATCGACATAACTCTTAGTGGTCACATCATTATTTGTTTCTGGTGAAGCAACATTCCTTAGTTTTTTATTTTGAATATCATAATCACCATCATCAGTAAGTTTAAAACCAACACCAGGCAATCCTTTTACTATTTCAATAATTTTTTCATGTGAAAATGTGTCTTCAGGTAATTTACCATTTGAGTAACTCATATGTAATTTAGTTATACAATTCATTTATATTTTTTCATCAAAATTCTTCTTTACTTGTTTCTTAGGTTTGTCAATGTATATAAAACTGAAAGGGTCTCTAGTTGCTTTCTCGTATAATTGTTTGGACACATTGTTTTCACGACATATGAGACTTTTTTCATTGGTGCTCGGAAAATCATAAATGACAAAATGTGAGCAGTTAAGTCTAATGTCTTTTGGTGTCTTATAGTAGCTTTGACTCAAATATATAACAGAGCAGTTTTTATGTCTCCCCTGTAAAAAATAGTCAACTAATGGTTTTTGGTTTTTATCACATACGAAATCGTCGAATATCACAATTTTTTGATTGTCACCATTGAGATTTTTTACAGGAATTATTTTATCATTGCTTGTTTCAATAATATTATAACCAACTTCTTTACTCCATGGTTCGAACTCTTTCACGAGATTCTGGTACTTTGACTGCTCTAAGTTTTTAGCATAAAGGTGTATTTTGTCGAAATACAACAGATTGTGAATCATATGCATAAGTGTGTTTGTTTTTCCCGAACCAGAAGGTCCACAAATGAGCATGCGGAAGCATCGATCAGGCATAAAATCATGTAGTTGTGTGAAGTTTGTGACAACATCGTCGCCAGTATCATAATTAGGTATTTTCATTTATATCAAATCGTTACATTGTTTTGATAAAATGATGTAGTTAAACATGGTGTTTAACACGGTGTAAAACGTTATTTTTTATATATAATTTCCATTTTTATGTAACGTAACAATATAACAATAAATGAGTTTACTCAAGTGGAAAGAACTCGCAAAGAGTAAATCTGAATTAGGGGACAAGATCAATTATGTCCATAATGCAATCACAAAACATGATATCGATCAGAAGACCAGTCAACAGGGATTTTCAAAAGTATTTAAACCAATTACAAGCAAATTAGATGATGTTATTGATAGTAATCAGGTTTTAAGGTTGCCAAGGAAAAAACGACCACTGAAGAAAGGAGAAGTTCCTGATTACGGCATTGATATAGAGGATGAAGTTCCAGATATGAATCTTGGTGATCTATTTGAACAACCTGTTTTGCCACAGCAAGAAAAACAACTAGTGCCAAAACCGCCAACATATGAAGAATCTTTACAAGATATTCTGGAAGGAAAAAAGGAGATGTATGTTGATCCTAAGTACTTTCCTGAAAAACCGGAATTGCCGCCAGAATATGATGATGATGAGGAGTTAGATTATGGAATAGCTGATGAAGATATGGAAGATGAGATATTGAATGAGTGGGATGTACCAAATTATGACACAGTTGAAAAGACACTCAATCAACAAGGAATGAATGACAAAAAATCCAAAGCATATCTTCGTAAAATTTTAACACACACTAGAACGAAAAGAAATCGATTGAGAGGTTATAAAGCACAGGTGACAAAACAATATAACAAGGGAATGATCGGGGAAGCACAAAGACAAGAGATGAACGAAAGAATAGACAGAGCTAAAAATGTGTTGAATGCATATATTGCACATTATGACACTAAATTGGAAACAATAAAAGGTTCTGGTATGAAAAAACGAAAAGGTGGTAATGTTATATTTTTCAACAAACCGAAAGAACTCATAAAAAAATTGGATTTGATCATTGGTGAGATATTGGCCGGTAATACCAGCATTGACATGCGAAATATGGGTGTTTCTATATTGGACACATTATTAAAAATGTCGACAATCAATAGATCGCAACACGGTAAATTATAAAAAAAATATTTCAAAATTTAATGTAGCTTTATTGTATAATGGAACGAGAGATAGTTTTATCATCTTACAGTGTAAAAAATAAAGGGGACAATAAACCAGAAGATTTTACAACCAATTTCACCAGACCTATAACTCTAGACAGTAATAAGCAATATACTATTGGTCTTAACAGAGTCATCAACATGTCATTCACTTGGTTTAATGTCAATGCTGGATACAAAAATCAATTGATCAAATATAGCTCAGATAATGGTTCAACTTTTAAAAACATTACACTTCCAGCTGGAGTATGGAACTATACAGACTTTAATACATACATCAAAAATCTAACAAAAAAAAAAACTGGCGACGAGTATGAGTATCCGATAACTCTTGTATTCGATGATACAACATTTAGAGTCACGGTTACATTAGCCGCAAATTACCAACTTGATTTAAGAGCAAGTAATTTTAATGACCTGATTGGTTTTGATAAAAAGATATTAGCAAGTGGGGCGCATATTGGACCAAGAGTGCCAAATCTCAGTCAAGACACAGACGTACTCAACGTTCATTGCGATTTGGTAAACGAAAGTTTAGTTGACGGTGAAGAAACAGACATCATTTATTCATTCTCAACCAGTGTACTAAGACCAAGTTACTCCTTCACCCTCGAACCACAAAGAGTTACATTTAATCCTGTGAACAAAACTACAATTTCATCGATCAGAATCGTGATAACAGATGGAAAAAGAAGATTAGTGGATCTAAATGGAGCGGATACGTCTTTTTCGCTGATTTTAAAAAGTATCTAATGTAACAGTATAATGAAACCGTATGAATTTAAGAGGTTTTACCATCCAAAACTTGGTAAATTTGTATATAGACACAAAGGGTCTGGGCTTATCTTAGACAACATTTTCAAACCATTAAAGAGTGCGGCATCATCTGTTTTCAAGAAAATTGCCAAGCCCATGGCGAAGAAGGCATTAGAATCGGGGGTTTCCCATGCAGGTGATAAAATTGGTAAGGCGGCGGCAGAAAAGTCTGGAGACCTAATAATGAAAAAATTGGCGAATTTGAGAAAAGGAGCTACAACACAAAAAGCAATTGTTCCATCCTTGCCCATTGAACAGAAACAGCAAGAAGAAAGCGCTGACATGATACTGAATAGATTGATATCAGGATCAGGTATGAAAAGAAGGCGTAGAGTCTGGCAGTAAAATTATATAATACAATAGTATAAATGGCTTTTAGAACAAGTGAATTATTACAAAGAAACGAGTTAGCGCGATTTCAACTCGACGATGTAATCCGAGCCCCTGCTAACAATCAACATCAAGAAAAGAATGGTTATAGATTCACCATCAACGACCGAAGTTCTTTCTATGATTGGTACAATGCTTATTTCGAGGTTCAATTCCAGTTACAAAAAACAGCAGATGGAGCCGGTTACGCAGCAGCCGATAGAATAACGGTGATAAACGGATCTCATTCATTAATCGCACATATGATGATCAAAAGCGCCGGGAAAATTGTTTATGATACTGACAATCTACATAAGGTCACTTTTGTGAAGAATCTGTTGGAATATTCTGACGATTTTTCTAGAAGTGTAGCTAAGAACAGTTTTTGGTATTTAGACACGGATGGTACGACAGCCAATACCAATTCAGGATACGAATCTAGAAGAGTGCTTACACAAGCTGCCCAAGATGATGGAGGGGGAGGAGCAAAAGATGTGAACGTAATCATACCTCTCAATCGTTACAGTTTTTTTGAAGAGTTGCAGGACAAAATGTTGGTTCCTATGCAGTTACAATTCAATTTGAATCTCCAGAACGATAATGAACTCATCAATATGGCAGCAGGAACAGATGCCGGCCGAGTAGTGATTAACAGATTTCTACTGTGGGTTCCAAAATTAACACCAAAAGACAGTATGTACGACAAATTTGTAAGCTCTTTCATGAAAGAACACAAATGGACATATCAGCGTGAACTATATGCAGTGTCAGCACCTGCTAGAGTCAGTGGTTTTTTTCAGATTTCTTCCAGTATTGACAATGTCAAAGCAATTTTTGTTTATCTACAACGGGCTAAAACCAGAGTTGCAACTCAAAATCCATATCTACTTGATACCTTCAAACTAAATGCAGCAAACGCAAACAGTTATTTAACAACATGCAGACTCGAATATGGCAATGGCGTTTTCTATCCAGAAACAGAATATGACAGTGAAAGCAAAGTGAGAATATTCAATGATCTGATGTCTTATGCAATGCGAAAAAATGATTACAACAACGGAACCCAGTTGAATCTTGCCAATTATAACAGCCTGTATCCACTAATCTTTTTCGATCTGTCATATCAAACAGAAAAAGTAACAAGAGACCCTAAACAGTTGATTTTCAGGTATAAAATAAGTGCCAATAGTGCAGCAGATTTCAATGTCCATGCAGTTGTATTGTACGAAGAGTCGGTTGTTATTGACAAGGTGGGTAATGAACTGGTGATAGTTTAAGCTCACAAATGAAACGATTCCTGTTTATTTGTATATGTTTTGCAACTGGAATTATATAACATATATTATATGACTGAACTTTACGAAATCAACGTGAGACTTTCAGATAATCAGAAAAAGAATCTGAGTAATGCTTACCATAAAAGGGAAACAATCGTTCTGAGACTGACAAATGATTCTCTTAATGGAAACGACACTCTTTATGTTCCAGCAACAGTGAAAAAAAGATTGCAAAAAAATCGTGCATCACACAAAGGAATGGACATCAAGTTAGCCAAAACAAATATCAGGAAACAAGTAGGCGGAAGTCTTTTGAGTACCGTATTGTCACTTGGTATGAGAGCTCTTCCAGCTATTGGTAAAACCCTTGGGTTGAGTGCTCTTGGTGGTTTGGCAGAAGCCGGAGCCAAAAAATTGATTGGATCTGGTCAAAAAGGCGGTGCTTTTCCATTACCTATGATGATACCTTTCAACGCAATCAATAAACTAATGCCATATCTGAACATGTTCACTACAAAACAGCAAAGAGACATCATCAATGCAGCTCAAACAGGTTCTGGTGTGCATATAACACCTACTAAAACACAATCAGGTGGATTTCTCGGAACTCTGTTGGCTAGCATTGGAATACCTTTGGCTTTGAATCTTGTCAAAAAGCTAACGGGAAGAGGAGCACCTAGGGTAGGTAGACCACCTTGGACGAAAAAGGATGGTGGTGCAGGAGCACCTAGAATGGGAATGCCCCCTCCATTTTTTAGTTATCCGCCATATGTGACTGCTGGTTATGGTAAAAAAAAAAAAACATCCTCGACCAAAAAGGCGGGAAAAGGGTTACTATTAGGAAAAAACAGTCCATTCAACAACATCCCAATCCTAGGAGCATTGCTGTAAAACCAAAATTTCACAAAAACACCCCTTTGAGCAACCATGATCTAATGAAATGGTGTAAATATTTGAATATACCAATCAATGATGTTCTGTCAAGGAATGAAAATGTTCCACATAACCATAAACAGGCGTTATTCATCTACAATCTTGAACCAGCTTATATGAGCGGAAGTCATTGGGTAGCCACTTATGTTAAAGACAATGTAATCAATTATTTTGATAGTTTTGGTATGCCTCCGTTTCAAGAAATGGTCAATCATGCCAAAAAGAAAAATCTGACTCTATTGCACCAAAACAATCAGATACAAAACATACAAACAACAACTTGTGGGTATTTCTGTTTATACTTTCTAAATGAAATGAATAAGGGTGATTCGTATTATGATTTATTACAAGTGTTCAACATAAATGATACAATGAAAAATGAGAGATTCATCGAACATTATTTCAGAAATATCTAACTTATATATATTATGAAATCATATTGTGTCAAACAAAAGAAAGTGACTGAATGTGTTGAACCTTCAGGTTACAAAACAGCCAAAAATGGCAGACTAATGTTCTTTTGCACATGTGCTGAATGCGGCATCACTAAAACTCGATTCGTTAAAAAACAGGGAAACTAAACAGCCCGTTGGGAGCGGGCTTACTCAGTGATATTGCTAATACAGGAACTGAATTGTTCCTAACAAAAGGAGTACCTTATCTTGGCAAAAAAGCAGTCGAAATGGGTAGATATTATGGTTCCGAATTAATGAGAGATCCAAAGTTGCAGAAAAAAGCAATCGATTATGCTCTGAATAAAGCAAACCCCCTACTTCATAAAGTTGGTTCAGAAGCTCTCGATCAATTGTCGACAAAAATAAGACCCAAGAAAAAATACACAACAAATAGAAAAGATCTTGATGGCGGTGCTCTTGATATTCACAAAGCTATTGGTAAACTGCCAAAACCAAAAGGCGGATGGACGCTTCCTGGGCATCATTACACAGGACCATATAATGATTTGGAAAATCAACTGAAGTATGACCCAAAAACTGGTCAAATATTGGAAATATATGATATGCCCACTGGAAAAACTGATGCGATCGCAATGCAGCATGATGTCGATTATTCCGTCTGCAAGGATGATAGAAAATGTAAAAACAAAGCAGATAGAAAAATGGTTCAAGCTTTAGACAACGTACCGTATAATGAAAGACAATGGGGACATTGGTTGGCAAGAAATGTTATCAATACAAAGCAGAAACTAGGTCTCGGAGTTCCAAAAAACGGAAAAAGCCGTCGGGTAAAGAAAACTGGCAAGAAAAATTAGCAGATGAATTACATGCATCCATAAGACGCAACTTTACTCGGCGGCGTGTGATTACAAATCATATTGATGAAATATGGGCAAGTGATCTAGTTGAAATGCAACAGTTTAGCAAATGGAATAAGGGTTACCGATATCTTTTAATGGTTATTGATGTTTTCAGCAAATACGGTTGGATTGTCCCATTGAAGGATAAGAAAGGTGAATCTGTCACTGAAGCATTTAAAACAATATTCAAGGAAGGTAGAAGACCGCAGTATCTATGGGTTGATAAGGGTAAAGAGTTCTATAACAAACATTTGAAAGACTTGCTAGAGAAAAATGGGATACAAATGTACTCCACTGAAAATGAGGAGAAATCCACGGTGGTTGAAAGGTGGAACAGAACAATCAAATCCAAAATGTGGAAACAGTTCACTGTTCAAGGTAATACAATGTATCTCGATATGCTGCCCAAACTAGTGAAACAGTACAACAACACAAAACATTCAAGCATAAAAATGACACCTACTGAAGCTAGCAAAAAGAGCAATGAAGGAACCGTTTACTTCAATCTATATGGTGATACAGAAACATTGAAACAGAAACCTAAATTCAAAACAGGTGATAAGGTTCGAATATCCAAGTATAAACGGAATGTGTTTGACAAGGGTTACACACCAAATTGGACAGAAGAAGTATTTACAGTTGATAAAATCCAATACACCAATCCAATAACATACAAACTAAAAGATCTAAGAGGTGAAGAAATACAAGGCAGTTTTTATGAACCTGAATTATTAAAAGCAAAGCAGGACATTTACCGTATTGACAAAGTGATTAGAAGAAACTATAAAAAGAAACAAGCTTTGGTAAAATGGAAGGGATACAGTGATGAATTCAACAGTTGGATACCATTGAAAGACATTGAAAACATATGAATTGTGGTGAAACAAACGCGCATAAAGACTTATAAAAAAATAAAAATATATACTTATATTATATGGACAAGTTTGAAAATGAAGAAAAATTTGGTTTCTATTATGAGAGCGATCAGGATTCCCATCTGTCGGATTCTGACTGGGTACCATCCTCACCGGAAAGTTTTTCATCACAAGAAAGCGAATCGGATTTTAGTTGCTCAAGTTCGCAAGAATTTGAGTCGTCACAAGACAGTGAAGAATCTGTATAAAAACAGAATAAAAACATATAGTATATGAAAAAATATTCAGACAGACAAAAATACAAGTTGATCATTTGGTATTATTTATTGAATGACATCAAAGAAAATGACATAGAAAACGTGCTAAAAGAAAGATACCCAGAATACAAAATAGATTATGGGGGGATGAGTGATATGATATCTTGGGCAGCAAGGCGTAAGTACGCAAGAAGTTGCATTTATCCATGGATTATACAAACAAAAAATCGTGAATGGGTGAGTCTGCATATTCCTTTTGAACATTTATGTGACCCATAAGTATATGTTCCAAGGAGCAGAATTGGTAAAAGCATTATGCTTGAGAAAGTTAATAGAAGAAGAAATTTGTAATATAATAGCCAAAAACGCCAGATACATGCATTTTGTGAGAACAATAGAGTTTCCTTTGTTGAAATTTGCAATTGACAACGGTGCAGATGATTGGAAAATGATCAGAAGAGTGTTTCATAAATCAGATGCTAAAATGTCTTTTTTATTCAGAGAATTTGAAAGATATCGCAATTTTTTGAGCCCATATAAAATGGTGCAAGAAAATATATAAAAATAAAACTTCTCTTATTATATTATGGAGACCAAAAAAAGAGGTCCAAAAAAACAATTTACTGCCAGAGAAATTCAAGAGAAAAAAAACAAGTATGGTCGCGAGACTGAATGGTATTGTGTGACATGCAATAATGGTAAAAATTATGCCATGAGGGGAAAACATCAACATCTTAAAACCGAAAAACATAAACTGCTCACGAGAATCCACGAATTGGAAAACCAATAAATATATAGTTTGTCAAATTTTTCACAGTTAAATACATGCTTCGAGTATGTGTTGAACTAAAAAACCAAAGGACACTTAAAAGAATGTTGATTGTTATATAATATAGAGTATGAAAAATAATATCTCGACTTATAGTATGAACAAGAGTGATCTTGAGAAACTAAGCAAATCAGAATTAATAAAATTGATTATGAAACAAAATACAAAACCAGTGCCCGCACCAAGGACTGAAACAAGACCGATCCCAAAACCAAGAAAGAGTGTACAACAAATGGTGCGTGATTATGAAGAAAATATAATTCCACCACCATTAGAGTTCCGAGATGGATACAAACCAGTACCCGTTCCCCGAACCAAAAGGCCTGTTGCTGCTCCACGGACCAAAATACCGGTTGCCGCTCCAAGGATGATAAAAAAACCAGTTCCGGCACCAAGGACTATAATACAAGAAACGAACAAAGCTTTAAAAGGGTTCACCAAGTCTTATGAAATCAACATAAAAAACAGCAAAGACCCACTCATGCAACTGCAAAACACAAGAAAGGCTGTTGCCATCCATATCGAAAAAATATTAAAATCAATGAAAGGTCTAAAGTTTGTTGAAACACTGAGGGTCACATTTGAAAAGCAAACAGGGCGAGAAGAAAAAATCATCAAAACGGCTTATTTCAACAGTCAACCACAAACAATACCAAATGACACACAAATTGAACCAGCTTTATCTTTGTCAAAACAAGTCATACTAAACAAGATTGCAGTTTGGATTTCAGAGGGATCTGGTTGGACTATTCAATCTGTTGAAAATCATTATATCAATGTGGTAAAATACGAGCCAATGAAAGGATCTTCTTACATCAAATTACCAAATGAACTCAAACACAGTGCAAAAGGATTGATCAACATGAAAAATGAGGATAAAGAATGCTTCAGGTGGTGCCACATAAGACATCTTAATCCTCAAGACAAATACCCACAGAGAATCAAAAAATCAGACAAAGCATTCATTGAAAATTTGAATTATTCAGGAATTGAATTTCCAGTGACTACCAAACAGTACAACAAAATAGAAAAGCAAAATGAAATTAACATCAATGTATTTGGTTATGAAAACAAACAAAAATATCCCATTTATGTGTCAAAAGAAAAGTATGAAGATTGTATGAATCTGCTTCTTATAACAGAAAATGAAAACAAGCATTATGTGTTGATCAAAGATTTCAACAAATTCATGTACAATCAAACAAAACACAAGGAAAGGAAGCACTTCTGTATGCATTGCTTACAATGTTTTAGTTCTGAAAGAGTATTAACTGATCATAAAGAAAACTGCATACAAGTAAATGGCACACAAGCTATCAAAATGCCAACAAAAGATGATAACATACTAAAATTCAATAATTTCCATAAACAACTACCCGTTCCATTTGTAATATATGCAGACTTCGAAGCCATAACTGAAAAAATTCATGGATGTCAACCCAATGATGACAAATCATACACAGAGGCTTATCAGAGACACACAGACTGTGGTTATGGATATAAGGTTGTGTGTTGTTATGATGATAAATACACAAAACCAGTACAAATTTATAGAGGTGAAAAAGCTGTTTACAAATTTATGGAAGCCATGCTGGATGAAGTCAAATACTGCAAGAAGATTATGAAAAAATATTTCAATAAACCATTGAGAATGACTGAAGACGATGAAAAAGAATTTCAAAAAGCTAATGAATGTCATATCTGCAATAAAAAATACAATGAAAATGATGTGAGAGTTAGAGACCATTGCCATATCACAGGTAAATACAGAGGATCAGCTCACCAAGATTGCAATCTTAACTTTCGTTTAACCGAGAAAATACCAGTCATGTTTCACAATCTCCGTGGGTATGACAGTCATTTTATAATGCAAGAAATTGGTGAGACAGTTAAAAAGCATACATACACGAATAAGAAAGGTGAAAAGTGTCAAATGAACATCAATGCAATTCCTAATAACATGGAAAAGTATATGGCTTTCATGCTGGGTAATCACTTAACCTTTCTTGATAGTTTCCAGTTTATGAGCTCTAGTTTGGAAAAACTAGTGAGTAATCTACCGAAAGAATTATTGAAATATACCTCTCAAACATTCAAAAACGAAAAACTTGATTTGATGAGCAAAAAGGGAGTATACCCATATGACTTTATGGACAGTTTTGAAAAATTCAATGAAAAGCTACCACCAAAAGAAGAATTTTACAGTATATTAAATGATGAACATGTAACTGACAAAGATTATCAACATGCTCAGACTGTATGGAACACTTTTAATCTAAAAAATATGGGTGAGTACCATGACTTATATCTCAAATCTGACATCCTTCTATTAGCTGATGTGTTTGAAAACTTTCGAAAGACATGTCTGCAATACTACAAACTAGACCCCTGTCATTATTTTACATCTCCAGGTCTTTCATGGGATGCTATGTTAAAGATGACTAACATTAAATTGGAGCTTATGACTGATATTGACATGTTTCAGTTCATTGAAAAAGGAATGCGTGGTGGTACATCATACATAGCAAATCGATACGGTAAAGCTAATAATAGATACATGAAAACATATGACGAGAAAGCACCCTCAAAATATATTATGTATCTGGATGCCAATAATCTGTATGGTTGGGCTATGTCACAATACCTACCAACTGGTGGTTTTAAATGGTTGGCCAAAAACCAGATTGATAAGATAGACCTAGCCAAGTATAAAGAAGATAGCAATAAAGGTTTGATATTAGAAGTCGATTTGGAATATCCCAAAGAATTACACGATCTGCATAATGATTATCCGCTAGCAGCCGAAAAGGTCAAAGTCAACAAAGATATGCTTTCTAATTATTGCCAAGAAATAGCCGATAAATTCAAAGTGTCAACTGGCTTAGTTCATAAACTGATACCTACATTAAGCAACAAAGAAAAGTATGTTCTTCATTATAGGAACCTACAATTGTACACCGATCTCGGTTTGAAAATAACCAAAATCCATCGAGTTCTAAAGTTCAATCAGTCACCATGGTTAAAGCAATATATCGATTTCAATACGCAGAAGAGAACCAATGCCAAAAATGCTTTTGAGAAAGACTTCTTCAAGCTTATGAATAACAGTGTATTTGGAAAAACAATGGAAAATATTAGAAAGCGAGTAGATGTCAGATTGGTAACTGATGAAAACAAACTGTTAAAAATGGCTGCTAAACCAACATATGTCAGTAGCAAGATCTTCAATAAAAATCTAGTGGCAGTGCATAAAATCAAAGAAACACTAACCCTAAACAGGCCGGCATATGTGGGTATGTGTATCCTAGATCTTAGCAAGACACTAATGTATGATTTTCACTACAATTATATCAAACAAAAATACGGCAGCAAAGCGAAATTGTTATTCACAGACACAGACAGCTTGACCTATGAAATTGAAACCAGTGATGCGTACCAAGACTTTTGGAATGACAAAGACAAATTCGACAACAGTGATTATCCACAAGATTCACAATATTTCAACGCAACTAATAAAAAAGTGATCGGTAAATTCAAAGATGAAGCGGCAGGTATACCAATAACCGAATTCGTCGGATTGCGATCAAAAATGTATTCATATATGAAAGACAATGGCAAAGGCGGAAAGACAGCAAAGGGAATCAAGAAAAATATTATTAAGAAGAACATCACTCATGAAAATTATAAAAACGTACTGTTTAATAATGAACAAAAGCATCACACCATGAAAACGATCAGAAGCAACTTACATCAACTTGGAAGCTATGAGCTTAATAAAGTGTCATTATCTTGCTTCGATGATAAGCGGCATATTCATAACAATGGCGTCACCAGTTTCGCTTATGGTCATTACAACATCAACACACTAAAATAACATTTCTTTTAAAGGATTGAACACAAAATGTCCAACCAGAAAAAAAACCAAATTTTGAACCATTTGGTTGTATTTTCGGTTTTGGTTAATTTATGGGTTAACTTTTAATTGGTTGAAAACCTCACATGACTATCAATGATGACTCATTTTACTGGGGGAACCCCCTATTATATAACATCATCGACTTCCTGTGTTTCTGAAAAAGTCACGCAATGTGATCATGTCAATATACCTCTGCAAATTCAATCTTTCAATAAACGCACTATTATATTTTGCGTTGGATCCATTCTACCTCGCCACGGCATAGATTCGCAGAAATATAAAACATATAGATTTCCAAGAATATGAGACTGAAAATACGAGATCAAAAATATGGAAGCCATCAAATGTGAAGTAGTATGGAGTTGGGTTGGTAAGAGAGCATTTTTACAAAATGATCTCATACCCCCAACTCCTATACTACTAAACAGTAAGTATTGTAGAGGAAATTTTACGAATCATTTTGGCACGTTGCGAGCTCACAATGCTTGTGAAAGTCCCAAAGGACTTCAACGGTAAGGATATTTATTACGTAGACCTCAGTAGGCATAATCATGGAAAAAAAAGTTATACTAAGCATTGTGTTTGAAATTTTACAGGTTAGCAGTGCATAACCAGGAAAGTTCACTCTCACCACCGAGTCTCGTCGTCAACACAGGTGTAGGCAATTCCTTTCTTAGAACGCTTAATATTGTTCATCCATGAAAATGCTTTGTTTTAAAGAAGATGTCAAAGGTGCTGTACACGTTATACTTTCCCTTTCAGTTACCCTGTTTTCTGATAACAGAACCAAACTCAAAACTAAACTAATGACTTTGTCTACTCCTGAGCTTGTTCATTGATCAGAATGCGACAACTGGACGCTCCAGATTATTAGATTCTTGGTAATTGCCATATTATTGAGGTCATGATACATCGTGGTTAACAATGCAAGGCAACGTAAAGTCGCTCATGAGCCCGGAGTATTGCTGTTCCCCGTCAGTGGAAGGGATGCTAGACCGTAGCAGGTTTATTCCCTGCAGTATGTCGTCGGTGACCTTCTTTGCACCTGAGTGACGAGAGACAGTGCGGAGCAAAGTTTTCTGTCTAAGGCGACAGCAGCGCTGAGCCCTAAACCAGTCCGGCGCACTGAAAATGAAACGTTTTCCCTTCTTTTAGAACAATTCCCTTTGCTTAGAAAATCAAAAAAAGTTTACGTTTAATTATTTTTAACATGTATAGGAACTCAAAGAAACATTATCAAACCTCCTTCCTTACTTGTCTCAAGACTATGCTCACAGCAGACATTCGGATCTCGGATTTTTTTGTTTCGACAGCTATACTGTTGGTGTCAACAACCAAAACGTTTTTGTAGGAGATGCATGACACCTCGAAATGAATAACCAGGTAGAATGATATAAAATGACAAAAAAAAATTGTCAGTAGTTAAAAATAAATCTCAGACATTTCGGGTGTAGAAGCCTTCTTCAATGTGAACAAAGCCGTTAAAATACGCAATAAGAGGGAAGCGCAAACGTCCTGATTCCCTACGCCCATCTGAGCTGACTGTCAGCACCATTTACAGAGTACCTCTTGTTCTCACATACAACCTTTTCAACAAGCAAATCAAACACTTCCTATTTCAGAATTTCCGTATTGTATCAACCGACTAGCTGACCCGTCATATCTTTTCACAATCACATGTCGTAGCATACAAACGCGATCGCAACCTAAGAAACTTACTTGTACACTCAACTGGCCGCGCATGTACCGATCAGAGTGACTCACGTGCCTGTCAACATCCACGTTGCCATACCTGTGCATACGTCAGTCATTTTAAGAGGACTTCCACCTAAGGCCATTTTACCTGCCAGTCGAGTAATCTTACATACTGCATGTCCTGTCATCGATGTCCTACCATTCTTTATATTGGTGAAACCGGACGGATTTAACGAACACTGACGAAGTATACGAAACAACAATCCTGGTTTCCCTGTGGACAAACATTTCAACTCAACGGGCCACAAAAACTGCGTTACCATTCATCTGCCCACTTCCTTCTGATGTCAACGACTTTATTCTAAACGTACGTGATGAAAAAAAAAAAGAAAACGAAAAAGAAAAAAAAAGCTACTGACACTTTGATATTTACTTCATATCACTCTACTTGGTTCTTTATACTGTTGGTTTACGGTGTCGCGTGACTGTGTATATATCCGTGTAAGTTCGGTTGCAATTGCACACTTTTTGGTGATTTGGGGCTATTGTTTGTTGGAAGAATGTGATCCGTGTAATTCACAATAATATTTTTTCCCGGGATCTGCCTCGGTACTCAGCCGTTAGACAACGTTATGTTGTCGTCAATTACATGTTCATTTTATCGTCTATAATGCTACGTGGTAAGGCATTCCAATACAAGATTTAGAGTATCCAAGGCTCCCTTATCCGTTCTAGTCACAGAAGACCGAGTCAAGGATAGACATAATTTCTAAGGATTGGCCAGTTTAATCTAGTGTTTTAACGTTAAATAGTCTCCAAAACAGAATCTGAGGGGCATAAATTGAACGCACGTTGTAGAGACTTCCAAACCTTGAGATCATGATTTAGTTTAGGTAATCCTTCATCTTCTTTTCCTGATAACGACTTAACGATCAATTAAGACCCTCACACGCTGTTGGGTTACATCATCAAAGGACCTAAGGTTCTATATTTCTACAATAGACTGCCGTTGTCCGCGATAGTTCTCTGTTAATTTAGTTCCTTTAAATGGCCAGTCACAGAGGCGTATCGAAAGTTTTTTTTCGGGTCTGCGAAATGGTCCACTCTGTTAGCAACTTCTTCTTCAAGGTCACCGGTTTCGTTTTCTTCAAAGCCAAAGTTGACTGATTGAGGTTCAACTGGCTCTTTCGGCGGCTCATGAATACTAGCAAGCTCAAAGCTTTCTGCTCCACTCTCCTTTCTTGCGTCAAATGCCACTTTGTCAGCAGCATCTTCTTCTTCAAAGCCACCGTTGTCGCTTTCTTCAAAGTCAATGTTGACTGATCTAGGTTCAACTGGCTCTTTCGGCGGCTCATGAATACTAGCAAGCTCAAAGCTTTCTGCTCTACTCTCCTTTCTTGCGTCAAATGCTACTTTGTCAGCATCTTCTTCTTCTTCAAAGCCACCGTTGTCGCTTTCTTCAAAGTCAATGTTGACTGATCTAGGTTCAACTGGCTCTTTCGGCGGCTCATGAATACTAGCAAGCTCAAAGCTTTCTGCTCCACTCTCCTTTCTTGCGTCAAATGCTACTTTGTCAGCATCTTCTTCTTCTTCAAAGCCACCGTTGTCGCTTTCTTCAAAGTCAATGTTGACTGATCGAGGTTCAACTGGCTCTTTCGGCGGCTCATGAATACTAGCAAGCTCAAAGCTTACTGCTCCACTCTCCTTTCTTGCGTCAAATGCCACTTTGTCAGCATCTTCTTCTTCAAAGTCACCGTTGTCGCTTTCTTCAAAATCAATGTTGACTGATCGAGGTTCAACTGGCTCTTTCGGCGGCTCATGAATACTAGCAAGGTCAAAGCTTACTGCTCCACTCTCCTTTTTTGCGTCAAATGCCACTTTGTCAGCATCTTCTTCTTCAAAGCTACCGTTGTCGCTTTCTTCAAAGTCAATCTTGACTGATCGAAGTTCAACTGGCTCTTTCGGCTGCTCATGAATAGTAGCCAGCTCAAAGCTTACTGCTCCACTCTCGTTGATCGCACTAGAAACTGATGGCACGTTAAACGTACCAGTTTGCACTTGTTCTGTGAGAACATTTTTCCCCGCCATTCCTCGCATTTCGTTAAAGAGGTCATTAAGAGGCAAAAGTAACGCTAGGCAACACGAAAAAGACCATTGTGGATTTTTACGCCACTCCTTGATAAAGCAGTAAATGTGCCTGAGGTACTGGACTGAAAATAAAAAAAGAAGAAAGAAAAGAGATACGTTTGTATGTTATCGCAAGTGAACGAAAAGCACAACAGCGGAGCTTAGTACGCTGTAAAGTGGGCATTAAATTCCACCTGACTGTTTTTCCCCCAATGGTTGAAAATTCCCGGATGTTTTTTTCGTGTGACTTTAGTCCACTCATATTGAAAGATCTTCAAGTGTTTTCGAAATTTAATGGAAATTTTCAGAAGAACTTAACATGATTGTCGTCAACACATCTCGCATAATGGGTCAAAGCTATATACAGATGGCGTAGTTGAACTTTGCCATCTATATATAGCTTCTTTTTTGAGTTGGCTACAAATTTCACCAACAATCTCTTTGGTACGGCAAATTCAATCAGGGTGTGCACATCAAAGGGCAAAATAAATAGTGCAAATACCAACACTCTTGGCGATCGGAGTATGAGAACCTCCAGATACAGCAAAAGAGAGTCATGGGAGCACTACAAAGATACGTTTTTTTTCTGCAAAAAATTAAGAAAAATTTATGGACCGTGCTTGCTTTAGTACTACAAATAAGAACAAAGTGCTTACCCACAAGAATTCCAACGACTAGAAAATTTGCTCCGAATACCAATGCATTGAACACGATATGGTCCATGTATGAGTCCATCGAGGAATGTACACTTTCTGCTGGTATTCTACTCACAGCACCTATTACTAGGTTGACCATTGTTACAGCAAGGGAAGAAACCATCAATTTGTTCTCAAAGGGTTCCGCTATTGGCCGCTTGTACGCAAAGAACATTCCATGGAGACCTGACATAACAAGAGCTAACGCAATATAGGCTCTGCTCTCACTTCCGATCAGAATAATGGCTGATGTTAACGTCACCTTTCGAGCTGTCTCAACAAGTTCCCAATACCATGCATGACTGTTGTAATTTGAGAATAAAAACTGTAATCCTGTGACAATTTCAGGATTTGAATGCTGGGAATATGTGGATTCATCGTCACCTCCGTCGCCATGTTTCTTCAATGACCTTTGGTGTCTCCAAAGAACCACCAATGTAGCTATAGGTAGAAACATGATGTACAAAATACTGCAGTATGCAACAATCACAGATCGTCCGAATTCTTGGCTGGAACAGTTGATATTAAAGTCATCTTTTAGAAACTTATCGCACTTTTCACCTTTTTCGTCCAGGCACAGCTTGTGACAAGCAAGGGGAAGAACCTTTGCTGTCTTCGAGCAGGTGCTTAGATATGTTAAATAAAGGAAGAAAAAGACTGTTCTGTAGGCCAATCTCTTCGTTTCGGAAATTTTCTTCAGTTTCTCCATTTGACTCTCGAAGGTCTTTCTGGTCAAAAACATCTTCCTAATGCCATAAATGATGAATGCCACAATGATCACTACAGCATTGATACCGAGCATAGCATACAATCTTCCAAACGCATTGACTTTTAGGCTTGGAAAGAGACAGTGGATTGGGGCAATCTGGAATATATTTAGCTGTAATATCTCGGAATATTTTCCAATAAGGGAGAGAGAGTCTGGCCATTTGATGTACGCAAATGCATCAAGAATTCCAAAGGTTACCTGGTAGAAACCGATAACAATCTTTAGTCTACCAAGAATTATATCAACTAAGGAGCGATCTTGTTTCTTCTTGGCTTGTTTCCTGCCTATCCAAACCACAACCACGGTGATTACAATAGTTACAGCAGCTGTGACGGAAAGCTGTGCGATCATCCATGTTTTTGTTGGGCACTTTTTGCAGGTCTTCAACTGTTTGTAATATTCAGGACTACACACTTCACACAATGGTCCTTCATATCCAACATCACAAGTGGAGTTTGTACCTCCCAGACATGATTCTGGTCTTGGGCATTTATGTGCTCGAGGAAGAGAGTTTGGGTACTCGATCATGGTTTTGTTGCTAACAGAAAAATTCCCGCGTAAGACTTCGCCGAGGGATTTGTAAAGTTCTTTGTTCGTATCGTTCTCCCATTTCCACCAGTAACCCTGTTGAAGATTAATCGATTCATTCTCACATTTTAATCCTTGTTTGCATGGCTCGCATTCTTCAAACATGTGTTTTCGAAAGAATCCCTTCAGGCAGTAACATGCTCGAAATCCGGCAAACGACTTTCCATCCGTACCTGAGAAAAAAAGAATTCAGACAGCGCAACTTACTTATCCATTTGTGTATTCGTACAAAAAATGATGACAGACCGTTTAATTTTGCAATGTTACATTTAGCCTGGTGTATAGGTGTAGGGATAACGCAGTGGTGATAACATTCCCCTCCCACAAATGTGGCCTGGGTTCGACTCACTGACTTATGTCGCATGTGGGTTGAGTTTGTTGGTTCCCTGCTCTGCTCTGATTGGTTTCTACCCGGGTACTCTGGTTTTTCTCTCTCCTCAAAAACTGATGCATGCTACCATCTTTAATAATAATAATAATAATAATAATAATAATAATAATATTATTATTATTATTATTATTATTATTACTATCAATAAATTATTGTTATTGACGTTGTTGGTATTCTTATACATTTATTAATGATTCATATTGATGCAAAATGTTTGCAAAGCCAGGTTCGTTGATCTTTTGAATGTTCATGTCTTCTACTGAGATGCAACCTATACGGTGTAAGCATTGTATAGAAATTGAAATATTAATTTTCAAAACTTACACGAACCTGAATCAATTTCCATCCCTAAATACCATAGTCTAAGTATGGATATTTAAACTGTAAGGTATGTGTGACGTGTGTCCGGATGGCCCAGGAATAGAAACAAAACGCTAACGAAACACAAAAAAAATACACCCAAATACCTTCCCACAATCGCACAAAAAACAACCATAAATTTTAAGAAAACGCTTACGACTTTTAATTTAAGATATAATTTAACTACAAGTATAACGGTTACTAAAGCTACTTACTCTAAATTATCTAATCTCATTGCTATTACAAAAGGCCTTAAAACTAAAATAGGTGAACAAATTAAGCGAAACGTTCGGTTCTACACAGTTCCTCTCAAAGTCAAGCCCACAAACAAACAAACCAACAAACTGCTGTTCCTTGACAATTTCATCCACACGTTTGCATTAATTCTTCCCGTCGCTTTCACTTCTGTACCATCTACTTGTTGCTTATCTCAACGCTGTTAGATAGATAGATAGATAGATAGATAGATAGATAGATAGATAGATAGATAGATAGATAGATATACCTTTATTTAAACACGATAATGTTTAAAGCTATAATTATAAGCTTATTGGGTCGTGTGTTTACAAATAAGATAAGATTCCCTTAATTTACATACTGTTATACGCCTAAACTAAAAATCCGTAGGGTGTGAGAGCTAAAACTAAATGACAAGTACGATTGCATATGTAAGATACAATTAAAAGTATACATAATCATGGTCACTAAAATCTGTAGTAGAAATTGACGTAGCATAAAAATTAAAATTTAAGAAACTTGCATTATCTTTCAACTTGGTTGACAAAGTTTTACAACTCGCGTCTACAATTGAATGATCATTGGCCAAGGTGTTATTCCATAGAGCCGCACCTCTATATCTAATCGAGAAATGGACAAATCTTGAGTTGAAGCGAGGTACACAGACAGAGTCAGGTGTCCTAGCCGGATATGTCGATGTTCGTCTACAGATTATATTGTCACATAATGGCAAAGGCAGATTTTCCCAGTGAGCCTTGTGCATCAGTTTTACTAATGCAATCTTATATTTGTAGCAGAGTGGATGCCAAATGGAATCCACTGGGACTCTTGGAACTGTGAGGAAGCCGAAGTAGGCCAAATTGCCGCTTGAAGGAGTTAACAATCGGTTTCCACTGCAAGCAGACTATCGACGAATAGGTCGAATGAAAAGAATGTAATCTCAAAATTATTATAGGAATTCGTACTAGGCAAACATCATCATCTTGCTGCTGTGGACAAATGGATTTTGTCTTTGATTCAAACAGCTCCCACAAATGACTCTTAGCGGTGATCTCTTTTCACTCTCCCTTCTCTCTTTCTGTGCCTTTTTCGTCAACCAATTGTTCGCCACACCCTTACAACACGTTACTTACATTTATATCTTTACATAATAATTTATTCTACAATTAACACTTACTGACAAACTTATTGTTTAAACATGCACGACACTTGCAATCCTATAGTTACAATTGTATTTTGACAATGGAGACTTTAAATAACAAATAAACTTAAAAACTATTTCTAAGGTACTAATTACGTTTGACTACGATACGAAATTAGCACTAAATAATTAACACGAGCGGAATAAACTATGCAGCTAACGAAACAGAGAACAAGAGCGAAACAAATAGGAATTTTGTGACAGTATGTTAAGGCCTAGCAGCGTTTTCCACTTGTGCTTCATGTTCTCCAGCCCTATCTTCTCCCTGAATGAAACTAGCTTTTACTCGTAATATGAAGGCTTGATATCACCGCTGATTAAGTTATGATCCATACTTATTTTTATTAAAAAAAGAATAGTTATACGTAAATGGAAAGAACACAGCTAAAAATCTGGAAATGGTGAAAGGACAAACTGATAACTTTTCATATCCAGGCATATGGGCAAACTATGAGTAATGCGCGTCATGCATTGTACTTTATCATGTAGTTAAAATATAACATCGATATTTTTATTTCATAACGGTGCATAAATCTTAATGATAGTCACCTAATTAAAGTCTTGCTTATCGGGCTTAGCGTGAGTGCACTGCTCATTGAGAAGACTTTAAATCCGACCACACGACAAAAAGGCAGTTTAAGTCAAATGTTGAGACACAAAACTGGAGTTCTTGTCAATTGGCTTTTGATTTTGAAAATGATTTTTCTCCTATCTCCTGGCTTCCGAAATCGTCGATAACATTCACGTTAACGTATGCATGTTGACATGGCAAACCTTGTAAACGTACACCATCGACCATCGCATTTTGTTTAGGAAAGCAAAGATTAAGATTAAACAGATTGCAAGGGACTACCTCATACACGAGGATACTAAATCAGGGAAACCGTGAAGTCCTTACATCCTACAAATAATCAAACTCTTCTCCCAAATGGGCTTTAGTCTCTGAAGAAGTATTCTCTGCACCAAGCCTTTAATTATACTAACATTCTTACTGGAAAACTTAGTGAAAAAAAAAACCGCATTGGAATCCTCTTAAATCATTCCAAGATACCAGAGAACCCTCAGCCTTGGCCCAATGAAAGACTTGTTGGAATTTTCTTGCTAAAGACGCTCTCAGAAGGCAGAGGCCTTAAATTTCTGCTTTACTGAAATGTATATTCGACTTTGAAAGACAATGCACAATCTCAATATCGTTTTAGCGGAGCTCCGCGTGCCGAAGACGTGCATCCGGAGCACCATGGTAAAGAAAATATGGCAATCTATAGATGCGAGAAATTTTGGTTAGCTATGACGTCATCGCGCACCGGTGGCTCAGTTGATTGAGCACCGGCCTGTCAAGCGGGAGGTCGTGAGTTGAACTCCGGCCGGACCAACACTCAGGGTCTTTAAATAACTGAGGAGAAAGTGCCGCCTTTGTAATTACATCTGCAAATGGTTAGACTCTCTAGTCTTCTCGGATAAGGACGATAAACCGTAGGCCCCGTCTCACAATCCTTCAATGTTTATAATCCTGTGGGACGTAAAAGAACCCACACACTTGTCGCAAAGAGTAGGGCATGTAGTTCCCGGTGTTGTGGTCTGTCTTCTGTGGTGTATCATGGTTGGGAGGGTAAAAGCTCGGACATATTAGCTACACCAAGCTACTCTAAAAATCCGGGGGTAAATAAATAAAGATATAATTATATCGTTCGATCGTCCGTTCGTCCGTACCTCCACCCGTTCGTGTATACGAACGCGACCAGTATCACGTGACCATATCGCGGGCTCAAGTTTAGAGCTCGGTATAAAAATGGCCACCTCGGTGAAGGGCCTTATGTGGTTCGTAGTGCAAACATAATTGCTTTTTATGGTCTGTTCGAAAAAAATTTTCACGGAAAAAATATGTGCTAAAGGATGGGAAAAATATCAGGAAAAAAATTTCAAGCAATTTTAAAATGGCAGCTGGAAAATAACATCGAGTGATGAAGATAAACATTTGTGTATGAGCCATTTAGAGGACGTGTTTTTTCAAATGCCACGAACTACTTCCTGGCCGTCTTTTTCTCATTGAAAAATCGCGTTAGATTATTATCAAATTAACCTCTCATGAATGAAAACCTCATATTATTCGGAAATTTTGGTTAAAAAAGGTTTTGAACGATCTATTCATACCTTTTTTGCGTATCGAAGTCCGAAGCGTAATTAATTATGCAAAACACAATCTCCTTTGTTTGTCCTCGTGGAGAAATCACAGGCATTCACAAATACATTTTTTAAAATTCTAAAAAGTTCACGAATTCTTCTTTTTTAGCCAAATTTGGTGGAAATATTAGTTAATTTAAAAATATATATCATTTTTCAACTTTTTGTACTAGAACAATATTTTTTGCAAATTTTTGTACTTACGGTTATCTTTCTGGAAAGACCTTGGTTTTCATGCATTATTTTTTTGACTGAAAAGCCTATTTTATGACCTTTAAAACGAGATTTTCAAATCCAAATTTCTATAAGTAATTAAGTGCGGAAAAGTTAATTAATCTCATAGGTCTTTGAGGACCCATGTTTTCAACCGAACGCAAATGAGATAAATGACCCGGGAGCTCCGCTTTTGTCTTAAAAGAGAGGTGGCTGAAACTCTAAACAACTTTATATTTCCAAATAAACATTTGTAATTTTTTTCTTTACGAAAAGCTAATTTAAATGCGAGGGGATTATGTATTAATATGCAAGGCAGATAAGTCACTTATCTCCCTTGCATATTAACACATAATCCCCTCGCATTTAAATTAGCTGTTCATTATCCCCGCTCTTCCCTTCAAACAATCAAAGCCGCACCCAGCTTTTCAGACAGTTGATTTGGGGGTTATGTAATATATTCCCCCCGAAAAGAACAAAGGAATCCGAGATCATGTAAAAATATGCGAAGTTAATAGCTGCCGGGAAATAGCATTAAACATCCCAAAACACTGATTTTAACAAAACAGTACGTAATTACATAACAATGCTTTAAACGTCTGCGCGAAGTTTCCAGATGATACGAGCTTGAGTGTGTGGTTAAATGATCAATGTGAGTTTGAATTCAACCGGCGAATCGTTAACAAAATCACTGCAAAATCTTCGGCTGCTTCAGCTCTCAGTCGACCTCATCGGCCTCCTTCGTTTTGCCACCAATAAACTCAGCAGTAATTTCAATTGATCTTGAGGAATTTTACTTGCTCTTTCTTACATCAGCGAAGTCTGAGGAGAAATTGCAATAGCAGTGGATTTGAAAGCCGTATTTTGACCTTGGTGCCAAGTGGAAAATCAGTGAGGTTTCCGAACTTAGGCGGTACAAAACGACACAATTCCCATTCTCCAGCTTCTCGAAATCTTGGATGTTTCCTACTTTAAAAGCACTGTAAAATTCGAACAGGCCTGGTCAAAGAATACCTTCGATGCCCGACCGATTTGTGAGGGCGAGCTTCTGATTGGCGGAGATTAACAATGGCTCACCTCACGCGTCCAGCCGTGATTTCGGGAGTGAGCGCTGGCTCATTTCCCGAAACAGCGGCTGGTAATCGAGCCTACATGTAATTGCTACCGAACGAACATACATGTAGTGTCAGGTAGTTTGATCGTCACGCAACCATTATTGACGGAGTTTGCAAACTGATTTCTTTAGAGGAAATTGTGCTATTTTAATTTAACATGTACGCAATTACAAATTCACGAACTGTACTGTAGTAAGGTGTGGTGCCATTTAGAGGCAAAAATGGCTTCTATTCTGTCATTCACAATCGCAATGATTTTGCTGTATCATTTACAGAAATACGTTTAAATAATTAAATTTAGAATTTAATAGTTCAATTGTAGGTGCAGTTTGAAGTGGTTCTCAGTGATTAACCCTTTCTTTCGAGCTTGCCAGTAAGTATAACAATTTTAATTTAAGCATCTTGAAAATCTTCTTCTCCTTGCAGTGTTGAAGTCTAAGCCTCTACTTGTCACTACTTTTTCGACTATAATATTTTGATTTGTCGAACGTAAAGTTTTCAATGTTCCCAAAAGTTTGCGCATGCTGCGCACTGATATTTTCCTGGGCCTTCCTTTTCTTTCAGGTTTCACTGACCTTCCTGTACATGTAGAATGATTCCTACCGCTACACAATCTCGCTACCGTAGACTTCCATAAGCCACATTCACCTGCAATTCTTCCGAAGGATAAATTATGATATTATCAGAGGCACACGTTAGCATCAGTTGGTGCAATTGTTTCCCTAAAAAACCATCTCCTCGTTTGAAACGTCAGAAAACCACGTAGGAAAACGCCTTTTTGGCGTGGCGAACACAAAATTTCTGTCTAAAACTTTTCTCAACGTTTGCAACGTTTGCAACCTAACCGTTGCATTTTTTGCATGAGCGAAGTACAGGCCTCTTCCTCTCGTTAATCAGTGCAGAATACATTTGTTAACAATTATCCTTCATAAATAGAGCATCATCGTCCAGTTTTTCTTGCTGTTTGCAAACATTTGTAAAACAACTCCTTTTCAGACAATCCTGGTCACAAGTGTTGGGACAGTTCACAGCAGATGACTTCACAGGCAGCCTCTCTTAATTAAGACGAAGACCGTTTAAACACGCCTGTTCCCCCTCCCCCATGTCAATGTTGATGAAAATCTTAAAGGAGAATACCTTGACAATAGCTTCAGAATAGCCACGTTTCAAGAAATGTTCGCCTCCAAGAACGGTGTTCTTCAACTTAAGTGACGATAAGATAGATATTCACGTCTTATTCCAATAATAATATTTTTTCAGCAATTACGTTCGGTTCCAAAACAACCACTTTCTATTTTGCTTTTTTTCTTTTTAACCACATCCGACCTGGTCTTCAGAATAGCTTCATGTTCTTTCAACATTGCTAGGGGGAGGAAGGGGGGGGGGGGGGGGGGTCAATTCTACTTGCTTCTATTCATGTCTTTTTAAACGTCAAGGCCGTAGTTGAAATCGTGGCTTTTAGAGTGTAAACGGGGAGGTGTCCCAACACTTTATGGCCAGGATTGTAGGTTAAATTGGTGATCCTCGTTTTACCTAAGTTGAATATGCACTCTACCAAGTTTAAAGAAGTAGCTATCTATCCCCCAAACCGTCTTCCCCCAAGCTCTGCCTTGCGCATCTCAACACATCTTCCTAATGTTTTGTATCATCTTATCGGTTTCTGTATTCATACACTCATCCTTTCAATCTCAACATTACAACACAGTAAGGCAAGAAAGAACCGTACTATGCACTTACCGATACTCGAACTTACTTTTGTACAGGAGACTTCACTTTTTATAAACAATTCTTTTGTTATTTAAATTTTGCCAAGCACAGAACAAAATAATCCTTTGTTTCAAAAGCCAATATATCTCTGGTTGGCACATTAATGACAATAGGTGACGTAACGGTGAGTATCGCTATAATAAGTCATAATAAGTCAATTGATATCCACGTATAATATCCAAAACTAATCCTAACCTGACTTTTTTTTCTTTATGCTTCATTTAGGCTGTAAAAAAGTTTCTTCGATTCACCTGAGTGCGTATACAACTTGGGTAAAATGAGGATCACCAATCATAGACAGGGAAATTTTTCTAGTAAGCCTGGTGTTTTAAACAAATGTCGACTAACTCAAGGGAGAGTTCCTAAACATGCTTTTTTAGATGAAAATTATGTGCTGAACACGAAAATAATGTTTACCAAGCTTGATTTTGAGTTTTAACTGAAAACCAGTTTTAACTGATAAGAAACGGAATTCAGCGATTCATGTTGGAATAATGTTATCACAATCGAGTCGAGTATGAACTTAAAAAAATAAGATAAGGCACTGAGAATTTAACAGTAAGAGAATCACAAAGTTTTTATCAGGAATTGTTTCATTCAAAATTCTCAATTTTAAATTAAGAGCATTTGCTGTCAAATTACATTTCCTACACCGGAAGCCTAGTCAGATAGTTAAAGTTGCCTGGCCGCTAATACTCAAGCTAGTTGTCTGTGTGACTATGGCAGATTTTGTCACAGCTCACACAGTTAAAAATAATGGAAGAACGAATGAGTTTTAAAAGATCTGCCCTTATTCTGTTCCACACTCACGATGGGGTGTTGCGTACCATGCGCAAATGACGCAGCTTCCAGAATAAGTACATACCGAGTTTGACAAGGGTAACCAGGCCGTGAAAGGCGAGTCGCGAAGATTTTATCAGGTCGATCGCGATCAAGGTCATGAGTGACATATTGGTACCGGGAAGAGAAGAAGAGAAATGGTTAGCATTACAAGGATGAAAGCAGCGTTCTGGAGATGGACTCTCTCGTGTTCCCTTCTGGCACACATTACTGAATTAACAAGGAAGATGTACCATTTTCATGTTACTACGAATGATTAGATAATATGCAACGAGTCTGACCCGTCAAGGAAACTGCGGGATAATGCCGACGAGAGCAAAGTGATTGAACTGCTGCGCCAGGCAGATGTTTTCAATGTCAATGAACAAACAACAGTCCCTGAAAGGTTGCAGAATATGGTTACCAAAGACGTCGCAACAACACAGATAAAAGAGTCCTCAGCTACGGACTAATTTCTGTTCCCCTTGCTATCGCAGATACCAATAATCAGCTGCACAGTGGAAATACTTCCCTGATGATGGTACTATTGTCAAGTGGCACAGAACGTCCTGTGTTCTTACCAATCATTGGACGATCGACCCTAGTAGTTGATGGTCAAGTATTATTCATGGCGCTGGGAAGACCTTCAGATTGCAAGACATTTGACGACCTCGTGGCTAAATTTGTGAAAGCGGTGTTTGTTTGTTTCTGGAAAGGAGTTCGATCGTATTGATAGAATATTTCACAGATAAAGGGAAACCTCAATCAAGTGCCCATCTGGAAGGAAGCGTTAAATGGGTCACACACCCATTTGAAGAGTTATTGAAGATGTCTCAGTACCTCTTCCTTAGTCCTGGTCAGCATTTTTGGCTCTTGATTAAAACAAGGTAGATCTAGCGGGCCTTATGTCAGAAAAGTTTATTGCAGGAGCTCCAGTTAATAAAATCTTCATTGTTGGTGGAGGATTCAAGATGCAGTCAAGTCTTCCAGTTTCCTTCTTTGCTAACTGTTGCAAAACAACGGCATGGAAGACTTTTGTACAACACCACATGCTACTGGAAAACCTAGCACGAAAATGGCGACTTGGATGATTCCACAGCAGAGTCCGCAGAAATGTTTATCTGCATATAACGTTACAGTTGCCGAGAACTGCAATGAAGCGCGCAAGACGTTGTTTTTTAGATGCCGATCACCAGAAGCTCTTCCCTGACGAGTGATGCAGCGCGATGGTAAATCAGAGGTTAATCGACTTCCCCTTGTTTCCCTTTAAAATGATAAGGACAACAAAACCTTTCTGTGGCTGGAAATAGAGAAGTGGGTGACAAGGTGCTCAGTCAGCATCTGTCCCATGGACCTACAGCCCAAGGGGCTGAACACAATGGATAAGGAGAAGGGAGTGGGACTTCTTGGGTAGAGAGGAGAGAGTGGGCCTCCACTAACCTAACTCCCGGGGGTAGAGATTGGAGGGAGGAGGGCCTCCAAAATCAAGTCTACGGGGGCGAGAGTGTGACAAGAGGAGCACTTCATCCCCGCAGAATGCAATGCATTCCCCTCAGAGACTGGCCACAGAGAAGAATTCTAACAATACCAGTTACTAATAGTAGGCAGATAGACTTGTCTGAACCACATGATGCCTAGTATTTTGTGAGGATTGAGAAAGTTTCAGCCATTGTAAGAAAATTTACTTACATGTACCAGATGGCTTTGGATACTTGAAGAGAGGTAGTGGGGATTGTTACAATAGGTCCAACGTTGATTGAAAACTAAACTAAAATAAAATAAAGCCTCTGGGGACAGTAGAGGAGCAAACCTCACAAAGTAAAAGGCATCGGGAAATTATGCCCAGCAAATTCACTTGAGTCCAGATCCCCTTTACTGATCAGGAGCCTTGTTTCCCTTGTTAACATTTCCCTGGTTAAGAATGCTCCTGATTTTTAGGTGAACAGGGGTCCAGAGTCTAAAGGTAAAGGCCTGGAGTTAAGGTATGCCACCATTGCAGAGATAGGGCACAAGGGCGAATTAGTCGTTCCAATTACTAGGGTCTGTTCCTGTGTAAAGGGGTCTGTTTTTGATGCCTTTAAGCGCACAAGCATATACCTAGGTGAACTCCTTGTCATAAGGGTTATGTCTGATTTCATGAGATGGTTCTTTGGATCAAAAGTTGAATTGCAAGTGAGTTCTCCTATTCGCAGAAAGCCAAAAAAGGCAAGTGTCATTGCTGCCCAGAGCATTGTCGGTATGCTGCACTTTGAGGAGGCAACAAAATAAATTCAACAGTTGCAAAGTTATCGGTCTGCAAACTTTAGACTGTTGTCCTTGTGAACGCTTAATACCTCGACGTCGGAGACGAAGGAAATTAGATAACTGAAGCTCATAGCCATGGCTGGAATGATAATTTTTGACTGCTGACAAATGGTTCTTGATGGTGGAATATCTCACAGAACGGGACATTGCAACTGAGAAGCTGATCAAAATATCTTCATTGATGGGAAGTGGTGGGCTAATGCTCATTTGAGAACAGAAATTGAGGAATTGTCGTACACCCGAACTGTGTCTTTTTCGTGCTCTGGGCAAGGGCCATCCCAAGGTAATGTTCAGTTTCCTTTGTTAGGGACTGTACAAATGGACTAGG
>OX421458.1:18226899-18259399 GCA_949126865.1 Montipora capitata | reverse complement strand
CGGAAACAAGATAATTAGTATTGATTTAACTAATGTTGATGTTATGATTGCGAGATGTCTGTCCGGAAATCGAGCGTTACTAACTGTCTGCTCCGATAAATAAGTTTGGTTATCTTTTGCGTGAAAGATCTTTATAACCAATCAGCTTACGTGTGATCAAGGTGCTTCCATGATATAAGAGAACTATTGATTGTAGTTCTAGTCGGTTATAGACCTAACCTTGTTGTGTACGCGAGAATATCTGTGAGAATTATAATCTAAAAAAAAGGGACAGTGTGGTTTCCTCACTTATTCCCCACATTAGTGGCACCTCCGACGGGACACTTCATCTACGAATATGGAACCTAAACTCAAGGCTCTTGATGCCGAGCTTCAACTTTTAGCTCTAACGCGCGGCAAGACTGACACAGTTGTGGAAAAGGGAAACAACGACAAAATATCCCGCCATAGAGAAGCTTTAAGAAAAATTGTGGCGAACGTCGAAGATCTAAAGATGGACATTGAAAAAGGTAAGCTAGAAGCGGCAGAAAGTATCGAAGATGTGAAGGCATGGAGTGCATCGATCGAAAAAACAATTGATGAAGTAGATTTGCAAGTAGCGGATTTAACTCGTTATCTGGAAGAAATTGGAACTAAAGAGAAAACCCAAAAGCTTGAAGAGGAAGAAGCCATCCTTGCCAAAAGGCGGGAGGACGAACTGCAATTTGAAAAGCTGATACTCGAACAGAAGTCAAAATTGCAATCATTAGATCAACCTACCGCGAAGTCTCCCAGTAAGGGAAATGTAAAAATGCCAAAGCTAGTTATCACTAAGTATGACGGCACTTATGAAAAATGGCTCTCCTTTTGGAATAAGTTTGAAGCCGAAATAGATGCAGCGGATATTGCACCGGTTACAAAGTTTGCTCATCTAAAGGAATTATTGGAAAGTAATGTGTAAACTTGCTGGATGTTTGTCTATGGTGTGTGGGGTTCTAGACAAGTTGCCGGGCGTAAAAGCAGATCTCGTGAATGGGAAACCAGGATGGCAAGACTGGGGATTCGCGGAGCTAATGCGATCGTTAGAAGAATGGAAAGCTATCCATCCAATGGAAGTAAATGAGGCGGTTCACGAGTTCTTTCCATCACTGCCCTCACATCTGCGTTCTCGTCCTCCACGACCGCCGCGCCCTCCTCGTACTCCTCGCGATAATAGTTTCTACGCTCAAGACCGCGGACCAATCTCACGGCGCGTGTGTGTTTACTGCGATCGCGAGACTCCCAGATCCTGGGAATGTGACAGCGTGACATCTCCAGCGGAGCGCAGAAGAATTCTACAAAGGAAACGCTTGTGTTTTAACTGCACTGGAACACAGCATAATGCTTCACAATGCCGTAGCCGCACATCTTGCATACACTGTAAACAAAGGCATCACTCGTCTATTTGCGATCGTTCGACAACAGCTGGACGCCAAACAACAACCAGCGGTGGGGTGGCGTTAACTGCGACCCAAGAAGGAGAGAAAGTGTGCCACCCCGTTGTGCTCGTCAAATTGAACGGCGTGACCTGTAGAGCCCTTTTGGATACCGGAGCAACTGCCTCTTATGCCTCGGGATACATCTTGGATCGATTAAATCTTGTACCGTCACGCACTCTAACGCGCCAAATACAAACTATTGTGGGCACCGTTACCATGCGAACCGAAACCTACAACGTTCAAGTGAGTGACACAAAAGGAAACTATACCATCCCTCTCAGTGCAAACAGGATAGACCGGGCTGAACTGTTGTGCGTGGAAAACCCGAACTACAGGGAAATGATCGGAAAATACCGTCACCTGAAAGGCTTGGACATAGAAGACACTGACACCAAGAGCCTACTTCCGGTTCATGTTATTCTGGCGCGATTGATTACGCGAAGATTAAAACGTCTACATCCCCGCGTACTGGATCCATTGGAGAGCCTGTGGCCGAGTTCACTCTCTTTGGGTGGACCATTATGTCTCCAGGAACAGAGCAAAACCTTGACAGCATGTTCTTAGCCCAGACGACCTCAACCAGTTATGAAAAGCTCTGCTGCATGGATGTCCTAGGGCTCGAAGATAAACCAAATGGAGATCAAAGTGTGGTGTATGAAGAGTTTATCGAACAGCTCAGCCGCAGCCCTGAAGGGTGGTACGAGACCGGCCTTCCCTGAAAAGGAGATCGTCCTCCCTTGCCCTCTAACAAGTCGGGGAGCTTGAAGCGACTCGGAAGCCTAGTTCAGCGACTGAAGAAAAGAGGGAAGCTTGACGACTATGATGCAATCATCCAAGAACAGCTACATGAAGGAGTTATAGAAGAGGCAGAGATGCCAGCATCTGGACGAGAGTTCTACATCCCCCACAAGGCTGTCGTAAGAGAGAGCGCCGAAACTACTAAGACGCGGATTGTATACGATGCCTCAGCGAGAGCTTATGACTCAGCTCCCTCCCTAAACGACTGTCTAGAAGTTGGACCACCCCTACAGAATCAGCTGTGGAAAGTACTCTTACGAGGAAGGTTTCATGCAGTAGCCCTAGCCGGCGATATTCGCAAGGCATTTCTTCAAGAGCGTATCCGCGAGCAAGACCGAGACGCACTGCGTTTCCATTGGCTAGACGGCAAAGAATCCCTTACGTATTCGCACCTACAGGTTCACCAGAGCACTATTTGGCTTGGGACCCTCGCCTTTTCTACTTGGCGGCGTAATCCAGTACCATTTAAACACTTGTAGAGCTGATCACCCTGATACTGTTGCGGGAATAGAACGAGAACTTTATGTAGATGATCTCATTACTGGCGGAGGAACTGTCCAAGAAACCGAAGAAAGGAAAGCTAAAACAACCGAAATATTTCGCCGGGCCACCTTTCATTTGCACAAGTGGCACTCAAACATCCCTAAATTAGAGATCTCAGAGTATGCCGGGAATGAAGATGACTTGAGCTATGCGAAACAGCAACTAGGAGTAAAGTCCAGAGAGTGTGGTCTGCTTGGTTTAAAATGGAATAAATCAACAGACGAAATCGCAGTCACTATTCCAGAAGAAGATGCGCAACCTACTAAACGAGGGATTCTTGGAAAAATAGCAAGAATCTCTGACCCCCTTGGTCTGATCGCGCCAATCACCTTACAGGGAAAGCTGCTTTACCGAAATGCCTGCGAAGAGAAATCCGCTTGGGATGCACCGTTATCTGTGCCCTTAGAACAACAGTGGCAGAAGTGGAAGCGCTCTTTAGCACATGAAGTTTCCTGCCCAAGAGCACTGACCAGCGCTCAAGAATCAATCGAGATAATTGAACTCCACGCCTTAGGGGACGCAAGCGGAAAGGGTGTCGCCGCTGCTGTTTACGCCGTCGTCAAACAACCAAGCACTTTAAATCAAGGACTTGTCGCGGCGAAAGCAAGACTAGCGAAGCAAGGCCTAACTATACCTCGACGAGAGCTGGTCTCGGGTCACATGGCTGTAAACCTCTTGAGTAACGTACAAGACGCAGTTTAAGGCTTCCCAGTAACTGTTGGCTGGACAGCAGCGTTGCCTTGTACTGGATATTAGGTGGAGGGGACTACAAGCAGTTTGTGGCTAACCGAGTACGGAAGATCAGAGAGCATGTTGAGGTTATCTGGCGGCACGTACCAACTGAAGACATTCCTGCAGATCTTGCCAGCCGTGGTGGATTGGTATCTAAAGAGAACCAACTATGGTGGAGTGGACCAGAGTGGCTTAGTGACCCTAGGAAATGGCCAGAAAACCTTGTCACCGCACCCAGTAAGGAATCCAACCAAGAGGTGAAAACCACAAATGAATTATTCGCCTTGGCCGTGAATTCTGACGATGAGCTCGACGAACTCCTTGCCAGAAGCTCATACTGGAAGACTTTACGAGTGTGCGCCTGGATCATGCGGTTCGCCCAAAATGCTAGAACAAAGAGAGCAAACAGAACAAAGGGCACCCTCACAACAGACGAAATTGGAAAGCAAACCCTCTTCTGGTTGATGCGCGCCCAAAGCCAGGGTACTGCAACACGCCCACAAAGCCACACTCCATGGGGGAGTGAGGCTCACTATGGCTAAAATCAGACAGGAGCATTGGATCCCACGCCTTAGACGCCTTGCAAAGAAAGCCATCAGGCAGTGCTACGGGTGCAAGCATTTTCAGGCAGTTGCTCTCGCAGCTCCACCCCCTGGTTTATTGCCACCTGAGAGAAGAGAGGGATCAAGTCCTTTTGAAGTAGTGGGTGTTGATTTTGCCGGCCCCATTAAGTACCGCAAGTCCTCGCGAGCAGAAGGGAAAGCCTATTTGGTGCTTTATGCGTGCAGTTTAACGAGAGCCTTGTACCTAGAAATCCTACCAAATCTAGAAACCACTAACTTCATGGCAAGCCTAAAGCGATTCATCGCTAGACGAGGACGACCATCTAAGATTTTCTCAGACAATGGAAGGACTTTCGTGGGAGCGGCAAAACTGTTGAAAGAAATCCAGAAAGACGAGCAAATGCAAGACTACCTAGCATCAGAGAAGATCACTTGGAGATTCAACCTGAGTCGAGCACCCTGGTGGGGTGGCCAGTTCGAGCGACTGGTGGGCCTTTTTAAACGCGCTTTCTACAAAGTGATTGGGGGAGGAATGCTGACCTGGTCAGAGCTGTCCGAAGTTGTGCTCGATGTGGAAACTCACTTAAACCGCCGCCCCCTATCGTATGTGGAAGATGACGTCCAGCTCCCTCTACTGACCCCGTCCTCCTTTCTATTCCAAAGATCTATACGCCCGCCTGAGCGACAGCCGTGGAGAGAGGAAGATTATGATCTGCGAAAACGGGAAAGGTACCTCAGGACCTGCAAAGATGCCTTGTGGAAGCGCTGGACGTGGGAATACTTGGCCGCACTGAGAGAACGACACACCCACAATATCCCAGGGAACACCCAGGCCACTGAACGTAGGAGATGTCGTCATTATCCGTTCAGAAGACAAAAATCGTGGGAAGTGGCTCCTTGGTGTGGCGGAAGAGCTGTTTGAAGGACGACATGGAAAAGTGCGAGCGGTGAAGTTACGCGCGGGGAAAACGTTCTTGGAGAGACCAATCCAACACCTTTACCCGCTGGAATTAACCTGTGATAAAGTGCCAGAAAGAGCTGCAGCGCCGCCACAGCTTATTGCTGGAGCATCAGTTTTCCGTCCATGGAGAGATGCTGCTGCGGCTGCCACCTTGCGTATTCATGATGTTGCTGAAGATAGAGAACTTTAAAACCCGAGAACAAGATCGAACTATGATGTTGCATATAGGCATTGAGTGACTCAAACTTCAAAAAAAAAAAGCGACTTCGTTTTGTTATACTATACTTAAGTGAAATGATCAAGTTTCCTCTGATTACATGTGCTTCCTCTGAAAGCACATGGGGGGAGTGTGTCGGACACAAGATAATTAGTATCGATTTAACTAATGTTGATGTTATGATTGCGAGATATCTGTCCGGAAATCGAGCGTTACTAACTGTCTGCTCCGATAAATTAGTTTGTTTATCTTTTGCGTGAAAGATCTTTATAACCAATCAGCTTACGTGTGATCTAGGTGCGTCCATGAGATAAGGGAACAATTGATTGTAGTTCTAGTCGGTTATAGACCTAACCTTGTTGTGTACACGAGAAGATCTGTGAGAATTATAATCTAAAAAAAGCGACAGTGTGGGTTCCTCACTTAATCCCCACAGTACGATTAAGCGGGACAACTAAGAATAAATTGGCAAGTGGTAAAATAATCCCCAAAAAAGTACCCTACTATCAAGTCAACAAAATTTTAATATCTGGCATCTTTACCTACACATATTTGGTGCTGCGGAACAGTTTACCTGTGGCAAGGATTTTCATGATATTTTATCAAAAGTTCTTGAATTTTCCCGTTTTCCCGGCATACACAGGAAACGAATCTCTTTTGCATAGCTAAGGGTCCCTTGTGAGAGTGCATACCAAACACATGATGGGTACCATATATGCCGTAACTTCAAGGTTTGTTTTGTTTTATTTAGGCCTCTTGTGTAAAGTCAGGCGTAAACATCCTTTGTCAAGCAAAAAAATGTCGCGCAAGTTCGATTACAAATATTTTATTCGGTTCATGGTAAATCCGTAGTTGGAGTTGAGGTTCCCTTTAAGATAGACTTAACAGAGTATATGACAGTAAAAATGATTACATGGTGTCTTCTGCCGAAAATGTAGATAACTCCGTGCACATTTTATCTACACAAACATGAAATTTATCCTTTTATGCTCTCTGTTGGAGATGCCATGGACACAGGGAACCGTTAAGTGTTCAAAACTCGGCAGAGTAACAAGGTGCCTGTGGCAGATGAATCCGCTTGACTTTTGACCATTCTGAGACGAAATTTCTGTATTCTACACATTTTGATCCAAAGAATACACCATCAAAAAGTGCCATTGAATCGTCCATGTCAATCATGGAAACGGTCGACAAATTAGGCATGACTTCAAATTATAACATCAAGCTTGTTTGCAAGTATTACCCAAAACGGTCTTTTCATTAATACATACATAACAGGTGTGATATTCCTGCTATTGTTGACAAACGATCCAAGGTTGAATGTTCTTAGCTTCGTCCTCAACATGAATCTGTAGAAGACATAAGTACTTTACTAGTGAAGCTCTGTCTAAAATTTTAAACTTGTGAACTTTGCAAAACAATCTGGTTTGGAATTAGGGTATCATTGAAAAAACCTTATCCGCGATATCCATCGTTTTGTCCCACAACTGGGGTTACAGACTGTCTTCGAATTTATGAAAACTCGCTAATTCGTTCATTATAAAAGGTAAAGATAGACAGATACACAGGTCAAAGGCGAAACACAATAAATATTATACTCTGTGTCCCCACATGGTATTCTTACCTTAGGCCACACCTCCACACCGGGAATTCAGTGCCCTACTCTTTTCGTTTACTGTGTGGGTTTTTTAACTTTGCCCAGATTTTATGAACAAGAATTGTGAGGCGCGCAGGGACTGCGGTTACAGTATTTACAGTCGAGAAGACTGAAGTTCTATTCACTAGCAAAGGTATCTAAAAAGGCAGCATTTTCTTATCAGTTATTCACACTCAAATGCTTTTGTTCTTACTTGAAAAATCGTGTTCAAATCTGTTTAGCAAACTGCAATAAACTATTTGAGCGAATTCTCCAATGCGGTCTTCCACAAGGAACTATCTCAGGACCTCCTTAATTTGTTTCTGTTATATATTAACGACCTGCATACCCAAGAACGTACCTCATTCCCAGCCACGAATACACGCTGATGATACCAATATCGCTTTCGCGAGCAATAATGTCGAAGAGATAAATAAATGTATGACGAATTCAAATTTAGAGGATAATCGCTAATAAACTTACTTTAAATACGACGAAAACAGAATTCCTGTTAATTGTCTAATGTAACCGAGAATCTTGCAATCAAAATAAACCAAATGCCTGTAGAACAAGTTGCCGCTAAGAAATCTCTTGGTTTGTATATTGATCAGAATTTAAATTGGGAATTATCGTATTATTATTTCATATTATTGTTATTATTCATAAATCCAGCCTCATTTCGACGATCGTAGTGAAGTGTGGGGTCTTGTTCAAAGGAGCTCTCACAAAAATTACAAAAGTTGCAGAATCGTGCCGCACGTATCACAACGTTCTCAAATTATGACAGTAATACTGATCAACTGTTTCGTGTTTTAAATTGGAACAAACGTAATCATCAACGCGATGTTAGAAAAGCAATCATGATGTACAAAGCTGCAAACAATCAGACACCGTCTGACACCGTCTTGACGTTTTAAATTACAATCTCAAAAATGTTGAATAGACGCTGCCTTTACAGGGGCGGATCTAGGGAGATGGAGCAGGGGGTGTGCACCCAAAAGATAGCTCACTATCCATCCCAATTAGGTGAGTCTCACGTAAGGCAAGCTATGTCTTAACCCTCCTTGCAGAGTAAGTCGGTCAGCCGTGGCTCCCTCCGTCCATGTAACCTTAGGAGCGCAGACATATGAAACAGTATGTAATCTTCTATGACTTACATTCTTAGGCTTTGGTTTGGGATAGTGAACATCCACTGTCCGGTTGTGTTGATTGGGTTGTCAGAGAGCATTCTGTTGGGGAACAAACAATAATCAAGCAAGTCACACTAGTTTTTTTTCACAGATTTAAAATCACACGAGTAACAAGGAATCTAAAAATAAAGCACAGGTGACACACAATTGAACGTTTCGCTATTTGATGCACGCGAGGTCGCATAGACCACTTTCATAAAGGGCGGCCACTTAGACCTACTGCCCTCATTTAAAAAAAATATATATATTCCTTTGAAATTTGCTCGGCGTTGCGAGGCTTGTTAGCATTAGAAAAAAAATAATATTTTATTTGGCTGCTATTATGAAAGAGTTCTATGCTTTCAGTCACTGACGTACACAAGTCGAAGATCATTTAAATTCCTGAAGGTCCCATCCGGTATTGTTTGAAGTTCGTTTTTATTCAGTAATCTAAAACAGAAAAACAAAATTGCATCTTGAAACACTTTCTTATACACATTACGTTTGAAAGGAATATTGTTTCGGCAAGCGAGGCCTTTCAAGGGAGAAGAAGTATATTATTTTCGAGAAAAAAAAAAGAATAATAAAATTATAACTTTGCTGGAAATACCCTGATGAAAAAGGCAGTGCCTTTCGAAATATTGGCTTTTTTCAATATATTCCTTCACTGTTATATCAGCTTTGCTATTTTTAGCTTTTTATAATATAATTAGTTTTAAGCGAATCAAGCAGTTCACCTGATGCTGTTACATGGATAGCTAAAACGGTGTAGTATGGTCAAATCATAGTGGCTTGTGATTTTAAAAAAATGTTTCAGTGGTCTTTCTTACAAATAATTAGCATTTTCAAGCTTGGCAAAAATTCCATTAGTCAAAATAAGTATTTAGTTATTAAAGATTACATCACCAATAGGTGTAGGCTTTCACAACGAAATTAGATAACTTCATGGTAAATATTTTATTACTCTGGCTTTTGAAAGTTTAGTTCCAGCTCTTGGTGTAAATACCAAAGAGGGCATTGAGCTCATAGCAGTGTGGTTTTGAAATATTTCCTGCTTGAGCCATCAATGGATGAATATGTTTAAGTAATCGCATGGGTCGAGTATAATTAGAGATTAAGATCACTTGTATTTTTAGGAGTTGCAGAGATTGTCCAACATTGTAAAATGCTCTAATTTTATTCCAGCATTTCAAAAACAAAAAAACAACAAACCAAAAAAAAAAAAAGAAATAAAATAAAATTAAAAAGAAAAGAAATAAAGACAAAGTACATTAAAATAAGAAAAGTAATTTTGCCCTGGCAATTACCAAAATTTGACAAAAAATACACTCTTTCTCAGCCAATCAGCATTTCGTAATTCAAGAAATTTATAAATAAATAAATTGTTACAAAAATAAAGAAGAGATCCCTTACAAATAAGAAGAATAACTTAATTGTTCAAGAACTAAGTCAGGTCGCATTAACGGTGGACCGTGTTGATTCCCGAAAAATGCAAGGAAACCACTTAATGATGCAATTCCGTACATTATGCAAACGACTGCACTTTGTGTGGTGAGAGTCCTGTGCCAGGACATTGAATAGCGTGAAGAAAAGCTTCGGTTTTACAATATCCGCGGGAACGAATTTCGCAATCAAGTTTCCTTTGTTCCTTAGACCTTTCTCCTGAATCTTTTGGCGGGAGTTAATGGTCTTAAAGACGAACTAATCCAACGTTTTCAGCAAATAGAAGTGAAAGCTACTCATAGGGCCACAGACATGATATAGTTCTGCCGTCTCTAGTGTATTGAAAAGCAGGTTAGTGGTGGCATAGCTGTCATTAACCGTGGTTAAAGCATTTCAGTGTGCAGTAAAGGAAAAGGAGCTCTCCTTTTCCTAGAAAATAAAATGCGGAACGCGCGAACGTTGCGATAGATCCACGACAAGAGGCCACAGAGCAAATACGAAAAGCGTAACTTTGGTTGCCCCAGAGACGGTTAGAGCCGAGAAAAAGAACGAAGGGTTTGTGTAGGGATTATTTGTATAAATCATTCGTTCTTTTGGATGGATCCAGGGAAAAAGAAAGAACGAATGATTTATACACCTGACGATTCGCAGCCCTTTGAGTTGTTTAGATTTGCCTCATTTAATACACCTGTGTTTCATTTTGCATGGGATTTCTTTGGGTTTTGGAACTGCCCTTTCCCGTTTTTTTAAGAACGAAGGGTTTTTGTGGGGGTTGTTTGTTATTTATTATTCTTATTTTTTAAGAACGAATAATTTTCATGTTCAAATATTTGTTTATCCCTCTTACTTGATTTAGTTTCTTATACATGTACTATCTGGCTGTTTCTGAAATTAAAGTTTTTATTTTCACACAGAGTTTGTTTTGTTTTGCTAACTCCACTGTGAGGTTGAGAGTTTGCTTTGTGAATTTCTCTTCCTCATTTCACAGACTAATTTTTGGTTATGATTTTCCCTCAACTCACCATCCACACACACAGTATTTTCCCCACACCTACCCACTTTACTAAAGATTATTATTTCAGTTATTGGAGAGAAACCCCTTCTTGTAGGGGGATTCTTGCTGCAGCACCATAATCATACCACAAAGGTTGCTAGTCTACTGCTGTTTTTGTTTTTTTTTCCTTTATACAACTATCCCCTCATTTTCTCTTGGTCAACCACGACATGTCACAATAGGGGGCTTAGGCAAGGACGACGAAAATGTACATATTTAGGAAGAACCGACCAGCGGAAACGCACACAAACATAAACACCGTATACCTTTGGTGAGCATGAAATCATGGAACTTCGCGGCTTTCGTACTGCATGACAACCAGCTTGCGAGCACTTTTAACGCTTTCATAGCTAGGAACTTCAAAGTTGAGCACCCCGAATTTTAGGAGTGCTTTACTGAGCATTGTCCACATCGTGACAAGGCAACCGGTACGAAATGAATTGCCAAAAGATATTACCTGAATCCCCTGCTGAAATACCAAGATGCAACACTGATTTGTCAGCTAAATCTAAAAACAAATAATGATGTTTGGAGCTTTTTGTCACCCATTTGCAGGTGAAGGAAATTGGACACGGTGTCGTGGTAAAAAGGAACCATTTGAGGTGTCATCGAAACATGAGAACTGTCGTTTGAACGCGGCGACATGCATTCTCTATCTCTGTGTGATTTTCCCATTGGCTCTGAAATGTTTATGGAACTGCTAGCTTTGTTAGTGGTATGTATGATTCAAGTTGCCTATTATAGATCCCTTCAGAGCGGTTAACTTTGCTGGACAGTTTAGTTATAAATTTTCTTACCCAGTTACCCGTCAAGACAGTAATTTGCCAGAAGATTTTTGAAAAATTATAACTGCAAATGTGCTTAATGTCCGACTGTCAAACCTAGATAAATATAATGTATAGGAGATATGCTAACGGTCTTGCGTGAAGTTGCCGTCATAATATCATTTGAAAGAAAGACAATCGCAAATAAAAAGTACGAAAAATCAAAATTTTGTCTCGGTATATACATTTGAAATTGATTGGCCTGCACACGCCTATGGAGTGCCCGTGGAATTTTTAGCATCAAAGGATTCACAAAGTGTAAAATATTCACATCCACCATTGATTTTCATCAAAATTAGAATACCAGGAAGAGAAAAGTTTGTTAGAACATAATTTATTTTCAGCTTTTTCAAAAAAATGGTCTCACACACTTATAAATGATAAGGCTTAGGAATCCCCTGGGGGGTGGAGAGTGGGGAGGGGGACAAGGTGAAAAACTGATACCATTAGCTTGAGAGGAAGGATGAAAGTTTGCTATGATATAAGTTACTTTTTCAACTGCATGTTGATCTGCTCCTTGAAATAATTTGCCAACAAAACTCAAATTTTTAAGGAGCAAAATGTCGCCAAAAATGCTTTTTGAGGCCTCAACTTCCATCCCCCTCCTGATTCTCAGCTCAGGTTTTTGCTAGAAATCAAACAAATGCCACTGTGAGTAGTTTCATCCCAAGGACTAACTACACACAAAATATGAAGGAAGGTTTTGTATGCATGACCATTTCCAATTTTGCTCAAGCCTTAGAGATATTCCCTCTTAGAATTTAAAAATTGAAGTTGAAATAAAATGATCTGATCTCTTACAGTTCTTCTGTAATTCGAATTCTCTAAAGTATTTACCCCAAAAATAATTCATTTCCAACAATGGGCATGAAGGGCATCCATTACCCCAACTGAAAAATAAGCACAAGAATATATTTTTATAGTAATAAAAACAATGAAGGAACCAAGTGAAAATGTAGTTCAGCCAGGAATTGAACCTGGGTCTCCAGATTGTTACTGTTTATTTATAAATGTATTCATAAATACATTAAGATTAAAGTTTCCATTAATTGTTATCAGTCTGAAAGAGGTTGAAACTCAGTGTCTCGAAAAAGAATTGGGAGCATACATGTATATAGGCAAGAAAAACATGCCCATTGTTAAATAATGTTTTGTACTTATGTGAGAGAATTGATTTGAGGAAATGCCAGTACTTTGGTTTGACAAATAAACTCAGTGTTTGGAAGTAAAATTTGGCAGCATAGGCAAGAGAAAGATGGGCATTGTTTAATAATTTCTTGGATTTATATGAGATAATTGATTTCAGGAAATCCAAGCACTTTGGTTTAACAAATAAACTCAGTGCCTCAAAAAAAAATTGGGAGCATACATCAGGTATATATGGCAAGAGAAACATGCCTGTTCTTTAATAATGTTTTGCATTTATGTGAGATATATCGCTGGAGTTTTGAAAACAAGGTCAAACTTTGCTACCAAATCCAAAGTGAGGGCGAGGCCTAATTTCCTAAGGGGGACTGTGTCATGACTATTCGCATGCAAGTCTAACTAGTATGAGGTAATAGCACATAACCAAAACAATTCACTAGACCTCTTTATGAGAGGCTTAGTGACGGAAATGTTGACCTTTTTTGCAAGGGAAAAAGGATTCCGTGCCATATGAAACACTAGTTCTTCTGAAGTCACTTTAAGTCATGTTCCAAAGACCAGTTCCAAAATTAATAGTGCAAACACATTAATTTAATGACCTTATGCCTTAATGAATCATATAATTTACAGGCCTTCTGACAGGGTGCACGGGTGCGGAACTGCACAATTCGGTAAAACCCGCACAATTCCGCACAATTCGGGAAAATTTGCAAAATACTGCACAATACGGACTTATCTACTCAAAATTTTAATCAAAACGCGTTTTTCTATTGAGTATCAGGAGATCTAGAATATATTTAGGCTATTTTCAGACTATTTACCTCGAAAACACTCTAGTATTTTCACGCTTTCAGCGAAGAACTCGTCGATTGGGTTACACAATTAGTGACTGATACAGACTATTTAGATATACATGATGTACATTAGAGGCTCGCTACGCCAATAAAGAGAAAACACTGCGTTAACTCGAAGGTTTAATAAACGACAACTAGAAGCAAAACTCGAGCACGAGGAACAGACATACAGACAAGCCTGCGTAGCCGCTAACAACCGCTGAGTACAACGTAAATAACGTAGTGGCGCTAGGTTTTCTGGGGCAATTTCCTCGAGTGGTTTTGTTTAGCACATTCGATTGCTTCAACAAACATAAAATCAGTTTTAAGTAGGTTCTAAACTTCAGTCAATAATATAAAAATCATTCGAAATAAAATGTAGAGGTAAGTCAGCCATTACAGCAGGAATTTCACGTTGATATGGTTAAAGAAAAGGTAGACAAGGAGAATATGATGTTTGCAAGATTGCGCAATCCCGCACAATTTCCCGCACAATTGACTTTTTTTCCCGCACAATTGGCCTCCAAAATAGCGCACAATTTTATTTTTTTTCCCGCACCCTGTCAGAAGGCCTGAATTTAGCGTTTTTCTCAAACATGTTTTGTTTTACTTCCAGGTCTAAGTCACAAGTTGCCAAATGACAATGAAAACTGACTTGTTAAATCAAAACCTTTTTTCATTGGAGAGGTTAGAGTCCAGTTTCTGACAAAATAAAACCGTCCCAGATATTCAAGTCTAATTTAAAGACATATCAAGATATGTCGGGATCAATGAATAAAATTATCAACCAGCAACATGCAGCAACAAATTGCCACAAGCAAATTGTATGTCAATCAACCACTTCTACATTTTTATCATTTACAAATGATAACAAACACTCAAGTTAAGTGTTTAATCACACCTCAAAACATAAAGAGGAAATTTGAAAATATTATGCTTACCGGTAACCGAGTATTTTGGAAAAAAAATCAAGGTATAATTATAGAAAAGGTGATGAGACAGTTTCTCAAGTTTGTGCTAAAATATTTTCTCAGTCAGAATTTTTCTCTGCCTACGGCCATGATTAATAAGATGGAAAAAGAATCAACTCCAAGGCTGTCTACTGATGGAAACAACATTAAAGGCTCTTCATTCAAGTAATAAATGATTTCTGTGACAAAAATGTGTGGTTCCAAAAATACATATACTCCAATGAAGGATTCTTATTTGGTTTGTATCCCTCCCGCCCTGGAATTTCCAGTTTAGCTTCATACTTACCTTTTAAACATTTGGCTATAAATACCCCCTACCCTCTTGGAATTTTCAATTCCCATCCTCGGCATGGGTTTGAACCCTTAGTACACTGTATGTGCAGATTTTTGTTAACTTTGCCAAAAGTTGTGTCATCATTCTATAAGATAAGAAGGCTTTACCGTGAAGTTTTTCAATCGTAAGATAATTAAAGGTGTTTTTAGCAGGTCATACTGTTGCTATGATAACCTATTGTGTCATGCAAATGACGTGTTCACCAATGATTAGGTAGTTTTTTTAATACCATGATTGTAGCATCAAGTCACTGAATAGATAAAGAGTGGTTATAATAACCCATCAAACTGTAACAGCTGGAAACTGTTTTGAGCTATCTCAAGAACAGTTCTCGATTAAGTTTAGATTGTATACAATGTATGTTCTGGTCAAAGATTTAAAGAAAATGAAAATCATATTTCTCAGTCTACCCCATTACAATTTGCTTCTTGAGTTTCTGAAGCCAGGAGAAAAATCTTTCCATGTCTAAACCTATCAGTGGCGAGTTTTTAATATCTTGGAAACCTTCATGGCTGCGATTTGCCCGTACTTGGAAGGGGCATGACTTCCTTAAGTCCTTGAACATGAGATTTTCATTGTCATGAGAACTTCTGGTTGAATGAGCTTGGCACTGAGGGTGAACTTTATTTAAACGATGAAACCTGGTTTTGATCTGTTGGACTCCATGGGCTGCTTGTGATGCTGTTACTATACCATTTGCGATCTTATTGGCCCCCATTCCCTGGACAACACGTTTTGTGGCACAGTTACAAATTTCTTGCGCTTTGTCGCCCTCAACATTGTTTCCAGTGTTGTTTCCACCTTCCCAATATAGGAGAAGAAGCATGCTGAGTTCATTATGCCAGTAATAAATGAAGTGTGCGAGGAATACTGAACAATTGTTCGTGTTCTCAAATGGTTGAACACAATTATTGTTCACCTATAATGATATGCAAGACACTTACAAATACTACATTTTGTAACAACCATTTCACGTTCAATAACTGCTTTATCATTCAACTCGAATTGGCTGCCACAAAATGTGGTGTTTGTAAGCGTATTGCACCAGCCTTGTTATTAATCAGTGAATAATGATTTTGTAAAACAGAGGTGATTGTTCAGTGTTCCTCTCACACACACTTTCATATAATTTGTGGGGCTCAAGAAAATATCCAGAGACACCTTTAATACCATTTTAAAAATTGTCCTTTGTGCTTTGTGATTGGCCAGAGTTATTACCTTAGTTTTGGTTTAGACCCATGCTGCCCAACCCCATTCAGTCTGGTGAACATTATAATTTGTGAACACTAACATATTTGAATAAACTCATTATTGGATATTACTCATCATTGGGTAAACCCAATTATTTTATTCAATCCTATGGTGAGGAGAACAACGTAAAAAAATCATTTTGGCAAAGATAATTTAGTTGCAACAGGCTTACTTTAGATGAGCTAAGAGGTTAGGCAATGGTAAATCAAGAGTTAAAAATTCATTCAACAACTTGGTGCAAACAAAATCAGTTGTGTAGTTAGCAGGCTACAACTAGGATGTACACAACAGCCATTTTGAATTGCCTTGAAAACCTTTCTGCCAGGTCAAACCATTAAAATTGAACAATTGAAATTGAAATACAATTATATAATCTCTTACAGTACTTCTGTAATTTGAATTTGCTAAAGTATTTACCCCGAAAATAATTCACTTGCAATATGGGCATGAAGGGCATCCACCAGCCCAACTGGAAAATAATTACAACAATGTACCCTTGGCTTATCATGCACTAGTCTCATTTCATGTTGAATAAGAATATATTTTTATAGTATTAAAAACAACGAAGGAACCAAGTGAAAATGTAGTTCAGCCAGGAATTGAATTTGGGTCTCCAGATTGTCTGACCTGCAGAGATTCCAACCCCTATTGAGTTCTGGAGGAAAACAGGGAGTATTTTTTAGCGCCGAAGGGGCGAGCCCATAGCGGGTCTCGGGGTATCCCCCTCCTCCACGAAAATTTGCAGATTTAGTTTCTCGCAAGTGGCATTTCCTACGTTTAACACCATTTTTATGACATTCTATAAGGTCTTTATTCTTACCACTGGAGTCCCGCCATTTTTGGAGCTGCTAAATGGAGTAAGACTGCGGGCCTTATGAGTCTGCTCAACACAGGGTGTTCAATGGAGAGACTAGACGAGCCATTATAGGATACTCCTGAGGATACGCATTAAAGCTTTTACACTCAGTTCGCAAAAAAGTTCTTAAGATAAGCCTTTTTTTCCTTGTATTCAGAATGTCACGATAAATCGGGAGAATCTGATAAAATTGGAAAAGCGGGAGGCAACTCATTAAATCGGGAGGATTGGAATCTCTGGACCTGTCTGCCTGGACATTGATAGTTGTCTTAATTCAATACTGCAAGAGTTAAGCTTAATCCCGGCAGCTTCTGCAGGTGCTGGAGCAGAAATTACGTAAAACAAAAGAAACAAAAACAGAAAACAAAACTCCAAATGAAGATAAGCCTGCGTAGCTGGTGGTATTGGGAAGCTTTAGCAATCACAACGGCGACGGCAACGAGAACGTCACAAATTTGCGTATTTAGTGGGGAAAAACAGTAGCTTTGCACCCCCTGCACGTGCGGTTTTCACTTGTGTCCATTTCTTTGCCGTCGTCAGCAAGACAACAACGTGAAATAGCCAAATTTGAGGTCTTATGGAGACGTCACCACCTGGAGATAAATTTTCATTTTCTCCCCTAAATTAAGCGTGACTCGTATCGGTTCCCTTCCTGAGGGACGGTCACACCATTGTCATGTTACAAAGCGTGGAATAGTCGCGAAGTGATAAACGCTAATTTATACTTTGCGATGACGTTCTCGTGGCTGTTCCGTCGTCGTTGCTAAAGCTTGCTATACACCTTATTCCAAAATGACCGCTGATTTATGCGGATACAAATTGGCCCTTGTTGCCTCGTTCAAGATAAAATATTCTTTTGAATTTTAAGCTTAAGAACGAGGCATCAAGGGCTTATTTGAATAAAAACAAAAGAATATTTAAATGGCGGCCATTTTGGAATAAGGTGTATTGTTGATGCAAGTGGCAAATTCCGCGCAGAGAATGGAGAGTGGTAGTGTGGGGTATTTTACAGCGTCCCACCGCATTCTCCGCGCCAACAATACCACCAGTTAAATGAAGACTAATTCCAAGTGACCGAAAAACACAATGCTTTCCGGTACCTGCAGAAATACCCTCAATTTCGAGTTGAACTTTTAGCCGTCTGTCTTCTGATGAGGTCACATTTCGACTTCCAACTAATGCGACCCTTTGCTACTTCTAGTCTTTTCTAGAGTAAGAAAAATAATCTAAGATTTGCGTGGTTTGCGCGCCTCGTTTCGCCTTCGTTCCATGTAGGAGACTGTTTTCTACTGAAAATTCGAATGTTGGTCTCCTGAGTTAGAATGGACTGTCGTTAAATTCACCAAGACGTATTATTTGTGGTATAAGTTTTTTTTCCCTATTTCCTGCACCGTCAAGCACGGTTAGTGCGTTGTATTCATGTATGCAGCGTCTGTGGTCAATATTCCAACTATTCCCGCTCTAATTAACGACCAATAGCTGGTTCATACACTTTACATAAAAAGGAAGATCTATTCACCCTTCCGAAGGTCACGTACGCACTTGGCAAATTTGTTTACTTTGCAAGGAAATCTGTCATCATTTCCGTGATACAAGTGCGCACGGAGATTTTTTTTCCCATCAAATGTTGTCAAATCTTACCAAACTTTAAAGGCGCCGTCGCCCTGCTTCGGAACAGGACAAATTTTTGCCATGCATGAAAACTATACATATTTACAATTCACACGGCATGATCTAAAGAAAAAGTTTTTAAGTGCGGCCACGATTACCAAATTGAAAATTGGGCGGAGACAATTTTTGTTGAGATTTTTGGTTGAGTCAAACAAATTTTGTCAGCCTAGTGCGTACGGGCCCTTAACCAGCCCTACGTCAGAGGTCGTGGTTCCAATCTTTCTAAGGTTGTCATGTCTGTCGGCATACGCGAGACAAGATGACGTCATATCTTATTTGTTCAAAAACCATTGGTGGTCTATTTTTTGACTTTTTGATCTATATAAAGTCCATGTCCTATCAAAACCTAACCACGGCCGTTCGAAAACAATACGTACATTTTCAAAACAATAAAATGGCTGGACATTCATCACGCAAAACACAGTGGTTTACGAATCACGTTTAATTCAAATCTTCATTCACGGGTTACGTTTAATGAAAAAAATTGGTTCACGCGAACATGAAAAGATCTTACCATCTTTAATCGCAAATCACTAGTTAAAATAAATAAATAAATAAATCACGATTTCACGAGAAAAGAAATCGCCCCATCACGCTACGCGTAAAAAGCCTAGGGTACCCTCAAGTCTAACTCCGAGCTTGGACAAAATTTCATTGCTTACAGTAAGGATTTACTACAAGACACCTCTGGGTAAATATCACTCTGTCATTTATCTAATTTCACTGAATCCGTATCAAGAATTAAAATGTAACTATTTTCAAATTTCGAACAAATATTCCATTAGATAAAAATACCAGTTTTAAACCAATGGCAAGGGAGTGAATCCGTAAGCAATACAATAACACAGCCTGCAAATGTACTTCAATACTGCGTTCACATCAAAGGATGTCGTCTTCTTCTTGCTTTGAACTAAATAGTGCTCATAATCCTTTTCAATCTCTCAAAAACACAGTTCACACTTAAAAAGGGACATTGAATTGCAAATGAGTTTCAAAGAACAAAAATATATCTAATACATTCTTGACAATTGTTGCCGTGAACCAACAATTAAAAATTCGGTTTTCGAGTCGTTTATTAGCAGGAGATTATGAAGTAGCCACGCACAGACATCAGAAACGCAGGACTCAATAGCGGCTACGGCACCGTATTGGGAAAAAGCAGTATCTGGCCAGAACGAGAGATAAAGCTGCGTGTCAGTGGCATGCTTATGAACACAGGGATGATGGTTACAAATTACGCGATAGAGCCAGAAACATATAAAGTGAACAAAACGGGACCCAAACAGTTCCCTTGTGGTACACCGCAGTTAAATTGAAAATCTCCAGAAGATTGATCTTTGATGAGAACTCGTTGCGTTCTATCGGACAAATAAGACGCGAACCAGTCCGGGGCTGAAGCAGTAATTCCAAAATCATTTTCAAGGACATTAAGGAGAATCTGATGGTCAATCAGTGTTGAAAGCGGCACTTAAGGACGTTCGCGCTAATTGTTTGTGTGCAATGTTACTGCGCAGGTAACGCAAGTTGCCTACTGCATGACTGATATTCGCGTTGTTTTATCAGTCGTGCAGTAGTCCACTTGACTTTCAAAAATATTTTTCAAGTATTAGTTAAAATAACATAACAACAAAAACGCCGGGAAAAAAAATCCAGGCCGGCAAAAGAATGGCATATTTATTTCCAAGTCATCATGAAACGTTAAAGAGAAGTGAGGGGGAGGGTGGAAAAGTTCTGGAAAAGGTAGATGATCGAGTAGTGGCTGAGAGAGAAAGAGAAAATGGAAACATTGAGTCTCCAACGAACTTCTCACATGGTCTTGTTTTAATACTGTGCAGACGTTTTGCCATTCGGGCTTCTTCAGTACGCGTTAAAAATTACCTGGTAAAAACTAAGATTAATCCTGTGTTATTTATACAAAAATATAAGACAAAAGGTGTAAGAAAAAAAGTGTAAGAAATCGCAGTTTCTTTGCATAATCGTATTACGTAATATGTTACAAAAATATTCAATACGTAAACAATGCGTGAAATAAAAACTGAAGAAAAAAAGAAGAAGAAAAGAAAGAGCTAACTCTATTCCGAAGTAAGCCTTATTCCCTAAACCGAAATTAAGGATAAACAAAAGGACGTATGTAGATCATGCAATCAGGTAACCGTACAGAGAGCACAAACAGAATCCCAAGAGAAAGCCTCTGGAATAATGCTGGTGCGAAAAACAACAAAATCCCTGCCCAGGGCTTCTAAAAAAAATGGATAATTGTAATAAAATCCCTAAATGGGGCTTATGAGAATCCCGACTTTTTCAAAATTAACAAAATCATGAACAAGGGCCTTTGAGCGCCGCTGAAGAGAAGGCCAACTGGTTACACAATTACTCCGATGAATATGTAAAATGCCAACCGTTACTTAAACCTTATTCTATATTTTGAATTACATTCGGGTCTTTTGTTCAAGCCGTTAGGTTGGAGGGTGCATAGCTGCGAGCACCAAAAAGCCTCTCTTGTGAGTAAAACCTTATCCATATTATTAACGGTATCGTCAACAAATTTCTCAATGACAATGAATTCAAGGTCATACATATGTTGTTCTTTTTTTGGTAAAATGGACGGCCAATTCACACGTGGCCTTGTTGGTCAACATGGCCGATTTAAGTATCCGAAATCTGACCTTGAATTTGTTCTATGTTGAACCTACGTATTGAACCTTGCATCTTTTACAGGTGACTAAATAGATGACATTCTTCGACCTACATTTTAATTCTTGTCTAATAGGGTAAAGACGACCTGTGCATCTGCTTGGAAAGATCTTATTCTCTACCAGATAATTCTTACATAGATCGCATTTGTTCCTACATTTAAAACATTCCGCGGGAGTGTCATTATTATTGCTGTAAATGGATCTTTTAGGCCCTGCTAAAATATTTATGTTTTTGGGTCTTCTGTAAGAGGAAATAATTGACCCCTTTGGGAAAATCTGGGAACGCAATGGCGATTCAGTATATAAGATAGGTAAATGAGGGTTATAGTCGACCACAAGAGGAGAGACGTTTTTTTTTCTTTCGGTTTTTAGCCAAGTAAGTCTTCCCTGGGTAGAGCTTTGGCTTTTTCAATTTGCTTACTGACTTCCGATGGATTGTAGCCTTTCTCAACGAGATATGATCTAACTCTAGACGAGATCTATAATATGATCGAACTCTCAAAGAGAGATAAAAGTAGATTTTGGCGAGAACGTCCTTAAATCGAGTAGCACTAAAAGCGTGATTTCGTGATTGTCCATAGCCATGAGAATATCGCTTTGAACCTTAAGCAAGGCAGTTTCAGTTGCGTGGAATTTTCGGAAGCCTGACAGCAATTTACGTAAAGGAGCATTGCGTTCGCAATGTGAAAGCAGTTGAGCAAGAACTGCCTTTTCAACAACCTTAGAGATGAAAGGCAGATTGCTAACCAGACGGAATTTTTTATAAGTTAACTCAAGGCCTGATTTCTTGAGTAGTGGTTCACGATCGCGTGGACACCGTTACATATTGAGAGAGACCAAAAGTCTGCAGTAACTCTTTGAATCTTCTTGAATTATTACTGTGCACCAAGTCCAAATGGAAATTGAAGTCCCCTGTTATCATCAGCGGTTCAGGACACATAATAACATTTTCAAGGTAGGTGGAAAACTCATCCAAAAATACCGAAGTATAGAAGTGATGGGAGGGCGATAGAGAGCTATAATTCGGATTCAGCGATTAGAGGCTTTGAGAATCCAGTCAGAGAATTCAAAAGAATCATGTTCTTTTCCACCCACAAACAAAGCAACAAAAGAGTCATGAAACAAAATGCCGGTGCCACCGCCAGGTCGATCTGATTGCCGCAGAAAGCTCTTGAATAGATAACCACGAGAAGAAAGACTTGTGATACAAACCGAATCCAGGTTTGTCAGCCATGCTTCCTTAAGAACGCAGAAACCAATGTTATTGTCAACAGCATGGTCAATAATAGTTTCAGCTTTGATAAATCGACCTCGATACAAATGGCGTGTTTTGAATGGTTTCAAAGAGTTTTCTTAGGAAAAAGAATACCGCTGACAGTTTTCAAATAAAGTGCAAAAGTGGGATTACGCAGGAATGAGCAAATTACGCGATCGTACGCGATTTCAAGCCAATTTCACGTAATCGCGTTATTGTGTAAGGTAAGAAGCCTTGAACACCTAAGAATAAGAGACCAAAAAGGGATCTCGTTACCATGCCTGGAGATCCCATAAGCTTTCGAAGCAAGCCACGTGCAATAAGATAAGAAAAACCAAACAAAGTAACCAAACTCTAACCACACTTTTATTTTCCTTTGAGCCACATTACACTTTACTAAATTTACAGTTGTCAATTGCACACTAGCCACAAACCGTGGCCTCTAAAGTACAAGTTTGTAATAAATAATGGAAAAGTGGATTCTGGAGACCACAACCTGATGTTTTCAATATTTCATCTACCGAAACTAAGGCATTACTGGCTGTGGGGCTTAAACAATATATCGATGCCAGTAATTTTAAGAAAAACCTTGACAAATCTACCAAGTAATTGTCTCCGAATCGCCTGTGAGGCTTTGGGTCAGAAAGATAATTGAAGGGAGGGGAAAGATGATTAAATTTTTGTCTTTACTGAACTCATCTACTGAGCCCAGTAGGAAGTGGAGATTAACATGACTAGGCGCGAGAATATCTATTTATCTAAAACAAACTCAAAAAAACCTATAAGTCCTCTGTGCCGGGGGATATCTGTTGCGTCGGTTGCAAAAAAATAAATAAATAAAAATAAATAAATAAACAAATAATAATAATAATAATAATAATAATAATAATAATAATAATAAATAAAATAAAAATTGAAGTCTACTTAGGACGTGAGCGCGATTTGGTAAAGAAAAACAATCGGGTTCTTCCTTCTTAAGATAGAAATTAACTTTACTGGTGATAAAATTAAGTCGGTGACCCACCATCAGTGCGGATTTGATTTGTATACAAAGACAAGTGACCAGCCGCAACCAAGGGACTTTCTTGAGCGAGGAAATGAGAGGACCCTGGGAACGAGGATGTAAAATGGTCTATTTGTATATTAGTTGCCAGAGAGTCTGAGAAAACACCCTCCGCATTTTCCGATTTCATACTGTATTTTCCTAATTTAATTTGGCATCAAAATTAAGATGGACTTATTTGACATGGTAAAATAAGTTGAATATCAATTGGGACATCGTCCTGTTTTCTCCTTTAGTTGCTGATGCTATTTTGTACGCGCAACAAATTCATTAAAGTTAAAGTTAAAGTTAAAGAAAAATCGCGTAATCTGCCGTGCAAAATGCTATCAATGCTGTGTGATTTCCACAATTTTTCTCGTGAAACAACAGAATCCCTGGGTGTAGGCACTATTTCTGGCCTCAATATTGCTGAACATGGCTTTAATAGACCCTTTTCGCTTGTATATTTTGTTTTTCCAATACAGATCATGTGATAATACTCAGGAGGTTTGGCCCAAATCTGCTGATCATCACATGACCTGCATTGGGTAAACAAAATGTACAAGCGAAAAAGGTCTATTAACTGCGGTTAGTGAATTTATCTTCTGTAACAAATTCTAACTCCCTAGTCTCTGGTCCGTGAAGACCGAAAGCGAGATGCTCACGGCGGTGTCTACGTTTTCATCAAGGAGGGCAAGTGCAACTGAGCGAATTGACCTGTTGCGATGATCATAAAAGTTTATGGCTTTATTTAAGTCCAAACCGTCCCCCTCGAAGCTTGTCCTGCATGGTTGCTGCCTGCATGGTTACCCCATGCATCCACCAAAGGCAGACGATATATCAATTCTCGATCATCTGCTTAAATCGCTTGCCCTGGTTGAGTCTAAATATCGAAAATGTGGTTTTTTAATATCTGGCGCTTTGAACCGATTGGACATTAACAGATTGTTGACACATTTTCACGTAAAACAAATCGTTAAGGTGCCTCCTCACAAAGATGCTACGTTAGACCTTGTGGTAACGAACATGCATGAACTTCACACTTCACCACTTGCCTTCCCACCGTTTCGTCTCTCAGACCACAGCGCTGTGGTAGCTTCTCCGACGTCTCAGAAAGTAAACATCAATGGCCAAGTTGTAAGGTAGCGATGGAGAGATATCTAAACAGTATTGATTGCCCATTGTTGTTCGCTTCGCTTGGGAGTTGGGAGGATAAGTGGGTCGTATTTCAGCAAGCTATCCTGAACAGAATTGATATTTTAATGCCTGCAAAGAAAGTGCGCGTGTTCTCAACCGACGCGCCATGGATGAGCCCGAGACTTAAGAACTTGATCCGGAAAATTTCAAAATGCCTTCACCAGCTACGGTACGAATTCTACTGTGTTCAAGCATTACAAAATTTTAGTAAACCGCGAGAGGAAAACTTGTGGAGAGAGGTATTATGAGTCCAGGATACAACATCTAAAGGATGAACATCCTAAAAGATGGTGGGACGAAATGAAGCGTCAGTGGAGCAAATTGAAGACCAAGAATGGCGATTTGTGTAGTCAAATTAATGCGGATCACTTTTCAGGCCTTTCCCAAGTGGAGCAGGCTATTTGTTTAATATGAATACATGATGCAGCAGATAACCTAGTAACCTTTGTGGCTGTCTTAGTTGGTGTTTTTAGAAGAATCCGCCTTACAAGAAGGGGTTTCTCTCTACTAATTAAAACATTCATTAATCAGCAGGTAGTTATAGGGAATAGTGTGTGTGTGGATGGTGAGTTGAGGGAAAATCATAGACAAAAGTTATGGTTAGTCTGTAAAATGAGGGGGAGATGTTCACAAAGCAAACTCTCAACCCAAAATAAGGTTAACAAATGAAACAAACTCTGTGTGAAATTAAAAAATTAATCTCAGAAACAGTCAGATAGTACATGTACGAAAAACTAAATCACGTGGGAGGGATTAATAGATATTTGACCATGAAAATCATTCGTTCTTAAAAATGGGAATAATAAAGTTGAAAAATCTTTACACTAAAATCTTCGTTCTTAAAAAAGATATGGAAAAAACTAAAGAAATCCCATGGAATATGAAACACCAGATCCACGAGGCAAATCCAAAAATCCCAAGGATAAAGACAAGCTGACTGCGACACCATTAGGCTCGTAAATGGCTGCGAATCTTCAGGGGTAGAGCGCAACCGAGCAAGGGGGTTTCTAGTCCAGCGCTGGACCTCTACCCAACCCCCTCGTGCCGAGTCAAAAAAGGAAAAAGAGAAGAACAACAAGCCGCCGCCCTGGACAAAAACTAGCACTAAAAACCATGGACAGACTAACACGACCAAGGCTTCCAAGTCGATTAAACGTTATTGATAGTAGTCAATAACAGTCCCGAAATCGTCAAGTACTTTGACTTTGATAAGCATATTGGGAATGATTTCCGTACAGGTCCCTACTTCATTATGCATGCAGAATAAATTAATTATTCATTCGCGCTATTGTTTTGTAGAACAATCCGTTTACCCAAGAGAGCCGAATATATACATGGGTAATTTGTACTTACGGGATGAATAAAAACGGATCTCATTTTCCTCTCCCTCCCTCTCTCTCTTCTTTCCCTTCATCGTCCACACCGTTACTCGTTTTCGTCACAGCTTTCCTCTTTCTATCCCTTCTATCCCTCTGGATTACTTGTCCCTGTTCTTCACCACTGAGCTAACGTGTCAAGTTGCTAATTCACACCTTGAAAATGATATTTATTTTGAATTCTGGCTGACTATTTACACAACAATGATACGAAATTATATACACGTGCGGCGCCGAGCACCTACAATAGAACTTACACTTGTAGGTTACCGTTAAGAGATCCCTGTTTTACTACTCTTGAAACAACCTATTCCTTCAATAATCCTAACCGTACCCCTAATTACGACTAAAGGCACTGTTTAGGCTTAAGGTTAGTCCCTTTGATAGTTTTAGGTTTTCCAGTATCGCTGTGAACTGTGACCTGCTTTTCCTTCATGCCCTGTGCGTGCGGTACACTTATAATTTTACTGCGTGGAAGAGTATACCACTCTTACAGTCTGATTGGTGCATCTTTCATGGGAAACTTTAATGCACGAGTTCATTGCAATTAAAATCGTTTCATGTTTCCCTTCTTTTGAAGCAAACTTGTGTCTTCGTAATCAATCAAGGTGGCTACCGAAGTAAAAGCTTCACAGCAAAGGGAGATTTGAACATTTGGACATTGTCCCTGCTTTATAGCCTATCCCGAGCTGTGCATAGAGTGGTGCAAAGAAAACAATTTACTTTCGCCCTCCGTGTCCAAAACCTGTGTGGAAACGCAGTCAGTTGGCAAAGACAAAGTGCATCGGGAGATGGATCTGTTTCGCGATGACAAAACTGCAATGGATAGCCTTCAATCCGCCAGAACACATAATTTTCTAACAGTAAACTTTCCTTGAGAAAATATTAGCCCTAGCTACCTGTGGCCAGAAAGTTTACAATTGCCTGCAAGACAATGGCTAACATTATCTCACAGTTCACCATCGCCTAAACTTCGTCGACCCAGACAAACGAGCACACAGCAGGGCGTTGAAAAGACATGATAGGGAGTGAAAAGAAGTATGCCTCGTACGGGAACATCCATGGATCTCTACCGAAGTTATTTACTTGGAAGCATCATTGAGCATATTGCCGATCTCTACAAAGAGCGATAAATCGCAAAATCCCACTAAATGCACCGTTCGTGATCCCGAATACAGGAAAGGAAGAAAACATACACTTTGCAGAGTCTCGGCGAATTCGTAAGCAGACAGAAAGAACAATTACACGATAAAAAGAACAGGTAGCCATTAATTTTTTTTATGACAGTACTTTTATTTGTTTTTTTTTTTGTTATGTTTGAGAATCTGAACCCTATTACAACGATTGCTTGAAACTCCACTTCTTGCGCTTATTCTAAAATTGAAAATGGGTAAAATTGCAGGAAAAGTTCCGAAATTGCAGGAAAAAATGTTCGATATTCCGTATTTCAGTCAGAAGTTCGGCCGGTTTTTTCAAAGTCCATATGGACAAAGCGCCACAGTCCCAAAGGACATCTATTGTTATCGCTATTGTTTTCTTGAAACAAAGGAGTATATGCATAATGAAGTAGGGACCTGTGTGGAAATCTTGCCTCATATTGCATACATGGTCCCTGGAGACTGACAGAAACTGAGCGACTGTAACAACTCTACTTTTCGATTATCGGAAGGCCTTCGATGTAATAGATCATTCTATATTAGTCAACAAGTAACGTAATTTAGCCGTACCACGTAGTATAATTAACTGGATCATTGATTTTCTGTCTAATCCATTACAAGTGGGGCCCAATTATCTCCGGGGTACCGCAGGGTACCAAACTGGGCCGTGGCTTTTTGAATTGATAATAAACGATTTAGATGTAAAAACTCCACATTTATGGAAATTTGTTGATGACACAACAGTATCCGAAGTCGTTCCGAAAGGGAATACCAGTAAGGCACAGAGTGTAGTTAATCAGGTTATTGAGTGGTCCCATGTGAACAGAGTGCAACTCGACCCTGATAAATGTAAGGAGCTCCGAAGGAATGATTTCCGTACAGGTCCCTACTTTATTATGCATGCAGAATAAATTAATTATTCATTCGCGCTATTGTTTTGTAGAACAATACGTATACCCAAGAGAACCGAATATATACATGGGTAATTTGTACTTACGGGATGAATAAAAACGGATCTCATTTTTTCTCTCCCTCCCTCTCTCTTCTTTCCCTTCATCGCCCACACCGTTACTCGTTTTTGTCCCAGCTTTCCCCTTTCTATCCCTTCGTCTTGTTTTATTTCCAGATCCCGCTCGGCTTTTTCTACCATTTTATCCCACGATATGTCACTCGCAGCTTGCCTTGAACTCCGACCCACTGTAAACCTCTGGATTACTTGTCCCTGTTCTTTACCACTGAGCTAACGTTTCAAGTTGCTAATTCACACCTTGAAAATGATATTTATTTTGAATTCTGGCTGACTATTTACATAACAATGATACGTAATTATATACACGTGCCGCGCCGAGCACCTACAATCGAACTTACACTTGTAGGTTACCGTTAAGAGATCCCTGTTTTACTACTCTTGAAACAACCCATCCCTTTAATAATGCTAACCGTAACCCTAATTACGACTTAAGGCACTGTTTAAGCTTAAGGTTAGTCCCTTTGATAGTTTTAGGTTTTCAAGTATTGCTGCTGAACTGTGACCTGCTTTTCCTTCATGCCCCGTGCGTGCGGCACACTTATAAGTTCACCGCGTGGAAGAGTATACCACGCTTAAAGTCTGATTGGTGCATCTTTCATGGGAAACTTTCATGCACGAGTTCATTGCAATTAAAATCGTTTCATATTTCCCTTCTTTTGAAGCAGACTTGTGTCTTCGTAATAATCAAGATGGCTACCGAAGTAAAAGCGTCACAGCAATGGTAGATTTGATCATTTGGAAATTGTCCCTGCTTTATAGCCTTTCCAGAGTTGTGCATAGAGTGGTGCAAAGAAAACAATTTACTTTCGTCTTCCGTGTCCAAAACCTGTGTGAAAACGCAGTCAGTTGGCAAAGACAAAGTGCCTCATCGGGAGATGGATCTCTTTTGCGATGCTCAAGAAAAAACTGCAATGGATAGCCTTCAATCCGCCAGAACACATATTAATTTTCTGACCGTAAACTTTCCTTGAAAAAATATTAGCCCTAGCTACCTGTGGCCGGAAAGTTTACAACTGCCTACAAGACAAGGGCTAACATTATCTCACCGCAGTTAACCATCGCCTAAACTTCGTCGACCCAGACAAACGAGCCCACAGCAGGGCATTGAAAAGACATGATGAGGAGTGAAACGAAGTATGCCTCGTACGGGAACATCCATGGATCTCTACCAAAGCTATTTACTTGGAAGTATCATTAAGCACGTTGCCGATCTCTACAAAGAGCGATAAATCGCAAAATCCCTCTAAATGCACCGTTCGTGATCCTAAATACAGGAAAGGAAGAAAATATACACTTTGCAGTGTCTCGGCGAATTTTTAAGCAGACAGGAAGAACAATTTCACGATAAAAAGAGCAGGTAGCCATTAAATTTCTTATGACAGTACTTTTATTTGGTTTGTTTGTTATGTTTGCGAATCTGAACCCTATTACAACGATTGCTTGAAACTCCACTTCTTGCGCTTATTCTAAAACTGAAAAATGGGTAAAATTGTAGGAAAAGTGCCGAAATTGCAGGAAAAACTGTTCGATTTTACGTATTTCAGACAGAAGTTCGTCCGACTTTTTTTTAAGTCCATATAGACTTAGAAAAAAAACCTCTAAAAAGAAAGAACAAAGCGCCACAGTCCCAAAGGACGTCTATTGTTATCGCTATTGTTTTCTTGAAACAAAGGAGTGTATGCATAATGAAGTAGGGACCTGTGCGGAAATCTTGCCGCTCCGAATTTCGTTTGCCCGCAACCCAGTTGAACTGGATGTGGTTGTTATCGATAGAAAAAAAGTAGAAGTAGTAAGTAACGCCAGGTTATTGGCACTTACCATAAGTGCCAACCTAACTTAGAATGTGAACATTGAAGAAGTAGTTAAGAAAGGTAGTAAGCGATTATATTTCCTAGCACAGCTCAAACGCGCGAAATCACAGCCAACAGATCTAATTCTTTTCTAAAATACGTGCGTAAGGTCCGTAATTGATTATGCCTTTCAGGTATTTTATAACGTCATGCTGCAATATCTCATAAACGAGCTCTTTCGCATTGAGAAAAAGGCGATCTCAATCATTATTCCTGGCAAGAGCTACAATAACACATGCGAGATTCTTGGTGTAACACCAATGGTGGATAATTTTGATTCGTTATGTGATAAGATTTTCCATAGCATCGCAGTCCGATAGAGATCATAGGCTGGACAGCTTACTTTCACCATTATATAAGAATTTAAGGTACAATTTAAGAAACCATAGTCGTTACAGTATTCCTCATATCGGCACCAATAAGCCGAATGAAAGAACTGTTTTATACTTGCCATGGCCCGCCAAGAAAATCGAATTTTATAGGTAAATTTTTATTGGTGGACCTTGTAACAATCATTGTAGGTTATTTTCCAAATTATATATCATAGTTGCAAGAAATGTAATTAAGGTTTTATTATAATGGTTATTGTTTACTACTTCTCTTTTAGAAAAGTTAGCATCTACATTATACTTCTGAATGAAGGGGTAGTTTCTAAAGAAACTGTGGTGCTGCGTCGGTGGGGAAGTAGTATACAAAAATTTGGTTTTATCAACGGAGTTGATAATGTAAATTGGCCACCGTACAGAGATTCTATGTACGGTGGCCAATCTCTGTACGGTGGCCAATTTACATTATCAACTCCGTTGATAAAACCAAATTTTTGTATACATTATACTTCTGATTGTTATTGAAATTTTTATAAATTTTAGTGTGTAAACAATTGCGTAAATAAGCCTATGGGCAGCAATTTGATATTAATAAACACCTACTTTACTTTGCTTTACTTTTATAGATTTCGTTGGTGATATAAGAAATAGCCACAATAGTGGCCAAATAACGGCAAAAATGTTTATAGCTGATTGTCTTTTTTTCCCGGATTTCGACGTCTTAGCAAACTAGTGAGATCACTACCAAAGTGCACAGCTTTCACTATTTATCTACCGGGGAGAAATATCGACCTTCATGACCTTGATGTTGTTCTGATGCTAATTTGTACTAATTTGCATAAGGAAAGCAGTGTCGTTTTTATCAAAACAAGGTCAACTCTCCAGCCTCACTTTCATTCAAAGGGTAGGTAACTTTGCACACAACTGTAAAATGGTCAAATTCGTTTCCAGGGTCCTCTCTCTTCGTCACTCGAGAAAGTATCCTGGTTGCGGCTCGTCAGGTGTCTGCTAGATTTTTGCAGATTCCAGAAAGATAATTAAAGGGAGGGGCATGATACTTTTTGTCTCCGTTAAACTCATCTAATGATTGCGAATTTGATTTTTATACAAAGACACGCGAGCAGGGAACTTCCTCGAGCGAGGAAGAGAGAGGATAATGGAAACGAGGATGTAAAATTGTCTATTTTTAAATAAAAATGCCTGGAGTCTGAGAAAACACCCTCCACATTTTCTGATCTAATACTTACTACTTGAGCAACTTCATTTTAATAATGTAATTTTGCACTAAAATTAACATGGACTTATAAGGCGCTCAATACACCGTATAAAATTAGATATAATTACATGTGACTAGGTAAAAAAGGATCAAAGAAAAATCACGTCATTTCCCGTGCGATTTGCTATCAATTTTTTTCGTGAAACATCAGAAGCCCTGGTAGTAGGCACTATTTTGGCCCCACCTTTGCTGAACATGCATTTAATTCACTGCGGTTTTCATAGATTTCGTTGATGACATAATGAATAGCAACACGGGTGGCCAAATAGATTAGTTGTCTTTTTTTGCGGATCTCGAAGTTTCAGCAAACTAGTGAGATCACTCGGAAAGTGCACAGCTTTCATTATGTATTAAGACCTGGGAGAAATACCGACATAAATAAAACCATTACTGGAACGTACCGGCTAATCAAGAATTCCTTCGATATCTTTCCATTTCCAATACTTGAAAAGTGACGACTGATGGTGTCAGTAGCGATCAACTTGTTTATTATTGTTGTTATAATAAAATTAAGTGTCCTTTTTCATTACAAAAATAGGGATGCCGCGCAAGGTCAAATAAGAGGTTTCGTTGTACCAAAATAAAAAAATTAAAAATTAAAAAAAAATGTAGTGGAATGACATTTAGTTAAAGGCCAAAGTCCAAATACAAATTCAATAAAGAGTTGAAAGAGTTATCAGTTACAGTTGAGATTTAATTTAAACAGCTATGAGCGAATTATTAAGTAACTCATGCAAATCTCTATACAGTGACCAGGTGCATCTCTTTGTATCTTTTTGACAGTTTATTTGGAGCAATAAACTTACAGATCATGAAGGGATGTCAGTCATGAGAAC
>OX421458.1:18206899-18216899 GCA_949126865.1 Montipora capitata | reverse complement strand
AAGAGGAGCAACAACAACAGTCGTCAATGAGGACTTGACAATGGGACCGAAGGTAGTCGACGAGCTCACCCACAAGATTAATCAGCTGACGCATGTTGTCAATAGTTTAACGCCCGTTGTGAACGACCTAAAACAGCTTACGATGCCTCCTTGAGAGAGAGGAGTCTGGGGAGAGAGAGAGAGAGAGAGAGAGAGAGAGAGAGAGAGAGAGAGAGAGAGAGAGAGAGAGAGAGAGAGAGAGAGAGAGAGAGGTCGAAGACGACGTGGGCGAAGAGAACGGCGAAGCTGAAGGGGAGCCCTCGGCAAAAAAGAGCAAATCTAGCTCAGATCAACCTAATCAGTTTATTGTTGGTTTAGTTCGTGTCCTAGAACAGGAGGTTACTGAAAACGAGCAGACTGACAAGTACAGACCTTAAAAATAAAACATATTTAATTTTTTTGGTTTCAGTTTTCCATTTGCACTCAAAGACACATAGGGAAATATGAAAGGAAAAAAAAAAAGAAAAACTGCAACATGGTGGCCAAACGAGTGCAACATGTTGAATTCAACAATGTTGGATGATGTTGCACTGACATGTTGGACCCTTTTAGGCAGGCCTTAAGGACAAGAAACGTAGTGCCCCCACACAGTGTCAGTCTTATCACCAGTTGCCCAGTTCCCGGTTATTTTTTGGAGAACTATGACAATGATGATGATGATGTTATAACAGAGTTTTCGACGTCTTTCCCTCTGCTTGTATTGTAAACACTCCGCTTGTGTTGTAGCTTGCTGCAGAGAAGGTAAAAGTAAACAACAAACTACTGCATTTTCCTTCGTATTTATTTATTGAAATGTCTCTCGAAAATAGTCGGAAATGGCATTCTCGAGACCCTTAATTTCAAAATTTTTAGGTGAACCATGCCCCAAGACCCCCCTAGTTTGGAGCGCCTTTGATAGAACATTGGCCCGAGCATTAGCTCGCGCATCTCCACTTATGTCCAGGTTTGCACGCAAATGCAAAAATTGCGATTTTTGCGAAAAATCACAAAAATCGTAAATGGTGCAAAGAAGAAGACAAATCCTCAACTAGGACATTGCTAAAATGGCGGATTTTCACTGATACCAAGCTTAATCTGTCAAGGAATTGGCTATTCTCCTGAACGAGCGCGGTGAACCCCTCTTTTACTGGTGTTATGTACTCGTAATAGGTACACGGAAAACATACTTTAAGGAGAAAAAAAAAGTTGGACAGTAGAAGTTGTAGTCTTTATGTATAAATGACGTAAAAACTGCATTTGGAGCCAGACACTAAGTGTGAGGTGATGTCGTAGCGGCCCAATTTGATTACATTTCTTGGAAGCTCGAGCAATTTGAAATCACTTTACTGAAAGATTTTGTCCCAGACAAACAAGTAGGCTCAAGTTTTCAGTAATATTCAGTAATTTTTGCTATTTAACAACAATTTTTCAGGTTGACCAAGTTTCAAACGCTTCTCGCGTAATTCCGAAAAAAAAAAAACTTAAAATAAAGGGCATGCAGCGCGAAAACAAGCACGGTGACCCCATCTATTTACTGCTTTTTTCAAATATCCTGTGCATAAATATCAAGTTTGCCAAGTTTGACAAAAATAGGACGTCATTTTCAAGGAAATTACCTTAAACCTGTGTACGGCCCCAAAACGAACACTGTTGCCCCGGTTAAGAATGCAGATGAAACTCAGCTATTTACAGACATAAAAGAATATCAGACCGATGGAAAAAGCATTTCACCAACTGCTGAATCAAGAAGGCAACGTAGACAATGATGCAACTGACCACCTAACTGCTCGAGAGACGATATGCATTTGAATGATCCAATTACCATGCAATTCGAAGAACTAAGGAAAGCTGTAAAACCTGCTAACATTGGTAAAGCGCCTGATATGGATGGCATACCACCTGAAGTCATAAAACATGGCGGTGATGGTCTACTACAACAACTGCTTTCCGTAAAGTGCACTAGGTAAAACTGCTTGCGTAGATTCAAGGCTGGACTAACTGCACGCCTAAGATCGTGCAACGCGCAACACCGGCTCTAATTACTCTCGGCTCAGGCAACATCAAAATCGATATATTGGCGGAGAGGTAGAGCATGAAATTAGCATCACCGAGGTCATGGGCTCGAATGCAGTTGGAGCCACCTGAATTGTCAACATGAGACAATTGCTTCAATTGTCCAGATAATCGCGAGGATCATTTGTCTCTTTTGGAAGATATTGTATTGGAAAGCATTCCCAAAAGCTAATGAAACTAGTGTAACCGCACTGGCAGATCTGGGTAATATCAAGCAACCCACAGCAAAGACCGCTGCCGGAATTGAGAAATTAGTCTACCTGTTGTACCAGCTCAAGACACTTATTTCCAATGTGAAAGACCAATTCAATCCTCCATCTAATTAAGACGCAAGGTTCCAGTAGTGGATGTCAATGTCGCGAGGCAGGACTTAAATGTACCGATCTCCGCAGCTGCAATGATGCTGAAGATGATGGAAGCTCTGATAATGATGCTGATGACGATCATCATGAGTTATCTGATGTTGATAATGTTGATGACGATCATGATCTACGAGGATGATGATGAAGATTTGGAGGAGGAAGACGAGGGAGATTTACAGGATACCTTTTATCCTTATCAAGGGGTTGTGAAAACACTGCATTTGGCAGAATTGACTTAGCTGTAAGAAGTAAGCGGTGCAAAATATGCCACAAGACATTTTATGAAAAAGGGCTACTTTGCATGTTATAGTGGACACGACATCAGATCTTCTACTGTTATGTTACAGAGTTGTCTGAGTTACACTCCAATAGATAGTAAAAGTAATGTTGGGAAAATATGTCGACACAAACAATTATTACATTCATTATGTGAGCCAGCATTACTGTGATTCAAACATCATATTTACAAGTTCCAGCGATTTTCTTTTTTTTTTATTTTTAATTTGCGACAATTTGAAAACGCAGTTAAAGTGTGGTTTTCTGTTTGACAAATTGTCCAAAATTTGCTCCGAGGCCAAGCAACGGCGAAGACTTAAAAATGAATTCAATTGGCACCAAACTTAACACAAAATAAGAACAACCATTCTCTTCCATTCCTATTTAGATACTTTTTTATGGACATGTTAAAATTGTGATTTTCAAAGCTCCTTAAAGAATATCCTCAAAGTACGCATAACATGCCGGCGGAAAATGGGTGATACTTAACGCGATAAAAATGTACATGGTATGTAATTCTTAGACTTTTATGCTTCATATTCTCCAACTATTGCTATTATTCGTTTTCTGCGTAAAGGTTTGTGCCCGAACTCGGAACGCTGCCCTCCGAAAATAGCAAAAATGTTTGTAACCTGAGCGACGTAAATCACGCAAAATTTAAACGCAAACTGATGCTAATTCTTCATATAAAATCGTTGAACTGACTAATTTTCGGCTTGTAGCTTGGCAGGCTTAAAAAAAATACGAAGTATTCCTTTAGAAGGATTAAAAGTTTGAATTAATACTGGTTTATGCAAGTGACTTTTGTATCACGATTTCAAAACTGAACTTAATACAGCATTAAATATGTTAAGTGTTTTGCCAAAAGACATCGTGATTCACACGATAATTTAATATTTTAGGTACAAGAAATGTACTCCAATGCAATGCGAAATGTATCGAAAATTATTTTTGTAATTTTTTAGACTAGTGTTTCTTTTTTCGTTTTTCTTTTTTTTAACGCACACAGTTTCAGTTTCACTGAAATGCATGAACGACTTGGCCGACGGTTTCATTTTAAGAGCACGGTTTTAAAAGGTAGTAGTAGAGCAAAAATATGACAGAATTTTAAACCAAATCAGTATAAATATGTTACAAAATAGGAACGCATTGCGTACGTGTGGTAGTCTACATCTAGCTACATCTACATCAAGTTGTCTTTGAGTAATAGGTAGCCGTAATAGTACACGATATTGTTTTAGTATCGTAAATCATTATAGTGCCATGGTAGATGTCTTAGATAAATAGTCCCTGAGAAGAAAAGTGGAAATACTAAACCCAGAAAGATTGAAGAAAATAAAAAGGAATCGAGAAATATTGGCTTCGAGGCTGACATGTTGATCCTTCTCAAGTTCCCTTACAACTTCTTTTTCACAACTAGGTTAAACGTGCACTCTGCGCTTAAGGCAATATTTCACAAAAGTTAAGAATAGAATAGAATAGAATAGAATAGAACTTTAATAGGATCATCCTCGAAGGGTTTTTCAGACACTATTTACAATGACTTGAATACGTTAAAATACTAAACTAATGAATAAAAGAATTTGTGGTCACATTATAAAAAAGGCCCGCTCTGTAAGTTGCCCTTTTATAGCTTGCTTGAAAGATTGCAAGGAAACACATTGCTTTATGTCGTTATCTAAGTTGTTTCAAATATTAGTTCCTCTATATGCGAATGTGCGTTGGCTGGTAGCAGTTCTATACAAAGGTATATGTAATAAATCACGATTGCGGGTGTGGCAGGCATGGATACTAGAGCGTTTAGTGAATTTATCTTCCATATTTAGGTGCGAAACCATTAAGACATAACGCCAAAAATTTTTGTGGTTGTCTTTTTTTCCGGATTTCTACGTCTTAGCAAACTAGTAAGATCAAAAGCAAAGTGCAGGGCTTTCACACAACAAAAGGAAAAATGATAATAATAATAATAATAATAATAATAATAATAATAATAATAATAATAATAATAATAATAACAACTTTATTTACAGTGCGACCTAAATAAGTTTTTTTTTTAAAAACTGTCCGCCAATCAGGATGTGTGAATTTGATTGACAGTCACACCTCCTTGCAAAGTTCGCACGGTTGTAAGAGTCACCAGTTGTGCATCAAAGTGGCCTACTAATTCTTTTGTATGGTCTGAAAGCAACTTAGCGATCTACCCTGTGTCCATGATTAAAATTTAGTTTCATGGAAGATCCCGACCCGTGATCAAAACCTAAAGGACTCTGTGTCTGAAACTTATTGAGCGTTTTTTGTCGAGCCCACGGGAGAAAAAGATACTTAATTTTGGGTTGACTCTGGCACGCCCCGTCACTAATCTGAAGTGATTGTGGAACCCTAGATGTTCTAGCGTGGACGTCAATTTCGCCTTACTTCTCGTAATTACCCATCAACTCGCCGAACTACAGGATTTATCTGCCTCGATTTGCAAGTGTATTCAATTCTTTTGAAACTATAAGCTAAAAACAAATCAACGCAAAGGTTGACGGGAACATTAAGAAATTAAATTTAGCGGCACAAGAAAGAAAACATAATAGAGCTAGCAGAAGGGTTAGTTATGGTGATCGCGTTAAGGAAGACCCACATTGAAAGTTAGGCGGCTTAGAAAGTTCTGCCTTGGCTTAACCGACCCATGACACTAAACTGAACTGTTTTACCAACAGAACTCGCGGTTTGGCGGGGACTGATTGGCTTCTTTTACCAGAGAATCTGTACCCGGATCATCCTCCAGAAATTTGTTACGAGACAGATTTTGTAGGCACAGGTTCAGTGTTTTAACTTCTTTATTCTGGCGTGAGACTTGAGCACTCTGCCGTTGCCGGCAGCCAAGTCTGTCATCAAACTACTAAAAACTGCTCTTGCTGAGCTGTGATTGGTTAATCAATACATTTCTTTCGAAGAACAAAGGTGACAGCCTGGGCGTATCATTACGTGCCTCGGGCATTGCACCTGAACTAGGCGAATAAGTGAGTGTCACAAAAAGTTACAAGGTTAACTCTCCTGAGTAAAGCACTTTCGCGAGTAAGCTTTGGGTGCCAAATAGACAGCAATACCTGATCAAAGAGCTTGAAAAGTTACACAAACGTGCTTCTTAAACCCTCAGCATCCGAGCAGGCGGAAAAAGCTTGTGGTAAATACTTTTGCTAGACACTTCAATCTTCAATCGATACTTTACACCAACCCGTGCCGGGTAACCGCGGAAAGCTAACGCTACAGATAACTACGCTAAGATAACTAACATGGTCGGTCTTACAAACTTATCAGAAATAGCTGCTAAAACGGTCCTCGTGTTTCCAAACAACATCAGCGGAAATCTGGCTTTTTCTAATGCATTCACTTAAATTAATTGCGAGGGACGAGATCGTTTGCGACAATTAACTTGGTTTGCACGTTTCCGAATTTCTTATGTTCGTTCTTAGCATCATGCATTTAGAACTCTGCACACAATAACGCGATCTTGAAAAGATTGATTCAAATATTATAAAATATGCCTCAACATATACCCTAAATAAAGTTACTTCCACGTGCTAATACACACTGAGTACAAATTACATTCCTTTTAACTGTGTTTTGGAAGGTTTTCTAATTTAGAAAATAAATAAAGTCAAACACTAAGAAACGGCAGCAACGTTCACCCTTGAAATTGGGCGAATTGAACCTAAGACTTTTGTGTATCACTGGTATTTCTTACAAACTAGACGATCCGTGAGCGTAAACTGCCACAAGCTTGTTCTGATATCTCGCAGTTTACAGGGATTGCTGCTCTTAGCATGGGTCCCGTACACCGACCGACCTATATTCGCTATTCATGCGGGAGTCCTCTTGGAATGATCACAGGTTCAATAACACTCGGGAAATCTTACTTCGACTTGAATTCCTTTATATACAGTTCAGCTATCAAACAACGGCTTTGATGCATGTTTAATTTCAAGAAATACCTTCTTCGTTCGATGTCACCGGCCATCTCACCAGACTTGTGCTTCTCGAATTTAGGTCTAAGCACACATTTCAAATAGCGCTGATAAACAGTATCTAAGGCTGCGTTTTCATGAGACCCGGGGTGAGTTTCATCCCGGGATGAGTTCATCCCGGGGTGAAATTTGATTTCGTTTACATGGTTGATTTCACCCCGGAGTGAAAGGAAAACAGTCTCATCCCGGGATGAAGTCAATGTCGAAAGCTACCTCGGTGTGCTGAACAAAAATGTGGTTAAGAACATGTAAAGTTCTCAACTTACCTTCCACTACAACTCGCGGCACTCATGGCGGTAAACTGTTCATTACAAAATGGCCGTCCTTGCCGTAAACTGATATGCACAGTATGATCATTCACCGCTGGTCATACGTAAGGGAGGCACAGAAATTAAAAATGTCATTTCAGCCCGGGACAGAAAAGAATCAAGTGTATACATGAATTTTTGATCCCGGGATGAAATTTTGTCCCGGTGCTGAAGACCAGGATGAAATCGTCCTGGGATGAACAAATTTTCACCCCGGGATCATGTAAGCACCAAAAGCCAAATGACCAGACACCGAGGTGAAACTCATCCCGGGATGAAACTCGTCCAGCCTGGGATGAGTTCTCTCATGTAAACAGTACCTAAGTCTAAGCACCCACTTTAAACAGTTAGCTTTCAATAAATGCGTGGCTACGTCGTTCAAGGTTAGGATTAGAACTTTTAATAACAATTCTGAGAAGACCCCCGTATGAATATCAAATATAGGTCGGTGTACGGGCCCGTACGAAAGGCCAATGCTTTTAAAATCGCCTCTTGTTTGTGAATAATTGTTGCATAAATTAAGTTTGGTAAAGGACGTAAAAAATTCACCAAATTCGCAGTACATAAGCTTAAAGAAATATTGTCGGCTTCCCAAGTTAACTTCATTTTACACCGGAATGACTAAACAGCAAGAAACTGCTCTCGTGATATTAAATTTCAACCTACGTATGCAAAATAGTTAAAATTTGCACAACACAATAATTCCACAAAGGCAGAAAAATCTCCCAAAAACCATTTCCAGTCACGGCAAAAAACATTGCATTCACCGTTCGGAAAATGAATAGTGAACTCACCGAAAACGCGGTATTTTGCATGCATTTTCCAGTGTTTTGCAAACGGATAATCCGAGGTTTTCCCAGTGTTTTCTTGCCGGTGAATGCATGCATTCATTTATTGAAACAAGCAAAATATTTGCTATTAGAGGCCTTCTAATTTCATTCTGTGCGTACAAACTCTACTAACTATGGTACAAACAAGTAACACATTTCGTGTCAAAAACCATACGAAACTAAATACATTTCTCAGAGGAGTTTAGGAACGAACTCTCTGCTAAAGAACCTTTCCCTTGAATAATGAAGCACAAAATGGACAACAAGCTTTCTTTCAAATAATTCTTCACTAACGAGAATTAGTCAAATTACCAATGTGTTTTTTCTTTTTGCCAGAAAGCACAGACTGTTCACATGCTAATGTTAGCAAACATGCATGTGTCCTCTGACAGCTGTACGTTCCAGTTGATATCATTGTTAAAACAACCAGACCGCTATTATCTTTAGTTGCCTATGAAGATTTACGATCGTGTTCAGTTACCATTCTCAGAAAATACATAAGGAGAACAGAATCTTTAAGAGGGTCAGAATCACAACTTCAAATAAGTTATACCAAGCCTCACAGTTCCACAGCACTAGAGCTGCTGCATTATCCGCAGCCAGTAATGCTTAAGTTTCGGTAGATGAACTATTGAAAACAGCAGGTTAGTCTTCAGAATCCACCTTTTCCAGGGTTTATTAGAAGCCACTACTTTAGTAGCCACTATTTGGGCCTAGTGTGCAATTGCCAACTGAAAATGCACTTAAGTGTAATGCGGCTCACAGGAAAATAAAAGTATGGTTAGAGTCAGATGTATGGTTTTTCTTCTCTTACTGCACGTAGATTGCTTCGAAATCTCATGGGATCTGCGGGCATGGAAGCCAGGTCCCTTTTTGTGCGATCGCGTAATTTGCTCATTCCTGCGTAATCCCACTTTTGCACTCTGTTTGAAAACTACACAGATATTAGCGATATTTCTTCGTAAGTAAACTCTTTGAAAACCGTTCAAAACACGCCATTTATATCGACGTCGATTTATGATTGCTCTAAAAATGAGCGGTCAGGCCTCGGATGCGCAGGGAGTATTGTACTGGTTTCAAATGTAAAGCACTTATACTTACAATTGGCTCATGAAAACTGGCCGATTGTAGTCAGTGATATATGTGTTACGAGACAGATTTTGTAGCCACAGCTTCTATGGTTTAACTTCATTATTCTGGCTTGGAAATTCAGCACTCTGCCGTTGCTGGCAGCCAACTCTGTCATCAAAATGCTAAACGCTGACGTTTAAATATGCACTTGCTGAGCTGTGATTGGTTAATAAATACATTTCCTTCCAAGAATAAAGGACAACAAGGTGACAGCCTGGACGTATGATTAGGTTCCCAGGGGCGTAGCACCTGAACTAGTCAAATAAGTGAGTGCTACAAGGTTTTCCTGAGTAAAGTACTTTCGAGAGTAAGCTATTAGTGCCAAATACAGCTATAGCTGGTAAAAGAGTTTGAAAAGTTACAGAAACGTGATCATAACAGCAACAAAGGCGGGAAAGCTAGTGGTAAATACTTGGGGTAGACACTTCAGCCTAGATAAATGCGAGTTAATTAAATTGTTGGATTAACTGATAGCGGCGGAAACCGAAGGCCACGGTCCTTTACACCAACGCGAGCGGGCTATCGCGGAAAAGCTAACCCTACAGATAACTACGCTAAGATAACTAACATGGTCGGTCTTACAAACTCATCAGTCCTCGTATTTCCAACAACATTGACGGAAATTCGGCATTCCCCTAATGCATTTTTCTGTGAAAAAGTTACTTAAATTAACTTCTAGGGACGAGGTTGATTGCGACACTTGACTTGGTTTGCACGCTTCAATTTCCTACGCTTGTATACAATGAAGCCGTCTTGAAAATATTGCCTAAAATATTAGAAAATATGCTTTAACATATGTCCTAAGTATAGTTAATTCCGCGTGCTCATATACACAGTACAAATGGCATTCCTTTTAGTTGTGGATTTGAAGGTTTTCTAATTTAGAAAATGAATAAATTCAAGCACTAAGAAACAGCAACAAGGTTCACACTTGAGATTGGGCAAATTGAACCTATTTTGCCTCCACTACTCAACCGGTACACACAAGA
>OX421458.1:18189399-18199399 GCA_949126865.1 Montipora capitata | reverse complement strand
GGCTGCCCAAGTCTAGTCAAAGGTGTAGTGATAACCAATTTTGCTTTTAGTATTTTCTAGACTGTTTTACTAATGATTATTTAATTTCTGAGGCTATACTGAAGAACCATTCCAGTAAGCTCTTGTTAACAGCAATTTGTCGAAATGTTATGATGAATGGGTTAAGATAAGTGCCACGAGATTTATCTTTAGTGTCATACGTGATGATTACAAGATTCCTTTCTGTGATGTGCATCCACTCGGGCGCCGCCTGACACTCAGTTACGGTGAGTACATGCAAACAATAATTAAGCCCTTAGGAAGACTCGGAGAACTCATTTTGAACGTTATTTTTAAATATTTAACATAGCGATGTATTGAACCGCTTTTTTGCCCACCTGAGATTATTAATCTCCTTTTCAGTTTCTGTGCAAATCTCAGGAAGAAAAAAAATTTGCTTGATTTGAGGCACGTTAAATTTTGTCTTTTCGGCTTCTCCTCCGCTCTGTATTTGTTTTCTAAAGTTACTCAAGCCTTTATTGACTTAGCCGAGAAGGAAAGGTATTTCCGTTGTCTTTTTTTCTCGATGACGGCTTTGGAGCGGGATCAGAACTAACAATAACGAAGCCAAGATCAGTAGTTTGTCAGTTAACACTAACTTGCTTTAGCGTTGTTTTGTTGTTAATGAGGTAAAGTCCCAATGGGGACCAGGGCAAGTTATCACTTGGTTGGGTATTGTTCTCGATACTTATGAAGGTTCAGAGTGTATGTCTGTTACTGAGTGCAGAATCGCTAAGGTCAAAAGCCACACTGATACCATTTTATGAAGGCTGGACTACATGGCTGTCTATGCCAGGTTTTTCTGGCCTCTGTGGTAGGCCAGCATGGTTTACAGACAACACAAACGTGGTGAGTATTGTTCATTACGGCAGCTAATTAAGTGCCTGAACCGCAGCTTCTTTCTCGTCTGCCTCGGATTTAGTTTTTCTCTTTATATTAAGTGGATTCTCAGGGAATGTAATCTTACCGCTGTTCACTTAAGTGGGTTTTTCGACTACGACGATTATACGTTTAATGATGAAGTACTCACGATATTATAGAGCAAGATTGGGGCCTCCGATCACATAGGTGCTTGGTTTTCTTGCAGCTATTATGCTAAATTAGCCCGCTTTAATTCTATTTTTTACCATCCCAGGACCAAGGCGGTTGTTGCCTTTACTCGAGATTGTTACTTGAACTATATCGGGCTACACTAAGGGGCACCCAACGTCGATTTTCCCAAAAAAATCTATTCGGAAGACGATTTGACATCTACAATTTTCGGAACATCTGTTGTAAAATTTCTTGCTTGCCTTCCTGTCCTAGAATTTTCGAACATCTAAAAAATGGTATAATTGCCCATTTTAAACGGATTTTTACTCTGAAAAGGTCACCTAGAATTTTCGGGAGCTTTTTTCTGGCTGAAATTTTCGAAAAGGTAAGTTTTGATCGCTATAATTTTCGAATCACTAGACTTTTAGCTAGGAAATCTGAACAGATGAAAATGTTTAAGGGTTAAAAATATGCCTATATCTACCGTTTAAATACTAAAATACGTTTAACAATGCTATGTTTAAGTGGTTTTAAACTATATTCTCGTTGGGTGCCCCTGTATAGCATCCACCTATGTCAAAAGTTGTTAGTGTTCTTTCTTGTTTGAGAACGTGTATGGCCGAAGGAAGCCTTGTGATTCCCTTGTGTAAAGCATCCTGTTTTTTGTGCCGAGATGGTAGGCACTGGTACCCATTTGCTCATGACTGGCCAGTTCGTGGTCGCGCTTTCGCTACTGTTTCACCTTTGTAAGGGGTAAAATCTGTGGACAGCATTTTTGGTGCTAGTACCACTGTTTTCTCGTTAGCTTTTACTTGCCTGAGAGAATATTTTTGTTGGGCGTTTGCACTGATGAGACTGGCAGCTGCCCCGAGTGTACGAATTCTTTAAAGGTCTTCTTTTTGATATTTACGTTGCATTTTTAGATTACTGTTTTGTGGGGCACAAAGGAGTGTGCCTTGTAATCGCAAATGTGGTCTATTCATGATCACTGTCAGATCACCTTAGCTGGATTTTACCGAGACGTTTAATTAATGGCCTTTTCCTAATTTTTGTTCAAAGTTTGTGGTTTTACACTTGTGTAATGTTTTATTTTTTGAGTCATGTTTTCCAGGAAAGTTTCTGGAAGTAAGCTGCGGTTTTTACGGATCCACAGTTGACGTTGCGTTTTCAATACTGGTCGAATTAGGTGGGCGCACGAGTCACAAGACACTTATAAAGACCAAGTCCTCGAGCAATCTTTTGAGCAAAGGCAAAGTGATTGGCTGTTCAACATTCCGGGATCACTTGGCTAAGGGCCTGCGAGGGCTGGTTCCGGATTCGTCAATGTATGGTTCCCACACTCCGTAGATCTGGGGGAGCTTCTAAGGCCGCCGAGAGAGCGGTTAGCGAGAGAGTTTTTCAGGGAAATGGTAGATGGAAGAGTACCACTGCCAAGGACGAATATGTTTACTTAAGGATAATATCGTTTCCAGGCTTTCCGTTTCCAAGTCTTTGGGTCTCTATGCACTTGTAGTCAGACACTTTCAAGCCGTAACTTTGTCTTCTAGTTGTGGCTTTCCTCCAATATTCACGCTTGTAATGTTACGACCGTGTGCGGCCGAGACTTAAAAAAAATAAACCTAATGGTATATTTCTCTGGCATCTGTTGCATGGTGAAGCTAAAGCAAGGAATTCATGGCGATTGAGGGAAACAAAAAATCCTGAAATTGAATATTTCTGCGTCACTAGAGTGACGGGGCCATACTTGCAATAAGTGTTAGAGAGGGATTATGGGCAGTGACTGAGGTACTTAAGCTAGGTATAGCATGTGATTAGTCTGCTGTAATCTACCATCCCCCAAAGGCAGACGATATATCAATTCGCAATCATTTGTTTCAATCGCTTGCCCTGGTTGAGTCTAAATATTTAAACTATGGTTTTTTAATAGCTGGCGATTCCAACCGATTGGACATTAACCGTTTGTTGAGACATTTTCACCTGAAACAAAACGTTACGACGTCACCTAGCAAAGATGCTACGTTAGACCTTGTGCTAAGGAACGTGCATGAATTTTACACTTCACCACTGGCCTTCCCACCGGTTGGTCTCTCAGACCACAGCACTGTGGTAGTTTCTCCGACGTCTGAGAAGGATAACACAACACCGGTACCAAGAGAGTAGTTACTAAGAGCAATCAACGGCCAAGTTGTAAGGCAGCGATGGAGAGATATCGAAACAGTATTGATTGGGCATTGTTGTTCGCTTCGCTTGGGAGCAGCAAGGATAAGTGGGCCGTATTTCGGCAAGATATCCTCACCAGAATTAACATTTGAATGCCTTCAAAGAAAATGCGTGTGTGCTAAGCCGACGCGCCATGGATGACCCCGAGACTAACGAACTTGATCCGGAAAAACATAATGCCTTTGCCAGCTACGGTACGAATTCGACTGTGTTCAAATATTACAAAAATTTAGTAAACCGGGAGGGGAAAACTTGTAGAGAGAGGTATTATGAATCCAGGATGCAACATCTAAAGGCTAAACACCTTAAAAGATGGTGGGCAGAAATGAAGCGTCTGAGTGGAGCAAAGACCAAGAATGGTGATTTGTGTAGTCAAATTAAATAAATGTGGATCACTTTTCAGACCTTTACCAAGTGGAGCAGGCTAACTTCGTCAACTCAGCCTTCCTCGAACCTCTAGAGAAATATAAGTTGCCTGCTCCGTTTGAAAGTCTCCCTACAGAGGATATTCCAAAGATCCTATGTGTTTCTGAAAAACGCGTTAAAAGAACGCTACTGAAAGCCAACCTCACTAAAGCTGCCACACCGGACATGATCCCGAACTGGCTACTCAAGGAGTACGCCGATATCTTGACCTTTCCGATTACGGAGATTCTAAATGCTCTATCTGTTTGGAAAATGCCGATGTCTCACCCGTGCCGAAAAGAAACCAGTTCTGGATCTAAAGAAAGATCTAAGACCTATTTCTCTAACGCCTTGTATGAAAAAAAAAGGCCAATATTCAGCCATCTTGACCTCAAGCTTTAGTTTGTCAATAACATGAAAGCATGGAAAGTAATGTATAAGGAACCTTCTGCAAAGCTAAGTAAAAGTAGGTGGAACGTCAAATCAAAGAGAAACACAGGATAGTTTGCTAGTTTTAAAGACAACCAAAGGCTAAAAATGATAATGATAATTATGATTATGATAATAATGGAAACTTTATTTGTCTTCGAATACAGTTGTAAATCTCTCTACGTATAGGCAATTAACAACTGGCTACTTGAAATTGAGTGATATACTTGTATACTGTATTTACAAATGAATAAAAAAAAAAAAATATATATATATATATATATATATATATATATATATATATATATATTACAGTTTTATTAAGTCTGGGCTATCCCAAGTCTTATTTCTACGGCAGAATATAAAATATGTTGCTCTAATGGCGAGACTTATCATTTTTTTGATTATATAGTGTTGTTGCGTTTTGTCAATGCCAATGTCATTCATCATTTCTAAGAACGCAGAGCATTCGTTGGAGAGAACACCCAGGGAGCTCATGGAAAGGTTTACAAATTTGACACATCTGTAGTTACTTCTCATGTCTTTGACCACGTTCATGTATTTTTCTTTTTTGCGTACTGCATTGTTTTTAAGGTTAGATTCAAAACCAACCGTTAGTTCTAGAATATATAGGCACTTGGACTGTATTACGAAAAGAAGATCTGGACGATAATTTTCACCAGTTATAATTGAAGGACTCGGAAAGCCATTGACATCAGCATAGAGTGAAGAGCGATCATTAATTACAGGTTGAAGTGAGTTGGCAATGAAGTTGAGAATTGAGTCGTGTCTCCAGGTGAAGCGATCAAGGTAATGTTGACAACCAGCGACAATATGGAGGAGTGACTCAGGGTTAAGGCAAAAGGAGCAATCAGGACTTTGTGATAATCCCCATCTTGTCATATTCGTACGTGTAGGAAGGGAGTTGTTGATGTAGCGAATGGTAAAATTGTAGATGTTCTTGGGTAGATGAGACTGGGCAGACGACCAAATAGAGTTAACAGATGACAATGAGTGCTTGATAACATTTGTAAAAAAGAAACCTTGAGATGTTAAGTGGTGTTGCAGTTTGTCTTCTTGATTCGAACGGAAGTCTTTAAGAACTTCCTTGGTGGATTTGAACACATCGTATTGAATATTGGTGTGACTGCTTGACGACTTCCAGAGATCTTTTAGGGAATCATTCCGTGACTCTTTTAAGGAATTGCGGAGAACTGTTTTGCACTGAGTGAATTTAACTGAAGGAGGACAAATATTAAGGCCAAATTTATTGCGTTCTAGAAAAACATTACTCAGTGTACCAGATATCGGGATTTCAAGCCATTTTCGAATATAGCCGTTCACTATAGAATCAAGATTTGCTATTATCCAGGTTTTTGATATGTCAGCTACAGTAAAATGCCAGGACAGTTTAGATAGGACATAGCGGCTGTACAGCAGAAGTTTGTTTTTGGGATGCAGTGGTTTCTCATCAATGTCACACATCAAGTCTTGTACAAGAGAGGACAATTCTGACATGTGTTGGTTGTTAGACATGTTGAAGTCAAAGTAGCGTCCTAAGTAACGAAATGATTCACCCATTTCCACACACGGGACAAGAACTCCATTTATCAACAGTTTAGGTAGATATTGGACAGATTTGGTGCACAGTTTCCGTATTCCAAAAGTAAAACATTTGTCAACCCTTATTATCATATTAGACCATTGACACCAGATTATAAAGCGGTTGATTAGGTGCTGATTTTCTGATTCCTGACCACTTATAACAGCGGCGTCGTCTGCGAACTGGAACCAGTGGATCGGATTTAAGAACCTTAGGGAAAAGCCAAATTGACGATATTTTTCAGATTTAATGTGCTGGAGAAACGTGTTAAAACACAAGTTAAAAAGAAGAGGGCTGAGACAATCACCTTGAAGTACGCCACGACCAATAGATATAAACGGAGTACGAAATTCATTGGTAATTATAGAGGTTTTGAAATCAGTGTACAGACTTTTAACCAGAAGTTTGACATGATCAGGGATGTGGTGGTAATCAAGAGCGGTTTGAATCAAATTGTGATGAACTTCACCAAAGGCGTTTTTGAGGTCTAGGAGAGTAATGACAAGAGAACGCTGCTTGGTACGAGCTTTGTTAATGATGTCAGCCATTTGAGCAGTATGCTCAAAAGTTCCTGAGAGACCAGGTGTAAAACCTTTTTGAATTTCATGTTCAATATAATAATAATAATAATAATAATAATAATAATAATAATAATAATAATAATAATAATAATGAATAAAAATAATAACAAAGATCATGATGATGATAATGATAATAATAAGGATGATTATGATAATGATAATAATATGAAATCGAGAGTACTCAAAATATGGTAAACGTTTCTCACAGAAGAATAAAGGTTTTTTTTTATAACCAAATATAGTTTATGGAAATAAAGTTTTTCCTCCAGCATTAATTTAGGAAATGTCTTTGAAAGTTTCATTTAAAAATACAAAACAAAAAGAAAAAGAAAAAAAAAAACAACTCAAATTGTGTATTGTTCCCGCGTATTATTCGGAATCAGTAGACATTGTTGATAATCTGAGAGGTCGCCAATTCGGAGACGTGCTTTTTGGGAAATATAAAATCATTACTCAAATCTACAAATTTCGAATTCCTTCTTCAAAGGGTTATCAATTACTGCTGAGATTTCATTAAAACAGATGTGAGTCACTTATTAACTAACTCAAACGAATCTCTGAGAGTGACTAAGCTATGGTATATAATTTCGTGACAGTTTATGTGGAGCAATAAACTAATGGCAGTTGTAGACTTGTGAGTCCTGAGAACATCGTCTATGGGAGTTGAGTTATTTTATTGTGATAGAGAGATGTAGAAATAAAAGTAAAAGAAACCTTCTTCAAAGATAAGTAAACATAGCACCAACTACTTCCCAGATCCCATTCAAACGGGTGTGTGAGTCACTTAGTATAACTGGAGCGACCAGGAGCATAGCGATATATTTTTGAACCATTAGTTGGGGCACTATACTTACAGCCATTGCAGACTTGTGAGCCCTGAGAACACCTTTTCTGGGAGTTCACCTATTTCATTGTTATAAAGCCATCTAGAAATAAATCCATGGAAAGCAATGCATAAGAAAAGTTTGCAAGGTACGTTTGTTAAAGAAGTAGGAATTGCCAACGAGCAAGCCGAGCGAAGACGCGAGGCTTGCGAAGCGGCCAGCTTAATGCCGCGCGAAGAATTGCAGCGGGCAGAAAAATTCTCGATCGTTGTATGAAAAGTGTAATGTAAGGCTACGTAGTGTAATGTAAGATTCCCTGAAGATTTTAGTAGGGACCAGTGAAAGCGCATGTTTTGATGTGTGATGTCATTAGACAAACTTGCATGACGCCAGCGATTATTGATGATCTTGTGCTGGGAGGTAAGTGAAAACACATTTTTCCCATTTCCCTGACCATTGTGTTGTGTACGTTCGCTTTGAGTGTTCGTTAATATTTATTTTGGAACCATCGTGTTCTATATTGAGTGAACGAGCTCAAAACGAAACCGGCGTTCGTGTTCTTATCGGCCGCTGTTTCGGCCCGCGAGTAGAGGAGGGTGTAAATTGGGTTAACCGACTAGCGACATAGGGCTAGAAAATATTACTGACTACCGACAAAACGAGGGAAAAATTACCGACTAGCGACAAAAAAATTAACTGGGATTTACCGACAACCAACAAAGGTCGAAATTTTTAACCGATAACAAGAGATTATAAAGGTAAGAGAGGTAATCCCTCATACTGGCCCTATTCCCATCGTAATCCCTCTTAGGTTATTTTTAGATGATATCAATTTTCCCGCGGATAATGTTACCGCGCGCGTTACGTGGAAGTTTCGTGGAGGAGGGAAAGTGCAGCAAATTCTGTACGATGCCACTCTCCGTTTTCAAAATTGAGTTTCATGGCCTGATAAAATTCATTGTCTGCAAGATACAGGTTTCAAACATACATCCTTGGAATTGCTTAACTGTCTAGTTTACAGTGATACCAATTTGAAGAATTTCCAATCTGTCAAACCGTGTTAAATAATTTTGACAGATGCAGATATGTTTACCTTGGTTGCATTGCGTTACTTGTCCATTTTAGTGCGCACTTTCTCATCGTCTACAAAATTCTGTCGCTTACAAAACTCGTCCCTGTCAAGATACAGTTTGCAATCATATATCATGGAAATCGGTTAACTGTATAATTCACTCTGATACCAATTTTATGATTGTCTAATGTAGGAAACCGTGTTAAATAATTTGTAAGAGAGAGCTATATTTTACGCGTGCGTTGCAAATTGACTTCAATCCGATCTTACGGTTTTAAAAATTTTTTATCGTGCGGTCAATTGAAATTTTCCTGTCATGTGTGGTACCGTTTGAAAGCGTTAGCTGTCTAATTTATGAATATCATAGAATTAAGTCACCATAGTTTAAGTCCGCTAAGAAAATCGAGAACGCGTTGACCAAGTCAGGAATATGTTACTTGGTGACTGTAGTCCGCGATATTTCATTGTATACAAAATTCTGTCGCCTTTAAAACTCGTTACTTTCAAGATACAAGATGCAAAGATATATCATTCAAATCGCTTAACTGTGTTGTTTACAGTGACACCAATTTCAACACTGTCCAATGTACGAAACCGAGTTTAATAATTTTGAAAGATGCAGGTATAGTTAACATGCGTGCTTTGCAAATTGACTTCCATGCGACACCACTTGTTCATACATTTTGATCGCACTGTCTGTTCAAGTTTTCCTTTCATGTCTGATATCTGTCTAATTTATGAATCTCTAAGAATTAAGTCGTCAGATTTTAATCCCGCGAAGAAAATTAAGAGCGCGTTAACCAAGTCAGCGATATATTACTTGTCATGACTGTAGTCTGCGAATTGCCAATGTTTACAAAATTCTGTCGCTTATAAAACTCGATCCTTTCAAGATACAGGTTTCAAACATCTATAACTGAAATAGCTTAATTGTCTAGTTTTCAATAATACCACATTCAAGGTTGTGCCATATACGAAACCGTGTTAAATCTTTTGTTAAGGAGACAGCTATATTTAACATACGTGCTTTGCAAATTCACTTGAATCCGAACACGGGTTCAAAAATTTTTATCGGACGCTTGATTCAAGTTTTCCTTTCATGTTTGGTACTGTTGTAGAGCTCTATCTGTCTACTTTATCACCATATAAGAATTAAGTCATCATATTTTAATCCCGCAAAGGAAACCGAGAATGCGTTTATGAAAGTCAGAGAGATCGTACTTATCGACTATAGTCTTCCATTTGCGATTCTGTACAAAATCCTGTCAGTTACATAACTCGTTCCTTCCAAGATACAGGTTTCAAAACATAAGTCATTGTAATCGCTTAACTCTGTAGTCAACAAGTCACGTTCGCCCACAAAATGTACATACGCGTTTGTCTCAACATCCTCCGCCATTTTTGATAAATGGTAAATCGCGAACGACGCGAATCATTGCGTGGGAATTCGCTCAGCTGTCAACATTGGTAAAAATGGGGACACGTGATTGGCTATCAGTTAACCCTCGTGGGAATACCGGATCTCGCAGGAGACCTAAAAATAACTTAAGAGGGATTACGATGGGAATAGGGCCAGTATGAGGGATTACTTCTCTTACCTTTATAATCTCTTGCCGATAACCGACAAAGTAATAATTTTTTAACCGACAACCGACATGTGCCCCCCCCCCCCCCCCATTCAGACCCTCGTAGAGCACTTTTTGTTTTCGTTTTGTAACCATTGAGTCGTGAACAATTTAATTTAATTTTCAAAGAAAATATGTTGTCTGCAAAGTACAAAATTAAACGATCAATT
>OX421458.1:18169399-18186899 GCA_949126865.1 Montipora capitata | reverse complement strand
TGGCGGCGATGACGTCATGTGAAAACCTCCTACAACTTCACTTTCTTCAAAAGTCATTTACCTTCTACTTTTTGATTTTTTGGGCTTTTGAGATGAGATATGTGGCGAAACTGCTCCGTTCTTCAAGGTAATTCGGAAAAGGGCTGACTAGTAATCACCATCTTCATAACCCGAGCAGTTCTTTCAGTTAGGAAAATATAATAACACTGAGTTTCCAGCGCGCAGATGTTAAGACACTGCCTTTCTCACATACCTTATTCTTTTCAATTACTTAAAAAAAAAAAAGAGAAGAAAAGATATAGTGGATGCTAGAAAGAGGTAAACTGGTGAAATTCAAACAAAGCCTACAAAAGGTTTGACAGCAGCTATTGTTCTTTCCTTTTGTAAAAATGGCCCCCTATTGTTTTTTTCTGGCAACACCTTTCTGATGAGAAAACAAGACGCATATATATATCATATATACTTTGAAATTGCAACGTTTTTGAAAACGGGTGTATATATATATATATATATATATATATATATATATATATATATATATATATATATATATATATATATATATATATATAAGCAGGAAAAAGGAGTAGTCGGTGGCATTTAGTCTTAAGCTTAGGAGGCCAAGCTCCAATTTGTAGACCTAATAGGGTTATCAACTACTTCTCAGATTTCATTGCAGCTGTGCGAGTCACTTATCGGCTAACTCATACAAATCCTTGTGGAGTGATCAGGCGCCGAGTAACATATTTTTTGAAAGATTTTTTGGCCAACTATACTTACAGCCGTTGCAAACTTGTGAGCCCTAAAAAAACCTTCCCTGGGAGTTCACTCATTTCATTGTCACCAAGCGATCTAGAAATAAAAGCACGAAAAGGAATCCATAAGAAACGTTTTGCAAAGCTACGTAAAAGTAGTACTAACTTATCTTGGTATTACTTTTAAAGGCATACTTGGCAACATTACACAACTCCAATTGAGAGACACCAGTGCAATGAGTCCTGTTGTAGGTTTTATTTTGGTTTCCTTCCCAGCTTTCGCTGATCTCAATTTCTGATTTAGCGGGGAATCGGATAAAACAGTTTGAATATTCTGGTGATATTGCAACATATACCGTGGATCGGGGAAAGCTTGTAATAAAACCCAGATTAGTAACAACTTTAGCTTGAATTCCTAACAGGGCTGTTCATTCACTATTCAAACTGCTACTAAGGCGGGAAACACCAACAGGTAACTTTAATCCTGTTGTCCTTAGTCCCAATTAATTGTCCATCGCAATCATAAGGGCTTAGATCTCAGAGCGGTTAAATCAAATAAAAATGGATGACATTACCCTTGGGTATCAATACTTTTTTTTTTTTGACCTAGTGAAAGTCCATGAATTGGAGGAGCGTTTGAGATCTCTATGGCGAAAAGGCTTTTAATTATTATTTTTCAAGAGATAACTAGAGATGAATTAACACGATTCTATCTGTCGTGAACACATCCATAACTTGACTGCCTGGGAGTCCGTGCAGGACAAAATCATTTTTTTAGTTCATTTCTATTCAAATATTCGAAAAAGGAGCATGGAAGGCTATGAAAAACATGCAAAACAAGCAAAAAGAAAGAAAGAACTGTGACGTAAATTTATCGTAAACAACACTTACACGGCTTGTTTTTATTTATTGCTATTTAATGGCAGAAAAACGTATATACAGGTGTAATAAAGAGAGATAGAAAAAGGCCATAAAGAGAGTCTGCAAAAGATCTAGAGTCCCAGACCCCATGTAAAAGCAGACTACCAAATACATATAATACAATGGAGGTACTTATTATACAATAATAATAATATTTAAAAAAAATTAAATAAATAAAACAGAAAAATAGAATTGAAAAAAAAAATACTTCCGTACAGTGAAATCATGATTTGCTTATAAGAAATTCCTTCAATTTAAATTTAAGAGCGAATGCACAGAAAATTCGAGCAAACCTTGGCCACAGCTCAAAACCTAACCTACCCTCATTTTCAGTTTATCATAAGGTTTTGATGAGTGTGTAACACAATTTTGGAATATGGTTGTCAGTTCTGGAATCCGTATTTAGTGAATCATATCGAAAGTATAGAGTCGATACAGAGGCGAGCCACTCGAGTCCTTTTCAGATCAGAGAAAGAATATTAGGAGAGACTTGGGGTCCTCAAATGGCCTTCGCTTGAGTTTATCTGCTTAGTGCAGATGTACAAGATTATTTTCGGACATTGTGTGTTAGCGAAAACACGTAGGAACATCAATTTTAAGATAAGACCTAAGAAGACATGTACAAACTACTTTAAATTTTCATTTTTTAATCGCTACATATCAGACTGGAATAGCATTCCATCAAACATTATGTATGCACCTTCATTAGGAAGTTTTAAGTCATATCTTTAAGATCATTTGTGTCAATTTTAAATCAGGTGTAACTCGTGAGTGACAAGTATACAATGATACAATGATTTGCTATTAGTCTCTCCCCACGGTGCTTTTCAGGACTAATTTTACAATACTTTTGTGGGGGACTTTAGCCAGACTGCTTGTTACGCAGTTTACAATTAATTTTTATGGAAGTGAAAGATGCCCCCGTCCAGCTTAGGTTAAACCACAACACCGGGGACTACGTCCCCTACACTTATCGAACAGTGGGTGGGTTCTTTAACGTCCCATACTGTTTAATTTCCAACAAGGGTTATGAGACGGGACCTCCGGTTTACAGTCCTTATCCGAGAAGACTTGAAAGTCTAACCATTTGCAGATGTAATTACAAAGGCAGCACATTCTCCTCAGTTATTTTAAGACCCTGAGTGTTGGTCCGGCCGGAGTCGAACTCACGACCTCCCGCATGAGAGCCCGATGCTCAACCAACTAATTGTAACCAATGTAATTTAATTAGTTTAGCTTTGGGCCGTATTTAAATTATTTCAAAATTGTTAGTGTCAATTTTAGTATGCAATTTAATTAGGCTAGTTTTGGGCCGCATTTAAATTTTACCTCTCAATTTTTAGAATGTTTAATATTGGAGCACATTCTTTGTATGGGTATTTATTTTTCTCCAATTATGCTCCACTCTTGTACGTTATTTACTTGTATTAGCATGACAAAGTATTAATATCGGTAGAAAGAAACCCAATACTCAAAAAGAAAGCTGTGAGCACATATTTGTTATTGGTCGACTGCGGCACAACCGTACGGGGGAGCATTAGTTTCATCCTTGGCTCTGTATGGGCTGAGTTTTCTGCGATTGATCCCGTTCAACAGCGAAAAATTTGACGACCGGCGATGATACATTTTGAAACTGCAAGAAGAGAAGATGGTCCCTCTCCTAAACCATGTCCCTAGTTCCCAGTGCTCTTTGGTTCACTTCACAGAGTAATCGTGCCTCACAGTAAAATCCCCCCCCCCTACCCTCCTTAGCATGATAGCAATAGCTGATGCCGTCATCGCCATAGGACTCATCTGCTTAATGAATACACTTGACCTATATCCTACACATGACTGATATTCGACCGACAGTTGACCAATATATCACCGACATGTAGGCGATACTCGATCCCAAATGCGTATGGTCGACTACCTACAATAAACATGATCCAACACCTTTTGGGACAGGGTAAGCTCACATTCACCTCTAACCGTTTGGGCTTATCTAGTTTTACTTCGAGCTGTTCCCTTTCGGCTGGATCATAAAGGAAACGTTTTTACCACTTAAGCTATCGATGCATGCTTTTTTTCCGTGTTTCAGTTAACAAGTTTAACAAGTTGTTGGTATTTGTATTTCTTCTTTCTTTCCTCACCCTATATTAACTGGAACCTCCGACAATCTGAAGTTTGGAGAAGGGATGAACAAATGAACTCAAAACACCGCTATCAGTATTTTGCTACTTAGGCCCCGTCCACACGTATGCGGATATTTTTGAATCTTCAACTTTTTTCTTTCCAGATTCAAAAATATTCCCATCCACACGTAGCGTATTCAAATCGAATTTGCCCGTCCACACGTACCCGAAAAGTGTCCGGATTCACTCTAGTACTGAGGACTCCTCTAGGAAAAAAAGGTAATTAAGCATGCGTCATGAATCCCCCGGCAAACCAAGCTACCTTCTTAGGCTCGCCTCTGGACTCCCTCAAGCTTGTCAATGTTCTTACGTGAAAACGGGGACCATACCACAGAGCAGTATTCAAGGTTAGACCTTACTAAAGAACAGTAGAGGGTTAGGGTTAGGGTCCTTAGGGTAAAAAATCATTTAGGTTTTTACAAGTTCTTTTAATCAATCCCAGCATCCTAATTGCCTTGACAACAACACAGTTCACATGGGAGTTCCACCTTAAGTGATTCTCAGTGATAACACCTAGATCCCTGAATTCGTCGACTTCCTCCAACTCTGTGTTGTTCAAGAAGAAATTTCAGGTAAATCGTTGTTTCTTCCGAGTCATTTTCATAGTTTGAGTCATGTAGCAGCTCTCGTAACGTATAACGTGATTGGTTCGCTACCCTAGCCAGAAACAAAAGGCTAAACAATTGAAACAATGACTTAAACTTAAAAACAATAGAAGCTGCTTACAATACCAAACAATAGCAGGTTACGAGAGCTGCTACACTACTGCATAATTTTGCATTTCTGAACATTGAACTCCATACCGTTCAAGTCAAGTCAATTTATTTAACGTCGGTAGTTCTTTTAGTTACGAAACTGGTATCAATGGAAGCCGACTGTGCGTCTTTTACCCCCCTCCCTCTGTCAGTGCTCCGATTCACGGATATTTAAAGCCATAGCTACATGGGTCAGAGGAAAGTGGAAACAGACGCTGAGGTTACCGAGAATCAAACTGGGGACCCCTTGCTCCGAAAGCCGCGCACTAGTCAATTGAGCTACGCCTGCAAATGTGGTTTTTGAGGAGAGGGAAAAAGCCTCTCGGAGCAGAGTAGAGAAACAACAAACTCAATACTGATTTAAATTTACAATCTCTAACAAACTTCACCTAAAAAACATGTGAGGTCAAGTGTAAATAATCTTTATGGTCTTTCCAACTTCGAAATAGTTTTTCAAAGCACTCTCAAAATTAGGTGAAAATTTAAATTTTTCCCTACATAGATAAATTGTTTCTTTATTGGGAAATGGAAACGCCGCCGGATTACGCTACAGAAAAAAAAAACAGAACATTTAACAGCAGTAACAGCAAATTACGCTACAAGAAAACTGAACATTTCAAAGCAGTAACAACAAATTGTCATGAATCTTCATTAATCATTGAAAAATCATGTTTTCTCAACCAACCACAGAATAAAATTGGATCATATGTGTTGCTGTTTCGCTCTAAGCCTAATATACAAATTGTTTGTGTTTAAGGTGACTGAACACAGCTTTTAAGCAGCACCAGAAACCCATAAGGGTTGAAACGTGTAACGCGCGTTCACAGCTTCCGAATATTCAGTGCGAACCGATTGGTTGAATGTTTCAGTGCTGAGTACCATATTTGGAAACCCCTCGCTCTTGTTGTTCCAAATATGGTACTTAGCAAATTGAATATTCAGAAGCTTGTTTCCCAGCACACAAGGGGCCGTTACACGTTTCAACCCTTATGGGTTTCTGGCAGCACCTATACTGAAATTTCTGCCATATTCATCAGTGCTTTTTTTGCCTGGAAGCTCAAACCTGGTCACTCATAACTGCTACCACGAAGGTTTATACTTTAGACATTTAATGGGCTCTGCAGGCTGTTATCATGGTAAGACATCTAGATTGAAATAAGGTCTACGTTACAGAGACTAACACATACCGTGCATTTTACCTTTCGACACACCCATCCGAAAAATTGGTTTTTGCCCTGAGCGGCACTCGAACCCACGTCTCCCTGATTACTAGTCGGGCATGATAAACCACTACACCATCAAGGCCACCACGCTGGCAAAGCAGCAGATTAATGGGGCGACCTAGCAGTGTGGGGATCCCTAGGGCCCAACTTTTCTGCACTTGAGTGTATATCCTTGCCTCTATAACCCCAGACAGGGCTTACAACACATGAAAGTGAGAGGTTTCGAAGCAATGAAAGGTATAGACTACGTTACAGAGACTAACAGATACCGTGCATTTTACCTTTCGACACACCCATCCGAAAAATTGGTTTTTGCCCTGAGCGGGACTCGAACCCACGTCTCCCTGATTACCAGTCGGGCATGCTAAGCCACTACACCATTAAGGCCACAACGCTGGCAACGCAGCAGATTAATGGGGCGACCTAGCAGCGTGGGGATCCCTAGGGCCCAACTTTTCTTCACTTGAGTGTATATCCTTGCCTCTATAACAACAGACAGGGATTAGAACATATGAAAGTGAGAGATTTCGAGGCAATGAAAGGTATAGACTACGTAACAGGGACTAACACATACCGTGCATTTTACCTTTCGACACAAAAAACCAACAAATACCAATTTTTCGGATGGGTGTGTCAAAAGGCAAAATGCACGGTATGTGTTAGTCTGTGTAACGAAGTCTATACCTTTCATTGCCTCGAAATCTCTCAATTTCATGTGTTGTAAGCCCTGTCTGGGGTTATAGAGGCAGGGATATACACTCAAGTGAAGAAAAGTTGGGCCCTAGGGATCCCCACGCTGCTAGGTCGCCCCATTAATGTGCTGCGTTGCCAGCGTGGTGGCCTTGATGGTGTAGTGGCTTAGCATGCCCGACTAGTAATCAGGGAGACGCAAGTTCGAGTCCCGCTCAGGGCAAAAACCAATTTTTTGGATGGGTGTGTCGAAAGGTAAAATGCACGGTATGTGTTAGTTTCTGTAACGTAGTCGATACCTTTAATTGCCTCGAAATCTCTCACTTTCATGTGTTCTAAGCCCTGTCCGGGGTTATAGAGGCAAGGATATACACTCAAGTGAAGAAAAGTTGGGCCTTAGGGATCCCCACGGTGCTAGCTGGCCACATTAATCTGCTGCGTTGCCAGCGTGGTGGCCCTGATGGTGTAGTGGCTTAGAATGCCCGACTAGTAATCAGGGAGACGTAGGTTCGAGTCCCGCTCAGGGCAAACACCAATTTTTCGGATGGGTGTGTCGAACGGTAAAATGCACGGTATGTGTTAGTCTCTGTAACGTACTCTATCCCTTTCATTGCCTCGAAACCTCTCACTTTCCTGTGTTGTAAGCCCTGTTTGGGGTTATAGAGGCAAGGATATACACTCAAGTGAAGAAAAGTTGGGCCCTAGGGATCCCCACGCTGCTAGGTCGCCCCATTAATCTGCTGCGTTGCCAGCGTGCTGGCCTTGATGGTATAGTGGCTTAGCATGCCCGACTAGTAATCAGAGAGACGTGGGTTCGAGTCCCGCTCAGGGCAAACACCAATTTTTCGCATGGGTGTGTCGAAAGGTAAAATGCACGGTATGTGTTAGTCTCTGTAACGTAGTCTATACCTTTCATTGCCTCGAAACCTCTCACTTTCATTTGTTCTAAGCCCTGTCTGGGGTTATAGAGGCAAGGATATACACTCAAGTGAAGAAAAGTTGGGCCCTACGGATCCCCATGCTGCTAGGTCGCCCCATTAATCTGCTGCGTTGCCAGCGTGGTGGCCTTGATGGTGTAGTGGCTTAGCATGCCCGACTAGTAATCAGGGAGACGTAGGTTCGAGTCCCGCTCAGGGCGAAAACCAATTATTCTGTTGGGTGTGTCGAAAGGTAAAAGGCACGGTATGTGTTAGTCTCTCTAACGTAGTCTATACCTTTCATTGCCTCGAAATCTCTCACGTTCATGTGTTCTAAGCCCTGTATGGGGTTATAGAGGCAAGTATATACACTAAAGTGAAGAAAAGTTGGGCCCTAGGGATCCCCACGCTGCTAGGTCGCCCCATTAATCTGCTGCGTTGCCAGCGTGGTGGCCTTGATGGTGTAGTGGCTGAGCATGCCCGACTAGTAATAAAGGAGACGTGGGTTCGAGTCCCGCTCAGGGCAAAAACCAATTTTTTGGATGGGTGTGTCGAAAGGTAAAATGCACGGTATGTGTTAGTCTCTGTAACGTAGTCTATACCTTTCATTGCCTCGAAACCTCTCACTTTCATGTGTTCTAAGCCCTGTCTGGGGTTCTAGAGGCAACGATATACACTCAAGTGAAGAAAGGTTGGGCACTAGGGATCCCCACGCTGCTAGGTCACCCATTAATCTGCTGCGTTGCCAGCGTGGTGGCCTTGATGGTGTAGTGGCTGAGCATGCCGGACTAGTAATCAGGGAGACGTGGGTTCGAGTCCCGCTCAGGGCAAACACCAATTTTTAAGATTGGTGTCTTGAAAGGTAAAATGCACGGTATGTGTTAGTCTCTGTAACTCGTAGTCTATACCTTTCATTGCCTCGAAACCTCTCACTTTCATGTGTTCTAAGCCCTGTCTGGGGTTATAGAGGCAAGTATATACACTCAAGAGAAGAAAAGTTGGGCACTAGGATTCCCCACGCTGCTAGGTCGCCCCATTAATGTGCTGCGTTGCCAGCGTGGTGGCCTTGATGGTGTAGTGGCTTAGCATGCCCGTCTAGTAATCAGGGAGACGTGGGTTCGAGTCCCGCTCAGGGCAAAAACCAATTTTCTCGATGGGTGTGTCGAAAGGTAAAATGCACGGTTTGTGTTAGTTTCTGTAACGTAGTCTATACCTTTTATTGCCTCGAAACCTCTCACTTTCATGTGTTCTAAGCCCTGTGTGGGGTTCTAGAGGCAACGATATACACTCAAGTGAAGAAAGGTTGGGCACTAGGGATCCCCACGCTGCTAGGTCACCCATTAATCTGCTGCGTTGCCAGCGTGGTGGCCTTGATGGTGTAGTGGCTGAGCATGCCCGACTAGTAATCAGGGAGACGTGGGTTCGAGTCCCGCTCAGGGCAAACACCAATTTTTAAGATTGGTGTCTTGAAAGGTAAAATGCACGGTATGTGTTAGTCTCTGTAACTCGTAGTCTATACCTTTCATTGCCTCGAAACCTCTCACTTTCATGTGTTCTAAGCCCTGTCTGGGGTTATAGAGGCAAGTATATACACTCAAGAGAAGAAAAGTTGGGCACTAGGATTCCCCACGCTGCTAGGTCGCCCCATTAATGTGCTGCGTTGCCAGCGTGGTGGCCTTGATGGTGTAGTGGCTTAGCATGCCCGTCTAGTAATCAGGGAGACGTGAGTTCGAGTCCCGCTCAGGGCAAAAACCAATTTTCTCGATGGGTGTGTCGAAAGGTAAAATGCACGGTTTGTGTTAGTCTCTGTAACGTAGTCTATACGTTTTATTGCCTCGAAACCTCTCACTTTCATGTGTTCTAAGCCCTCTCTGTTGTTATAGAGGCAAGAATATACAATCAAGTGAAAAAAAGTTGGGCCCTAGGGATCCTCACGCTGCTAGGTCGCCCATTAATGTGCTGCGTTGCCAGCGTGGTGGCCTTGATGGTGTAGTGGCTTAGCATGCCCGTCTAGTAATCAGGGAGACGTGGGTTCGAGTCCCGCTCAGGGCAAAAACCAATTTTTTCGATGGGTGTGTCGAAAGGGTAAAATGCACGGTATGTGTTAGTTTCTGTAACGTAGTCTATACCTTTTATTGCCTCGAGATCTCTCACTTTCATGTGTTCTAAGCTATGTCTGGGGTTATAGAGACAAGGATATACACTCAAGTGAAGAAAAGTTGGGCCCTAGGGATCCCCACACTGCTAGGTCGCCCCATTAATCTGCTGCGTTGCCAGGGTGGTGGCCTTGATGGTGTAGTGGTTAGGATGCCCGACTAGTAATCAGGGAGACGTGGGTTCGAGTCCCGCTCAGGGCAAAAACCAATTTTTCCGATGGGTGTGTCGAATAGTAAAATGCACGGTATGTGTTAGTCTCTGTAACGTAGTCTATACCTTTCATTGCCTTGAAACCTCTCACTTTCATGTGTTCTAAGCCCTGTCTGGGGTTATAGAGGCAAGGATATACACTCAAGTGAAGAAAAGTTGGGCCCTAGCGATCACCACGCTGCTAGGTCGCCCCATTAATCTGCTGCGTTGCCAGCGTGGTGGCATTGATGGTGTAGTGGCTTAGCATGCCCGACTAGTAATCAGGGAGACGTGGGTTCGAGTCCCGCTCAGGGCAAACACCAATTTTTTGAATGGGTGTTTCGAAAGGTAAAATGCACGGTATGTGTTAGTCTCTGTAACGTAGTCTATACCTTTCATTGCCTCGAAACTTCTCACTTTCATGTGTTCTAAGCTATGTCTGGGGTTATAGAGGCAAGGATATACACTCAAGTGAAGAAGAGTTGGGCACTAGGGATCCCCACGCTGCTAGGTCGCCCCATTAATCTGCTACGTTGCCAGCGTGGTGGCCTTGATGGTGTAGTGGCTTAGCATGCCCGACTAGTAATCAGGGAGACGTGGGTTCGAGTCCCGCTCAGGGCAAACACCAATTTTTCGCATGGGTGTGTCGAAAGGTAAAATGCACGGTATGTGTTAGTCTCTGTAACGTAGTCTATACCTTTTATTGCCTCGAAACCTCTCACTTTCATGTGTTCTAAGCCCTCTCTGTTGTTATAGAGGCAAGGATATACACTCAAGTGAAGAAAAGTTGGGCCCTAGGGATCCCCATGCTGCTAGGTCGCCCCATTAATCTGCTGCGTTGCCAGCGTGGTGGCCTTGATGGTGTAGTGGCTTAGCATGCCCGACTAGTAATCAGGGAGACGTGGGTTCGAGTCCCGCTCAGGGCAAACACCAATTTTTCGGATGGGTGTGTTGAAAGGTAAAATGCACGGTATGTGTTAGTCTGTAACGTAGTCTATACCTTCCATTGCCTCGAAATCTCTCACTTTCATGTGAAATAAGGTCTGAAGGATGCTTATTTATGCAAAATTCACTCATTAACATTTTTGAAGCATTTGTCTGCTTAAAATTATGGAAATAAAGTAAGCTTAACAGCCGTTATTATAGCATTTTAATAAAACCATTTTTCATGATTCGCTTATACCTGCTTTGTTTTTTTTTTCGGTTTTCCCAAATTTTTGTCAGTCAAATTTCTGATTTCCTTTTATGACCGACTCATTTGCAGTCCAGACTATTTTAATTCCATATTTCTGCAAACTCTAATGACAGGTTTGCGAGAAATTTGGTAAACAGCCAACAAGCTGCTGGTCTCTAGTTCTTGAGGGAATGCGCTTGCGCAGCATTTTTCTGGGTTCAGAGGGAGACCTCTTTCCGCGTATGTGGTGGAGGATGTGGATTTGTCTTTGGCATGATTCCGGCGTACTCCAGCCACGCGTCAGGTTGCTTGTTTGGATATAAGGCTTTTTCAAACTTTTTTTTTCCCCTGGGTGGTTGTTTAAAAAAAATTTATTCCTGTTAAACACTACGCTTCATACATAGAGAATATACTTGAGATGCAGAACACGAATTTACAAAGAGGTAGTTACTGAATAACAAGTGCGGTAATAATCATGTAGTGATCTACTTGCAGTCATGATCTCTTTAAGAATTTCAACTTTTTTCTTAGATACGGAAAAGTACGCTTTTAAAATTCAGTTTGTTCCCGCGGAGGCATGCGCAGAAAATGCAATATTTGGCGGTTAGTGAACAGTAGTTTAGTTATTCGCCAAGCCTTTGTCCTGCCATGCCAGCCGTAAAGTATGTGGCTTGTGGGTAAATTAGTTTTCGCTTGTTCCGTTGTGCCACCAATTTTGGAACAAAGACAAAAACCAGACGTAATAACGCAACTGGTTACAATGTAGTGTAGCGTCTGTTCCTCGGTGTTGCGTTAAGTCACATGTAGCTTTTTTCTACGAGACCATCAGGATGAAGGGTAGCCCGGGTGGGCAGTATATTAGGGATCACTTTGTATTTAAACATTGTTTTCACTTCTATTGTGACTAAAAAAGGCATGAGATAAACTTTTTGAGTATCTTAGCTTGGTTTCAGCCGCTGCGGTAGGAGTAACAAACACGCTCTTAAAAACAGAGGAGTCAATGCATCTGGTGGACAAAATGATGACGTTTTGTGATCAACAGTCCAAGTATGGCTGGGATTGCAGAAGGAAGATCATAGTACTTTGTAAAAGAAACATTAAAATAGAATTTCCATGTGAAATCATGCAATTCTGGTGTTCTCTCGATATACCTTAAGGGCTTATCTGCTGTAGAGACATTGGCACTCAAAGATCTTATCCTTAGTGATTAAAGTCATGCTGATAGTGTCATTTTCTGGCTAAAGAGGACAGACTGTTCATATGCTAAATTTAGCAAACACGCATTTGTCCTCTGACCGTTGAACGTCCCATTTGACATCATTGTTAAAACAAAGCAGACCGCTGTTACCTTATTTGCTTATGAAGATTCACGATCGTGTGTAGTTTCCATTCTCAGAGAATACATAACGGGAACAGGATTTTTAAAGTGCCACTATGATCAAATTTCTAACTCTTGATTTTTTAGGTGTATCACAAAGATTTCTACGAAAGAATGAAAATGCCGTTTGAAAAATGTGTAAAATATTTAAATGAGATGACTGAAGATGTCAAACACTCAACCCAATGTTACATCAAGTATATAAATAGAGCTATCTTCGCCAATTTGCAGCGCAGACCATTAAAACTTGGTAGGCTAATAGTTCTACAGACAACACACCTACGGCTATAAAACATTTTGTTCCCATGGCAACTCACTCTTTTCCAGTCCCCACCCACTTGATTTCAATATGTAGTGATTTTCAGCTCGAAAAACGTTAAACAAGGCCACAAACTGAAGCTAACATATTTATACGCTTGTTGGATCATGTATTTGAGGCACAATTTGCATTTGCAAATATGAAAATAGAACGCCAAAGGTGACCAGAAATGCCTTTAATCACAGCTTCAGACAAAATGCTTATACCAAGCCTCACAGGCGATTCCGAGAGAAGCACTTGTCAACGATTTTCTTAAATCCTCTGGCATCGATACAATGTTTAAGCCCCACATCACTAGAGCTGCTGCAGTATCCGCAGCCAGTAATGCCTCATTTTCGGTAGATGAAATATTGAAAACAGCAGGTTGGTCTTCAGAATCCAACTTTTTCCGGGTTTATTTAAAGCCTGTACTTTAGAAGCCACTATTTGCGCCTTGTCTGCAATTGACAACTGAGACTGCAGTAGAGTGCACGTGTAATGCGGCTCACAGGAAAACAAAAGTATGGTTAGAGCCGGATGTGTGGTTTTTCTTCTCTTACTGCACGTGACTTGCTTTGAAAGCTAATGGGATCTCCAGGCATGGTAACGAGGTCCCTTTTTGTTCTTTCATTCTTAGGTGTTCAGGACTTCTTGCCTTTCACGATTACGTGATTGCGTGAAATTGGCTTGAAATCACGCGCCATCGCGTAATTTGCTCATTCCTCTCTAACTCAATTTTGCACTTTATTTGAAAAGTGTACAGATATTAGCGATATATTTTCATAAGAAAACTCTTTGAAAACCGTTTAAAACACACCATTAACTGATATGCAGGTCGATTTATCATTGCTTTAAAAATAAGCGATCATGCATAGGGTGCACAGGGATTCTCGAACTGGTTTCAAATGTAAAGCACTTGGAAGATGGCTCATGAAAACGGGCTAATTGTAGTCCGTGATATATGTGTTACGAGACAGATTTTGCAGGCACAGCTTCAGTGGTTTATCTTCATCATTCTGTTGTGGAATATCAGCACTCTGCCGTTTCCGGCAACCACCTCTCTCATTAAACGCCTAATGCTGTTTAAATATGCTTTTGCTGAGCTGTGATTGGTTAATCAATACATTTTCTTCAAAGAATAAAGGACAATAAGGTGACAGCCTGGGTGTATGATTACGTACCCCGTGCGTTGCAACTGAACTGGTCGAATAAGTCAGTGTCACAAAATGTTACAAGGTTCTCCTGAGTAAAGTACTTTCGAGAGTAAGCTTTCGGTGCTAAATACAGCTATGGCTGGTCAAACAGCTTGAAACGTTACACAAACGTGATCATAAAACTCTTAGCAACAAATGCGGAAAAGCTAATGGTAGATCCTTGCGGTAAACACTTCAGGCTAGGTAAATGCGAGTTAATTAAATTGTTGGATTAACCGATACACCAACCCGTGCGGGCTAACGGTGGGAAAGCTAACGCTCCAGATAATTACGCTAAGATAACTAACATGGTCAGTCTTACAAACTTATCAGAATAGCCGCTAAAACGGTCCTCGTGTTTTGAACAACATCGGCGAAAATTCGGCTTTCGTCTAATGCATTCAATGCTTTGTTTATAGTGGAAGTGCACTTAGCTATCAAGCTAGTTTACAGACACCTCACTTATAATAATCTAAAAGAAACTATTTCAACTTAACAGAAACAGTACTGTACTGTATATAATGTTTCTGTTAAGTTGTATGTTTCTGTATGTTGGAGATCTCTGCCTCCATTTTCTGGAAAGACTCTAAGGTCACATTCCAATTTGTAAAAGTTCAGTCTCGAAGGTTTTAATAAGTAAAGAAATTAAAGAGGCCATTGATGCATGGAATAAGAAACAAATCCAAGAAGGATGTCAGTAGGTTTTCCATCTATCCGAGGCCTCACATACTAGTGGACTGTGCAAGAGGCTAATCCGAAGCACTAGAACAGCCTTGCGAGCAATACTTAGAAACAGCGAGGTGGATTAGGAAGTCCTGGTTATTGTCCTTACTGAAGTTGAAGCGAATCTTAATTCCCAACCTCTCTCTACTGCCTCTGATGACCCTGATGATCAGGAACCATTGACACCGAACTATCTAATCTGTTGAGATTTAATTTCAATAGCTGTAAGTCACTTATTTAAGTAACTGAAACAAATCTCTGTGCAGTTACTAGGGCATACCTATATGAATGTTTCAGTGACATTTTTTTTTTTATGGAGGAAAAAAGAACTTACAGCCTCTGTAGATTTGTGAGTCCTGCAAAGATGTTTTCTGGAAGTTGAGTTATTGTATTTTTCTGAAGATATCTAGAAATGAATGTATGGAAAGCATGTATAAGAAACCTTCTGCCAAGCTTAGTTAAGGTACGGGGAACGTCAAATCAAAGAAAAACTGGAAAACATTACATTTGCAACTTTTAAAGAAAACAATTAGACCTTTTCTTAAATAGCATTTTTACAGTCCTCAGCTTAATGACCAGGCCTTAAAATGGTATTCAGGCTGGAATTGACCTTTTTATAATTCAAACCTGCTTGCTTTTCCTTTGTTAATGCTGTTGTTCTCATTATAATTAGTAGGAATTTACATGAAGTGAAGATTTTTTTTAAATTTATCAAAATAAGGTCAACTCTAGCCTCTCTTTCATAAAAAGGTCAGGTAAATATGCACACAACTGTAAATGGTCAACTTCGTTTCCAGGCTACTCTCTCTTCCTCGCTGGAGAAAGTATCCTGGTTGCGGTTGGTCACGAGTCGCTAGATTTTGCAGATTCCACAAAGAGAATTGACGGGACAGGAACGATGATTAAATTTTTGTCTCCACTAAACTTATCTACTGAGCCCAGTAGGAAGTGGAAATTAAACATCACTTGGAGCAAGAATGTCTGTTTATCTAAAACAAACTCAAAAAAAGATATGTGAGTCCTCTGTGCCCGTGGACATCAGTTCGCGTCGGTTGCAGAAAAAAATTACTGGATGTCTACTTAAAACGTGAGCGCCATTTAGTAAAGAAAAACAATTGGATTCTCCTTCCCCAAGATAGAACTGAATTTTCACTGTGGATACAACTAAGTCGCGGGGACCCACCATCGGTGCAGATTTGATATTTATTCAAAGACACGTGACCAGCCGCAACCAGTTTGTCGAGCGAGAAAGAGAGAGGACCCTGGAAACGAGGATGTAAAATGATCTATTTGTAAATGAAATGCCAGAGAGTCTGAGAAAATACCCTCTTTATTTTCCGATTTCATACGTACTGCTTGAGCAACTGCATGTTAATAAATTCATGTGGCCTTAAAATTAAGATGGACTCATTAGGAGTTCAATACACGGTATAAAATTATATGTGACTAGGTAAAATAAGATCAAAGAAAAATGGCATAATTTGCCGCGCAATTTGCTATGAATACTGCGCTATTTCCCGAATTTTTCTCGTGAAACATCAGAAGTACTGGGTGTAGGCACTATTTCTGGCCCCACCTTTGCCGAACATGGATTTAATTCACTGCGGTTTATTCGTTAATGACATAAATAGCCACAACGGTTTTTGTAGTTGTCCTTTTTTACCGGATTTCGATGTCTTAGCAAACCACTGTGAGATCACTTGCAAAGTGCACAGCTTTCATTATTGATCAACACCTGGGAGAAATATCGACATAAATAAAATTATTACTCGAACGTACCCGCTATTTAAGAATTCCTTCGATATCTTGAAATTCCCAATACTTGAAAAGTGACGACTGTTTGTGTCAATAGTGGTCAACTTATTTATTATTGTTGTTATTATTAATTAAATGTGTTTCTTCATCACAAAAACGAGGACGCCACGCAAGATCAAATAAGAGGTTACTTTGTACCAAAAATGAAAACAAAAAAATGTAGTGGAATGCCAAGGTTCCGACCAAATGCAATTGCATTGAAGAGTTAGAAGAGTTATCAGTTACTGATGAGATTTAATTTAAGCAGCTATGAGTGACTTTCTAAGTAACTCAAACAAATCTCTATGCAGTGACCAGGTGCATATCTTTATATATTGTTGACTGTTTATATGGAGCAATAAACTTGCAGATCGTGAAGATTTGTGAGTCATCTTTTCTGGGAGTTGAGTTATTTCATTATTATGAAGATATATCATATGACTACCTCCGCGAGTGGGCAAGATAAACCAAATCCTGCGCTGACATTGGCTACCCGAGCGAGCAAGATGGAGCTCTCTTGCCCGCTCGGGGTTTCTCAATTGGTCCCGCAAGATCAAAGATCATTTTTTAGTGTTTTATCGCATATTATAAATCCTGACCAAGCTTGTCCGGTCAAGATGGCTGGATAATGGCCAATATCCAGCCATCTTGACCTTTTGCTTTAGTTGGTCAATAACATGAAAGTATGAAAAGAAATTCATAAGGAACCTACTGCAAAGCTAAGTAAAGGTAGGTGGAACGTCAAATCAAAGAGAAAACACAGGTCTCGTGTTGAGGTTGCCTATTTACCGAGTTAGGATTTCGAGTTGGATTTCGAGTTGGATTTCGAGTTGGATTTCGAGTTGGATTTTCGAGTTGGATTTTCGAGTTGGATTTTCGAGTTGGATTTCGAGTTGGATTTTCGAGTTAGGATTTCGAGTTGGATTTTCGAGTTAGGATTTCGAGTTGGATTTTCGAGTTGGATTTTCGAGTTGGATTTTCGAGTTGGATTTTCGAGTTAGGATTTCGAGTTGGATTTTCGAGTTGGATTTTCGAGTTAGGATTTTTTGGCGGGATTTTTTTGGCGGGTTTTTTTTTCGGGTGGGGTTTCCAATAAATTTTCAGTGGTTTTACACAACGTACTTTGTTAGTGGTGTTGCACATCGTCTGGCGAGGTCTT
>OX421458.1:18131899-18156899 GCA_949126865.1 Montipora capitata | reverse complement strand
TACTTGTTTCTCTCCAATAGTGTTTCCCACTTATCGGGCTTGTGCTCTTTAGCATAGAGATTTTCTTCCTTGATGGGCTTGTATTCATCGTTGGCGTGATGCTCTCCTTGAAACTGCTATACACGTCGGACTGATCATCCTCTCCTCTGTCCTCCACTCCTAACACATCTAAGCTGTAGAGCTCCTCGTATTCGCTAGCCTCCTTGATGTACATACTTTTGTCGTCTGCGTACTCCTCTCCTACGTGTATGATCCATCCTAACGTCGTGCCCTCTACTATGGGGTCCTCGGGACGTCCCTTGAATGTTTGTTCGGTTCGTATTTTGCAGTAGGTGTTGTGACCCAAGATCACGTTTATAGGGTGCTCTTCATTCGCTGTCGTGTAAAATTGTTTGTACCCGGCTTGTTCTTATTTTGTCTTCAACTCCCTAACAGTCGGTCTTCTCACGGTTGTGAAATCCTCCATCTTACTCCCAGTGATTTCTACGTGCTCACTCGTTCTGTTATCCAAAGAATCAAGTCTCACTTCAAATATGGGCATGGCCTGTTTCTGGACACCTTTAATAGTGACAAATTGGCGCGACTCATGGCGTTTAGGCTTCAGATTTAGCTGCTTGATTACTTCTTTCGATATGAAGTTTCTTCCAGAGGCCGTGTCCAAGTTGGCTCACAAGATGACTCCTTGAATCTTCAGCGGAATGATGTCTGGTAACGATCGATCTTCTGAGCCAGGGTTGTATGCGGTGAACACCGTGCCATCAATCAGTATAGGCAAGAGGGGGCTCTAGGCTCGCAGCCATTTTCCCTTTTTCCCTTTGTGTACCAGTGCCGTTCCCTTCTACGTAAGAGCCCACTGTCAGCGGAAGAGTCATCAGTCTTGTTTCTTTGGAGCCATTTTTGCAAATTGTCGATCAGTTCTTTCATGTCCCATTCTTCCCAGTTATTGTCAACTCTAACTAGGTCAGGTTTTGCTTGGGGTAGTTTCTTAAGTGTCGTCATCACGAACGCTCTCAACATGTCCTCCTCCCCCGGGATTTGCAAGGCGTTGAAATTTTTGCTTAATCTTTCATAGAAATCGCTTACTTTATCGTAACTGTTTCCTATGACTGGCGTCAAGTTTATAATTTCGTCCATGTGGGCATTTACTACAAGCGTAGTTTGCCCGTATTCTTTTTCTAATCTTTCCCATGCCGTTTTGTAGCCCAAAGCACTGGGTTTAAGGTTAGATATTCTTTCTCTTACCTTGGGGATGACCATCTCAAGCAAGTAGCCAAATTTCTCTTCGTCTGAAACCGGTCGGCTTTGTACTTGCAGGATGAACATATTCTCAAATCGGACCCAATCTGATGATGTGCCCTTGAAGGGTGTGATCCTTAAATAGACCGTTTAATGAAAACTGCTCTTTTGCAGTGTTTCCAGCAGTTTTCCAGTGAAAACAGGAAAAACGTTTATCATACCAAAATTATAAAAAAATTGGAAATTACAGTGACATTGCAAAATGGGTAGTGACTGAGGTACTTAAGCTACAATCGGCGACAAAATTAGTTGAGACAGTTGCCAACAGAGCACACTGGCAACGACACATTCATTGTTTGCAAAGGAAACTTGTCCAGAAAGTACGTTTCCGGGATACCCCTTCCTCCCCCACCCTAATCAATGTTGTACCGCTGTCGACAAGGCTCGTAGAAAACAGAAAAACACAACATTGTCCCGGGGGTGCGGGGGAGGGGGCCATTTGCGCCGCCGAGCTTGAAATCGATTCTAAAGGATAAGAGTGTCTCAACAATTTTGACGCCGATTGTAGGTATAGCATGTGAATAGTCATTCTAGGTCGACACCGTTTACCCTCAGTTTTCGAGATTTGGACTTGTAGAACTTTTTGTAGGATGGTTTCTTCATTTCTCTAGCTGGCCCATGCCTCTTACCCAGAGCGGACAGTGTTTGTGCGGCCTCAGTTTTTAGCCTCATTTCTTATCTTTGGGCGGCTTCTTACGTATTAGTCTTCTAGAGGTTACGATTGCCAATTCAGTGCTTCCTGTGGGTTTCCTTACAGCGTAGTCAAGTTTACAACTTTACACCAATGCTCAAGTGTTGACCCATTCTAGGCCCAACTTGTAGTTAAGCTTCATTTATGCTTTTCATTTTACACATCATCTGTTAGATACCTTTAAACCCCGAAGTGTTTGTGGCACTGCGTTTGGTTCGGGGAATACGTTTCCATTTTTCCCACACTATTTTTTCTTTTTTTTGTATCCAGCAATGCCACTAGATTTCTATTTTCCTTGCTGTATTTTGTTTGAAACACGACTGTCGTATTCAATTTATGTTCGCCAATAGTTGTGGCTTTCATTCAATATTCACGCTCGTAATGTTACGACAGTGTGCGGCCGAGGCTTCCAAAATAAACCTAATGATATATTTCTCTTGCTTCTGTTGCGTGGTGAAGCTGAAATAAATGTGTCAGTCCTACGTGCCCGTAAATATCAGTTCGCGTTGGTTGCAGAAATAAAATACTGGATGTCTACTTAGAACGTGAGCTCCACTTGGCAAAGAAAAAAAAAAATTGGATTCTCCCTCCCCAAGATAGAACTGAACTTAAGTGTTAATAAAATAAAGTGTGGGATTCACCATAAGTGTGGATTTGATTTTTGTACAAAGACACTTGACTAGCCGCAACCAATCACTTTCTCGAGCGAGGAAGCGAGAAGACACTGGAAACGAGGATGTAAAATGGTATTTTTCTAAATTAAATGCCAGAGAGTCTGAGAAAACACCCTCCGCATTTTCCAATTTCATAATTACTACTTGAGCAACTACATTTTAATACTTTAATTTGGCATTAAAATTAAGATCGACTTATTAGGCTCTCAATACACCGTATGAAAATAAATATAATTATATGTGACTAGGTAAAATAATATCAAAGAAAAATCGCGTCATCCGTCACGCAATTTGCTAAATTTGCTATCAGTGCTGCGCTATTTCCCCATTTTTTCTCGTGAAACATCAGAAGTCCTGGGTGTAGGCACTATTTCTGGCCCCGCCTTTGCTCAAAATGACTTTAATTAACTGCGGTTAGTGAATTTATCTTTCGTAACAAAATCGAACTCCCTATTCTCTAGTCCGTGAAGACCGAAACAGTGATGCTGTTCTTACATCAAGGAGGGCAAGTGCAAGTACCAACAACTGAGCGAATTGACCTGTTGCGATGATCATGAAAGTTTATGGCTTTATTTGAGACCAAACCGTATCCCTCGAGGCTTCTCCTGCATAGTTGCTGCCGTAATCTACCATCCCCAAAAGGCAAACGATATATCAATTCGTAATTTTCTGTTTCAATCGCTTGCCCTGGTTGAGTCTAAATATTTAAACTATGGTTTTTTAACAGCTGGCGATTTTAACCCATTGGACATTAACCATTTGTTGAGACATTTTCACCTGAGACAAAACGTTACGGCGTCTCCTCGCAAGGATGCTACGTTAGACCTTGTGCTAACGAACGTGCATGAATTTTACACTTCACCACTGGCCTTCCCACCGTTTGGTCTCTCAGACCACAGCACTGTGGTAGCTTCTCCGACGTCTGAGAAGGATAACCCAACACCGGTACCAAGAGAGTAGTTACTAGGCGCGATCAACGGCCAAGTTGTGAGGCAGCGATGGAGAGATATCGAAACAGGATTGATTGGCCATAGTTGTTCGCTTCGCTTGGGAGCTGCGAGGATAAGTGGGCCATATTTCAGCAAGATATCCTCACCAGAATGCCTTCAAAGAAAATGCGCGTGTGCTAAGCCGACGCGCCATGGATCACCCCGAGACTAACGAACTTGATCCGGAAAAACATAATGCCTTTACCAGCTACGCTACGAATTCGACTGTGTTCAAATATTACAATAATTTAGTAAACTGGGAGAGGAAAACTTGTAGAGAGAGGTACTATAAGTCCAGGATACAACATCTAAAGGATAAAGATCTTAAGGACGGTGACTACTATTGTTACTGCGCATACGTTCTGCGCATCTCGAGATACTCGGATTTCCTATGATGCTCACTAACACAGGGATATTTTTGCGCGGTTTAAAACTATCCGGAGAAAGTAGATCTTAGTAAGTACTCGTGGCATCCAAAAAGAAAACTGGGGGTAACCATGCATTTTTGAGAGATAATTATGCTTTAATTTGAGAAAAAACGCCATACGTTGCTTTGTATTTTAAAGCTTTTTACAAATATTGTTCATGAATTATCTTTGAAAAATGCGTGGTTACCCACAATTTTCTTTTTGAATTTCAATGACACTGTTACGAAAAATAGTATTGCGTGACTAGCGTTACTGTCTAGACGCTTCGCGAGAGTTTGTAGATTGTTTATTTTTAGGTTCGTGCGTAAGCGTTTCTAAATCGGTGTGTTTTGTAATCTTTCTATAACTAGATTGATTACTATTTTAGAGAGTTCTAGAAGCTTATTGTAAGAGTATATAAGTAGACGAGTACAAGCGGAGTTTTTTAACTAGTTTTTCACAAGCGAAGAGAGTTGGCGGTAGACGTGTTTATTCAAGTGTGACAGAAGCAGTGTTTATTCAAGGTGGCGGTGGCCGTGTAAGTTTATTGAGTACGTGTTGGTCAGAGTTTTACTTCGTGGAAACTACGTTCATTTTGGAATAAATCTTCTTGTTGTTGTTCCGACAACCCTGCGTTCAGTTTAGTTTGCAAACTACCTTTCCTCAAAACGTTCGAGCTCGTAACAGACACTTGTTAAGATCTACATTTCTTGCATAGTCATAAACCGGGGTAAAAATATCTTTAATTAGTAGGCACCGTCCTTAAAAGATGGTGGGACGAAATGAAGGGTCTGAGTGGAGCCATGACCAAGATTGGCGATTTATGTAGTCAAATCAATGTGGATCACTTTTCAGACCTTTCCAAAGTGAAGCAGGCTAATTTCGTCAACTCAGCCTTCCTCGAACCTCTAGAAAAATATAAGTTGCCAGCTCCGCTTGAAAGTCTCCCTACAGAGGATATTCCAAAGATCCTATGTGCTTCTGAAAAACGCGTTAAAAGAGCGCTACTGAAAGTCAACGCCACTAAAGCTGCCACACCGCACATGATCCCGATCTCGGGGAGTACGCCGATATCTTGACCTTTCCGATTACGGAGATTCTATCTGTTTGCACAATGCCCATGTCTCACCCGTTCCGAAAAAGAAACCAGTTCTGGATATGAAGAAAGAACTAAGACCTATTTCTCTAACGCCTTCTATCTCTAAATTGCGGAAGGATTCTTGTGGACGACTATATTAAACGCTATTGATAGTAGTCAGTATGGGGCAGTCCCGAAATCGTCAAGTACTTTCGCTTTGATAAGCATGTTGCATAGGTGATCCCTGGAGACTGACGGAAACCGAGCGACTGCAAGAACTCTACTTTTCGATTATCTGAAGGCATTCGATCTAATAGATCATTCTATATTAATCAACAAGTTACGTAATTTAGCCGTACCTTTACTTTACTTTCATAGATTTCGTTGGTGATTTAATTAAAAGCCACATTGGTGGCCGAATAATGCCAACGTTTTTGTAGTTGTCTTTTTTTCCGGATTACGATGTCTTAGCAAACTGGTGAGATCACAAAATGCACAGCTTTCATTATTTATCAAGACCGAGGAGAAATATCGACATAAATAAAATCATTACTCGAAAGTTCCGGCTAATTAAGAATTCAATCGATATCTTGCCATTTCCAGTACTTGGAAAGTGACGGCTGTTTATGTCAGTAACGATCAACATGTTTCTTATTGTTGTTATTATTAATTAAATGCTTCTTTATGACAAAAATGGGGACGCCACGCAAGGTCAAATAAGAGGTCTAGGTTACGTTGTACCAAAAACAATGGGATGGTATTTAATTAAAGGCCAAGGTCCAAATACAAATTCATTGAGGAGTTGAAAGAATTATCAATTAGTGTTGGTATTTAATTTAGACAGCCATGAGTGATTTATTAAGTACCTGGTCACTGCATAGAGATTTGTGTGAGTTGCATGTCTATATATATTTTTGACAGTTTATTTTAAGCAATAAACTTACAGATCGTGAAGACATGAAAGTCATGAGAACATCTTTTCTGGGAGTTGAGTTGTTTTATTGCTTTGAAGATTTATTATATGACTAGATCCGTGAGCGGGTAAGATGGACCCAATCCCTTGTGATTGGCTACCCGAGCGGGCAAGATGGAGCTAATTTGCCCGCTTGGAATTTCTCGTTTTGGTCCCAAAAAATGTCATTTTTGGTGTTTTACCCCATATAATAAATCCTTTACTGACCAAGCTTGTTTGGTCAAGATGGCTGGACATTGGCCTCGTTGTTCTGCGTTCTGCGTGTCTATGGACCTCGACCATAAACACGCAGAAAAAAAAAAGGCCAATATCCAACCATCTTGACCTCACGCTTTAGTTGGTCAATAACATGAAAGCATGGAAAGTAATGTATAAGGAACCTTCTGCAAAGCTAAGTAAAGGTAGGTGGAACGTCAAATCAAAGAGAAACGCAGGACAATTTGCTACAACAAGTTGCAAAAATAGTGGAGACACTTCACCTTCTTGGGGCGTTATTAATTTCCCTATTATCTCTCACACTGCAGGCCCCCTCCCCCCCTTATCAATGTTGCTAGCAAGACAAAAAAGTGTTGGGAACTTAAGCAGTCAACATTGAAAGGGGGAGAGGGGAGAGGAAGTGGGAAAGGTTTAAATTCTAGATACGCCGAGTATTGGAAGTTAGAAAAGGTGCTTTTTAATGAAAGTGTCTCAACAATTTTGCAACTTGTTGTCTGAGTTGGTTGTCACTGTATTGGCGTACGGTCACTTTGTTTATTGGAACGGGAAGGCGTCTGTCGTTTGCGTTTAATATGGTGTTTCCAAAAAAAAAGGGTTTAATTCTCTGACCTGCTGTGAATGGAAAATGGCCAGCGATAAACTGGATTTTGGCGGGGTTTCAGTATGACGTAATTTGAAGGCATTTCAGTGCTTTCTGTGAGTCAAGTCGAACATACACATAATTTGGTACACGAAAAGGTGTGATTTCCATCCTTAGCGCTTTTTAAAGTACGCTAGAAACATCCTGGAACCGATTTCGAAATAATTTGCCTTAAACACCTATATTTCGGTCGACACATGACATCTAAAACACGCGCAACATGTACGAAATTAGCTGTTGTTTACGAATGAGAAAGAGACATAACCTCTCCTTTAACTGCGATCGCATGCCATTTAAAGGGAACATCCACTTTCCGAAAAATCAATTCTTAGCAAACATTGTTATACAAAGATACATTTTCATAGAAGTCCATTCGTAACATTACTTATTGCTTTCGGGCTAGTCTGCTGCCAGAGAAGGGATCGGTAACGCTTACTAGCAAGTCTTCTAAGTGACGTGTCGGGTACAGGCTAATTCCATGTTCTTTGGAATGACTGACTGAGCACAATGATCAAAAGAAAGCACCCGATTGTGTTAGATCCTTTGCGAGATTGGTTTTACAATGAGATACAAAAGTAAACAAATTAGTACCGGCTACACATTATGACATTTATATGAAACGGTCTACACGGTCTACCACAACTTTTTACTGAGAAAATAATATGATATCATATTTCTTGCTGTTGCGATGGTAGACCGTGCTTGGATGGTAGACCGTTGGTAAATGGAATAGACGATATGTACAGGATTTCTAACTGTGTGAACTTTATTACGAATCAGCTGGTAATGTATTGGATTGATTAGAAAAGAAAGTACTAGTTGAATTGTGCTGTTTCCTCGAAGATACGATTTTCAACTGTAACGCCACCATCCCGGTTGACGTCACCAAGAAACACAATAAATGGTATTGTGTTACATAATACGAGCCATGTGTAACTTTCGGAGATCAGATCTGCAGTGCAAAATACTTTGCTCGCTTTAGTATTTGGTTCGGAGTCTTCTGTTAGCGATGATAAGTCCAAAGACTCGAAAATCGATGCTACCGTATGTCAATAATTAATGTCCTTTCGTGTTTGGTACAATATGCTTTGCACCTCGCGTGCAAACTTCTGAAATGTTTCAGAGCTTATACGATATTTAATGATTGTTTCTTTAGTTCCTGCTTTTCTACGTTGAAACGTTTCCCTATAGGATTCAAATCCGGACTGGCAAAATTATTGCAATCAATCAGACAGTCTGAGTTGGTTGTCACTGTATTGGCGTACCGTCACTTTGTTTATTGGAACGGGAAGGCGTCTATCGTTTGCGTTTAATATGGTGTTTCCAAAAAAAAGGGTTTAATTCTCTGATCTGCTGTGAATGGAAAATGGCCAGCGATAAACTGGATTTTGGCGGGGTTTCGGTATGACGTAATTTGAAGGCATTTCAGTGCTTTCTGTGAGTCAAGTCGAACATACACATAATTTGGTACACGAAAAGGTGTGATTTCCATCCTTGGCGCTTTTTAAAGTACGCTAGAAACATCCTGGGACCGATTTCGAAATAATTTGCCTTAAACACCTATATTTCGGTCGACACATGACATCTAAAGCACGCGCAAACCATTAAGGCCCAGTAATACGGGCAACATTTTTCGTGCAACTTGTCGCGCAACAATGTTGCGTTGCAAGTTGAGATGGTAAAAGCGACGTCTACTTTCTGCAACACAAAAATTTGTTGAGCAAGAAGATGGTAATACACGCAACAAACCATCTCAACTTGCAATGAAACATTGTTGCGCGACAAGTTGCACGAAAGATGTTGCCCGTATTACTGGGCCTCACCAAGCGAAAATTCAAACAGGCAGACTCATCGCTCATTCATGACGCAATAAGCGCGCTTATGATATGATTATGAAGTCCGTATTCGAGGGCGCGCTCACCTCCGTCTGTCTACATTTCTTTACGTTCGCCAAACCGAATTCATCATAATTCCGTAAAAACAACACCATCAAGGTGAAATGCGAGCATTGTTGTTTTGTTTTGTTTTTTACCCTCACTCTCTTCCGCAAGTAAAGCAGTAAATCTGAATCTTTTTATCCGCCATAAAGGAAGAACGTGAATGTCTACCATGTTTTCGATTAGAGTTTGCACACGTAAATCAGTTTTGTATAAAGCAGCGACGTGAGTTGAGTGGACGGCAAGGGCGCAATATTGGGAAATTCATGCTTGTTTAATATGATAAGCAGCGATTAAGGGAACGCTAAAAACAAGAAGCATCGCTTTTCTTGCAACTCTCTCGTTTTATTAAGAAGACTGGCCTCGTGACAAAGCGACAATCTAATCGAAGGTTTTCTTTCCTTGTTCTCAACCGCTTAGTTATCTGGTGATCACTTTAGAGAGTGAAACTAAGATAATCATGCCCTGTTCATATGACGAGGGCGATTGCAATTTTTCTTTCTCTCCTGCTCTCCTTCTTTCCCTTTTTCCTTTCTTCGGCAATATGCGGAGAGCCTTTACCGAAGACTGATCGTGCAATTAAGTCTGATCAATGTGGCAATGTCATGCATTATAAATTGTTGTAAATTTGGGCTAATGGTTGTTGGGCATATTGCTTTTAGAATATTTGGTGGCTCCTAAAGGAGCCGTTGTGTTTTGGGTGACTAGACTTGATCACTGGCTGCTGGTGTACTTCGTCACGGCCTTGGTGCCTTCACTAACGGCGTGCTTTGCTAGTTCACCGGGAAGTAGAAGCCTGATGGCTGTTTGTATCTCGCGGGAACTGATGGTGGACTTCTTGTTATAAAGGAAAAGACGTGAGGACTCCACGGCCACCCGCTCGAAGATATCATTCACAAAAGAGTTCATGATCCCCATGGCTTTGCTGGAAATTCCGGTGTCGGGGTGAACCTGCTTTAACACCTTGTATATATAAATCGCATAGCTTTCCTTTCTCTTTCCTCGCTTCTTCTTCGAGACCTGATCCGTTCCGGACTTAGCCTTTCCGGTCCTCTTCTCGCCCTTTTTAGCGGCAGTTACTTTAGGCGCCATAATATCTCAGTTGCGTGCAATTGATAACGCAAGGGAGTACAATCACTATTTATAACGGAAACTTCAATGGGATCAATTTGTATGCGGACCGAGGTCGCAGTATTTTCGCTTGATCGGCGATCATACCGCTAAAAAAGAGGTATTTTGCATAACTTACGACGTTTGATTGGTGCATGCCGATCTGCTGAGTGCAGTCAGATCGGAATAAAATCCAGCCTTTCTTAGCCCAATGCAGTCAAATTAGATAAGCGCTCTGAAAGCTAAGTTTTATTTAAAAAGCAACATGTCCGGACGCGGCAAAGGCAAGGCTAAGGGCACTAAGTCCAAGTCTCGATCATCCCGAGCAGGTCTTCAATTTCCCGTCGGTCGCATTCATCGCCTCCTTCGAAAAGGCAACTATGCAGAGCGAGTTGGCGATCGCATGCCATTTAAAGGGAACATCCACTTTCCGAAAAATCAATTCTTAGCAAACATTGTTATACAAAGATACATTTTCATAGAAGTCCATTCGTAACATTACTTATTGCTTTCGGGCTAGTCTGCTGCCAGAGAAGGGATCGGTAACGCTTACTAGCAAGTCTTCTAAGTGACGTGTCGGGTACAGGCTAATTCCATGTTCTTTGGAATGACTGACTGAGCACAATGATCAAAAGAAAGCACCCGATTGTGTTAAATCCTTTGCGAGATTGGTTTTACAATGAGATACAAAAGTAAACAAATTAGTACCGGCTACACATTATGACATTTATATGAAACGGTCTACACGGTCTACCACAACTTTTCACTGAGAAAATAATATGATATCATATTTCTTGCTGTTGCGATGGTAGACCGTGCTTAGATGGTAGACCGTTGGTAAATGGAATAGACGATATGTACAGGATTTCTAACTGTGTGATTTTTATTACGAATCAGCTGGTAATGTATTGGATTGATTAGAAAAGAAAGTACTAGTTGAATTGTGCTGTTTCCTCGAAGATACGATTTTCAACTGTAACGCCACCATCCCGGTTGACGTCACCAAGAAACACAATAAATGGTATTGTGTTACATAATACGAGCCATGTGTAACTTTCGGAGCATCAGATCTGCAGTGCAAAATACTTTGCTCGCTTTAGTATTTGGTACGGAGTCTTCTGTTAGCGATGATAAGTCCAAAGACTCGAAAATCGATGCTACCGTATGTCAATAATTAATATCCTTTCGTGTTTGGTACAATGTGCTTTGCACTTCGCGTGCAAACTTCTGAAATGTTTCAGAGCTTATACGATATTTAATGATTGTTTCTTTAGTTCCTGCTTTTCTACGTTGAAACGTTTCCCTATAGGATTCAAATCCGGACTGGCAAAATTATTGCAATCAATCAGACAACAAGTTGCAAAAATAGTGGAGACACTTCACCTTCTTGGGGCGTTATTAATTTCCCTATTATCTCTCACACTGCAGGCCCCCTCCCCCCCTTATCAATGTTGCTAGCAAGACAAAAAAGTGTTGGGAACTTAAGCAGTCAACATTGAAAGGGGGAGAGGGGAGAGGAAGTGGGAAAGGTTTAAATTCTAGATACGCCGAGTATTGGAAGTTAGAAAAGGTGCTTTTTAATGAAAGTGTCTCAACAATTTTGTAACTTGTTGTAGCTTTAAAGACAAACAAAGGCAAAAAAAAAAGATAATAATAATGATGATAATGATGATTATGATTATGATAATAACAATAATAATAATAGTAATAATAATAATAATAATAATAAACAGCCGATTTTTGACTGAATTTTAGGGGTATGGCCCTTGATATTAATTTATAGTTATCTGTGCGTTTCTCTCCAGAATGGCACTCTGTGAGCCAGGCTGAGTAAATCGAGTGTGATCAGCCGATTTTTGACTGAATTTTAGGCGTTTGGCCCTTGATATCTGAGCGAATTTGCTAAAAGGTAGCTACTGGAGTTTTCGCTTGAGCACGGGCGCAGCCTATGTTCAAGCCATTGTGGCCTCTCAAAATTGAGGGGGCTTGCCGTCAAGGCCTGCTTTGCCAAACAGCCCAGGGACAGTTCTAACTGTGAGTTGTGTGTCAAAAGCACAGGGCTGGGGGGGTTGCTGCTTTGAGACTTTAATTGCAGTTAGAGTTTGTGGCCTTGTTAAGTCAGACTTTACACTGTAGCATGTCTTCATTGGCAATTTTTCCTGGACTAGTCTAGGCTTCAATGATAGTTTGCTTTTGATCACCAATTAGAGTGAACCCACACTGGGGTGTGGGTAGGTGATTGTTGCTTGTCTGACCAAAGCACAGGGGTGGGGAGGGTAGCTTTTCTTCAAGTTTGTGACGGTAGCAGAACTTGGCTTGTTTTCACAAATTCTGCTGGCACCTTTTGACAAATCCAGTTAGAAATTTATAGTTATCTGTGCATTTCTCTCCAGAATGGCATTCTGTGAGCCAAGCTGAGTAAATCGAGTGTGATCAGCCGATTTTTGACTGAATTTTAGGCGTTTGGCCCTTGATATTAATTTATAGTTATCTGTGCGTTTCTCTCCAGAATGGCATTCTGTGAGCCAGGCTGAGTAAATCGAGTGTGATCAGCCGATTTTTGATTGCATTTTAGGCGTTTGGCCCTTGATATCTGAGCGAATTTGCTAAAAGGTAGCTACTGGAGTTTTCGCTTGAGCACGGGCGCAGCCCGTGTTCAAGCCATTGTGGCCTCTCAAAATTGAGGGGGCTTGCCTTCAAGGCCTGCTTTGCCAAACAGCCCAGGGACAGTTCTAACTGTGAGTTGTGTGTCAAAAGCACAGGGCTGGGGGGGTTGCTGCTTTGAGACCTTAACTGCAGTTAGAGTTTGTGGCCTTGTTAAGTCAGACTTTACACTGTAGCATGTCTTCATTGGCAATTTTTCCTGGACTAGTCTAGGCTTCAATGATAGTTTGCTTTTGATCACCAATTAGAGTGAACCCACACTGTGGTGTGGGTAGGTGATAGTTGCTTGTCTGACCAAAGCACAGGGGTGGGGAGGGTAGCTTTTCTTCAAGTTTGTGACGGTAGCAGAACTTGGCTTGTTTTCACAATTTCTGCAGGCACCTTTTGACAAATCCAGTTAGAAATTTATAGTTATCTGTGCGTTTCTCTCCAGAATGGCATTCTGTGAGCCAGGCTGAGTAAATCGAGTGTGATCAGCCGATTTTTGACTGAATTTTAGGCGTTTGGCCCTTGATATTAATTTATAGTTATCTGTGTGTTTCTCTCTAGAATGGCATTCTGTGAGCCAGGCTGAGTAAATCGAGTGTGATCAGCCGATTTTTGACTGAATTTTAGGCGTTTGGCCCTTGATATCTGAGCGAATTTGCTAAAAGGTAGCTACTGGAGTTTTCGCTTGAGCACGGGCGCAGCCCGTGTTCAAGCCATTGTGGCCTCTCAAAATTGAGGGGGCTTGCCTTCAAGGCCTGCTTTGCCAAACAGCCCAGGGACAGTTCTAACTGTGAGTTGTGTGTCAAAAGCACAGGGCTGGGGGGGTTGCTGCTTTGAGACCTTAACTGCAGTTAGAGTTTGTGGCCTTGTTAAGTCAGACTTTACACGGTAGCATGTCTTCATTGGCAATTTTTCCTGGACTAGTCTAGGCTTCAATGATAGTTTGCTTTTGATCACCAATTAGAGTGAACCCACACTGTGGTGTGGGTAGGTGATAGTTGCTTGTCTGACCAAAGCACACGGGTGGGGAGGGTAGCTTTTCTTCAAGTTTGTGACGATAGCAGAACTTGGCTTGTTTTCACAATTTCTGCAGGCACCTTTTGACAAATCCAGTTAGAAATTTATAGTTATCTGTGCGTTTCTCTCCAGAATGACATTCTGTGAGCCAGGCTGAGTAAATCGAGTGTGATCAGCCGATTTTTGACTGAATTTTAGGCGTTTGGCCCTTGATATTAATTTATAGTTATCTGTGTGTTTCTCTCTAGAATGGCATTCTGTGAGCCAGGCTGAGTAAATCGAGTGTGATCAGCCGATTTTTGACTGAATTTTAGGCGTTTGGCCCTTGATATCTGAGCGAATTTGCTAAAAGGTAGCTACTGGAGTTTTCGCTTGAGCACGGGCGCAGCCCATGTTCAAGCCATTGTGGCCTCTCAAAATTGAGGGGGCTTGCCGTCAAGGCCTGCTTTGCCAAACAGCCCAGGGACAGTTCTAACTGTGAGTTGTGTGTCAAAAGCACAGGGCTGGGGGGGTTGCTGTTTTGAGACTTTAACTGCGGTTAGAGTTTGTGGCCTTGTTAAGTCAGACTTTACACTGTAGCATGTCTTCATTGGCAATTTTTCCTGGACTAGTCTAGGCTTCAATGATAGTTTGCTTTTGATCACCAATTAGAGTGAACCAACACTGTGGTGTGGGTAGGTGATTGTTGCTTGTCTGACCAAAGCACAGGGGTGGGGAGGGTAGCTTTTCTTCAAGTTTGTGACGGTAGCAGAATTTGGCTTGTTTTCACAATTTCTGAAGGCACCTTTTGACAAATCCAGTTAGATATATATATATATATATATATATAAATAAATAAAACATAAAAATAGAGTTGAAAAAAAAAATTTTCCCCTACAGTGAAATCATCATTTGCCCATAAGAAATTTCTTCACTTTAAATTTAAGAGCGAATGCACAGAAAATTCGAGCAAACCGTGGCCGCAGCTCAAAACCTAACCTACCCTCATTTTCTGTTTATCCTAAGGTTTTGATGAGTGTGTAACACAATTTTGCAATATGGTTGTCAGTTCTGGAATCCGTGTTTAGTGAAGCATATCGAAAGTATAGAGTCTATACAGAGGCGAGCCACTCGAGTCCTTTGCGGATCAGAGAAAGAACATCAGGAGAGACTTGGGGTCCTGAAATGGCCTTCGCTTGAATTACTTAAGAAGTTTATCTGCTTAGTGCAGATGTACAAGATTATTTTCGGCCACTATGACATAGATCCCCAATTGTTTTTTTATTTTATTTTAATGTGTTAGCGAAAACACGTAGGAACCATATAATTTTAAGATAAGACCTAAGAAGACACGTACAAAGTACTTTAAATTTTCATTTTTTAATCGCTACATATCAGACTGATACAGCATTCCATCGAACATTATGCATGCACCTTCATTAAGCAGTTTTAAGTCATATATTTTACATCATTTCTGTCAATTTTAGTATGCAATTTAATTAGCTAGGCTAGTTTTGGGCCGCATTTCAATTTTATCTCTTAATTTTTAGAATGTTTAATATTGGAGAATATTCTTTTTATGGGAATTTAGTTTCCCCCAATTATGATCCAGTCATGCACTTTTTGTATTTTCTGTAATTTATTTACTTGCATTAGCATGACAAAGTATTATTGTCGGTAGAAAAAAACCTAATACTCAAAAGGAAAGCTGTATGCAGGTTTTTGTTATTGGTCGACTGCGGGACAACCGTTGCGGGGAGCAATAGTTTCATCCTTGGCTCTGGATGGGCTGAGTTTTCTACGATTGATCCCAATTAAAATCTAAAAATTAGACGATCGGCGATGATACATTTTCTCCTAAACCATGTCCCTAGTTTCCAGTGCTCATGGGTTCGCTTCAAAGAGTAATCGTGCCTCACAGAAAAATTCCCCCCCCCCCACCCTCCTTAGCATGATAGCAACAACTGATGCCGTCATCACCATAGGATTCATCTGCTTAATGAATACACTTGACCTACATCCGACACATGACTTATATTCGACCGACAGTTGACCAATGTATCACCGACATGTAGGCGATACTCGATAGAAATTCGTCTGGTCAACTACCTACAATAAACATGATCCAACACCTTTTGTGGCAGGGGTAAGCTCACCTTCACCTCTACACCGTTGGGCTTATCTAGTTTTACTTCGCTCTGTTCCCTTTCGGCTGGATGATAAAGGAAACGTTTTTTACCGCCTAAGCTATCGATGCATGCTTTTTTCCCGTGTTTCAGTTAACAAGTAACAAGTTGTTGGTGTTTGTATTTCTTCTTTGTTTCCTCACCCTATATTAATTGGAACCTCCGACGATCTGAAGGTTGAAGAAGAGATGAACAAGTGAACTCAAAACACTGCTATCAGTATTGTGCTACTTAGGCCTCGTCCACACGTATCCGGATATTTTTGAATCTGCAACTTTTTTTCTTTCCAGATTCAAAAATATTCCCATCCACAGGTAGCATATTCAAATCGAATTTGCCCGTCCACACGTACCCGAAAAGTGTCCGGATTCACTCTAGTACTGAGGACTCCTCTAGGAAACAGTGGTAATTAAGCATGAGTCATGAAGCCCTCGGCAAACCAAGCTACCTTCCTAGGCTCTTTTCTGGACTCCCTCAAGCTTGTCAATGTTCTTACCTGAATACGGGGACCACAGAGCAGTATTCAAGGTTAGACCTTACTAAAGAACAGTAGAGGGTTAGGATTAGGGTCCTTAGGTTCTTCAAATAATTTAGTCCCGTTTAAAAGTTCTTTTAAGCATTAAATTAAATTTGGTCAAGAACGTACATGAGCTTAAAGAAATATTGTTAGCTTCCCAACTTAACTTTTCCAGCCAAAAATCATATTGAAACAAACAACATATTTGCTATTAGTATTAGAGGCAGAAAAAACCTTAAGATTTCATTCTGTGCGCATGCGTACAAACAAGCAACACACTCCATGTCAAAAACCACACGCAACTAAATAAAATTCTTGTCGGAATTTCAGGAACAAACCCTTTCCTGAAGAACCTTTCCCTTGAGTAATGAAGTGTAAAATGGACAACAACCCTTCTTTCAAGCAATTCTTGACTAACGAGAATTAGTCAAATTTCCGTTTGTTGTTGTTGTTGTTGCTGTTTTTTTTACCTGAAGACTGTGTAGAGTTGAGCACAGATAAATGAAATCATAAATAGCCAGACTTTTAGTAAACACGGATCTAGTTCCACTAAGGAGTTTCGATTCCTTCTCTGAGTTTGTCAAACCCATATCCAACCAGAAAGAGTTAACAGAGAATTTGCCATTTGGTTCCAGTGTCATGCACTGCACATAACATTATAGTTAGTAAAATATTAGAAAAACAGCTCACTTTGATATCCGACGGCGAAAAATGCAATTAATGTCGAAGTTTATTGCTTGTCACATAATCATTTTTCACCGCTTGTGTTTTTTATCCAATTGAAGTTCCATCCTTGAGCTCCATAAAGGTAAATTTTTGTTTAAGGATCCAATAAAACACCATTCGCATTTTCCAACGGATAAAATCTACCTGAATCTACGCATTTCTATAACCCTCTTAAACCTACAGGACTGTAGCAAAGATACGCACAGAAGACTCTATGAACAAAGAGAATACTTCGCAGGGGAGTGCCAAAAAAGACCCAACTACGCAGCTTTTCTGTCTTCCGACGGAGAACAAAAACCGAGAAATTCAACACAGATTTCGACTGGATTGCCATACATAGCAACCCAGTAATCAGACCTTATCTTAAATAGCGTTTTTTACAGTTCTGAGCTTAATGACCAGGCCTTAAAATGGCACCTAGGCTGAAGTTGACCTCGTTATTATTCAAACGTCCCTGCTTTTCTTGTGTTAATGATGTTGTTCTCATTCTAAGTAGTAGGAATTTACATAAGAAAAGCGGTGAAGCTTTTCAACTCAAGCCTCACTTTCATACAAAGGTCAGGTAACTATGCACACAACTGGAAATGGTCGACTTCGTTTCCAGGCTCCTCTCTCTTCCTTACTGAAGAAAGTACCGTGGTTGCGGCTGGTCACGTGTTTGCTCCATTTTGCAGATTCCAGAAAACAAAAAACTGAAGGAAGGGAAACGATGATTAAATGTTTGTCTTCACTGAACTCATTTACTGAGTCCGGAAGGAAGTGGAAGTTAAACATCACTTGGCGCGAGAATGTCTATTTATCTAAAACAATCTAAAAAAAGGGACATTTCTGGGGACTGAGGGGAACGAAAAAGCCTGAAATTGAATATTTCTGTGTCATTAGAGCGCCAGGGCCTGGGTTGCAGTAGGTGTTAGAGAGGGATTATGGGTAGTGACTGGTGTATTTAATCTAGGTAGAGCATGTCATTGGTAATTCTAGGTCGACACTGTTTATACGCAATTTTCGAAATCCCCCGTAGTCAACAGTTGCTAAGGTTAATGACGGTTTTCAGTTTTGATGAAGCGCAGAGATCTTTAATGTCCGTCTTCAATCGAGCTAACAGTGATTCCGCCGGCACATATCTGAGAGAAGTTTAGAAGCTGATATTCGACGAGTCACTTGGGTTCAAGATGAAGGCAATCGGAGACCAGTTTCGATTTATTATGGAGCTGTCTGACACGATAGAATAAGCCAAGACCCCTTGCCTGGTTAAGTTTTTCTTTTAAGTCAACGAATCTCTGGAGAAAACAAACCTGTTGTCCTTCTGTCTTCCAAGTCTCATACCGGTCAACGACTAGTTGGCTGTCAAGTCTAGTCGAAGGTGTAGTGATGTCCAATTTTGCTTTTAGTACTTTCATGACTATTTTACGGATGATTGCCGTGATTGCTGATCATGTTTTCTTAACCAACCATAGAATTAAGTAGGATCATTTTGAAATATTAGCAACTGGTCGATCAGACATGCATTGCAAAATTAAAGAGTCTCTTTTGATCCGTGATCTAAAGCCAGCCTTAAATGAAAACGTTGGCAGTGAGAAACTTTACCTCTATTATTAGCATATTCTTGTCGTTTTATGTCAATCAATTTCGTTAGTTCCCATTCCGTACAGTTGTATTTTTGAATTTCAATTTATCTGTAACTGAATAATAATCACTTCTGATGATGTATGTTGTAAAATACGAAACGTTAAGTTTATAAAAGTTATGCATTTCAAGCAAATGCTTGTAACCGCTGTTTGCGTATTATTCCTATTGAGACTCAGAGAATTTGTTTTTGACGTTACTTTTGAATACTTAACATAGCGTTGTATTGAACCTCTTTTTTTGCCCACCTGAGATTATTATTCCCCTTTTCAGTTTCTTTGCAAATCTCAGGAAGAAAAGATTCAAATTTGATTTGAGGCACGTTATTTTTTGTCTTTTAAGCAAATATAACTGGCGTGAAGATATTTCCACAGCCCTCAAGATCGTTTCTAAGATTTTTTTTTGTCAGTTTTGTGACCTCAAGTCTGATTATATATCCACTGTGACATAGAAATTTTCCCTGACCCTAGAAAATTCCTAGCTTTCTCCTGCGTTTTGGGGGACCGAAAAGTTCAAATATTTTCAGTTTGTAATTTTGCTCAGTTTGCAGCACTGTGTTTGGTTCGGGGAATACGTTTCCATTTTTCCCACAGGGTTTTTGGTTTTTCGTATCCGGCAACGCTATTAGTTTGTATTTTCCTTGCTGTATTATCTGGGAAACATGACTTTTTTATTTACTTTAGGTTCGCCAATAGTTGTGGCTTTAATCCGATATTCACGAATGTAATGTTACGACGGCGTGCGATTGAGACTTCAAAAATAAACCTAATGATATTTCTCTTGCGTCTTTTGCGTGGTGAAGCAGAAAGTGCGGATTCGATATTTATACAAAGACACTTGACCGGCCGCAACCAAGGAACTTACTCGAGCGAGGAGGAGGGAGGACCCTGGAAACGAGGATGTAAAATGATATATTTCTAAATGAAATGCCAGAGAGTCTGGGAAAACACCCTCCGCATTTTCCGATGTCATACTTACTACTTGAGCAACTGCATTTTAATAATTTAATTTGGCATTAAAATCAAGATGTTGTAAGGCATCGATAGAGAGATAACTGAACGGTATTGATTGGCTATTGTTATTCGCTTCGCTTGGGAGCTTCCAGGATAAGTGGGCCGTATTTCAGCAAGCTATCCTCGCCGGAATTGCGCGTGTGCCCAGCCGACGCGCCATGGGTGACCCCGAGATTTAGGACAGTACGATTTCTACTGTGTTCAAGCATTACAAAAATTGAGTAAACCGGGAAGGGAAAACTTGTAGAGCGATGTATTATGAGTCCAGGATACAACATCTAAACGATGAACATCCCTAAAAGATGAATGAAGCGTCTGAGTGTAGCAAAGGCCAAGAATGGCGATTTGTGTAGTCAAATTAATTCGGATCACTTTTCAGACCTTTCCCAAGTGGAGCAGGCTAACTTGGTCAATTGAGCCTTCCACGAACCGCTAGTGGAATATAAGTTGCCACTTCTGCTTGAAAGTCTCTCTGTAGAGAATATTCCATGTGTTTCTGTAGAAACCGCTTACTAAAAGTCAACCCCACTAAAGCTGCCGGACCGGACATGATCCCGAACTGGCAACTCAAGGAGTACGCCAATATCTTGGCCTTTCAGATTACGGAGATTCTAAATGCTTCCTATAGCCAACGGTGCCTCCCATCTGTTTGGAAAATGCCGATGTCTCACCCGTGCCGAAAAAGAAACAGGTTATTTCTTGATCTGAAGATCCTGATAAATGCAAGGAGCTCCGAATTTCGTTTGCCCGAACCGTCAGTTGAACTGGATGCAGTTGTTATCGATAGAAAAGAAGTAAAAGAAGTAAGTACCGCCAAGTTATTGGGGCTTACTATAAGTGCCAACCTAACATTAAAGAAGCAGTAAAGAAAGCTAGTAAGTGATTATATTTCCTAGTAAAGCTCAAACTCGCGAAATTACCTATCTCTAAATTGCGAAAAGATTCCTTGAAGACGACTATCTCAAGGCTGCTGTATTAGAAGTTATTGATAGTAGTCAGTATGGGGCAGTCCCGAAAACGTCAAGTACTTTGGCTTTCATAAGCATGTTGCATAGGTGGTCCCTGGAGACTGAGGGAAACCGAGCGACTGTAAGAACTCTATTTTTCGATTATCCGAAGGCATTTTATCTAATAGATCATTCAACAAGTTACGTAATTTAGCTGTACCACGTACTATAGTTAACTGGATCATTGATTTTCTGTCTAATCGATTTCAAAGAAGGTTGTTATTGCAAGTAGGCCCAGTCCCTTCTGGGATACCGCATGTTTACCAAATTGGGCCATGGCTTTTTGTATTGATGATAAATGATTTGGATGTAAACACTCCACATTTACGGAAATTTGTTGATGACACTACAGTATCCGAAGTCGTTCCGAAAGGGATTACCAATGAGGCACAGAGTATAGTTAATCAGGTTATTGAGTGGTCCCATGTGAACAGAGTGCAACTCAACCCTGATAAATGTAAGGAGCTCCGAATTTCGTTTGCCCGGAACCCAGTTGATAGAACAAGTAAGTACCGTCAAGTCATTGGGACTTACTATCTTTCCTAGTACAGCTCAAACTCGCGAAATTACCGCCAAAAGATCTAATTATTTTCTACAATACGTGCGTAAGGTCCGTAATTGATTATGTTGTTCCCGCGTATTATTCGGAATCAGTAGACATTCTTGATAATCTGAGAGGTTTTGGAGGTTTTGAGCTGTTTGGGAAATATAAAATCATTACTCAAACCTACAAATTTCGAATTCCTTCTTCAAAGGGTTATCAATTACTGCTGAGATTTCATTAAAACAGATGTGAGTCACTTAAGAGTAATTCAAGCAAATCTCTGTGGAGTGGCTAAGCTCGTAGCTATATAATTTTGTGACAGTTTATGTGGAGCAATAAACTTATAGCAGTTGTAGACTTGTGAGTCCAGAGAACATCGTTTCTGGGAGTCGAGTTATCTTATTGTAAAATAGAGATGTAGAAATAAAAGTAAAAGAAACTTTGTTCAAAGCTAAGTTAACATAGCACCAACTACCTCCTAGATCCCATCCAAACTGGTGTGTGAGTCACTTAGTATAACTGGAGCGACCAGGGGCATAGCGATATATTTTTGAACGATTAGTTAGGGCACTATACTTACAGCCATTGCAGACTTGTGAGCCTTGAGAACACCTTTTCTGGGAGTTCACTTATTTCATTGTTAGAAAGCCATCTAGAAATAAATCCATGGAAAGAAATTCATAAGAAAAGTTTTGCTAAGTACGTTCGTTAAAGTAGTACTAATTTATCTTAATACTACTTTTAAAGGCATACTTGGCAACATTACACAACTGTAATTGAGCGAGAACAGTGCAATGAGTGCTGATGTAGCTTTTATTTTGGTTTCGTTCCCAGCTTTCGCTGATCTCAATTTCTGATTCAGCATGGAATCGGACAAAACAGTTTCGAATATCCTCATGATATTGCAATATATACCGTGGATCGGGGAAAGCTTGTACAAAACCATTTTTTAGCTCATTTCTATTCAAGTATTCAAATAAGGAGCATGGAAGGCAATAAAAAACATGCAAAACAAGCAAAAAGAAAGAAAGAAATGTGACGCAAATTTATCGTAAACAACACTTATACGGCTTGTTTTTATTTATTGCAATTTAATGGAAGAAAAACATATATACAGGTGTAATAAAGAGAAATAGAAAAAGGCCATAAGGAGAGTCTGCAAAAGAATCCCAGACCCCATGTAAAAGCAAACCACCAAATACATATAATAAAATGGAGGTACTTATTATACAATAATAATAATATTAAAAAATATATAAATAAATAAAACACAAAAATATAATTGAAAAAAGAATAATTCAGTACAGTGAAATCATGATTTGCCCATAAGAAATTTCTTCACTTTAAATTTAAGAGCGAATGCACAGAAAATTCGAGCAAACCGTGGCCTCAGCTCAAAACCTAACCTACCCTCATTTTCTGTTTATCATAAGGTTTTGATGAGTGTGTAACACAATTTTGCAATATGGTTGTCAGTTCTGGAATCCGTATTTAGTGAAGCATATCGAAAGTATAGAGTCGATACAGAGGCGAGCCACTCGAGTCCTTTGCGGATCAGAGAAAGAACATCAAGAGAGACTTGGGGTCCTGAAATGGCCTTCGCTTAAGTTTCATAGGAGGTTTATCTGCTTAGTGCAGATGTACAAGATTATTTTCGGACTCTGTGACATAGATCCTCATATGCTTTTATTTTATTTTAATGTGTTAGCGAAAACACGTAGGAACCATAATTTTACTAAGAAGTCACGTACAAATTACTTTAAATTTTCATTTTTTAATCGCTACATATCAGACTGATATAGCATTCCATCGAACATTATGCATGCACCTTCATAAAGTTTTAAGTCATATATTTTACATCATTTGTGTCAATTTTAGTATGCAATTTAATTAGCTAGGATAGTTTTGGGCCGCATTTAAATGTTATCTCTTAATTTTTAGAATGTTCAATATTGGAGAATATTCTTTTTATGGGAATTTAGTTTCCCCCAATTATGCTCCAGTCATGCACTTTTTGTATTTTCTGTAACTTATTTACTTGCATTAGCATGACAAAGTATTAATGTCTGTAGGAAAAAAACCTAAAAGTCAAAAGGAAAGCTGTGTGCAGGTTTTTGTTATTGATCGACTGCGGGACAACCGTTGTGGGGAGCAATAGTTTTATCCTTGGCTCTGGATGGGCTGAGTTTTCTACGATTGATCCCGATTAAAAACTAAAAATTAGACGACCGGCGATGATACATTTTCTCCTAAACCATGTCCCTAGTTCCCAGTGCTCATGGGTTTGCTTCAAAGAGTAATCGTGTCTCGCAGAAAAATCCCCCCTTCCCCACCCTCCTTAGCATGATAGCAACAACTGATGCCGTCATCGCCATAGGATTCATCTGCTTAATGAATACACTTGACCTATATCCGACACATGACATATATTCCACCGACAGTTGACTGATCAATGTATCACCGACATGTAGGCGATACTCGATAGAAATTCGTCTGGTCAACTACCTACAATAAACATGATCCAACACCTTTTGGGGCAGGGTAAGCTCACCTTCACCTCTCCGCCGTTTGGGCTTATCTAGTTTTACTTCGATCTGTTCCCTTTCGGCCTGATGATAAAGGTAACGTTTTTTACCGCCTAAGCTATCGATGCATGCTTTTTTCTCGTGTTTCAGTTAACAAGTTTAACAAGTTGTTGGTGTTTGTATTTCTTCTTTGTTTCCTCACCCTATATTAACTGGAACCTCCGACAATCTGAAGGTTGAAGAAGGGATGAACAAATAAACTCAAAACACTGCTATCAGTGTTGTGCTACTTAGGCCCCGTCCACACGTATCCGGATATTTTTGAATCCGCAACTTTTTTCTTTTCAGATTAAAAAAAATTTTCCCATCCACACGTAGCGTATTCAAATCGAATTTGCCCGTCCACACGTACCCGAAACGTAATTAAGCATGCGTCATGGAGCCCTCGGCAGCCCAACTGCCTTCCTCGGCTCGTGTCTGGACTCCCTCAAGCTTGTCAATGTTCTTTAGTACGGGAATACGGGGACCATACCACAGAGCAGTATTCAAGGTTAGACCTTACTAAAGAACAGTAGAGGGTCCTTAGAGTCTTCAAATCATTTAGTCCTTTACAAGTTCTTTTAATCAATCCGAGCATCCTGTTTGCCTTGGCATTAACACAGTTCACATGGGAGTTCCACCTTAAGAGATGGTCGGTAATAACACCAAGATCCCTGAATTCATCGACTTCCTCCAACTCTGTGTTGTTCAAGAAGAAGGTTGAGGTGAATCGTTGTTTCTTCCGAGTAATTTTCATAATTTTGCATTTCTTAACATTTAATTTAACTCCATACCGTTCAGCGTACTCCGTACTTTATTCCTTTCAAACACTACGCTTCATACATAGAGAATATACTTAAGATGCACAAGACGAATTTACAAAGAGGTTGGTACTGAGTAACAAGTGCGGTAATAATCATGTAGCTATTTACTTGCAGTCATAATCTCCTAAAAGAATTTCAACATGTTTTCCTTAGATACGAAAAAGTAAGCTTTGAAAATTCAGTTCATCCTCGCGGAGGCATGCGCAGAAATGCAATATTTGGCGGTTAGTGAACAGTAATTTAGTAATTCGCCAAGCCTTTGTCCTGCCATGCCAGCCGTAAAATATGTGGCTTGTGGGTAAATTAGTTTTCGCTTGTTCCGTTGTGCCACCAATTT
>OX421458.1:18119399-18124399 GCA_949126865.1 Montipora capitata | reverse complement strand
GTTCGACAGATATTTGTCTCTCCACACTCGAAGTTTGAACAGCATATGTAAAGTAGTGATCCTAGCCCAGAAACTGTTTCTTTTATGCAGTCCGAGAGCCGTAGAGCCACCCCACAGGCTTCACAGCCCCCATCCAAAGCCTCAGCGAGGACATTTAATTCTACAACTCGAAGACCGCTAAGTGAGACTCCGCTGCAGACTTCCAGATGACGCACATTTTTTTCATTTTCTTGTTTTTTGATAGCAGACCAGGAAGCTGTAAGGCGATTTGCGGCATTGTTATTTTCGAATAAAAGCTTCAGCTCTGCAAAAGCGGCCCTTGTTTGACCTTCTCGCGCTAGCGTGAAGAACCGCCGCCATCTTGGATGTCGTAATGTTATGCGCAGAAAAGGTTGCGCAATGCAAAACCAGGTATTAACCTTAAGGTCCCTTAAGAGAATATAGTAAGAACCGGTCAGCGGAAACACACACAAACATAAACACCGTATGCCATCACATGCCATCATGGAACTTCGCGGCTTTCGTACTGCATGACAACCAGCTTGCGAGCAGTTTTATAGCTTGGAATTTCAAAGTTGAGCATCCCGAATTTTAGGAGTGCTTTACTGAGCATTCTCCACATCGTGACAAGGCAACCGGTACGAACTGAATTGCCAAAAGATATTACCTGAATCCCCTGCTGAAATACCAAGATGCAACACTGATTTGTCAGCTAAATCTAAAAAACAAATAATGATGTTTGGAGCTTTTTGTCACCCCTTTGCAGGTGAAGGAAATTGGACACGGTGTCGTGGTAAAAAGGAACCATTTGAGGTGCCATCGAAACATGAGAACTGTCGTTAGAACGCGCCGAGCATTCTCTACCTCTGTATGATTTTCCTGTTGGCTCTGAAATGTTTATGGAACTGCTAGCTTTGTTTATAGTGGTATGTATGATTCAAGTTACCTATTATAGATCCCTTCAGAGCGGTTAACTTTGCTGGACAGTTTAGTTATAAATTTTCTTACCCAGTTACCCGAAGACAGTAATTTGCCAGAACTTGTGATTTTTGAAAAATGATAACTGCCAATGTGCTTAATGTCTGACTGTCAAACCTAGATAAATATAATCTATAGGAGATATTCTAACGGTCTTGCGTGAAGTCGCCGTTATAATATCATTTGAAAGAAAGACAATCGCAAATAAAAAGTACGAAAAATCAAAATTTTGTCTCGGTATATACATTTGAAATTGATTGGCCTGCACGCACACGCGTATGGAGTGCCCGTGGAATTTTTAGCATCAAACGATTCACAAAGTGTGAAATATTCACATCCACTATTGATTTTCATCAAAGTTTGAATACCAGGAAGAGAAAAGTTTGTTAGAACATAATTTATTTTCAGCTTTTTATAAAAAGGTCTCACACCCTTGTAAATTATAAGGCTTATGGGTCCCCAGGGGGGTGGGGGGGGGGGGGGGAATGGGGCAAGGTGAAAGCTGATACCATTAGTTTGAGAGGAAGGATGATATAAGTAGATTTTTAACTGCATGTTGATCTGCTCCTTGAAATAATTTGCTAACAAAACTCCAATTTTTAAGGAGCAAAATGTTGCCAAAAATGCTTTTTGAGGCCTAAACTTCCATCCCCATCCCCATCCTGATTCTAGAAATCAAACAAATGCCACTGTGAGTAGTTTCATCCGAAGGACTAACTACACACAAAATATGAAGGAAAGTTTTGTATGCATGACCATTTCCAATTTTGCTCAAGCCTTAGTGATATTCCCTCTTAGAATTTAAAAATGAATTTAAAAATTGAAGTTGAAATAAAATGATCTGATCTCTTACAGTACCTCTGTAATATGAATTTTCTAAAGTATTTACCCCAAAAATAATTCATTTGCAACAATGGGCATGAAGGGCATCCACCACCCCAACTGAAAAATCAGCACATTAAGAATAATTATATTTTTAGAGTAATAAAAACAATGAAGGAAACAAGTGAAAATGTAGTTCAGCCAGGAATTGAACGTGGGTCTCCAGATTGTTACTGTTTATTTATAAATGTATTCATGTACATTAAGATTAAAGTTTCCATTAATAGTTATCAGTCTGAAAGAGGTTGAAACTCAGTGTCTCGAAAAAGAATTGGGAGCATACATGTATATAGGCAAGAAAAACATGCCCATTGTTAAATAATGTTTTGCATTTATGTGAGAGAATTGATTTGAGGAAATGCCAGCACTTTGGTTTGACAAATAAACTCAGTCTTTGGAAGTGAAATTTGGCAGCATAGGCAAGAGAAAGATGGGCATTGTTTAATAATTTCTTGGATTTATGTGAGATAATTGATTTCAGGAAATCCAAGCACATTAGTTTAACAAATAAACTCAGTGCCTCAAAAAAAATTGGGAGCATACATCAGGTATATATGGCAACGAAGAGAAACATGCCAGTTCTTTAATAATGTTTTGCATTTATGTGACACATATAGCTCGAGTTTTGAAAACAAGGTCGAACTTTGCTGCCAAATCCAAAGTGAGGGCGAGGCCTAATTTCCTAGGGGAAATGTCTACTCGCATGCAAGTCTAACAAGTATGAGGTAATAGCGCACAGCCAAAACAATTCACGAGACCTCTTTATGGGAAGCTTAGTGACGGAAATGTTGACCTGTTGGGCAAGGGAAAAAGGATTCCGTGCCATATGAAACACTACTTCTTCTGAAGTCACTTTAAGTCATGCAGACACGTTAATTTAATGACCTTTTGCCTTAATGACTAATCATATAACTTATAATTAGTGTTTTTCTCAAACATGTTTTGTTTTATTTCCAGGTCTAAGTCACAAGTTGCCAAATGACAATGAAATTGACTTGTTAAATCAAAACCTGTTTTCAATGGAGAGGTTAGAGTCCAGTTTCTGACAAAATAAAAGCGTCCCAGATATTTAAGTCTAATTTAAAGGCTTATAGAAAAGGTGATGAGACAGTTTCTCAAGTTTGTGCTAAAATATTTTCTCAGTCAGAATTTTTCTCTGCCTACGGCCATGATTAATAAGATGGAAAAGGAATCAACTCCAAGGCTGTCTACTGATGTAAACAACATTAAAGGCTCTTCATTCAAGTAATAAATGATTTCTGTGACAAAAATGTGTGGTTCCAAAAAATACATATACTCCAACGAAGGATTGTTATTTGGTTTGTAAGCCCCTAGGGCTGTAATTAAGGGTTTTTTAGTGTAGCAGGTCATACTGTTGCTATGATAACCTATTGTGTCACACAAATGATAACAATGTGTTCACCAATGATTAGGTAGTTTTTTTGATACCATGATTGTTAAGCATCACGTCACTGATCAATAAAGAGTGGTTATAATAACCCATCAAAATTTAACAGCTGGAAACTGTTTTGAGCTACCTCAAGAACAGTTCTGGATTAAGTTTAGATTGTATACAAGATGTATGTTCTGGTCAAATTAAGATTTAAAGAAAATGAAAATTATATTTCTCAGTCTACCCCATTAAAATTTGCTTCTTAAGTTTCTGAAGCCAGGAGAAGAATCTTTCCATGTCTAAACCTATCAATGGCGAGATTTCAATATTTTGGAAACTATGGCTGCGATTTGCCCGTACTTGGAAGGGGCATGACTTCCTTAAGTCCTTGGACATAAGCTTTTCATTGTCATGAGAACTTCTGGTTGATGAGCTTGGCACTCATGAGGGTGAACTTTATTTAAATGATGAAACCTGGACGGTTTTGATCGGTTGGACTCCATGGGCTGCTTGTGATGCTGTTACTATACCATTTGCAATCTTATTGGCCCCCCTTCCCTGGACAACACCTTTTGTGGCGCAGTTACAAATTTGCGCTTTGTCGCCCTCAGCATTGTTTCCAGTGTTGTTTCCACCTTCCCAATATGAGAGAAGAAGCATGCTGAGGTCATTATGCCAGTAATAAATGAAGTGTGTGAGGAATACTGAACAATTGTTTGTGTTCTCAAATGGTTGAACACAATTATTGTTCACCTATAATGATATGCACTTACAAACACTACATTTTGTAACAACCATTTCAAGTTCAATAACTGCTTTATCATTCCACTCGAATTGGCTGTCACAAAATGTGATGTTTGTTAGTGTATTGCACCTGGAGCCTTGTCATTAATCAGTGAATAATGATTTTTGTAAAACAGACGTGATTGTTCAGTGTTCCTTTCACACACACTTTCATATAATTTGTGGGGTTCAAGAAAATATCCAGAGACACCTGTAATACCATTTTAAAAATTGTCCTTTGTGCTTTGTGATTGGCCTGAGTTATTACTTTAGTTTTGGTTTAGACCCATGCTGCCCCCCCCCCCCCCCCCCCCCCCTTTCCCCAGTACACTTCATATACAGTAATTCTTCCATTTTACATTACGTCTGGTGAACATTATAGTTTGTCAACACTAACATATTTGGATAAGCATGGGAATCACATTTTATGATGAGGAGAACAACGTAAAATATCATTTTGGCAAAGATAATTAAGTTGCAACAGGGTTACTTTAGATGAGCTATGAGGTTAGGCAATGGTAAATCAAGAGTTAAAAATTCATGCAACAACTTGGTGCAAACAAAATCAGTTGTGTAGTTAGCAGGCTACAACTAGGATGTACACAACAGCCATTTTGAATTGCCTTGAAAACGTTTCTCCCAGGTAAAACCATTAAAATTGAACAATTGAAATTGAAATACAATTATATAATCTCTTACAGTACTTCTGTAATTTGAATTTGCTAAAGTATTTATATAACCCGAAAATAATTCACCTGCAATATGGGCATGAAGGGCATCCACCAGCCCAACTGGAAAATAATTACAACAATGTACCCTTGGGTTATCAGGTACTAGTCTCATTTCATGTTGAATAAGAATATATTTTTATAGTAATAAAAACAACGAAGGAACCAAGTGAAAATGTAGTTCAGCCAGGAATTGAATTTGGTTCTCCAGATTGTCTGACCTGCAGAGATTCCAA
>OX421458.1:18101899-18114399 GCA_949126865.1 Montipora capitata | reverse complement strand
ACTAATCTTCGGCTTGTAGCTTGGCAGGCTTTAAAAAATACGAAGTAATCCTTTAGAAGTATATATATGTTATTCACCGGCCGGGAGGTTGGTATTGGGAAAAACTGTGCCCGAGGTCTCGAGTACGGCCCGAGGCCGCAGGCCGAAGGCCATACTCGAGACAAAGGGCACAGTTTTTCCCAATACGGACCGACCAAGGCCGGTGAATAACATTTTTATTCATTTCTAAATTCTATTTTTAGAAGGTAGGAGAAACTATTAAGAAAAACATTGAAATGGCTTCGTTTACATTTCGCCAAGTTTGTTGACTTTTGAAAGCGAAACTTCACACAGTGTAAAAATATTCCTGACCAATTCATTTTATTGTACATTTGTTACTGCTCTATTGCAAACAACAATTAAGACAAATTGAAACTTCGCTCTTTCAAGTCGCAACTTCACTCTGCGCTTAGTGTAGTTGGTTACCATGGCCGTTTGCAGGAGATAAGAAAATACTGCCCGCTCCCGGAACCAATCAGATTGCAGGATTCTCAGGATACCGCCCGCTCACAATCAAAGAAATAAATAATAAAAGTTACTGAAAATCGTATTTGTGGACAAAACAAATTTGAATTAATACTGGTTTATGCAAGTGACTTTTCTATCACGATTTCAAAACTGAACTTAATACAGCATTAAATATGTTTAGTTTTCTGCCAAAAGACATCGTGATTCACACGATAATTTAATATTTTAGGTACAAGAAATGTACTCCACTGCAATGCGAAATGTATTGAAAAATATTTTTGTAATTTTTTAGACTAGTGTTTCATTTTTCGTTTTTCTTTCTTTTTTCTTTTTTTTAACGCACACAGTATCAGTTTCACTGAAATGCATGAACGACTTGGCCGAAGATTTCGCTTTTAAAAGGTAGTAGTAGAGCAAAAATATGACAGAATTTTAAACCAAATCAGTATACATATGTTACAAAATAGGAACGCATTGCGTACGTGTGGTAGTGCAGTAACACAGCGCTTTATTCAGTATTGTCAAGTGAGCTGCGTTTTGTCTTCCACGAGATTCAAGTTGTCTTTGAGTAATAGGTAGCCGTAATAGTACACGATATTGTTTTAGTATCGTAAATCATGATTATAGTGCCATGGTAGATGTCTTAGAGAAATATTCCCTGAGAAGACAAGTGGAAATACTAAACCCAGAAAGATTGAAGAAAATAAAAAGGAATCGAGAAACATTGGCTTCGAGGCTGACATGTTGATCATTCTCAAGTTCCCTTACAACTTCTTTTTCACAACAAGGTTAAACGTGCACTCTGCGCTTAAGGCAATATTTCACTAAAGTTAAGAAAAGAATAGAATAGAATAGAACTTTAATAGGATCATCCTCGAAAGGTTTTTCAGACACTATTTACAATGACTTGAATACGTTAAAATACTAAACTACTTAAGTTATGAATAATGAATAAAATAATTTGTGGTAACATTATAAAAATGGCCCGCTCTGTAAGTTGCCCTTTTATAGCTTGCTTGAAAGACTGCAAGGAAACACATTGCTTTATGTCATTATCTATTTCCTCTATATGCGAATGTGCGTTGGCCGGTAGCAGTTCTATACAAAGGTATATGTAATAAATCATGATTGCGGGTGTGGCAGGCATGGATACTAGAGCGTTTAGTGAATTTATCTTCCATATTTAGGTGCGAAACCATTAAGACATAACGCCAAAAATTTTTGTGGTTGTCTTTATTTCCGGATTTCGACGTCTTAGCAAACTAGTGAGATCACTAGCAAAGTGCTCAGCTTTCACACAACAAAAGGAAAAATGATAATAATAATAATAATAATAATAATAATAATAATAGCAATAATAATAATAATAATAATAATAATAATAATAATAATAATAATAATAATAATAATAACAACAACTTTATTTACAGTGCGACCTAACAAAGTTTTTTTAAAAAACTGTCCGCCAATCAGGATGTGAATTTGATTGACAGTCACACCTCCTTGCAAAGTTCGCACAGTTGTAAGAGTCACCAGTTGTGCATCAAAGTGGGCTACTAATTCTTTTGTATGGTCTGAAAGCAACTTAGCGATCTACCCTGTGTCCATGATTAAAATTTAGTTTAATGGAAGATCAGAAGTTTGCGGGCGGTGATCAAAACCTAAAGGACTCTTTATTTGAAACTAATTGAGCGTTTTGTGTCGAGCCCACATGAGATAAAGATATTTAATTTTGGGTTGACTCTGGCCCTCCGTGACTAATTGTATTTCTGCACACCCTGTCACTAATCTGAAGTGATTGTGGAACCCTAGAAGTTCTAGCGTGGACGTCAATTTCGCCTTACTTTGCGTAATCACCCATCTACTCGCCGAACTACAGGATTTATCTGCCTCGATTTGCAAGTGTATTCAATTCTTTTGAAACTATAAGCTAAAAACAAATCAACGCAAAGGTTTGCCTTGGCTTCCCTGACCCATGACACTAAACTGAACTGTTTTACCAACAGAACTCGCGGTTTGGCTGGGACTGATTGGCTTCTTTTACCAGAGAATCTGTACCGGGTTCATTCTCTAGAAACTTGTTACGAGACAGATTTTGTAGGCACAGCTTCAGTGTTTTAACTTCTTTATTCTGGCGTGAAACTTCAGCATTCTGCCGTTGCCGGCAGCCAACTCTGTCATCAAAGTACTAAAAGCTGCTCTTGCTGAGCTGTGATTGGTTAATCAATACATTTCCTTCGAAGAACAAAGGTGACAGCCTGGGCGTATGATAACGTGCCCCGGGCATTGCACCTGAACTAGGCGATTAAGTGAGTGTCACAAAAAGTTACAAGGTTTTCCTTAGTGAAGCACTTTGGAGAGTAAGCTTTGGGTGCCAAATAGGCAGTTATAGCTGATCAAAGAGCTTAAAAATTCATACAAACGTGATTCTAAAACCGTCAGCAATACTTGTGCTAGACACTTCAATCTTCAATCGGTTCTTTACACCAACCCGTGCCGGCTAACCGCGGGAAAGCTAACGCTACAGATAACTACGCTAAGATAACTAACATGGTCGGTCTTACAAACTAATCAGAAATAGCGGCTAAAACGGTCCTCGTGTTTCCAAACAACATCAGCGGAAATCTGGCTTTTTCCTAATGCATTCACTTAAAATTAACTGCGAGGGAGGAGGTTGTTTGCGACACTTGACTTGGTTTGCACGCTTCAATTTCCTATCTTTCGTTCTTAGCACCGTGCATTTAGAACGCTTGCATACAATGAAACCGTCTTGAAAATATTGCCTAAGATATTAGAAAATTTGCTTTAACATATGTCCTAAGAAAAGTTAATTCCATGCACGTGCTCATATACACAGTACAAATTGCATTCCTTTTAGTTGTGGTTTTGAAGGTTTTCTAATTTAAAAAATAAATAAAGTCAAGCACTAAGAAACAGCAACAAGGTTCACACTTAAGATTGGGCAAATTGAACCTAACATCTGTGTATCACCGGTATTTCTCACAAACTAGACGCTCTGTGAGCGTAAACTGGCTTGCTCTTGGTATGTGTTTGTCCTCCTGAAAGTTTTGTACTCATTGCCAAACACCCTAACAAAATTATCAGTCCAGAAACGAAACACTACTTATTTTTAAAAATCAAACTGGCTAAAAGCAGGTAACCTGCACGTAGCCGGACGTGTAACTCGAAAAGTTAGTAAAAACCTAGATATAGTCCGCCTGCGCAATGGCTGCCACAAGCTTGTTCTGATATTTTGCAGTTTTACATGGATTGCTGCACCCCTGTCCGATTGGCTAGAATCTTACGCACTCTGTAATTGGACATTTACTCACTCAACAAATCACGCAATCCTTTTAATGAAACGTTGGAAAGAGAGTTCAATGGCCTAAAAGATCAGTTTTAAATTGATTGTCTCCTATCTGAGCAGGAAAACTCGTTGTGGGAATTTCTTGTATGTAGAAATGTATTTGTCACTCTGACAATCCGAAAACCGGGAACATTAGAAATATTTATGAAATGTTATTGTGTTTCAAGTATAAAGCCAATCTAGCGCGAGAAAACTAAACTGCAACCAGTAACCATAATTAGTTTGTGGTTTCATGTCGCTTCTGATTGGTCGCTGCGCAATGAAAAGTGTCAAAATCAAATCAAAGTGTTAAAAGGCAAATTCGAACTCTCAATTTCGGTGATTGTGTCAAACAGTTCCCATCTCTTTGCAACCAATACCCTTTCATGATTCTTTTCTAGAACGAGACGACATAACCTGCAATAAACAAAATAATTAAACATCGCCTTTTAAGTTTTGACCTTTTGGCTGTTAAAATGCAAAGCACTTTTCTCTGTCGTGCAAATAACGAATGCGTGAATTGTCAAGTTAGTGTGCGTCGAATCCCAAAGCGCGTAAGAATCCACCCAAGTGTAAAATGGACAACATCCCTTCTTTCAAACAATTCTTGACTAACGAGAATTAGTCAAATTTCCGTTTGTTGTTGTTGTTGCTTTTTTTTCTTTACCTGAAGACTGTGTAGATTTGAGCACAGATAAATGAAATCATAAATAGCCAGCAAGACTTTTAGTAAACACGGATCTAGTTCCACTAAAGAGTTTCGATTCCTTCTCTGAGTTTGTCAAACCCATATCCAACCAGAAAGAGTTAACAGAGAATTTGCTATTTGGTTTCAGTGTCGTGCACTGCACATAACATTACAGTTAGTAAAATATTAGAAAAACAGCTCATTTTGATATCCGACGGCGAAAAATGCAATTAATGTCGAAGTTTATTACTTATCGCTTTTAAGATTCCAGATAATCATTTTTCACCGCTTGTGTTGTTTATCCAATTGAAGTTCCATCCTTGAGCTCCATAAGGGTAAATTTTTGTTTAGGATCCAATAAAACACCATTCGCATTTCCAACGGATAAAATCTACCTGAATCAACGCATTTCTATAATCCTCTTAAACCTACAGGACTCTTGCAAAGATACGCGCAGAAGACTCTAGGAACAAAGAGAATACTTAGCAGGGGAGTGCCAGAAAAGACCCAACTGCGCAGCTTTTCTCTCTCCCGACTGAGAAAAAAACGGAGAAATTCAACACAGATTTCGACTGGATTGCCATAGCAACCCAGTAATCAGACCTTATCTTAAATAGCGTTTTTTACAGTTCTGAGCTTAATGACGAGGCCTTAAAATGGCACCTTAATGAGTTGTTCTCATTCTAACTAGTAGGAATTTACATAAGAAAAGCAGTGAAGCTTTTATCAAAATGAGGTCAACTCAAGCCTCAGAATAAGAATAAGAATAAGAATAAGCCAAGACCCCTTGCTTGGTTAACTTTTTCTTTTAAGTCAACGAATCTCTGGAGAAAGTAAGCCTGGTGTCCTTCTGTCTTCCAAGTCTCATACCGGTCAACGACTAGATGGCTGTCCAAGTCTAGTCGAAGGTGTAGTGATGTCCAATTTTGCTTTTAGTAACTGTTAGTGACTGTTTTACCGATGATTATTTAGTTTCGGAGGCTATATTGAAGAGCCATTCCAGTAAGCTCTTTTTAACGGCATATGTGCCACAGGATTTATCTTTAGTGTCATATGTGACAGTTACAAGATTCCGTTCTGTGATGTGCATCCACTCAGGCGCCGCCTGGCATCCACTTACGGTGAGTCCATGCAAACAATAATTCAGCTCTGCGAAAGACTCGGAGAACTTGTTTTTGACGGTATTTTTGAATATTTAACATAGCGTTGTATTGAACCACTTTTTTTGCCCACCTGAGATTATTAATCCCCTTTTCAGTTTCTTTGCAAATCACAGGAAAAAAATATTTATACTTGATTTGAGGCACGTTATTTTTTGTCTTTTAAGCAAATATAACTGGTGTGAAGATATTTCCACAGCCCTGAAGATCGTTTCTAAGATTTTTTTTGTCAGTTTTGTGACCTCAAGTCTGATTATATATCCACTGTGACATATAAATTTCCCCTAACCCTAGAAAATTCCTAGCTTTCTCCTGCGTTTTTGGGGACCGAAAAGTTCAAATATTTTCAGTTTGTAATTTTACTTTTCAGCTTCTCCGCTCTGTATTTATTTTCTAAAATTACTCAAGCCTTTATTGACTTAGTCGAGAAGAAAAGGTATTTCCATTGTCTTTTTTTTCTCGATGACGGCTTTGGAGCGAGATCGGAACTAACAATAACGAAGCCAAGATCAGTAGTTTGTCAGTTAACACTAACTTGCTTTAGCGTTGTTTTGCTCTTAATGAGGTAAAGTCCCAGTGCTTCCTGTAGGTTTTCTTATGGCTTAGTCAAGTTTGCAACGTTACACCGATGCTCAAGTGCTCAGCCATTCTAGGCCTAACTTGTAGTTAAGCTTCATTTATGCTTTTAATTTTATACATCATCTGTCACGCAAGTAGATACCCCGAAGTGTTTGCGGAACTGTGTTTGGTTTGGGGAATACGTTTCCATTTTTCCCACAGGGTTTTTGGTTTTTCGTATCCGGCAACGCTATTGGTTTTGTATTTTCCTTGCTGTATTATCTGGGAAACATGACTTTTTTATTTACTTTAGGTTCGCCAATAGTTGTGACTTTCCTCCAATATTCACGAATGTAATGTTACGACGGCGTGCGGTTGAGATTTCAAAAATAAACCTAATGATATTTCTCTTGCGTCTTTTGCGTGTTGAAGCAGAAAGTCCCTTGCCGTCCGTCGGTTGCAGAAAAAAAAATACTTGATGTCTACTTAGAGGGTGAGCGCCATTTGGCAACAACAATTGCATTCTCCCTCCCCTAGATAGAATTGAAATTTATGGTTGATAAAATTAAGTGTTAGACCCACCATCAGTGCGGATTCGATATTTATACAAAGACACTTGACCAGCCGCAACAAAGGAACTTACTCGAGCGAGGAAGAGGGAGGACCCTGGAAACGAGGATATAAAATGATCTATTTCTAAATGAAATGCCGATATCTTGGCCTTCTGATTACGGAGATTCTAAATGCTTCTTATAGACAACACCGCCTCCCACCTGGTGGAAAATGGCCGATGTCACACCCGTGCCGAAAACGAAACCAGTTCTGGATCTGAAGAAATATTGAGACCTATTTCTCTAACGCCTTGTATCTCTAAAGTGGGAGAAGGATTCATTGTAGACGACTATCTCAAACCTGCTGTATTAGATGTCATTGATAGTAGCCAGTATGGGCCCGAAATCGTCAAGTACTTTGGCTTTGATAAGCATGATGGATACATGGTCTCTGAAGACTGACGGAAACGGAACGACTATAAGGACTCTACTCTACTATATTAGTCAACAAGTTACGTAATTTAGACGTACCACGTCGTATAGTTAACTGGATCATTGATTTTCTGTCTAATCGATTTCAAAGAATCAAACGAGCAAAAGGCCGTTACTCCAATTGGGGAATAGTCCCCTCCTGGGTACCGCAGGGTATCAAATTGGGCCAAGGCTTTTGGTATTGATGATAAATGATTTAGATGTAAACATTCCACATTTATGGAAATTTGTTGATGAAACCACAGCATCGGATGTCGTTGCCAAAGGGAATACCAGTAAGGGGCAGAGTATAGTTAATCAGGTTATTGAGTGGTCCCATGTGAACAGACTGCAACTCAACCCCGATAAATGTAAGGAGCTCAGAAAAATTTCGTTTGCCCGGAGCCCAGTTGAACTGGACACGGTTATTATCGATAGGAGAGAAGTAGAAGTTGCAAGTACCGCCAAGTTATTGGGACTTACTATAAGTGCCAACCTAACTTGGAATGCGCACATTGAAGAAGTAGTTAAGAAAGCTAGTAAGCGATTTATTTTTTTTCTGAAGCATCTCAGTGGGCCGGAATTCTAATCCTTGAATATGATTGGCTGGTAACGAGCTTTTAGACGGTCCAGCTTTCTTCCATCCGGACCGGTTGCCCCGTCCGGAATTCGCGGGAAATCAATGTTCCTTTTTTAAAATTTTTTTACTAGGGCGCGACGAAACGTTGGATTTTACCTCTTAAAACGCAAGTTTTCGCTTACTAACTAACCTTGGCAAAAAGAAGAAAAAACATCAGCAATGGAATAAAAGGCCTGGTCATTCTTCAAAAAGGCGAGTATTCACATGATTTTGCCGACAACACTTTGGTGGCTTGCTGTATTACGAGTTGTCTTGGATTGTTGACACGCCGTTGAAATGAAAAACAAATTCACTGCCGAGCAGAAGATAACGCGAAATGCACCTTCTATCAATATGGAAATGAAAGCCTCTTTCATTTATTTCGGGAATGTAGCAAAAGCCGTTGTTTTGGAATATTGTTTTTCCATGGACGCAGGCCTGTAAGATTGTTAGTAAAGAATACACTTTTCAGGTAAATAATTGCTTGGGACTGAGGCCAGATACCTCTAAATACAATTTGCAAATTAAGTATTGTTTTTTGACAAGCAAACATTTCATTTGGCTGTGTAAATTCAAAGAATGGAAGAATAAAAAAAAAATACTTACGACACCTAAAATATATTTATAAACTAGAGAACGCCGATACAACAACACGAAAGCAATGAGAACCGCTATTGCTTTATATATTTAAAAAAAATAAAATAATGTAAAAAATTAAAAAAAAAAAAAAAAAAACAGCACCTTATTCTCCAACTGTACAGTTAATTCCCATCTAGATCTTGTGGAGTATAAATTGTCGCCCCTATCAAAACCAATAGCTCCTCTTTTTTTACTATTATGTAAACATATTCCATGCGCCTGGGTGTGTTTGTGGGTGTCAGTCTGGGTGGAGGGAGGTGAGGGTGCTCGTGCGTTACATGTAAACATGTCCGGTAGTTGTTGTTTATGTCATTCTTTGTTTAATAGCAAATAAAAATAATAAAAAGAGCAGTTTTTTTAACTCGGTGTTTTGGTTGACCACCGTTACTTTCTTCGAAGTTATATTTCCTAATCTCGTTCTATATTGCTTTGCGCACCGCAACTCGGTTCCAAACATTTCAACTCGAGGCTCGGGGTGCGAAATCTGTAGTCTATGGTCAATATGGCAGCCATGCGAAGAAAGCCAACACGCAAACAAACATATCACAACGCTCTGGTTTTTCACGTTGTTGTTTTTCTTGAACTGTACGGTGGCCCGTAAGGGACAGTTTTCCTGCTTCAAATTTCAAACTTGAAATTTTGAGTTTAGAAACTCGAAATTTCGAGTTTAGAAATTTTGAGTTCACAAACTCGGAATTTTGCGTTTGCAAACTCGAAATTGCGAGTTCACAAACTCGAAATTTTGAGTTTGAAATCAGTCAAAGTAAAATACAAACTGTACACAAGGGGTAAAATGCAGACTAAGGTTATAATTTTACTTTTGAAAAGCCCAAACCCTTCATAAGTGCTAACCTTAGGCCTAATTAGGCTTAACTGTTAGCACATCTAAAGGGTTTGGGCTTTTTCAACAGTTACATTATAACCCTAGTCTGCAGTCTGCATTTTACACTGACCAGTTTACAAACTCGAAATTTGAAGTTTGTGAACACAAAATTTCGAGTTTATAAACTCAAACTTTCGAGTTTGTGAACACAAAATTTTGAGTTCATAAACTCAAAATTTCGAGTTTCTAAACTCAAAATTTCACGTTTGAAATTTAAAACAGGAAAACTAATCACGAAATACTATGTCCCTTATGGGCCCTCGTTGGGCCACAATAGAACTGTTGACATGCCGTTTAACTAAAACGACTAACTGCAAAAGAGTCATTTTTTAGTTGACATCCGTTATTTTCTTTGGAGTTCTATTTTATAATCTCTTCATTTAAGAAACTTGAAATACAGATTCGTAGCTAAAACAGTCAGAAAAAAATCGCAACCCTGTGGAGTTTGCATGAACTAATGTCAATGCCAACAATTTTTTTCTTGTGTAGTTTTCTATGTTTTGCACTCCTTTGTAAAGGACTTGACGGAGAACAAAGATAAATCCTTGAAATAATAAGATATGAAGGCAGAGACTGAGATGTTACGGTAATTTTCACATTTTTTTTTTCCTTCTGTTTTAAAAACTTTTATTTCATTTTCAGCAAGACAAAGCATCTTAATACGTAGAACCTTAATTGGCCTGTTTGTACGATATTTTCAAACATCATTCTTTAGTTTGTTTCGATCATTTCTCTGTGCTTGCTATATATAGAACTGTTTGTTTGTTTGTTTTTTTGCCCCTCGGGCACATTTTTACCGTATTGGTCATAGCCATTACAATTTTCTCTTGGCTAAATCTATATATTAGATTTCGTTGGTGATATAATAAATAGCCACATAAGTGGCCAAGTAACGCCAAAAAAATTTTTGGTTGTCTTTTTTTCCGGATTTTGACGTCTAAGCAAAACTAGTGAGATCACTAGCAAAGTGCACAGCTTGTACTATTTATCCACCGTTGAGAAATATCGACCTACATAAAATCATTACTCAAGCATACCAGCTATTTAATAATAACAACCACTTTATTTAACTGTCAATGGATTAAGCACAAGCGCACTAATTGGGCACAACAACCTCCTTGCTTTTCTTATGTTAATGATGTTGTTCCCATGCTAATTTGAACTAATTTGCATAAGAAAAGCAATGAAGTTCTTTATCAAAACAAGGTCAACTCCAGCCTCATATTCATTCAAAAGTCAGGTAACTTTGCACACAACTGTAAAATGGTCAAATTCGTTTCCAGGGTCCTCTCTCTTCCTCACTCGAGAAAGTATTCTGGTTGCGGCTCGTCAGGTGTCTGCTAGATTTTTGCAGATTCCAGAAAGATAATTGAAGGGAGGTGCATGATAACTTTTGTCTCCCTTAAACTCATCTACTGTGTGCGAATTTGATTTTTATACAAAGACACGTAACCAGGGAACTTCCTCGAGCGAGAAAGAGAGAGGACAATGAAAACGAGAATGTAAAATGGTCTATTTGTAAATGAAATGCCAGAGAGTCTGAGTAGACACCAACCGCATTTTCTGATCTAATACTTACTACTTGAGCAACTGCTTTTTAATAATTCAATTTCGCATTAAAATTTAGATGGACTTATTAGGCGCTCAATACACCGTATAAAATTATATATAATTACATGTGACTGGGTACAATAAGATCAAAAGAAAAATCGCGTAATTTCCCGCGCAATTTGCTATCAATTTTTCTTGTGAAACATCAGAATCGCTGGGTGTAGGCACTATTTTGGCCCCACCTATGCTGAACATGGATTCAATTCACTGCGGTTTTATAGATTTTGTTGATGACATAATGAATAGCCACGTGGGTGGCCAAATAACGTCAACATTTTTGTAGTTGTCTTTTTTTCCGGATTTCGATGTCTCAGCGAACTAGTGAGATCACTCGCAAAGAGCACAGCTCTCATTATTTATCAAGACCGGGGAGAAATACAGACATAAATAAAACCATTACTGGAACATACCGGCTAATCAAGAATTCCTTCGATATCTTGCCATTTGCAATACTTGAAAAGTGACGACTGTTTGTGTCAGTAGCGATCAACTTGTTTATTATGGTTATTATTAATTAAATTTGCTGCTTCATCACAAAAATAGGGAAGCCACGCAAGTTCAATAAGAGGCTACGTTGTACCAAAAAAATAATGCAGTGGAATGGCATTTAGTCAAAGGCCAAAGTCCAAATACAAATTGATTGAAGAGTTGAAATAGTTATCAGTTACTGTTGAGATTTAACTTAAACAGCTACGAGAGACTTATGAAGTGACTCAAACAAATCTCTATGCAGTACGTCTGTGAATCAAACCCGGGGCGCCTTGGTGGTAGGCGAGTGCTCTCATCACTACGCCAGCCCTGCTCCCCTTTAACTGGTTTGCGAGGGAAGCCTAAGTTGTAATAATGACAAAGGGTCCACAAAGAGGACCAACATCGACAGTCGTCGACTTGACAATGGGACCGAAGGTAGTCGACGCGCTCAGTCACAAGTTTGATCAGCTAACGCATGTTGTCAATAGTTTAGCGCCCGTTATTAACGAGCTAAAATAGCTTACGATGCCTCCTTAAGAGAGAGGATTCTTGGGAGAGGGAGAGAGAGAGAGAGAGAGAGAGAGAGAGAGAGAGAGAGAGAGAGAGAGAGAGAGAGAGAGAGAGAGAGAGAGAGAGGGAGAGGTCGAGGACGACGTGGCCGAAGAGAACGGCGAAGCTGAAGGGGAGCCCTCGGCAAAAAAGAGTAAATCTAGCTCAGGCCAACTTAATCAGTTTATTGTTGGTTTAGTTGGCGTCCGAGAGCGGACTGACAAGTACAGACCTTAAAAACAAAACGGATTTAATTTTTCTGGTTTCAGTTTTCCATTTGCACTCAAATACATATATGGATATATAAAAGGAGAAAAAAGAAAAACTGCAACATGGTGGCCTAACGAGTGCAACATGTTGGATTCAACAATGTTGGATGATGTTGCACTAACATGTTGGACCCTTCGAGGCCCCCAAACAGTGTCAATCTTACCACCAGTTCCCCAG
>OX421458.1:18081899-18091899 GCA_949126865.1 Montipora capitata | reverse complement strand
TGCAATTAATGTCGAAGTTTGTTGCTTGTCGCATAATCATTTTTCGCCGCTTGTGTTGTTTATCCAATTGAAGTTCCATCCTTGAGCTCCATAAAGGTAAATTTTTGTTTAAGGATCCAATAAAAGACCATTCTCATTTTCCAACGGATAAAATCTACCTGAATCTACGCATTTCTATAACCCTCTTAAACCTACAGGACTGAAGCAAAGATACGCGCAGAAGACTCTAGGAACAAAGAGAATACTTCGCAGGGGAGTGCCAAAAAAGACCCAACTACGCAGCTTTTCTGTCTTCCGACGGAGAAAAAAACGGAGAAATTCAACACAGATTTCGACTGGATTGCCATACATAGCAACCCAGTAATCAGATTCTGAGCTTAACGACCAGGCCTTAAGAGCCCACTGACGTACTTTTTGGGGTGCGTTGCTAAGGATGTAATGGTTAAGTAATTTGAGAGAATTTGACATTATTTTGGTCAGTTTCCAACTTTTGTAAGACACTGACCCTAAATATGACGTCATCATACCACGCCCATGGTCACGTGACCAATAAAAGAAAACTCTAAATTTGTCTCCGTGCTACGCAATTTGGGTATTTAATCGACGGTTTGATAATTTGTATTCGTTTTTGCATCCACCCAAGCATGGTTTTCTTTTTATTTTGAAAAATGTTCTTTTTAAAGACATAAACGATACTGAAATACCCATAAGTTTTTCAAAAAAAAAAGATTTTAAAAAAGCAATGCTTAGCTATATTCTGTATTTGGGGGTGAAACGTGCCATGTAAAAAAAAATTTAATTCAATTTAAAACTGCCGGAAATGTAGCTTTTTTCTCAAACCGGAAGTCAGTTCGTTTACGCATGCGCAGTTGATCTGAGAACGAGCGCGAGGAAGGGCGAGGAAAAACCTTCGATAGAAAAAATAGTTTGTGCGGTGACTTTTGCTTGTGAGTGGGTTTTCTTGTCAGCTCATGATATGATGACGTCAGTTACCGGAAGTAACATTTCACTTCCTTAGCAACACGCGAAAAATCCGTCTGTGGGCCCTTAAAACGGCACCTAGGCTGAAGTTGACCTCGTTATTATTCAAACGTCCCTGCTTTTCTTGTGTTAATGATGTTGTTCTCATTCTAAGTAGTAGGAATTTACATAAGAAAAGCGGTGAAGCTTTTATCAAAATGAGGTCAACTCAAGCCTCACTTAGGTATAGGTAACTATGCACACAACTGGAAATGGTCGACTTCGTTTCCAGGCTCCTCTCTCTTCCTTACTGAAGAAAGTACCGTGGTTGCGGCTGGTCACGTGTTTGCTCCATTTTGCAGATTCCAGAAAACAAAAAACTGAAGGGAGGGAAACGATGATTAAATGTTTGTCTTCACTGAACTCATTTACTGAGCCCGGAAGGAAGTGGAAGTTAAACATCACTTGGCGCGAGAATGTCTATTTATCTAAAACAATCTAAAAAAAGGGACATTTCTGGGGACTGAGTGGAACGAAAAAGCCTTGAATATTTCTGTGTCATTAGAGCGACAGGGCCTGGGTTGCAGTAGGTGTTAGAGAGGGATTATGGGTAGTGACTGGTGTATTTAATCTAGGTAGAGCATGTCATTGGTAATTCTAGGTCGACACTGTTTATACGCAATTTTCGAAATCACCCGTAGTCAACAGTTGCTAAGGTTAATGACGGTTTTCAGTTTTGATGAAGCGCAGAGATCTTTAATGTCCGTCTTCAATCGAGGTAACAGTGATTCCGCCGGCACATATCTGAGAGAAGTTTAGAAGCTGATATTCGACGAGTCACTTGGGTTCAAGATGAAGGCAATCGGAGACCAGTTTCGATTTAATATGGAGCTGTCTGACACGATAGAATAAGTCAAGACCCCTTGCCTGGTAAAGTTTTTCTTTTAAGTCAACGAATCTCTGGAGAAAACAAACCTGTTGTCCTTCTGTCTTCCAAGTCTCATACCGGTCAACGACTAGTTGGCTGTCCAAGTCTAGTCGAAGGTGTAGTGATGTCCAATTTTGCTTTTAGTACTTTCATGACTGTTTTACCGATGATTGCCGTGATTGCTGATCATATTTTCTTAACCAACCATAGAATTAGATGATTGCCGTGATTGCTGATCATGTTTTCTTAACCAACCATAGAATTAAGTAGGATCATTTTGAAATATTAGCAACTGGTCGATCAGACATGCATTGCAAAATTAAAGAGTCTCTTTTGATCCGTGATCTAAAGCCAGCCTTAAATGAAAACGTTGGCAGTGAGAAACGTTACCTCTATTATTAGCATATTCTTGTCGTTTTATGTCAATCAATTTCGTTAGTTCCCATTCCGTACAGTTGTATTTTTGAATTTCAATTTATCTGTAACTGAATAATAATCACTTCTGATGATGTATGTTGTAAAATACGAAACGTTAAGTTTATAAAAGTTATGCATTTCAAGCAAATGCTTGTAACCGCTGTTTGCGTATTATTCCTATTGAGACTCGGAGAATTTGTTTTTGACGTTAATTTTGAATACTTAACATAGCGTTGTATTGAACCACTTTTTTTGCCCACCTGAGATTATTATTCCCCTTTTCAGTTTCTTTGCAAATCTCAGGAAGAAAAGATTCAAACTTGATTTGAGGCACGTTATTTTTTGTCTTTTAAGCAAATATAACTGGCGTGAAGATATTTCCACAGCCCTGAAGATCGTTTCTAAGATTTTTTTTTGTCAGTTTTGTGACCTCAAGTCTGATTATATATCCACTGTGACATAGAAATTTTCCCTGACCCTAGAAAATTCTTAGCTTTCTCCTGCGTTTTGGGGGACCGAAAAGTTCAAATATTTTCAGTTTGTAATTTTGCTTTTCAGCTCAGTTTGCAGCACTGTGTTTGGTTCGGGGAATACGTTTCCATTTTTCCCACAGGGTTTTTGGTTTTTCGTATCCGGCAACGCTATTAGTTTGTATTTTCCTTGCTGTATTATCTGGGAAACATGACTTTTTTATTTACTTCAGTTAGGTTCGCCAATAGTTGTGGCTTTCATCCGATATTCACAAATGTAATGTTACGACGGCGTGCGGTTGAGACTTCAAAAATAAACCTAATGATATTTCTCTTGCGTCTTTTGCGTGGTGAAGCAGAAAGTGCGGATTCGATATTTATACAAAGACACTTGACCGGCCGCAACCAAGGAACTTAGTCGAGCGAGGAGGAGGGAGGACCCTGGAAACGAGGATGTAAAATGATCTATTTCTAAATGAAATGCTAGAGAGTCTGGGAAAACACTCTCCGCATTTTCCGATGTCATACTTACTACTTGAGCAACTGCATTTTAATAATTTAATTTGGCATTAAAATCAAGATGTTGTAAGGCATCGATAGAGAGATAACTGAACGGTATTGATTGGCTATTGTTATTCGCTTCGCTTGGGAGCTTCGAGGATAAGTGGGCCGTATTTCAGCAAGCTATCCTCGCCGGAATTGCAAGTGTGCCCAGCCGACGCGCCATGGGTGACCCCGAGACTTAGGACAGTACGATTTCTACTGTGTTCAAGCATTACAAAAATTGAGTAAACCGGGAGGGTAAAACTTGTAGAGTGATGTATTATGAGTCCAGGATACAACATCTAAACGATGAACATCCCTAAAAGATGAATGAAGCGTCTGAGTGTAGCAAAGGCCAAGAATGGCGATTTGTGTAGTCAAATTAATTCGGATCACTTTTCAGACCTTTCCCAAGTGGAGCAGGCTAACTTGGTCAATTGAGCCTTCCACGAACCGCTAGTGGAATATAACTTGCCACTTCTGCTTGAAAGTCTCTCTGTAGAGAATATTCCATGTGTTTCTGTAGAAACCGCTTACTAAAAGTCAACCCCACTAAAGCTGCCGGACCGGACATGATCCCGAACTGGCAACTAAAGGAGTACGCCAATATCTTGGCCTTTCAGATTACGGAGATTCTAAATGCTTCCTATAGCCAACGGTGCCTCCCATCTGTTTGGAAAATGCCGATGTCTCACCCGTGCCGAAAAAGAAACAGGTTATTTCTTGATCTGAAGATCCTGATAAATGCAAGGAGCTCCGAATTTCGTTTGCCCGAACCGTCAGTTGAACTGGATGCAGTTGTTATCGATAGAAAAGAAGTAAAAGAAGTAAGTACCGCCAAGTTATTGGGGCTTACTATAAGTGCCAACCTAACATTAAAGAAGCAGTAAAGAAAGCTAGTAAGTGATTATATTTCCTAGTAAAGCTCAAACTCGCGAAATTACCTATCTCTAAATTGCGAAAAGATTCCTTGAAGACGACTATCTCAAGGCTGCTGTATTAGAAGTTATTGATAGTAGTCAGTATGGGGCAGTCCCGAAAACGTCAAGTACTTTGGCTTTCATAAGCATGTTGCATAGGTGGTCCCTGGAGACTGAGGGAAACCGAGCGACTGTAAGAACTCTATTTTTCGATTATCCGAAGGCATTTTATCTAATAGATCATTCAACAAGTTACGTAATTTAGCTGTACCACGTACTATAGTTAACTGGATCATTGATTTTCTGTCTAATCGATTTCAAAGAAGGTTGTTATTGCAAGTAGGCCCAGTCCCTTCTGGGATACCGCATGTTTACCAAATTGGGCCATGGCTTTTTGTATTGATGATAAATGATTTGGATGTAAACACTCCACATTTACGGAAATTTGTTGATGACACTACAGTATCCGAAGTCGTTCCGAAAGGGATTACCAATGAGGCACAGAGTATAGTTAATCAGGTTATTGAGTGGTCCCATGTGAACAGAGTGCAACTCAACCCTGATAAATGTAAGGAGCTCCGAATTTCGTTTGCCCGGAACCCAGTTGATAGAACAAGTAAGTACCGTCAAGTCATTGGGACTTACTATCTTTCCTAGTACAGCTCAAACTCGCGAAATTACCGCCAAAAGATCTAATTATTTTCTACAATACGTGCGTAAGGTCCGTAATTGATTATGTTGTTCCCGCGTATTATTCGGAATCAGTAGACATTCTTGATAATCTGAGAGGTTTTGGAGGTTTTGAGCTGTTTGGGAAATATAAAATCATTACTCAAACCTACAAATTTCGAATTCCTTCTTCAAAGGGTTATCAATTACTGCTGAGATTTCATTAAAACAGATGTGAGTCACTTAAGAGTAACTCAAGCAAATCTCTGTGGAGTGGCTAAGCTCGTAGCTATATAATTTTGTGACAATTTATGTGGAGCAATAAACTTATAGCAGTTGTAGACTTGTGAGTCCAGAGAACATCGTTTCTGGGAGTCGAGTTATCTTATTGTAAAATAGAGATGTAGAAATAAAAGTAAAAGAAACTTTGTTCAAAGCTAAGTTAACATAGCACCAACTACCTCCTAGATCCCATCCAAACTGGTGTGTGAGTCACTTAGTATAACTGGAGCGACCAGGGGCATAGCGATATATTTTTGAACGATTAGTTAGGGCACTATACTTACAGCCCTTGCAGACTTGTGAGCCTTGAGAACACCTTTTCTGGGAGTTCACTTATTTCATTGTTAGAAAGCGATCTAGAAATAAATCCATGGAAAGAAATTCATAAGAAAAGTTTTGCTAAGTACGTTCGTTAAAGTAGTACTAATTTATCTTAATACTACTTTTAAAGGCATACTTGGCAACATTACACAACTGTAATTGAGCGAGAACAGTGCAATGAGTGCTGATGTAGCTTTTATTTTGGTTTCGTTCCCAGCTTTCGCTGATCTCAATTTTTGATTCAGCATGGAATCGGACAAAACAGTTTCGAATATCCTCATGATATTGCAATATATACCGTGGATCGGGGAAAGCTTGTACAAAACCATTTTTTAGCTCATTTCTATTCAAGTATTCAAATAAGGAGCATGGAAGGCAATAAAAAACATGCAAAACAAGCAAAAAGAAAGAAAGAAATGTGACGCAAATTTATCGTAAACAACACTTATACGGCTTGTTTTTATTTATTGCAATTTAATGGAAGAAAAACATATATACAGGTGTAATAAATAGAAATAGAAAAAGGCCATAAGGAGAGTCTGCAAAAAAATCCCAGACCCCATGTAAAAGCAAACCACCAAATACATATAATAAAATGGAGGTACTTATTATACAATAATAATAATATTAAAAAATATATAAATAAATAAAACACAAAAATATAATTGAAAAAAGAATAATTCAGTACAGTGAAATCATGATTTGCCCATAAGAAATTTCTTCACTTTAAATTTAAGAGCGAATGCACAGAAAATTCGAGCAAACCGTGGCCTCAGCTCAAAACCTAACCTACCCTCATTTTCTGTTTATCATAACGTTTTGATGAGTGTGTAACACAATTTTGCAATACGGTTGTCAGTTCTGGAATCCGTATTTAGTGAAGCATATCGAAAGTATAGAGTCGATACAGAGGCGAGCCACTCGAGTCCTTTGCGGATCAGAGAAAGAACATCAGGAGAGACTTGGGGTCCTGAAATGGCCTTCGCTTGAGTTTCATAGGAGGTTTATCTGCTTAGTGCAAATGTACACTACGCTTCATACACTACGCTTCATACATAGAGAATATACTTAAGATGCACAAGACGAATTTACAAAGAGGTTGGTACTGAGTAACAAGTGCGGTAATAATCATGTAGCTATTTACTTGCAGTCATAATCTCCTAAAAGAATTTCAACATGTTTTCCTTAGATACGAAAAAGTAAGCTTTGAAAATTCAGTTCATCCTCGCGGAGGCATGCGCAGAAATGCAATATTTGGCGGTTAGTGAACAGTAATTTAGTAATTCGCCAAGCCTTTGTCCTGCCATGCCAGCCGTAAAATATGTGGCTTGTGGGTAAATTAGTTTTCGCTTGTTCCGTTGTTCCACCAATTTTGGAACAAAGACCAAAACCAGCCGTAATAACGCAACTTGTTACAACGTAGTGTAGCGTCTGTTCCTTGGAGTTGCGTTAAGTCACATGTAGCGTTTTCTACGAGCCCATCAAGAGACTTCACTCTCACTGTAGCTGGTCTACATCTGTACTCATAATTTTAGGCTTAGATTTTTGATTATCTTTTTCTTTAGTAATGCTTATGTGTCGTTTTCCCATTTTTAAATCATTCACATATCGTAAATAGTTTTTTTATCGTGAACATATAAGTTAGTTTTCAAAATTTGTTAATAATTTCGATATATAGCTTAAAATTGTAAATATTACTAATTGTTTTGATAGTTGAAATAAAGAGTTATTATGGATGAAGGGTAGCCCCGGGTGGGCAGTATATTAGGGATCACTTTGTAATTTAAACATTGTTATCACTTCTATTGTGACCAAAAAAGGCATGAGATAAACTTTTTGAATGTTACTTCTTGTAAACCATTGGCAGAGTATCTTAGCTTGGTTCCAGCCGCTGCGGTAGGAGGAACAAACACGCTCACAAAAACAGAGGAGTAAATGCATCTGGTGGACAGGATGAAGACAGCGTTATTGCGATCAACAGTCCAAGTAGGGTTGTTTAGGTTTGAATTTCTTTCCATTTCTTTTGGGATTGCAGAAAGAAGACCATAGTATTTTGTCAAAGAAACATTAAAATAGAATTTCCATGTGAAGTCATGCAATTCTAAAATATCGCCTTGTTCATTTAATAAATTGTTTACTTCAGTAATTCCGGCATCAAACCAACTTTTATAAAACACGAATTTTGGTCCACAAGAATACTGCGGTTAATTCACAATATTTCATTTTTATGTCGCGCTTTGATACCGTAGCCTGATGCATATGCTTTTTTTAACTTTCACCAGTACTCCGAAATCATTTAATGTGGGAGGATTATTGTGGTCGAGCATCTTCATTTCGCATTTACATTTTGTTAAGAAGGAGGGATTACCACGTTTATGCAAGAATAGCTCTGAAGTTATTTTCCAGGAGGCCTGTGAATCATCTATAATTCTCTTAACCCAAGCTATCTTCCCATGATTTTGAAATCGCACATTTGAAGGCAACCATTTTTCCTTTTACCAATAGACCTAATTTTTACCGATACGGCGGCCATTTTGATTTCTATTGTTTCGAAAGACATTATGGGATGCTAAGGGGGCAAATTAACATGTATTTGCCCCCTGGGCATCCCATAATAGCTATTCGAAACAATAGAAATCAAAATGGCCGCCGTATCGGTAAAAAGGTCTATTAAGGTCTTCCTTTTTACATTAGTGGGTTTCCCTGCCCAAACGGAATCAAAAATTAGCCTGTTTATTTCTTGGATGTAGCGGTCCAGGACAGGCAATACAGAGGCACAGTAAATGATCTTGGATGGCCCTTATGTTTCTATGGATACCAATCGTCATTGGCTTGTTCCCGAGCTTCGCGGATTTTGCGGGTATATAGATTAGGGTGAGCGGCAACCCCCAGTCTGAGGTTACCGTGCTTGTTCCCTCACAAACTGCCGTGCAAGGTGGTCATGGATTCGGAGATCACAATGAGGTGGAGAATTGGCGCGGTGGGGACTGGGACGAGACAAAATGACGCTCATCGTGTTCGAAGCGTGCACTCGAGATCAAGCTTGTTTTCGGTTGTTTTTATGCGTTTGATATAGGCCACTTGCACTAAGAGGTCACGTGACCAATGCTTCCCTTAAACAGTGAGTTGTAATCTTGCTGTTGCCAAAAATTGACAGAACACATAAAAATTATCTTACACGCGAAATTTGAGACGAAACGCATGTAAGGGAGATATTTTATGGTACTTTGATTTTTCAACAAAGTAGTATGATTTGTCTTGGCCGCCATGTTGGAGTGCAAACTCTTGCCCTCCAACATGGCGGCCAAAACTACTTTTTGCTTATATCTTGTTAAATGTTTGATAGTTGAGTTCAGATGTGCCATAAACGTTACCACATCATCTTTTCAACATTTTCCTTGAAGTTCAAGTGCAAAATTTGTGTGAGAAAGCGGTAATTCATAATTTAAAAAAAATCAAGTTTTGGTCACGTGACCAGCCACGGACTTTCTCATTTTAAGCAAATGGTGCGGGTTTGAAAAACCAAATCACTATTATTTTGTTTAAGAGATGACCCACTAATAGTGTTTCGAAGGCAAAATCATGTAACTTTCATTTTCATAAAAACGATGTCACATGACCTCTTAGTGCAAGTGGCCTATTGCCAACACAGAAATTTATACTTGGAAAGAGTGCAAAAATAACAAAGAATAAGGTAAGTCAATATTTAATGAGATTTTAAAGTTATGAACCTTTAGTGTGGATTATTTTGTAGCGCTGGCCTTCTGTTAATTCCAGTGAGCTATAGCTAGGGTTCGATTTTTTCGCTTTTGCGCAATAAATGCTTGACAAAGAAACTTGAAGAAAAGACCGTTGATTCCTATTCTTTATATGTTTTCTTGTTTGGTTTTTATACACAGCAAAATGTGAATTCTTCACCCATCACTCAGACGGGAGTGATGTACATGTATACAGTACACTGTACTTCGGTGTCTGACATTTGCAGACTGCAGATTGCAGACTGCAGACTGGCTACAAATAGCGCTGATAAACAGTATTTAAGTCTAAGAACCCATTTTAAAACGGTTAGCTTTCAATAATTTCTAACCGTTTTAAAATTCAACCGTTTTAAAATGGGTTCTTAGACTTTAACAGGGCGCGACAAAAGTGCTGTCCGATAGCCCGGGGCTAGTGGAATGACTTGTCGGGCTAGCGTTTTCTTATTGTAGCTTGCCCTACGGGCAAGCACCGCTGGTTCTTCTTTTTTGATGATAAATTAAGCTTTTATACCAAAACGTGTGTAGGAGAAAGCTCATTAGAGAAAATGATAACGTTATGAGGCCAAATTATCGTAGCGTGACAACGTTTTGCGCCGCATTTTAGTTGCGTCCGTAAATAACGTCATGACTTTTTCTGCTTACATAAGCGACAGAAATTTTGGAAATGACAATATTTGCCAACTGACAGCATGCAGTGCGAGACAATCAGTCTAATTAAATTCCAGCCAAGTC
>OX421458.1:18056899-18071899 GCA_949126865.1 Montipora capitata | reverse complement strand
TGTGAAGGAAGGTTTTGTATGCATGACCATTTCCAATTTTGCTCAAGCCTTAGCGATATTCCCTCTTAGAATTTAAAAATTGAAGTTGAAAAAAAATGATCTGATCTCTTACAGTACTTCTGTAATTTGAATTTTCTAAAGTATTTACACCAAAAATAATTCATTTGCAACAATGGGCATGAAGGGCATCCACCACCCCAACTGAAAAATCAGCACATTAAGAATAATTATATTTTTAGAGTAATAAAAACAATGAAGGAAACAAGTGGAAATGTAGTTCAGCCAGGAATTGAACGTGGGTCTCCAGATTGTTACTGTTTATTTATAAATGTATTCATGTACATTAAGATTAAAGTTTCCATTAATAGTTATCAGTCTGAAAGAGGTTGAAACTCAGTGTCTCGAAAAAGAATTGGGAGTATACATGTATATAGGCAAGAAAAACATGCCCATTGTTAAATAATGTTTTGCACTTATGTGAGAGAATTGATTTGAGGAAATGCCAGCACTTTGATTTGACAAATAAACTCAGTCTTTGGAAGTAAAATTTGGCAGCATAGGCAAGAGAAAGATGGGCATTGTTTAATAATTTCTTGGATTTACGTGAGATAATTGATTTCAGGAAATCGAAGCACATTGGTTTAACAAATAAACTCAGTGCCTCAAAAAAAATTGGGAGCATACATCAGGTATATATGGCAACGAAGAGAAACATGCCAGTTCTTTAATAATGTTTTGCATTTAAGTGACATATATAACTGGAGTTTTGAAAACAAGGTCGAACTTTGCTGCCAAATCCAAAGTGAGGGCGAGGCCTAATTTCCTAGGGCAAATGTCTACTCGCATGCAAGTCTAACAAGTATGAGGTAATAGCGCATAGCCAAAACAATTCACTAGACCTCTTTATGGGAAGCTTAGTGACGGAAATGTTGACCTGTTGGGCAAGGGAAAAAGGATTCCGTGCCATATGAAACACTACTTCTTCTGAAGTCACTTTAAGTCATGCAGACACGTTAATTTAATGACCTTTTGCCTTAATGACTATATAATCATATAACTTAGTGTTTTTCTCAAACATGTTTTGTTTTATTTCCAGGTCTAAGTCACAAGTTGCCAAATGACAATGAAAACTGACTTGTTAAATCAAAACCTGTTTTCAATGGAGAGGTTAGAGTCCAGTTTCTGACAAAATAAAACCGTCCCAGATATTTAAGTCTAATTTAAAGACTTATAGAAAAGGTGATGAGACAGTTTCTCAAGTTTGTGCTAAAATATTTTCTTAATCAGAATTTTTCTCTGCCTACGGCCATGATTAATAAGATGGAAAAGGAATCAACTCCAAGGCTGTCTACTGATGTAAACAACATTAAAGGCTCTTCATTCAAGTAATAAATGATTTCTGTGACAAAAATGTGTGGTTCCAAAAAATACATATACTCCAACGAAGGATTGTTATTTGGTTTGTAAGCCCCTAGGGCTGTAATTAAGGATTTTTTAGTGTAGCAGGTCATACTGTTGCTATGATAACCTATTGTGTCACACAAATGATAACAATGTGTTCACCAATGATTAGGTAGTTTTTTTGATACCATGATTGTTAAGCATCACGTCACTGATCAATAAGAGTGGTTATAATAACCCATCAAAATTTAACAGCTGGAAACTGTTTTGAGCTACCTCAAGAACAGTTCTGGATTAAGTTTAGATTGTATACAATTAATGTATGTTCTGGTCAAATTAAGATTTAAAGAAAATGAAAATTATATTTCTCAGTCTACCCCATTAAAATTTGCTTCTTAAGTTTCTGAAGCCAGGAGAAGAATCTTTCCATGTCTAAGCCTATCAATGGCGACATTTCAATATTTTGGAAACTATGTCTGCAATTTGCCCGTACTTGGAAGGGGCATGACTTCCTTAAGTCCTTGCAATTGGACATAAGCTTTTCATTGTCATGAGAACTTCTGTTTGATGAGCTTGGCACTCATGAGGGTGAACTTTATTTAAATGATGAAACCTGGTTTTGATACTATACCATGGGCGATCTTATTGGCCCCCCTTCCCTGGACAACACCTTTTGTGGCGCAGTTACAAATTTGCGCTTTGTCGCCCTCAGCATTGTTTCCAGTGTTGTTTCCACCTTCCCAATATGAGAGAAGAAGCATGCTGAGGTCATTATGCCAGTAATAAATGAAGTGTGTGAGGAATACTGAACAATTGTTTGTGTTCTCAAATGGTTGAACACAATTATTGTTCACCTATAATGATATGCAAGACACTTACAAACACTACATTTTGTAACAACCATTTCAAGTTCAATAACTGCTTTATCATTTCATTTGGCTGTCACAAAATGTGGTGTTTGTAAGTGTATTGCACCTGGAGCCTTGTCATTAATCAGTGAATAATGATTTTTGTAAAACAGATGTGATTGTTCAGTGTTCCTTTCACACACACCTTCATATAATTTGTGGGGCTCAAGAAAATATCCAGAGACACCTTTAATACCATTTTAAAAATTGTCCTTTGTGCTTTGTGATTGGCCTGAGTCATTACTTTAGTTTTGGTTTAGATCCATGCTGCCCCCCCCCCCCCCCCCTTTCCCCAATACACTTCATATACAGTAATTCTTCCATTTTACATTAAGTCTGGTGAACATTATAGTTTGTCAACACTAACATATTTGGATAAACTCATTCCCAATTAAATATAAATTCTCCAGTTAAAGCATGGGAATCACATTTTATGATGAGGAGAACAACGCAAAGAATCATTTTGGCAAAGATAATTAAGTTGCAACAGGTTTATACTTTAGATGAGCTATGAGGTTAGGCAATAGTAAATCAAGAGTTAAAAATTCATGCAACAACTTGGTGCAAACAAAATCAGTTGTGTAGTTAGCAGGCTACAACTAGGATGTACACAACAGCCATTTTGAATTGCCTTGAAAACGTTTCTCCCAGGTCAAACCATTAAAATTGAACAATTGAAATTGAAATACAATTATATAATCTCTTACAGTACTTTTGTAATTTGAATTTGCTAAAGTATTTATATAACCCGAAAATAATTCACTTGCAATATGGGCATGAAGGGCATCCACCAGCCCAACTGGAAAATAATTACAACCATGTACCCTTGGGTTATCAGGTACTAGTCTCATTTCATGTTGAATAAGAATATATTTTTATAGTAATAAAAACAACGAAGGAACCAAGTGAAAATGTAGTTCAGCCAGGAATTGAATTTGGTTCTCCAGATTGTCTGACCTGCAGAGATTCCAACCCCTTTTGAGTTCTGGAAGAAAATAGGGAGTATTTTTTAGCGCCGAAGGGGCGAGCCCATAGCGGGTCTGGGGGTATCCCCCTCCCCCACGAAATTTTGCAGATTTAGTTTCTCACAAGTGGCATTTCCTACGTTCAACACCATTTTTCTGACATTCTATAAGGTCTTTGTTCTTACCACTGGAGTCCCGCCATTTTTGGAGCTGCTAAATGGAGTAAGACTGCGGGCCTTATGAGTCTGCTCAACACAGGGTGTTCAATGGAGAGACTTAGACGAGACATTATAGGATACTCCTGAGGATACGCATTAAACGTTTTACACTCAGATCGCAAAAAAGTTCTTAAGATAAGCCTTTTTTTCCTTGTTTTCAGAGTTTCACGATAAATCGGGAGAATCTGATAAAATTGGGAAAGCGGGAGGCAACTCATCAAATCGGGAGGATTGGAATCTCTGAACCTGTCTACCTGGACATTGATAGTTGTCTTAATTCAACACTGCAAGAGTTATTCTTAATCCCGGCAGCTTCTGCAGGTGCTGGAGCAGAAATTACGTAAAACAAAAGAAACAAAAACAGAAAACGAAACTCCAAATGAAGATTAGCCTGCGTAACTGGTGGTATTAGGCAGCTTTAGCAACGACAACGGCGACGGCAACGAGAACGTAACAAATTTGCATATTTTAATAGTGGGCAAAAACAATATCTTTGCACTCCCTGCACGTGCATTTTTTCACTTGTGTCCATTTCTTTGCCGTCGTCAGCAAGACAACAACGTGAAATAGCCAAATTTAAGGTTTTATGGAAACCTTACCAGCTGGAGATAAATTTTCATTTTCTCCCCTAAATTAAGCATGACTCGTATCGGTTCCCTTCTTGAGGGACGGTCACACCATTGTCATGTTACAAAGCGTGGAATAGTCGCGAAGTGATTACAAAATCGCAAATTTATACTTTGCGATGACGTTTCTATTGTTGGTGCAAGTGACAAATTGCGCGTAGAGAATGGAGAGTGGTACTGTGGGGTATTTTACAGCGTCCCACCGCATTCTCCGCGCCAACAATACCGCCAGCTAAATGAAGACTAATCCCAAGTGTCCAAAAAACACAAGGCTTCCCGGTACCTGCAGAAAGACCCTTAATTCCGATTTGAACTTTTAGCCGTCTGTCTTCTGATGAAGTCACGTTTCGACTTCTAACTAACGCGACCCTTTTATATTACTTCTAGTCTTTTCTAGAGAAAGAAAAATAATCTAAGATTTGCGTGGTTGCGCACCTCGGTTCGCCTTCGTTCGCTGTAGATGACTGTTTTCTACTGAAAATTCGATTGTTAGTCTCCTGAGTGGACTGTCGTTAAATTCACGTATTATTTGTGGTATAAGTTGTTTTTCTCTATTTCTTGCACCGTCAAGCACGGTTAGTCCGTTGTATTCATGTATGTAGCGGCTGTTGTCAATATTCCAACTATCTCCGCTCTAATTAACGAACGATAGTTGGTTCATACACTTCACGTAAAAAGGAAGAAAAATTCACCCCTCTCTAAGGTCCCGTATGCTCTGGGCAAATTTTTGTTCATTTTGCGAAGAAATCTGTCATCATTGCCGTGATACAAGGGTGCACGGTGATTTTTTTCCCACCAAATGTTCTCAAGCCTTACCAAACTTGAAAGGCGTGGTCGCCCTGCTTCGGAACCGGAAAAATGTCTGTCAGGCGTGAAAACTATACATATTTTACAATTTGCACTGCATGATCTAAAGAAAAAGTTTTTAAGTGCGATTACCAAATTGAAAATTGGGCGGAGACAATTTTTGTTGAGATTTTTGGTTGAGTCAAACAAATTTTGTCAGCCTATTGCGTACGGGCCCTTAACCAGCCCTACGTCAGAGCTCGCTGTTCCAATCTTTCTAACTAGCTTGTCATGTCGGTCGGCATACGCTAGAAAAGATGACCATAAACCTCATTTGCACAAATCTATACCCTTTATTTTTACATGCGAAAAAAGCCTATACATCCTATCAGAATGGCGTACGGCTCTTTCATGTGTGGAAGTATAACCAATCAACGATAGCGTAAAGGCCTTTCGAAGCCAATCACTCGTGCATCTCGTGCAAATCTTACTTTTTTATTGAATTAAATTAAATTTGCATTTGGTTCTTTTGTAGTGAGTTTTTGTTTCTAATTTGCGTTCAGAAAACTATTTCAATGAAAATTCTTGTCTTATGTGTAATAAACAGATCACGACATAGAAAGTGCTTTGTACGGGGTTGTATTCACTAGTTTGTGTCAAAAACCCTCACCCACTCGTACCTCCCTAGTTCGGGGTTTTTGACACAAAGAACGCGTGAAAAAAACCCCGTACGCCGCACTTTCTATGACGTAAACTATATATTTGTTCAAAAACCATTGGTGGCCTATTTTATGACTTTTATCGATCCATATGAAGTCCATGTCCTATCAAAATCTAACAGCAACCGTTCGAAAACAATACGTACATTTTCAAAACAATAAAATGGCCGGACATTCATCACGCAAAACACAGTGGTTTATGAATCACGTTTCATTCAAATCTTTATTTACAGATTACGTTTAATTAAAAAAATTGGTTCACGTGGACATGAAAAGATCTTACCATCTTTAATACGAATCACAAATTTAAAAAATAATAATAATTTCATCACGAATTCACGAGAAAATAAATCGCCCCATCACGCTTCGCGTAAAAAGTTTAGGGGACCAATTAACTCCGAGCTTGGACAAACTTTTATTGCTTGCAAAAAGGATTTACTACGAGACACCTCTGGGTATAGATCACTCTGTCATTTATCTAATTTCACTGAATCCATATCAAGAATTAAAATGTAACTATTTTCAGTTTTCGAACAAATATTCCATTAGATGAATAAACCAGTTTAAAACCAATGGCAAGTGAGTGAGTCCGTATAAGCAATACAATAACATAGCCTGCAAATATTCTTCAATACTGCGCTCAAATCAAGGGTTCCCGTCTTCTTCTTGCTTTGGACTAAATAGCGCTCATAATCCTTTTCAATCTCTCAAAAACACAATTTACACTTAAAATGGGACATTGAATTGAAAATGAGTTCCAAAGAACAAAAATATATCTAAAACATTCTTGACAATTGTTGGCGCGAATCAACAATTAAAAATTCGGTTTTCGAGTCGTTTATTAGCAGGCGATTATGAAGTAGCCACGCATGGACATCAGAAACGCAGGACTCAATAGCGGCTAGGGCACGGTATTGTGAAAAACCACGATCTGGCCTGAACGAGAGATAGAGATGCGTGTCATCGGCATGCTTATGTACAGAGAGAAGATGGTTAGAAATTACGCGATAGAGCCAGAAACATGAAAAAGTGAACAAAACGGGACCCAAACAGTTGCTTGTGGGTCACCACAGTTCAATTGAAAATCACCAGAAGATTGATCTTTGATGAGAACTCGTTGCTTTCGATCGGACAAATAAGATGCGAACCAGTCCAACGCTGAAGCAGTAATTCCAAAATCATTTTCAAGGACATTAAGGAGAATCTGATGGTCTATTGTGTTGAAAGCGGTACTTAAGGACATTCGCGGTAATTGTTTGTGCGCAACGTTACTGCGCAGGTAACGCGACTAAAATATGTCACGCATTACTTCAAGCATTATAGAAGTTGAGGTTTTAAAACCTTTGCAAAAACCGTGGACGATTAAGTCTTGCACAGCTTTGGATCAGAGAAGACCGTGATCAGTCAAAATTGATTATGAAATATTAATGAAAGTCAAGTTGGCTACAGCATGACTGATATTCGCGTTGTTTTATCAGTGGTGCAGTAGTCCACTTGACTTTGAAAAATATTTTTCAAGTATTAGTTAAAATAACATGGCAACAAAAACGCCGGGGAAAAAAATCCACGCCGGCAAAAGAATGGCACATTTATTTTCAAGTCATCATGAAAGAGAGAGAGAGAGAGAGAGAGAGAGAGAGAGAGAGAGAGGTCAAATACGACGTGGGCGAAGAGAATGGCGAAGCTGAGGGGGAGCCCTCGGAAAAAAAGCTCAAATGTAGCTCAGGTCAACCTAATCAGTTTATTGTTGGTTTAGCTGGCGTCCTAGAACAGGAGGTTACTGAAAACGAGCAGACTGGCAAGTACAGACCTTTAAAATAAAACAAATTTAATTTTTCTGGTTTCAGTTTTCCATTTGCACTCAAAGAAATATAGGGAAACATGAAAGAAAAAAAAAAAAAGAAAACTGCAACATGGTGGCCAAACAACTGCAACATGTTGGATTCAACAATGTTGGATGATGTTGCACTACCAAGTTGGACATTTTTAGCGAGGCCTTAACGACAAGAAACGTAGTAGTGGACGAAAGCAAAAAAAAAACCTCTACCCTTCGAGGCCCCCACACAGTGTCAGTCTTATCACCAGTTCCCCAGTTCCCGGTTATTTTTTAGAGAAATATAACTATGATGATGATGATGATATTATAACAGAGTTTTCGACGTCTTGCCCTCTGTAAACCCTCTGCTTCTGTTGTAGGCTTGCTGCAGAGAAAACTCGACATATAGGTAAAATAAACAGCAAACTACTGCATTTCCCTTCGTATTTATTTATTGAAGTGTCCCTCGAAATAGTCGGAAATGGCATTCCCGAGACCCTAAATTTCAAACTTTTCAGGTGGAGCATGTCCCCAGACCCCCCTAGTTTGGAGCGCCTTTGATAGAACATTGGCGCAAGCATAAGCTCGCGCACATTGATAAAATTGCTGATTTTCACTGACACCGAGCTTAATCTGTCAAGGAATTTGCTATTCTCCGGAACGAGCGCGGTGAGCCCCTCTTTTAATGGTGTTATGCACTTGTAATATGTACACGGAAAACATATTTTAAGGAAAATAATGTTGGACAGTAAAAGTTGTAGTGTTTATATATAAATGAAGTGAAAACTGCACGTGGAGCCAGACACTAAGTGTGAGGTGATGATATTGCGGCAGAATTTGCTTACATTTTTTTGCAAGCTCGAGCAATTTGAAATCACTTCACTGAAAGACTTTGTCCCAGACAAACAAGTAGGCTCAAGTTTTCAGTAATATTCAGTAAATATTTTGCTATTTAGCGATAATTTTTCCGGTTGATCCAGTTTCAAACGCTTCTCGCGTAATTCCGAAAAAAAAGAACACTTAAAATAAAGGGCATGCAGCGCGAAAACAAGCACGGTGACCCCATCTATTTACTGCATTTTTAAAATATCCTGTGCATAAATATCAAGTTTGCCAAGTTTGACAAAAATCTGGATAGGACGTCATTTTCAAGGGAATTACCTTAAAACTGTGTACGGCCCCAAAACGAACACTGTTGCCCCGGTTAAGAATGCAGATTGAACTCAGCTATTTACAGACATAAGAGAAATATCAGACAGATGGAAAGAGCATTTTACCAACTGCTGAATCAAGAAGGCAACGTAGACAATGATGCAACTGACCTCCTAACTGCTCGAGAGACAATTGTGCATTTGAATGATCCAACTACCATGGAAGAACTAAGGAAAGCTGTAAAAGCTGCTAACAATGGTAAATTAAAGCGCCTGGTCTGGATGGCATACCAGCTGAAGTCATAAAACATTGCGGTGATGGTCTACTACAACAACTAGCTCAAACTGCTTGCGTAGATCCAAGGCTGGACTAACTGCACACCTAAAAACGTGCAACACGCAACACCGGCGCTAATTACTCTTGTTGCGATTTTAACACAACATAAAAGATAAGTCCTGGTTCATTCAGTAGTTTATTGGATTAAAGAGATCGCGCTCTATGACGTCACTAATTACCCTTATTACAACGATTATCTTATTTAGAACACCCTCGCGGGCCGGCAATTAATCTGTACCTTACACATCAATTATACCATAAGTTGTTTATCCAGTAGTTACATTAGTATAAATTATTCAGTGTGCTATTGTTCATTATAAGTCTCTGTTATCTTCAATGCTGCCTTTCGAGCGGCAAGTCTTGACGGGGGTCTCATCTTTTCTTCTTCAGTCCCCAGTTCTTGGGTTTGTCTATTATCCTCATCATGATCGTTTGTTTTGATCTCAAGAGGATAAAGCTTTTCAATGGGTCTCGGAAGTTCTTTTCCTGGGTGTATCTTCACGTTTACAGACCTGACTTGACCATCTCTTCCTTGATGAAGGTTTGTTACGATCCCCATTCTCCAGTTTGAACGTGGAAGGTCATCATGTATAAGTACCACATCCCCCCTGGAGACTGGTGTTTGGTGATTTGTGTTGCGTTTACGGTCTTGTTCACGTAGCCCGGTCAAGTACTCGTTGCGCCATCTCTTCCAAAACATCCGCATTATCGCTTCATAATATTTAGCTCTCTTAACGAGCTCCTTTTCAGAGCTTGCAAAGGGGTCATAGTCTGGATCCTCTTGAGGATCTTTCGGCGTATGGTCAGGTAATGTCATCAATCGATGTCCACACAGGAAGTGTGCTGGCGTAAGTGGAGGGGAATCATTAAGTCCGATGTAGGAATACGTTAGCGGTCTGCTATTCAATGCAGCTTCAACCTCGATCAGTATGGTGTTTAGTTCTATCATGTTTAGGGAGGCTTTACCGATTGTTTTCTTCAGGCATCTTTTGGTCATTCCTATCAGTCTTTCATAAAATCCTCCCCACCACGGAGCTCTCTCGGCTATGAATTTCCAACGTATGCCATTGTTTGCAAGGAACTTCTGAGTTGAAGTGTGAGAGAGAATTCCGCTATGTAGAGTTTCTAGGTCTTGTGCGGCTGCTTTGAACGTTTTGGCATTGTCAGAGATGATTGTCTCCGGAACGCCTCTTCTGCCTATAAATCGTCTGAATGCTCTTAGAAAGGCTTCAGTTGTTTGGTCTTCAACCAGTTCAAGATGTGTTGCCCTTATGGCAATACAGGTGAATAGGCATACATAGACCTTGCTCGATGTAGTATTCTTGTTACGGACGTACATAGGTCCTGCGAAGTCGATGTCTGTGTGTTGGAAGGGCTGTGACTGTGAGATCCGTTCTTTGGGTAATGGTGGTGTTGGAACGGAATGAAGGTGTGGTCCTTCATGTTTTCTACATATAACGCACTTCGAGATGAGCCTTTTAACAAGTTGTCGACCTTGGGGTATCCAGAATTGTTGTCTTATTTGAGTTAATGTGTCCTGAACTCCACCGTGTTTAAGCATTGTATGTGTATGTTGGATGACCAATGAAGTGAATGTGCTATTTTTAGGTAACAGAATTGGGAATTTTGTGTCATAGTGAAGGTCTGCATAGTGTAGTCTACCACAACAGCGAAGTACTTCTTGGTCATCGAGGAACAGTCCTAGTTGTTGCATGATAGCCGGTTGTTTTGACTTCGTTTTCGCCTTTAAGCAAGTGATTTCGCGTTCATAGTATTTTCTTTGGGTTCCTTTTAGTAATGCAAGTCGAGCATCCTGCATTATTTCAGTTGTAATAGTAGACTTTGTGTTCCTTTTTCGCCATATATCTGTGTAGTGAAGGAGTGTGGCCGTTACTCGGATCGCTCTGTTTAAGGTGCTGTACCTCTCTAAATCTATTGAGTCAAGTATGTTAGGGCTATCTGATTTGACTATTATATGCATTTGTGGACTGTCGATTATGTCTGTGATAGGTTCCTTTGACTAAACTTGTGGCCACTGGTCATTCGGTGCTTTTAGCCACGATGGACCTTCAAACCATAATGCTCTATTCTGATAGAACATCGTTGTGCTTATTCCTCGTGTTATTAAGTCTGCAGGATTTGAGGATGTGGGACAGAACATCCATTTATGTGTCCCTGTTATTTGCGTTATCTTGCGTATTCGCGTGTGTACGAATGGTTGCAGTCTTTTGTTGGATGAAAGCCACGATAGCACAATTTGTGAGTCGCTCCAGTAGACGATTTCGCATTCCTTTCCGAGTTGTAAAGCTTTCGTGATGTACGTCGCTAGGTTGGCTCCTAACAGTGCTGCTAGTAGTTCCAATCAATATTTCGATTGCTTTCGTATAGTTTTCGTTGGTAAGTGGTAGTCCGGCGATCGCGCGCGCTGCCTCTCCTTTAAGCATATTTTGTAAATAATTCATTTTTTCGATGTTGTTCAATTCGGTGTGTTCGTCGATCGCTGCGCTAAAACTGTCCCAGAAAGTGAGCCACTCTAATTGATTGCCGTTGAATGGTTGAATGCTAAGTTTTGGCAAATTGACGTTGATTCGCGTAGTTGTCGGTTTCGTTGAACTATTGTTATCATGGAAAGAACTCACCGGTTTATCGTGTTGGTCGTTTTTCAATGCTTCCAGTATCATGAACTTGTAGTCGGAGATGGTGTCTTGAACTGACAAGGCCTCTTCTATCTCGTTCTCTAGCTCTTCCTCGGAAATGGCCATGGCTATTTGTGAGTCCATTTGTGATATGTCGTTTCCTCTTCTTGTTAGTCGATCTTGAAGTGCTTTAAGTTCGGCGGTGTTGAGCGGCTCCGATTTCAGTAGTCTGTCGGCTTTCTTGAACTCTTGAGTGCAATGCCCTCTGTACGAACCTCGTACTGACTTTAGTCTTCGAAGCTCTTCTGACATTTTGGTCGGAAAGAGCCGGGTCTCGGCACCAATGTTGCGATTTTAACACAACATAAAAGATAAGTCCTGGTTCATTCAGTAGGTTTATTGGATTAAAGAGATCGCGCTCTATGACGTCACTAATTACCCTTATTACAACGATTATCTTATTTAGAACAACTCTAGGCTCAGTCAACATCAAAATCGATATACTGAGGGAGAGGTAGAGCATTAAATTAGCATCGCCCAGGTCATGGGCTCGAATGCAGTTGGAACCACCTGAATTGTCAACATGAGACAATTGCTTCAATTTTCCAGATAATCGCGAGGATCATTTGTCTCTTTCCGAAGCTATTGTGTTGGAAAGCATTCCCAGAAGCTGATGAGACTAGTGTAACCGCACTTACAGATCTGGGCCCGGTTGTTCGAAAGCCGATTAGCTTAATCCAGGATTAGCGTAAACTTTTGTTTCAAGTTTTTAACTTTTGGGTGAAAGTTTCTTTTGCTTATTTTTGTTTTTCAAGATTGACTTCTTCTAATGTAAAGTTTTGCCAGATATCAGCGTTGAACAGCATTTAGGAGTAGAGAAATTAACTCCTCGGTTATTTTTTAATCTGGGATTAGCGTTAATCGGCTTTTGAACAACCGAGCCCTGGGTAATATCACGCAACCCCAGGGAAGACCGCTGCCGGAATTGAGAAATTAGTCTGCTTGCTGTACCAGCCTAAGACACTTATTTCCAATGTTAAAGACCAATGCAATCCTCCATCTAATTAAAAAGCAAGGTTCCAGTAGTCGATATCAACGTCGCTAAGCGAGACTTAAATGTACCGATCTGCGCAGCTACAATATTGCTGAAGATGATGGAAACTCTGATAATGATGCTGATGACGATCATCATGAGTTATCTGATGTTGATAATGTTGATGTTGATCATAATCTACGGGGATGATGATGAAGAGGTGGAGGAGGAAGACGAGCGAGATGAACAGGATACCTTTTATCCTTATCAAGGGATTGTGAAAACACTGCATTTGGCAGAATTGACTTAGCTGTAAAAAGTAAGCGGTGCAAAATATGCCACAAGACATTTTATGAAAAAGGGCTCCTTTGCATGTTATAGTGGACACGAGATCAGATCTTCCCCTGTTATGTTTCAGAGTTGTCTGAGTTACACTCCAATATATAGTAAAAGTAATGTAGGAAAATATGTCGACACAAACAATTATTACATTCATTATGTGAGCCAGCATTTTTTGATTCAAAAATCATATTTTCAAGTTCGAGCGATTTTCTATTTTCTTTTTAAATTTGTGAAAATTTGAAAACGCAGTTAAAGTGTGGTTTTCTGTTTGACAAATTGTCCAAAATTTGCTCCGAGGCCAAGGAACGGTGAAGACTTAAAATGAATTCAATTGGCACCAAACTTAACACAAAATAAGAACAACCATTCTCTTCCATTCCTATCTAGATACTTTTTATGGAGATGTTAAAATTGTGATTTTCAAAGCTCCTTAAGGAACATCCTCAAAGAACGCATAACATGCCGGCGGGAAAATGGGTGATACTTAACGCGATAAAAATGTACATGGTATGTAATTCTTAGACTTTTATGCTTCATACTCTTCAACTATTGCTATTATTCGTTTTCTGCGTAAAGGTTTGTGCTCGAACTCGGAACGCTTCCCTCCGAAAATAGCAAAAATGTTTGTAACCTGAGCGAGGTAAATCACGCAAAATTTGAACGCAAACTGATGCTAATTCTTCATATAAAATCGTTGAACTGACTAATTTTCGGCTTGTAGCTTGGCAGGCTTTAAAAAATACGAAGCAATCCTTTAGAAGTATTAAAAGTTACTGAAAATCGTATTTGAGGACAAAACAAATTTGAATTAATACTGGTTTATGCAAGTGACTTTTCTATCACGATTTCAAAACTGAACTTAATACAGCATTAAATATGTTTAGTTTTCTGCCAAAAGACATCGTGATGCACACGATAATTTAATATTTTAGGTACAAGAAATGTACTCCACTGCAATGCGAAATGTATCGAAATTATTTTTGTATTTTTTTAGCCTAGTGTTTCTTTTTTCGTTTTTTCTTTTTTTTTTTCTTTTTTTTTTTTTAACGCACGCAGTTTCAGTTTCCCTGAAACGTATGAACGACTTGGCCGACGGTTTCATTTTAAGAGCACGCTTTTAAAAGGTAGTAGTAGAGCAAAAAAAAAGAACATGACAGAATTTTAAACCAAATCAGTATACATATGTTACAAAATAGGAACGCATTGCGTACGTGTGGTAGTGCAGTAACACAGCGCTTTACTCAGTATTGTCAAGTGAGCTGCGTTTTGTCTTCCACGAGATTCAAGTTGTCTTTGAGTAATAGGTAGCCGTAATAGTACACGATATTGTTTTAGTATCGTAAATCATTATAGTGCCATGGTAGATGTCTTAGATAAATAGTCCCTGAGAAGAAAAGTGGAAATACTAAACCCAGAAAGATTGAAGAAAATAAAAAGGAATTGAGAAACATTGGCTTCGAGGCTGACTTGTTGATCATTCTCAAGTTCCCTTACAACTTCTTTTTCACAACAAGGTTAAACGTGCACTCTGCGCTTTAGGCAATATTTCACTAAAGTTAAGAATAGAATAGAATAGAACTTTAATAGGATCATCCTCGAAAGGTTTTTCAGACACTATTTACAATGACTTGAATACGTTAAAATACTAAACTACTTAAGTTATAAATAATGAATAAAAGAATTCGTGGTAACATTATAAAAAAGGCCCGCTCTGTAAGTTGCCCTTTTATAGCTTGCTTGAAAGACTGCAAGGAAACACATTGCTTTATGTCATTATCTAAGCTGTTTCAAATACTAGTTCCTCTATATGCGAATGTGCCTTGGCCGGTAGCAGTTCTATACAAAGGTATGTGAAATAAATCACGATTGCGAGTGTGGCAGGCATGGATACTAGAGCGTTTTGTGAATATATCTTCCATATTTAGGTGCGAGACCATTAAGACATAACGCCAAACATTTTTGTGGTTGTCTTTTTTTTCCGGATTTCGACGTCTTAGCAAACTAGTGAGATCACAAGCAAAGTGCACAGCTTTCACACAACAAAAGGCAAAAGAAAAAAAAA
>OX421458.1:18044399-18051899 GCA_949126865.1 Montipora capitata | reverse complement strand
TAAACTCTTTTAAAACCGTTCAAAACACGCCATTTATATCGACGTCGATTTATGATTGCTCTAAAAATGAGCGATCAGGCCTTGGATGCGCAGGGAGTATTGTACTGGTTTCAAATGTAAAGCACTTATAATAACAATTGGCTCATGAAAACTGGCCGATTGTAGTCCGTGATATATTTGTTACGAGACAGATTTTGTAGCCACAGCTTCTGTGGTTTAACTTCACTATTCTGGCTTGGAACTTTAGCACTCTGCCGTTGCTGGCAGCCAACTCTGTCATCAAAATGCTAAAAGCTGACGTTTAAATATGCACTTGCTGAGCTGTGATTGGTTAATCAATACATTTCCTTCCAAGAATAAAGGACAACAAGGTGACAGCCTGGACGTATGATTAGGTTCCCAGGGCGTAGCACTTGAACTAGTGGAATAAGTGAGTGCTACAAGGTTCTCCTGAGTAAAGTACTTTCGAGAGTAAGCTATCACTGCCAAACACAGCTATAGCTGGTAAAAGAGTTTGAAAAGTTTCAGTAACGTGATCATAAAACTCTCAGCAACAAAGGCGAAAAAGCTAGTGGTAAATACTTGGGGTAGACACTTCAGCCCAGATAAATGCGAGTTAATTAAATTGTTGGATTAACTGATAGCGGCGGAAACCGAAGTTTCCACGGTCCTTTACACCAACGCGTGCGGGCTACCACGGGAAAGCTAACCTACAGATAACTACGCTAAGATAACTAATATGGTCGGTCTTACAAATTCATCAGTCCTCGTATTTTCAACAACATTGACGGAAATTCGGCATTCCCCTAATGCATTTTTCTGTGAAAAAGTTACTTAAATTAACTTCTAGGGACGAGGTTGTTTGCGACACTTGACTTAGTTTGCACGCCTCAATTTCCCATCTTCGTTCTTAGCACCGTGCATTTAGTACGCTTGCATACAATGAAGCCGTCTTGAAAATATTGCCTAAAATATTAGAAAATATGCTTTAACATATGTCCTAAGTATAGTTAATTCCGCGTGCTCATATACACAGTACAAATTGCATTCCTTTTAGTTGTGCTTTTGAAGGTTTTCTAATTTAGAAAATGAATAAATTCAAGCACTAAGAAACAGCAACAAGGTTCACACTTGAGATTGGGCAAATTGAACCTAACATCTGTGTATCACTGGTATTTCTTACAAACTAGACGCTCCGTGAGCCTAAACTGGCTAGCTCTTGGTATGTGTTTGTCCTCCTCAAAGTTTTGTACTCATTGCCAAACACCCAAAGAAATTATTAGTCCATAAACGAAACACTATTTATTTTTAAAAATCAAACTGGCTGAAAGCACGTAACCTGCACGTAGCCGGACGTGTAACTCGAAACGTTGGTAAAAACCTAGATATAGTCCGCCTGCGCGATGGCTGCCACAGGCTTGTTCTGATATTTCGCAGTTTTACAGGGCTTGCTGCACCCCTGTCTGATTGGCTAGAATCTTACGCACTCTGTAATTGGACATTTACTCACTCAACAAATCACGCAATCCTTTTAATGAAACGTTGGAAAAAGAATTCAATGGCCTAAAAGATCAGTTTTAAATTTATTGTCTTCTATCTGAGCAGGAAAACTCGCTGTGGGAATTTCTTGTATGAAGAAATGTATTTGTCACTCTAACAATCCGAAAACCGAGAACACTAAAAATATTTATGAAATGTTATTGTGTTTCAAGTATAAAGCCAATCTAGCGCGAGAAAACTAAACTGCAACCAGTAACGACAATTAGTTTGTGGTTTCATGTCGCTTCTGATTGGTTGCTGCGCAATGGGATATATCAAAATCAAATCAACGTGTTAATGTTTTTTTTTTTTTTTATTCGCACGTGCTACGGCGGATCTTTGATCACCAGTTGTTTGCGATCCATCGCAAAGGCAAATTCGAACTCTCAATTTCGGTAAGTGTGTCAAACAGTTCCCATCTCTTTGCAACTAATACCCTTTCATGATTCTTTTCTAGAACGAGACGAAATAACCTGCAATAAACAAAATAATTAAACATCGCCTTTTAAGTTTTGACCTTTTGGCTGTTAAAATGCAAGCACTTTTTCTGTCGTGCAAATAACGTTTGCGTGACTTGTCAAGTAAGTGTGCGTCGAATCCCAAAGCGCGTAAGAATCCACCCAATCAGAAAGGGATACAGAAATCCCTGTAAACTCTGAACAAGCTTTTTGGAGCCATTGCGCAGTCTGACTAGACCGGTGGTTCAGTCTGTCTGTGACGCAGGCTATTAGCGCAGGACCCGTACACCAACCGACCTATATTTGCTACTCATACGGAAGTCTTATTGCAATTATTATTATGGGTTCATGGGTTATGTGTTTTCACGCGGCGTCACGGCGGCCATGTTGGTGTCCCTAAACAAAAGAACGGCGGCGATGTTGGTTTCCCCAAGTGATCCTCTGGGAATTACGCTCTTTTAACGCGCAAATGCTTTCTTTTGTTTTCTTGGAAAAGGAAGTTTACTGATTACGTGAGTGAAAACACTCTATAACACTCGCATTGATGCATGTTTAATTTCACGAAATACCATCTTTGTTCGATGTCACCGGACATCTCACCAGACTTGTGTTTCTCGAATTTAAGTCCAAGCACTCATATTAAATAGAGCTGATAAACAGTATTTAAGTGTAAGCACCCATTTTAAACAGTTAGCTTGAAATAATTGCGAGGGTATGTCTTTCAAGGTTAGGATAAGAACTTGTAATAACCATTCTGAGACGACCCCCGTATGAATATCAAATATAGGTCGGTGTACGGGTCCCGTACAAAAGGTCACTGCTTTTATAAAAATCTTCTTGCTTGTAAACAATGGTTAAATAAATTAAATTTGGTCAAGAACGTAAAAATAAAAGTACATGCATGAGCTTAAAGAAATATTGTTGGCTTCCCAAATTAACTTTTCCAGCCAAAAATCTTATTGAAACAAACAACATATTTGCTATTAGAGGCAAAAAACCTTCCTATTTCATTCTGTGCGCATGCGTACAAACAAGCAACACACTCCATGTCAAAACCACACGCAACTAAATAAAATTCTTGCCGGAATTTCAGGAACAAACCCTTTCCTGAAGAACCTTTCCCTTGAGTAATAAAGTGTAAAATGGACAACAACCCTTCTTTCAAGCAATTATCGACTAACGAGAATTAGTCAAATTTCCGTTTGTTGTTGTTGTTGCTGTTTTTTTACCTGAAGACTGTGTAGAGTTGAGCACAGATAAACGAAATCATAAATAGCCAGACTTTTAGTAAACACGGATCTAGTTCCACTAAAGAGTTTCGATTCCTTCTCTGAGTTTGTCAAACCCATTTATCCAACCAGAAAGAGTTAACAGAGAATTTGCCATTTGGTTCCAGTGTCGTGCACTGCACATAACATTACAGTTAGTAAAATATTAGAAAAACAGCTCACTTTGATATCCGACGGCAAAAAATGCAATTAATGTCGAATTTTATTGCTTGTCGCATAATCATTTTTCACCGCTTGTGCTGTTTATCCAATTGAAGTTCCATCCTAGAGCTCGATAAAGGTAAATTTTTGTTTAAGGATCCAATAAAACACCATTCGCAATTTCCAACGGATAAAATCTACCTGAATCTACGCATTTCTATAACCCTATTAAACCTACAGGACTGTAGCAAAGATACGCGCAGAAGACTCTAGGAACAAAGAGAATACTTAGCAGGGGAGTGCCAGAAAAGACCCAACTGCGCAGCTTTTCTGTCTTCCGACGAAGAAAGAAACGGAAAAATTCAACACAGATTTCGACTGGATTGCCATACATAACAACCCAGTAATCAGACCTTATCTTAAATAGCGTTTTTTACAGTTCTGAGCTTAATGACCAGGCCTTAAAATGGCACCTAGGATGAAGTTGACCTCGTTATTATTCAAACGTCCCTGCTTTTCTTGTGTTAATGATGTTGTTCTCATTCTAACTAGTAGGGATTTACATAAGAAAAGCAGTGAAGCTTTTATCAAAATGAGGTCAACTCAAGCCTCACTTTCATACAAAGGTCAGGTAACTATGCACACAACTGGAAATGGTCGACTTCGTTTCCAGGCTCCTCTCTCTTCCTTACTGAAGAAAGTACCCTGGTTGCGGCTGGTCACGTGTCTGCTACATTTTGCAAATTCCAGAAAACAAAAAACTGAAGGGAGGGAAACGATGATTAAATCTTTGCCTCCACTGAACTCATTTACTGAGCCCGGAAGGAAGTGGAAATTAAACTTCACTTGGTGCGAGAATGTCTATTTATCTAAAACAAGCTAAAAAAGGGACATTTCTGGGGACTGAGTGGAACGAAAAAGCCTGAAATTGAATATTTCTGTGTCACTAGAGCGAGAGGGCCTGGGTTGCAGTAGGTGTTAGAGAGAGATTATGGGTAGTGACTGGTGTACTTAATCTAGGTAGAGCATGTCATTGGTAATTCTAGATCGACACTGTTTATACGCAATTTTCGAAATCACCCCTAGAATTTCTTTTCCTATTTCTGAATTCTGACGTTGTGAGAATACCTGATTCAACAGTTTCTAAGGTTAATGACGGTTTTCAGTTTTGATGAAGCGCAGAGATTTTTAATGTCCGTCTTCAATCGACCTAACAGTACTGATTCCGCCGGCACATATCTGAGAGCAGTTTAGAAGCTGATATTCGACGAGTCACTTGGATTCAAGATGAAGGCAATCGGGGACCAGTTTCGATTTAATATGGAACTGTCTGACACGATAGAATAAGCCAAGACCCCTTGCTTGGTAAAGTTTTTCTTTTAGGTCAACGAAACCCTGGAGAAAGCAAACCTGATGTCCTTATGTCTACCAAGTCTCATACCGGTCAACGACTAGCCGGCTGTCCAAGTCTAGTCGAAGGTGTAGTGATTTCCAATTTTGCTTTTAGTATTTTCTAGACTGTTTTACTAATGATTATTTAATTTCGGAGGCAATATTGAAGAACCATTCCAGTAAGCTTTTGTTAACGGCAATTTGTCGAAATGTTATGATGAATGGGTTAAGATAAGTGCCACGGGATTGATCTTTAGTGTCATTTCTGTGTTTTAACGTTATTTTTGAATATTTAACATAGCGATGTATTGAACCGCTTTCTTGCCCACATGAGATTATTAATCCCCTTTTCAGTCTCCGTGCAAATCTCAGGAAGAAAAAAAATATGCTTGATTTGAGGCACGTTGACTTCTGTGTTTTAAGCAAATATATATTACTGGTGTGAAGTTATTTCCACCGCCCTGAAGACCGTTTCTAAGGTTTTTTATTTGTCAGTTTTGTGACCTCAAGTCTGATTATATCCTGCGTTTTTGGGGACCGAAAAGTTCAAATATTTTCAGTGTGCAATAGGCCATTTCCGAGTTCATGTCTGCCTCCTCTTCAAAGCGAGTCTAAGTGCGAAGTTTTTGTGATGGTAATTAGTTCTACTTTACATATGAATGAAAACTAATTTTCATAACAAAAACTTCGCACTTAGACTCGATTTGAAGATGAGGCAGGCCAGAACTCGGAAATGGCCTATTTTGCTTTTCGGATTCCCCTCCGCTCTGTATTTGTTTTTTAAAGTTAGTCAAGCCTTTATTGACTTAGTCGAGAAGAAAAGGTATTTCCGTTGTCTTCCTTTCTCGATCACGGCTTTGGAGCGGGATCGGAACTAAGAATAACGAAGCCAAGATCAGTAGTTTGTCAGTTAACACTAACTTGCTTTAGCGTTGTTTTGTTGTTGATGAGGTAAAGTCCCAATGGGAACCAGGGCAAGTTATCACTTGGTTGGGTATTGTTCTCTATACTTATGAAGGTTCAGAGTGTATGTCTGTTACTGAGCGCAGAATCGCTAAGGTCAAAAGCCACACTGATACTATTTTAGGAAGGCTGGACTGTATGGCTGTCTATGCCAGGTTTTTCTGGCCTCTGTGGTAGGCCATCATGGCTTACAGACAACACAAACGTTGTGAGTATTGTTCATTACGGCAGCTAATTAAGTGCCTGAACTGCAGCTTCTTTCTCGTCTGCTTCAGATTTAGTTTTTCTCTTTAGATTAAGTGGATTCTCAGGGAATGTAATCTTACCGCTGTTCACTTGAGTAGGTTTTTCGACTTTGACGATTATACGTTTAATGATGAAGTATTGAGCTTGAGCTTGAGCTTGAGTGAGGCTCCAGCACTTGGCTAAGTAGCCTGACTTCTGGTTGTTATACACAATTGTGGTCTCATTCACACAGAAACCCTTCCAGCTAATCCTGCCAAGCCGACCACATGCTGGAAAGGTCAGACCACAACACCGGGAACACTGTCCCCTACTCTTTTCGAATAGTGTGTGGGATCTTTAACGTCCCACAGAGTTAATGAACAATGTTATAGATCAAGATTGGGGCCTCCGATCACCAAGTTGCGAGGTTTTCTTGCAGCTATTATGCTAAATTACAGCCCGCTTTAATTCTAGTTTTTACCATCCCAGGACCGAGGCGGTTGGCGCATTTACTCGAGATTGTTACTAGAACTATATATATCGGGCTACACTTAGGGCCACCCAACGTCAATTTTCCGAAAATATCTGTTCGGAAGACGATTTGACATCTACAATTTTCGGAACATCTGTTGTAAAATTTCTTGCTTGCCTCCCTGTCCTAGGATTTTCGAACATCAAAAAAATGGTATAATTGCCCATTTTAAGGACGGTGCCTACTAATTAAAGATATTTTTGCCCCGGTGTGTGATTATGCAGGAAGTGTAGATCTTAAAAAGTGTTATTGAAATCCAAAAAGAAATTGGAGGTAACCACGCATTTTTCAAAGATAATTCATGAATAATATTTGTAAAAAGCTTTAAAATATAAAGCAATGTATAGGGTTCTTTCAAGCCAAGCTACCTTCCTCGGCTAGTCTCTGGACTCCCTCAAGCTTGTCAATGTTCTTACGTGAATACGGGGACCATACCACAGAGCAGTATTCAAGGTTAGACCTTACTAAAGAACAGTAGAGGGTCCTTAGGGCTTTCAAATCATTTAGTCCTTTACAAGTTTCGGTAGTTCCTTCAGTTAGGAAACTGGTATTAATGGAAGCCGACCGTGCGCCTTTCACCCGCTCCCTCTGTCAGTGCTCCGATTCACGGATATTTAAAGTCTTAGCTAAACAGATCAGAGGAAAGTGGAAACAGACGTTGAGGTCACCGAGGATGGAACTGGGGACCCCTTGCTCCGAAAGCCGCGCACTAGCCAATTGAGCTACGCCTGCAAATGTGGTTTTTGAGGAGGGGGAAAACCGGAGTACCCAGGGAAAAGCCTCTCGGAGCAGAGTAGAGAAACAACAAACTCAATCCTGATTTAAATTTACAATCTCTAACAAACTTAACCTAACAAACATGTGAGGTCATGTGTAAATAATCTTTATGGTCTTTCCAACTTCAAAATAGTTTTTCAAAGCACTCTCAAAATCAGGTGAAAATTTCAATTTTTTCCCTACA
>OX421458.1:18024399-18039399 GCA_949126865.1 Montipora capitata | reverse complement strand
GTACAAACGATTTCAAATGTTTGCTCGTTAATTATTATTATCTTGGTCTTGCAAAGGTCACATCGCAGACACTTCTCACGCAACCGATTTCTCTCTTGTGCTGTTTTTGAAAATGCTCGCACACGATTCGCTAAAAAAATGGGCCAATCTTTTTTACGGATCTCACCAAAATATATAATGTTCAGCGCTTTAATTGACTCTCTGCAAACTTTGGGAATCATATTCAGCACAAATTGTTTTTCTAAATTATTTCTCTAAATGGGCCTTTCGGGGGAGGGGGGGAGGGGGAGGGGGATGCACCTCCACGCAATTCGAAAGATCTCAAAGAGAAGGTGGGGCTTTGCGTTTGGAAAAAATGAAAAAAAATGGAAAATGGATGACCATGGATCGGGGTACCACATAACGACCCTCTTGTTTGTGGCCGTTTCGTCCTTCGACGAGAAAAGAGATTGCCTTTAAACTGTGAGCTCCCAGTGCGCACGGTAGAGAAAGCGCGAAAGCAAACATAACAGAGAATTGTACGACCGGTTGTGCTGTAAAATGCGGGCTCAGTACTATAGCGAAGATATCGTTGACGTCACCTATTGGCACTAATGTGCCAACTAGAGCCTCATTGGCTGTCGAAACAAAGGGTCTTTTGTTCCTGTGGTTGACACATTTGCATAACGAAAGCAGTGATTGTAAACTGATATCTCCCAAATACAGCCTCCATTTTTGTTCGCTACCGGCGAACGAGATTGAGCTGGCACTGGGAAAAAATGGAGATGGTAACCAAAAATAGAAGACAAGAAATTTGCAAGTTTTTAATGTGCAAGATATAAACAAATATTTCCGGGAAACGGAATAGATATCGAGTTAACTTAACAGTCAACTTGCCATGCTTCCAAAAATGGATGGGGAGCAGTTTGTAACGAAAGTACTACCCAGTTCAACAAACAGCTGAGGTACAACCGGCGGCTGAAGTTAAACCAGCTGGACTGGCGAATGACGTACGGTATCGTACGAGTTGTTAGTTTTCCCTGGTTGGACTCTTCAGGTCCTTGGTTTGTTGGTCAATTTAAATAATGCTGCTAATGCCTGTGAGGTTTGTCTGTGGGGTGAGGTTTTAGTTCTTTATAATGCCTGTGAGGCTCGCCGGCGTGGCGAATTTGTCTGTTTATATTGTCTGCGTGGTTTGCTTGTGGGACTTGTCTGTGTCGCAGAATTTTAAACTCATTTGCCTGTTGGTCTCGCCCACTTGTCAAGTTTGTACTTGTTTTGCCTGTATGGTCTGCCTGAGTGGCGAAATTCTTTGTTCTGGTGATGCCGGCGTGGCTTGTTTGAGTGTTTGAAATTTTTGTATTGTTATATTCTTGTGTCTTGCTGAGGTGGTGGAGCTTTATTTGAATCATTTATGCTTCTGTGGTTTGCCTGTGTGGTGGTTCTTATAATAATAACGTCTCGGGTTTGCCTGCGTTGCGAATTCGGACGTCTTCTGATAATGCGACGGAATTGAACTGATCATACGGGTAAGGTTTGTACTATCACTAAAGGCCTACACTACTCCAGGAAAAATTGCCAAGGCATCCTACACCGTAAAGTCTAACTTATAACAAGGCCACAAACTCTAACTGCAGTCAAAGTCCCAAAGCAGCCACCCTCCCAACCCCTGTGCTTTGGTCACACAACTCAGAGTCACCCAGCCAGTGTTAGAACTGTCCCTGGGCTCTTTGGCAAAGCAGGCCTTGACGGCAAGCCCCCTCAATTTTCAAGGGCCTCACTGGCCACACACACTAAGCATTACTCCTACTGTGTCTCTTGCTTGTTTTATTTTATATAATTTGCGCTCTACAAAAGTATTGAGCCCTCTTCCACGTCGCTGAACTCCTAATATTCAGGTATTCCTGCTCCTGCAACCTCAGTTGAGCACTCTATTCCGCGAACGTATCTACAAGTCAACGAAACATGAATGCCACCAGCTTCAATTACTCTCTAAAGAATATACCCATACCTTCGACCGAGTAATCCGAATTAATTAAGATCATTGTAGCCTGAAGATTGTGTCGAGAACATGAAACTCTGAGTCGCTACTGTGTCTCTTGCTTGTTTTATTTTATATAATTTGCGCTCTACAAAAGTATTGAGCCCTCTCCCACGTCGCTGAACTCCTAATATTCAGGTATTCCTGCTCCTGCGACCTCAGTTGAGCACTCTATTCCGCGAACGTATCTACAAGTCAACGAAACATGAATGCCACCAGCTTCAATTACTCTCTAAAGAATATACCTATACCTTCGACCGAGTAATGGGCATTAATCAAGATCATTGTAGCCTGAAGATTGTGTCGACAACATGAAACTCTGAGTCGCTACTGTGTCTTGCTTGTTTTATTTTATATAATTTGCGCTCTACAAAAGTATTGCGCCCGCTTCCACGTCGCTGAACTCCTAATATTCAGGTATTCCTGCTCCTGCGACCTCAGTTGAGCACTCTATTCCGCGAACGTATCCACAAGTCAACGAAACATGAATGCCACCAGCTTCAATTACTCTCTAAAGAATATACCCATACCTTCGACCGAGTAATGCGAATTAATCAAGATCATTGTAGCCTGAAGATTGTGTCGAGAACATGAAACTCTGAGTCGCTACTGTGTCTCTTGCTTGTTTTATTTTATATAATTTGCGCTCTACAAAAGTATTGAGCCCTCTTCCACGTCGCTGAACTCCTAATATTCAGGTATATATATATATATATATATATATATATATATATATATATATATATATATATATATATATATATATATATATATATATATATATATATATATCTTTCAAATAGAAACACACAATTTTAAATTTACAAAACATGTTTCGGATGATCGACATCCATCGTCAGTTGTGAATACAAGTGAACCGCTAGTCGGTGTTATATAAAGATAGCTAATAGAATGCATGAGTACTGATTAAATAACAACGTGAATGTGAGGTAATAGAAAATACAATGATGAGACGACAATGGGTATAGGACGAGGAAAATTACAATGAAAGTGTTAAATTGACATGGTTGACTTGCTTATTTAATGACACATAGCTTGGGAAAAACCCTCATTAAATAAGCAAGTCAACCATGGCAGAGATGCGCTGTTGGCTCGAGAGACCTTCTTAACTTGTATATATATATATTTGGCATTACAAAGCTTTTGCTTTCATGTTCAAATTGAGCACTCTACTAGGATGAGTCATTGCCGCTAGCAATTGCGCATGCTCACTAGCTCGCTAGTTTGAGCACTCTGGCATGACTTGGATGTACCACATGCGTGGGACATCTGGGGTGGCTTTATAGCTTAACCTCCATCCTAGACATCAGCACTGCACTGATGAGGCCCAGAAGGCCGAAACAGTACTGTCTGCAGTTATATATATATATATATATATATATATATATATATATATATATATATATATATATATATATATATATATATATCTCCTGACTACAAGTCAGATACCTTACCACTAGGCCACTGAACCCACCCTGTCATTCAACTGAAATGGAAGGACCTTTATATGGCAAGCTCTGAGGAGAATCGCACATTTTCTGCAGGGAGGATGGCGTCACTATGCTCAAGTTGATCAGCAATTCACCGTGAATTTCCCCCTATATATGAAATATATATATATATATATATATATATATATATATATATATATATATATATATATATAACTGCAGACAGTACTGTTTCGGCCTTCTGGGCCTCATCAGTGCAGTGCTGATGTCTGGGATGGAGGTTAAGCTTATAAAGCCACCCCATATATATATATATATATATATATATATATATATATATTTCTTTTGGGGGTCAGCTTTATATGAAGATTAAGTTCTTCCCTGTTGTCACCCTATTTGCATTTGCTTATACATTCTTCCAGTTGTATATATATGCAAATAAAGTTGTTATAAATAAATAAGTATGATGATAATTGTGATGATAAAGATAACAATACTAATATGAAATCAACAATACTCAAAATATGGTAAACGTTTGTCACAGAAGAATGGAAGCTTTTTCGTAACCAAATGCAGTTTATAGAAATAAAGCTTCTTCCAGCGGCATTGATCAATAAAATTCTCTGACCATTCACTAAAACTAAAACAAAACAAACCAAAAAAAAAAAGCAAAAAAGAAAAAACTCTAGTTGTGAAGTGGTCTTGCGCATTATTCGGAATCAGTAGACATTCTTGATAAAGATAAGATAAGAATGACAGAATTCCATTCACCCTCACTTTCCATCCTCATAATCACGCAGTCAAAAGCATCATTCTTAGTAATTTCAAATTACTCCAAAATGATCCCGAGACTGGTAGAATCTTTTCGCAACCTCCACTTATTTCATTACAACGCGACAAAAACGTAGGCAACTTTTTAGTTAGAAGCGCGCTCAAAACTAACGAGCAACCCGGCACTTTCAAATGCGCGCGCTCACGATGCAAAACTTGTCTTTTCATTGTTAACACTAGCAAGATATCGGGACCTAAGCGATCTGTTAAGATCAGCGATCGTTTCACATGTACCTCCGCAAATGTCATTTATTGCATAACCTGTACGTTATGCAATAAATTATACATTGGTGAGACAGGTAGACGACTAGGTGACCGATTCCGCGAACACCTTCGCGATGTTGAGAAGAATGACAAGGATGCGTCTAAGCCAGTCGCTCGCCATTTTAATCTGCCTAACCACTCCAAAAAACACATGGCTATCTGCGGCCTTTCCTTACATCTAGGTACGATAGAAAGCCGCAAGAATCTGGAACAACAATTCATCTTTCAAATCGGCACCCTTAATCCTCACGGTATTAACGAACGCTTTTCATTTAACTAATATATTCCTATTTTTCACGTTGCCATGTTACCACCAATAGCGTAGCTCCTACTCTACTATATAAACTACACGTAACCCATAATCCCTCGATTCGCTCTGACGAAGGGCTAACGCTCGAAACGTCAGCTTTTAGAATCTCTGTACGGTGGCCAATTTACATTATCAACTCCGTTGATAAAACCAAATTTTTGTACCAAATTCTTGATAATCTGAAAGGTCTCTAATTCGGAGACGTACTGTTTGAGAGATATAAAATCATTACTCGTGTCAAACATGCAAATTACGAGTTTCTTCAACAAAGTGTTATCAATTACCGTTAAGATTTCATTTAAACAAATTAAATGTGAGTCACTATTAAGTAACTGAAACAAATCTCTGTGGAGTGACCAGGGGCGTAGCTGTATAATTTCGTGACAGTTTATGTGGAGCAATGAACTTACAGCTCTAGTAGACTTGTGAGTCCTGTGAACATCGTTTCTTGGAGTTGAGTTATTTTATTGTCATCAAGACGTCTAGAAATAAAAGTATAAGAAACCTTCTTGAAAGCTAAGTTAACGTTGCACTTCTTTATTTTAATACTACTCTTAAAAGTATATTCAGAAAATTTAATTAAACGAGAACAGTGATATTCATCCCGGATTAGCTTTTATTAAGGGTCATTCGCTGAGAGTAAGATTTATCGAAATTGGCTTAGTCCCCATCAGCATCAGGAAAGTGTTTTATTTTAAACCAAGTTTTGCGGGAAATTAAAAAAAAAAACAGACAAACTCGGCTAACTCAATGTTGTACCCAATTCTAATCCTTTGGAAATTTATATGTTAGGAAAAAACTGCGCCCTCGGCCTTCATCCTCGGGCCAGAGAACCAGAAAACTCAACCCACATTTAACGCGAAGTCTGGGAATCGAACCCGAACAACCTGGGTAGAAGGCGAGTGCTTTCACCACTGCGCCACCCCTGCCTCGCCTTCAAACATAAAATTCAAAAGAATATTTACTCTTGAACAAGGCCAAAAGGGCCAATTTGCAATCAAACAAAAGAATACTAAAATGGAAGCCATTTTGCAATAAGGTGTATTGAGTTAACCCATCTGGTCCATTGGCTATTTTTCCCTCAGAACTTGGTGTAAAAATAAACACTTCTCTGACGCTAATGGGGACAAACCTGATACCAGAGTCTCACTCTTGGCTAATTAATGGACTCTTGGCCTTGCTAAATTCTATAATTAAACAATAGCAGTACAATTAATCGTACTGGATGTCCTCAAAAGTGTCCTCTAACGACTGAGAACGGTCAAATCAATTCCATCAGCCATCTATCGCACACATTTCACGAGATCACTATGCATGCGCACAATCAGTCATACCATGTTATGCTCCGCCATCTTTGCATGACCGGTAAAGCATTCGGGGAAAAAAAAACAAAAAGAAGAAACAACCTACGATTGTCCTCATCCTCCGTTTAGTTACTCAACAATACCCTGCTTTTCTATATACAACGCTGTTGTGAAAAACCTTTACCTGGTTTGCGAGGCAAGCCTAAGTTCTAAAACTTTTCGAGTTCGCGATGACTTCGAACCCGTCTTCACTCAAGGACCTCAAGGTTATTATCAGCGAGTCGGAGAGCAATCCCATGGCGCGGCCGGGGAAATCACTTGAAAGTATTTCCCCAGAGAGGACCAACAAAAACAGTCGTCGATGACAATTCGACAAAGGGACCAAAGGTCACCAAAGGGAATCGACGAGCTCAACCACACGATTGACCAGCTAACGCATGTTGTCAAGAATTTTGCGCCCGTTATAAGAGAGCTAAAAATAGCTTACGATGCCTCCTTTGGTGAGGATTCTGAGACTACTCGGGTAAAAAGAACGGCGAAGGATTTGTTCGGGATTGTCACGGGCATATGTTTGCTTGTCACGGTACATTCATGTACCTCACTCGATAAACTTCATTTCGAAAGAGACTGCAAACGTCAACTGGATACGGATAAATTCATCATTACCTGTGGTCTTACTTTTCTTGAGGTGATGTTGGACGGAAAAAAGGTGTTAATTATTATTTGACCTGGCTGCAAGGGAAATCCATCAATTTGGTCACGAAAAAGCGAACGAAGACGGCAGAGCTACAGTGTTAAAAATTGCAACGAATTACGCGATGTGTTTAATGTTAATTTCTACGCCATCATAGTCGCCAATTTAAAACCTCAACAGTCATATTCAGCTTACAGACAAGATAATAATCAATACTGAGAGTTTGACCGCTTGCTTTAGAACATTCCGAGAGCGAAATAATTGAGTGTAAAATGACTTAATTTGAATTTTTTTACGATTTGCATCAAATTTGTTTATCACCTGTTGTCAAAATATGACTTTCCCCAAGTTAGTTTTCTAACGTTTGCGAACTATAATAAATCGCTGTTGCAAATTCAGTGACGGAAAAAATAGTACTTTGGGGAAAAATGCGAAAACAGATGCGATCGTTTTTGTCGTTTTCCAAAATGGCCGGCACCTTACATAGTAAAGCCAACATTTTTTCCTTCTTCGTAAAAGACAAAGCAGTTTTGAAACATCCTTTAGTAATCAGAGGCATAGGTGTCCTTTCTGGTGGAATTTCATTACAACTGACTCACATCTATGCGAGAGGTAGACACATATATGTTACCCATTTTGAGGGTTAAAACATGGGCTTGTTGTTGTCATGATTAATGGAGGTTACCATATCAATGGTAACTCAGCTGGCCCAAATATGGCTGTTTTCGTTTATCTTACCGGGCAACATATCTCCACACAAAAAAATGAAGGGTGATTAACTCCACTTCCAACTTTGCGTGACTTTCTCATAAAACTGTTCTTAACTTGGTTTGGGCGTTTCATTTTCTTAGCACGGTGCATTTAGATCGCTTTGCACACAATAAAGCCATCTTGAAAATATTGCCTAAAATAATATAAAATATTTTTTAACATATTATTCCACCCTTTAAGAGATCGCCTCCCGGCGACAAAAGAGGGTAGTAACTGAAGGAAACGAAAATGCGCAGCACTATTTTGTTAAAATGATTTTTTTTTGTTTGCAAGTAACTTTAAAGAAGTCTCTGAATGAGGTAAACTAATCTATATTCCATAGGAGCGTAATGTTCAGTTCGTTGTGGACCGTGGGAAGACCTTTGGGCTTCGTCGGGCAGCGCCATTTAACAACCTAACAATCCTAACTTGAAAAGGGAAAGACAACTTGCAACGAGCTCGAGCAGTATTCAAGGCACGAGTGCCTTGAAATCCACGGCATTCCTCTACCTCAGAAAGAAAGGGATATTAATGAAAATACCTGAACGAGGCTTAATTTTTCGCGCTCTTTCTGTGGCTCGACGCGGCTAATTAGCCATGCTACGTAAGCAAAACTCTTGACAGTCGATGCTTGTCGTGTTCAGGTACGGTTTGGAAAATATATTTTTCTTGCATTTTTCGCTGGTTTAGGCATAATATAGCTGTAGTTATTCAAGTCAAGCATTGGAGGGATATAAACTTAAAGCTGAGTGTTTTATTGTTAATTTGTTTGGGGCTGCTTTTTGCTCTGAATTGCAGCTTTTGGTATGTCTTAAAGGAGAAGTTTGCTCCAAAATAGTCCTTGTTTTTCTTTTTACCACCAAAAAGCTAATACAAAGATAGTTTACTCACCAAAATTTCATTCACCAAGGTGCCTTAAAACCTTATGAAGTCCTTCTTTAAACTAGCTCGAAAATCGAGACTGGCCGCTGCCATCTTGGATTAACTTAGCAGCCTGGCGATCTAAGCGTGACGTCAAAGAGCTCAACTTGAAATTTGGCGGGAAGATTGAATACAATTCTTTCGGTCAGCTTTATTCTTACATGCATTCTTGTGGTCATGCCTTTTTGTTCAGCTCCATTTTGCTCCAACAGGAGCCCTAGAGATAGCAAAAGAGGAATTTCTTTTCACCGTTTTGCAATTGCGAAAAAGAAAATTGCTAAAAAATGGTTATTGATGCTTGGCCGGGACGAAAAATTCTTGCCACCAAAGCGATCCCAAATCTTTGTGTGTTCGGATCACTTTACGGACGATTGCTTTGAAGTCGATCACCGATACAGTCTTCTGGGGGGAACAACACACAAAAGAAAGAAAAAAATAGATGCTGTACCCACAATTTTCAAGAAACCTAGCTCTGCAGCGAAAGTCAAACGGGATTCCAGCGAAAGGAGGCGAAAGAATAAAGAAAGAAGAGAGGTACGTCATTTGAATGTACTCTAAAGTACTTCATAAAATAAACCGGGCTCGTAATTTTTAACAGTCACACAGTGTGTTCTCGAAATCTTACGTTGTAAATATAGGTCATACATTTCTAGTCGCAGTCTCAATGTCAATTCCACTAGTCATCGGCAACAAGGGGATAAAATATGGGACAAAAAATCGGAGCCCACTCAGATACTGTCTCAGCTTACGATAAGATCAAGAAAATAGCCCTCATTTCCCTCACTGATTTTTTTTAGATAGCGAAACAACATTCTCCTTAAAAAGGCCCCAAAAGGAAACACAGAGTAAACAGTGTTAACCAGTAGTACTCAATCAATATAACGTTTATTAGAAAATATACACCTTGCAGTCTTTCGACTGAATTACGTGCACTAAAATACATTACAGTAATAAATTTATCTATAAGTAAAATAATTAAGTTTATTACTGATATAAAAACGATAAAACTATTAAAGGAGAAAATCCGCCTACACTTGAAAAATTGGAAATATACTAATTCAAAAAAGATGACTAATAATAAAAGACTTCTTGTAATGATCTGTTTTGCAAACTGGAACATCAAATGTTCTATTATTCCTCAATTTTCTACATTTAGACCTTGGTGGAAGCAGAGTTATTTATCGAGACAACATACACATTGGCCACACACAATAAATGTTTGCGTTTTTTTTGTAATTGCCTTACTTTTTCTTAATAAACTGTAAATAAATCGTTTCATTTAGGCTGTTGACAAAATTATGGAGAATGTCAGGATGACCGAGGAGGTGGAAGAAGGGACGGGCAAGGAAGAAGCTCAAGAAGACATCCTTGTCACAGATATTGTGAAACAATTCGTTGATGTCGCTACAGAAACAGACCCGATCGTAGACTCACCGGTAAAAACGTTTGTTCACATGGGGACGCAGACTGAACCGTCGGACATCTTTACGGGGTACCCAGCAATGGAACTATCGCCCGAGAGACGACGAAGAAATGTGGCCACAGATCACTCATATAGCTGCAAACGAAAGCCGTTTGTTGACCCACACAATGAAGTAGCAAACGAAGAGCCCTATTTTCAGCCAGTTGAAAACATTTCCGAGCTGTCTGATGACGATTCTGATGAGGAATGGAATGATGACTTTGATGATGCAAGCTCTGTCGCTCACTTTGATTCCTCAGACGAAGAGTGGAACCCCAGTGACGAAGACGATTCCGATGATGAAAATGCAAATGTCTATCATTGCCAAAGCAGTAACTGGCTCGCAGAAAACGAGAACCCAGATAATGAGAGCAAATCAATTGTTTTTGACAGTTGTTTAAAGCAGTTGTTTCAAATTTGCAGGAAATGTGGCACGATAGTGAAGAATGCTTATCTCAGCCAGAAAGGAAGCTTGATTTGTGTAACCACCGAGTGCAAAGCAGGCCACATTGAGCCTTGGTTTTCGCAACCTTTCACGAAAGGGATGGCAACAAGAAACCTCATTTGCAGTGGCGGGATCCTCTTTACAGGGAATCACTTTACTCGAGTCAATGCTGTTATGAGTGCTTGCAACACCAGATTTTTTAAGAAGTCAACATTTTATTATATTCAAAGGAAGTACCTTTGGCCCGTGGTAAACAACCATTTCCTAAAGCAGCAGAAGGAAGTTCTTCAGTCATTGAGAGGACAACATTTAGTGCTTGCTGGTGACGGCCGATGTGACAGCCCTGGTCACAATGCAAAGTACGGAACCTACAGTTTGATAGAAGTGACGACAGAAAAGATCATTGATTTCTCCCTGGTGCAAGTGTCAGAGGTTGCAAACTCCAACTGTATGGAAAAGGAAGGGCTAAAGAGGTGCCTTCAGTTCTTAGAAGAAGATGGTCAAGTAATCATGTTGCTGGCAACGGACAGGTACATGTATTGAACATTTTCTCGAGGCCTGTTCTCAATTATTTTGCATCGGTTTACAATGTATTTAAGGTGGCTCAAAACACTTTCCAACACTTTCCAAGACGTAGATTTTTGCTGGGTCATAATTACTATTCTTTATCAATTAATGCTACAATTATGGTATCAAAATACTGCCCAATCACTGGTGAACACGTTGGTATTATTTTTGCGACACAATAGGTTACCATAGCAATACTATGACCTGCTAAAAACACCCTTAATTTCAGTTTTAAGCGCTTATATTTCAAAAACGGCACGGTGAAATTTTTTCTTATAACAGAATTTTGATTAGCAGGATAAGATGTAACTTTTGGCAAAGTTTAAAAAAAATTCTGTACATGGGGTTCAGAGCCACCTAAACTTTTCGAAAACTTAAGACGGCTCTGAACCCCATGTACCGAATTTTTTTAAACTTTGCCAAAAGTTGCATCTTAGCCTGCTAATCAAAATTCTGTAATAAGAAAAAAATTCACCGTGAAGTTTTTCAAATATAAGCGCTTAAAGCTGAAATTAAGGGTGTTTTTAGCAGGTCATAGTATTGCTATGGTAACCTATTGTGTCACAAAAATAATACCAACGTGTTCGCTAGTGATTGGGCAGTATTTTGATACCATAATTGTAGCATCAATTGATAAAGAATAGTAATTATGACCCATCAAAAATCTACGTCTTGGAAAGTGCTGGAAACTATATAGAGCCACCTTAAAGTGGTACTATGATCAAAAAATCATTTCCTTTTTTCTTCTGATTTTGAAAGCGTGTTCACTTAACACCTAACTGGCAAAATTTTGAGCTTTGAGTTTTATCCAAAGGCTGTTTATTTTGAGCGTAAGTTTTGGATTTCATGGTCCGCCATTACTCACGTTCAAAACTGGCCGATTGGATCTCAGAGGGTTGGATCTAGAGAAAATGACGTCATTTACTCACTAGCTTAAAATCTCAGCGTGTAAACGCAATTTATTATAAAACGCAAAACACGGGTTGAAAAGTCTGAAAGCCCGAAACTCCCGTGCTGCATATTAATTAGGCCGCGTACACACGCATTGCATTCTTAAACTAGTGAGGGTTTGACGTCATTTTCTCCTCGACCCAGCTCTCTCAAGATTTTAAAGTTAGTAATGGCGGACCAATAAATAAGAAAATTCCAGCTAAAATAAAGAGGTGTCTTTTTAAAATCAGAACTTAAAACTTGGGTGAGTTAGTGTTTAGTTAACATAGTTTTGAAATCCAAAGGAAAAACCAAATTTTTTTTTGGTCGTAGTACCACTTTAAATGGTCAACGGCGTAGATCTACCGCTGAAGAAGATACTTGGCCTAAAATCCGTATCGTTGCTAGATGAAACCACCTACAAGTTGTTGCGTTTTAATGCCTTGCACCTATTTTTACACGAGTGACTCATCTTTTCTCGTTATGTGCAAGCAATGGGTCACGATAGCACACAACAATTATCAATTATTCCCCTAATATGGCCCTCAGTTGTTCAGTTAAAAATAGATTCTTATTTGGATTTCACCTTACGTTATTTAATCTTGCGCTTTCCGCTTGCTTGGGATTGCACGGTTTCTTAAATGTAAACGTCTCTTGTCACCTCACCTAAACAACTCTCATTAATCGCTAGTTCCATTACCGCTCCGCATTCATATGGTCTTTTTATTAAATTCAATAGAACAGTAAAATCAGCAATGCCTCGATAAAACAAATCTAAACTAACGTGTTTTTGTTCCATTGTAGGCATCCGCAAGTTGCAGCAATGATGAAGAGAGAAAAAGCGCACATCAAGCACAGATTCGATCCATGGCACTTGGCGAAGTCTGTGCGCAAGGATCTTAATGCTGCGTCTAAAAAGCGAGAGTGCTCTGACGTATCGTCATGGATCGCCTCTGTAGTTAATCACCTTTGGTGGTGTGCGGCAACTTCTCTCGGGGATCAACTCCTTTGCCAAGAGAAGTGGAAGTCAATCGTTTACCACGTGGCCGGAATTCATGAATGGCCTGATTTCCAATTTTTTTTTGCGTGTGGCCATGACGAACTTACCCCTGAGCAAAGAAAAAACAAAATATGGCTTCCCATGGGATCTCCCGCACACAACGCTTTAAAGGAAGTGGCATGGAAACCGAAACTATTAAAGGATGTCTGTCTTCTTGCCGATTTTGTACAAACCGGATGTCTAGAAGTTTTCCATGGCTCTATGGCGAGAAAATACGTGAACAAGTCGCAGCATTATTCTTACAACGGCATGGTCAGCAGAACGCAGCTTGCAGTCATTGATCACAACTGCAACGTAGGAAGAGAGATAGCGACTACAATATCTGGAGAAGAGCGCTACAGGTGTGTGCATCCAAAGCTGCAAAAGAAGTGGGTCGCTAAGCCCATATACAAAGAGAAAACATATCAGTTTGTCCACGATCTCCTAAGTGAAGTGACGGGGGTGACTGAAGTTCCCCCCACTGAAAGGCCAAACCTTCCACAAAACATAGCACCAACTCCACGTGGGAGCAAAGAAGATATAATAGCAAGACACGTGTCAAGATTTCAATAAGATGTCCAAGTTTTAACAGAATTGTAGCGCTGAGACAGTATTTACATCATCATAATATAGAGTGGTTTGGCTTGTGGAAAACAACAAGGATACCAAAAGTACATGCAGTGTTGATATATTCACAATCTTTTTTGTAAAACACTATTGGATGAGATGTCAAGGAAACCCATGATGGTCTACTTGCTTTAAAGACTGTCAATCAAAGTCGTCCCCCTTTTGGGATCCTTGTTGTAAGAAATATCATAACCCCCCATGTGTCTTGTGAAAGGAAAAAAGGTGAAAAGGAAGACATTTACCTTCAACTGATTCTTCAGTGACTGAGATTGCCTCTGCATTTAATTTGCAACACATTTCTATAGTTTCACTCTTGAAAGGAGAAAATATTTTGATCGTGTAGTCATGCAGTAAATTAAAGAAATGCTAAGTCAAGCTCAATAACTAAAGGATCCTTGAAGCCTGTGTAGTCGCCATCAGGTTCTGGAAATTCTTTTCGGATGGAAGATATTACACAAGATGGGATAACTTTTCTTTGTTTCCTTCCAAGTCTCTGATAGATCCACCACACATATTGTCTGTATGCTGCATAGCGATAGTTTCTGAAATGCACACCATAATATAGAAAGGTTTGTGTTGCTGATAATCATCACTAAAGCCCTGGCCAAGGGAGTCGCAAGTAGATGCAAGTTCACAACTTGCGTCTACTTGCGACTCCGTTTGGCCAGGGCTTAATGATTAATGTTGTAGTAAGTATAATTGCATTGCCTGGCTAGTATTTTAACATCAAAACCCAACAACAATAAAAGCTGTGAGGTTCAACTACAACGTAACCTGTAAGGAAAACATTTAATGTTTACAACAACTGCAATCTTTGGAATATCTACCACAGCTGTATTTTCCCAGACAAAAATTACATTTTTACTGTTGATAACTAATTTACAGTTGATAACTAATTTACAGTCACATCCTAACCTTTATATTCAGATACAAATCAGGATTTTTATTAAGAACTTGTAAAAAAAAACAGGTCAAGATTTTGTCTTTCACAATCTCCAATGTGATCTGGTGTTAACAAATTCAGGAATAAAGTGTGTAAACAGTTTTCATTGCTCAAGCCAAAGGCTGTAGTAATGTTAACGTTTTCAAGTATAAATCAATGTTGATGAAATTTAATGCTGGTAAAAGTATATTGAAAAAAGAAATTTTCCTTTAGTGCATCCTTAGTATTTAATTTACATGAACTCATTTCTTACAGGTTTTGCATAGGTGAGGGTACTGGTGATCTGTTTAAAAAAATGGAACCCTACAATTGCTGTTCTTAAGACAGCCCGAGTTAGGCAAACGATTGAGAATTCTTTGTGTTCTGTAACACAACACATTCCTGTTTACGCAAGTAAATTGACAAAAACAAGGTCAAT
>OX421458.1:18019399-18021899 GCA_949126865.1 Montipora capitata | reverse complement strand
TGTTGGCTTATCTATAAACAATAATTTAACTTTTACTGTTCTATCAGACCTATAAATTAGAAATGTCGATTTTGAAGCTCTTTGGATAGAGATTAATTGTGACGGTCAATCCAATCTAATCTGTGGAGTTAGACACCCAAATGGAAATTTTGATAATTTTTATGGTTTATATTAACAAGATAATTGAAAACATACATCTCCAAAATAAGTATTCCCTCATAATGGCTGACTTCAATATCAATCTCTTGAATTCTTGCAAACCATCAGATGATTTCATTAATACCCTTGATTCCTTCTTTTCCAACCTCACATTTTACAACCCTCCAGGATAACTGATCACACTGCTACTCTAATTGATAATATTTTCTTGAATTCTGTTCAGCATTTTACTATCAGTCGGAATATAGTTTATGATCTTACTGATCAGTTGGCTAATTTCATTATTCTGAGTAATCTTAGTTCTCTCCCTTCTAATATTAAAGTATATAAAAGGGACTACTCTAATTTTATACAAAAATTTGGTTTTATCAACGGAGTTGATAATGTAAATTGGCCACCGTACAGAGATTCTAAAAGCTGACGTTTCGAGCGTTAGCCCTTCGTCAGAGCGAATCGAGGGATTATGGGTTACGTGTAGTTTTTATAGTAGAGTAGGAGCTACGCTATTGGTGGTAACATGGCAACGTGAAAAATAGGAATATATTAGTTAAATGAAAAGCGTTCGTTAATACCGTGAGGATTAAGGGTGCCGATTTGAAAGATGAATTTTTGTTCCAGATTTTTGCGGCTTTCCGTCGTACCTAGATGTAGGGAAAGGCCGCAGATAGCCATGTGTTTGTAGGAGTGGTTAGGCAGATTAAAATGGCGAGCGACTGGCTTCGATGCATCCTTGTCATTCTTCTCAACATCGCGAAGGTGTTCGCGGAATCGGTCACCTAGTCGTCTACCTGTCTCACCAATGTATAATTTATTGCATAACGTACAGGTTATGCAATAAATGACATTTGCGGAGGTACATGTGAAACGATAGGTGATCTTAACAGATCGCTTAGGTCCCGATATCTTGCTACTGTTAACAATGAAAAGACAAGTTTTGCATCGTGAGCGCGCGCATTTGAAAGTTGCTCGTTAGTTTTGAGCGCGCTTCTAACTAAAAAGTTGCCTACGTTTTTGTCGCGTTTGAATGAAATAAGTGGAGGTTGCGAAAAGATTCTACCAGTCTCAGGATCATTTTGGAGTAATTTAAAATTACTAAGAATGATGCTTTTGACTGCGTGATTATGAGGATGGAAAGTGAGGGTGAATGGAATTCTGTCATTCTTATCTTTTTGTGACGTTTGTAGTGATGACTGTCGATCAAGTTGTTGGGCGCGACGATGGCCCGCTTTGACCACAGAGACAGGATAGCCACGTTTCTCGAAGAACTGGCACATCTCCTCTGATTTGCTGGAAAAATCGGAGTCATCACTACATAGACGTCGAAGTCTAAGAAATTGAGAATAAGGAATGGAGTTCTTGACATGTGATGGATGTGAAGATGAATACAACAAATAACTGTGTGAATCAGTAGGTTTGTAGTGCACACTAGTACATAGCACGTTGCCTCTAATAGAAACTTTGATATCTAAGAAAGCCAATGAAGTTTCCGAAATTTCCCAGGTATATTTAAGAGCCGGATGAAAAGAGTTGACGGAGGTTATAAATTGATCGAGTTCTTCTCTGCTGGATGAAATAGCGCCGATGCAGTCGTAGATGTAGCGGCCGTAGAGTTCAGGTTTGGGGCCGTTTTACTGATTAAAAAACCCCACCGACGCAGCACCACAGTTTCTTTAGAAACTACCCCTTCATTCATTCATTCATTATTCAACCGCTGCGACCACTAACCTTGTGTTCTAGTATTTTTTAATCCACAGATTTCTAACAGGAGACCCAAGACGACGATGCCAAGCTTGAAGAAACTCACCAAGGAGCTACGCCAGGAAATCGTAAGTTATCTTTTTCCTTTTCCCACACTTAGCAGTAACTTAGCTTTCCGTTTAGCCACTCTCATTTTCGCCAAAACTAGGTTTTGTAGTCACATCAACTTCATCGGCCGTTGCCTTAATTCTAAAGTCATTCGTAAAGGTTTTCGCTCGAACTTTCATGTGTCTACATTCTCTCACTCAAATCAGTATCTTCACCAAATTCGATGTGCGCAAAATTCTTTTTCACGTAATATTATGAGGATCACAATTAGAGCTATGCGCCAAAAACGAATCGCACTTGACAAACAAATTCTTCATTGCCGCTCCGAACTTTCCAAAATCTGTCCAGCAATTTTAGTACAATCGATTCGCGCTAAAATCCGACAACTTAATTCTGGACTGTTTGACCATTTACACCAAACCAAGACTCTAAAACTTCAACAATTAATAGGTCTGCAAATTACCGACGACACTACATTGCATAGCCATAATACCGTAATTACAATTCCAGAAAATCTTCCGCTTACTGACTCAGA
>OX421458.1:18006899-18011899 GCA_949126865.1 Montipora capitata | reverse complement strand
AATTATTTTTTGAAATACATTAAAGATAGTGAAAGAATTTAGAATGGTATTAAACATATTATTAATTTCAAGCCTCCAACTAGTCATATAGCCATTAAAATTATTACCAACAGTAATGTCATAACTGATCGTCATATGATTAACGATATGTTAAATAATTTTTTTGCTAATAGTGCAAAGGACCTTGCTTTTTCAATACCAAATGTTGGAATGTCTCAAAGCAAAGCCACTTGTCGTTTTAGTATACCTGTCACCATTTTCAAAATTTTGAAAACTGATATATCTAACTAAGCCTTTAGAGGTTTTGTTCAATGCCTCCTTTGAGACTGGTATAGTTTCAGATAGTTTTAAATTAGCAAATGTAATTCCAGTCTATACAAAGGGATCCCAGAACTGTCTGTCCAGTTATCCACCAATTTCCTTGTTGTCTGGTTTTAATAAATGGCCTTAGTCAGACAGGAGGTATACTGGACAATCTCATTGCTACTGGTGAAGAAGATGGTCAGCATGTCAGTAACCTCCATAAAACAGTTGAGAAGCTGGAAAGGTGTGGCGTAAAGCTCAAGAAGTCAAAGTGTGCCATCATGGATTCCATCCATTGCAAGCCAAGGTTAAAGCTATAAGGGAAGTGCAAGAGCCCCAAAATAAAACTGAATTACAATCTTTTCTGGGTTTGGTCAATTACTACGGGGAAGTTTATCCCAAACATGTCTACCCTGGCAATTCCGCTCAACAAGCTGCTGGCCAAGGACACACCATGGTGTTGGAGTCAAGAGTGCGCCAAATCGTTTCAGGATTTAAAGGACACTCTGACGTCATCACTTGTGTTAGCCTACTACAATCCTAAGTTGGAAGTGCAGTTACCAACTGATGCAAAAATGCAAATGCAGACGCATTTTCCAGGCTGCAGTGTGGGACCTCCACCGAAGACTCGCCCGGTGAAGAAGAGGCTAAGGAAGTGAACAGGCTTCAAGTAGCTAGCATACCTGTGGATGCTAGACTTCTATGTGAAGAAACGTCACGTGATCCAACATTGTCACGAGTGGCACATTTCACTCTAAATGGATGGCCGGGGAAGGTAGAGGTTCCAGATAACCTGAAAAGTTATTACCTCAAAAGAAATGAGCTCACTGTGGAGGAAGGATGCTTGTTGAGAGGAACACGAGTGGTGATCCCAGCAAAATATCAAGAATTGTTGTTGGCAGAGCTACTCTTAAACCATCCTGGAATAGTGCGGATGAAAGCGGTAGCGCGGTTACATGTTTGGTGGCCGTCACTGGACTCTGACATTGAATAGTTAGTAAGGAGATGTGAGATTTGTCAAGCCTCTCACGGTAAAGCACCAGTTACTTCTGACAACCCTTGGATTTGGCCACACCGCCCTTGGCAAAGAGTGCATGTGGACTTCTGCGGTCCATTCCAAGGCAGATATTTTTTGGTGATCATCGATGCTAAGTCTAAATGGTTGGAGGTGCTGCGCATGTCCAGTACAACTGCTGAAGCAACCATAAACGCCTTGCGCACCGTGTTTGCTACACATGCCCTCCCAGAGGAATTGGTTACAGATAATGGGGCGCAATTTATTGCACAGGAGTTCAAAAATTTCCTCAGAAGTAACAAAATTAAGCACATATTGAGTGCTCCGTATCACCCAGCTTCCAACGGCGAAGCAGAAAGGGCAGTATAAACTTTCAAGCAATCGATGAACGCTGCTAAGGGAGATCCAGGAACCTAAAATCAGAAGATAACGTCATTCTTGCTAAGTTATCGCACCACGCCGCACACCACTACCGGATATACACCAGCAGAATAGCTAATGAATCGCAGACTACGCACCAGATTAAATCTGCTACGCCCAGACCTGAGGAAGAAAGTCGCTAAGCCATCTAGTTTTCAGCCAAGAGCACGAAAGAGACAGCTGAGCGTTGGAGATCCTGTTCTCACCCGAGATTATAGGAAGAGTCGCGATCCATGGACCAAGGGTGTCAAAGTTAGGCCCGATGACCTACTGCGTACAAGTAGAAGATTTCATCTGGAAGCGACACATCGACCAACTGAAAGATTTGTCGGGAACTAAGATACAACCAGAGGCAGGAGAGAGAACAGAAGAGCTGCCTTTACAACCCGGTCAAGTTCAACCAGCTGCAGAGCCATTTGTGGCAAAAGAGTATTCCTACTCACCTCCTCAAGATAAGGATTACCCCAGATCACCTCCTCAAGCGAAGTTCGAGCAGACCCAGACCCAAGACCCTGTGTTATGTATGTCAATATTGGTTCTCTCGTGTCAAGTGATTTTTACCATGTGCTCTCCTCAAGTGTGTATTTTCAGTATCCCCCATTAAACGATATCAGTTGTGTTTATTGGTATCTAGTCGGTTGCTATTCTCCCCCAAACACCACAGTTAAAAAGGGCAAGGGTTTTTCCTGATAAAAATGTAAACGTGAGTGTTCCATGCAAGGGAACAAGTTGATCCGACATCCGTGAAGAAGCAAGAAAACAGTTCACCATGAAAATAACGAAATTTCTTTTCCAAACCTGGCGATTAGAAATTCAACAGGCGACGTCGGATGGCGGAAGGGGTCTGTCTATTGTGGGAACCAACTGTAGTCATAAAAGGATCTCTGGTACTGTGTTCAGTATTGCTTGCAGCATTATCAAAGTGTAGAAGAAGGGACTGGCATGTGAGACTGGAATCAGCTGGAATAATTGTCACCTCATGTGAGGCGGACGACAGTAAATAATTGTGCAATAGCTCTTGGACAATCCCCGGTATAAGTTTGAAGGTAAAGACCTAGACTTTGGGTCCCGCCCCAAATCTGGCTCAGATGCACATTGATCATAATACCTTTTAATTTTCTACTGTGCTCGAACCCCCCCCCCCCCCTTTTTTTTTTTTTTACTCCACGACAGAAACTGGACGAAAATTATATACCGTAGTACCTTGGTAAATTGACTCTCACAAAAAATGTAATTAACCTCTAGTTTGTTTATGCTAAAAACAAAACTCAAGTCAAAGACATTGACAGCATATTTTTTGGGCGTTTTCGTGTTGCCCGGTACGGCAATGTCAACCAGCTTTGTAATTTCTCCATGACATGCTTCAAGGGATTTAGAGTGGGATATTTGTCTAGTATACATTGATGACCTCATTATTTTTTGGGCACTTTTAGAAGACCATTTGTTTCACCTAGAGCAAGTCGTTAAACCTTTATGGGATGCGAACCTTCGTCTCAAGCCCAGAAAATGTCATTTCGTTAATTCTGAGGTTGAATACTTAGGACATGTAGTTTCAGCGGACGGTTTAAAGCCAAATCTCGCCAAAATTCGAGCTGCTCAGGAATTCCCAGTTCCGAACAATGTTATTGGAGTTAAGGCATTCTTAGGCTTGAGCAGTCGTGGCTCAGTTGGCGAGTGTGCGGCTTTCGGAGCGAGAGATCCCCGGTTCGATTCTCGGTGACTTAAACGTCTGTTTCGACTTTCCTTTGATCCGTGTAGCTATAGCTTTAATACCGACGTTAAATAAAGTTACTTCACCTTTACCTTTACCTAACTATTACAGGTGGTTTATCAAGGGTTTTGTCCAAATGGCTTCATATTTCAACAAGCTAACGAATAAGAACGCAAAATTTGACTGGACTCCAGAATCTCAAACTTCGCTTGACTGTGTTAAGAACGGGCTAGTGTTGGCTCCCGTTCTTGCCTACCCAGAATTTAAATTGCTTTTCCATCTTTATGTTGACGCCAGCCAAACTTCTTGTACTAGATTCGATAGAAAATTATTGCCTTAGGCTAAAAGGAAGGTGCATAGTTCCCCATGTCGCGGTATGATTTCGTCCGTGGGTAGGTGCGCGATTGTAACGACCTACGTATTTTTACGGCGAGGATTTCCGGCCATTTAATTAAATACTCGATGAAACAGACGAAGGAACCAAGGATAATAATAGCGATCCTTTCAAAAGCATCCGAAAATAGGATTGGTAGCAAAGGTGCGTGGAGTTTGTTTCTAGGCTTCTTACGTGTTAAACAATCCTGGCAAGAGCACACCCAATGCTCAACATCTTTGTATATTCATTTTCAGTAATAGCGATCTCGCAGGGTTTCGTACGTTTTGAAAACATTTAAGTGCCCACCAGTGAGGCCATCATGAACGTTTACACGAAAACCTCGTAACGTAGAGGTGAAGGTAACACTAGTTGGACAGGTCTAAATAACACAACAAATCATAGTCTCCTAGCAAATCAATATCTTCAGATAGTAGAATTCTCTTTGCCCCAGCATTATCCACTCGTAAATTGTGAAATTCCGTCCATATAAGTACGGCTGGAATCGCTTAATACCGTCAATGACTGCAAGTGCTTCTCCCTCAGTTGCACTAATATATAGATTTAGCCAAGCCTAAAAGCGGAGCTCCCTGGTCAGCGTTAGGCTGTCACGAGGGAGGTCGCGGGTTCAAACCACGGCCGGATCAACACTCAGGAGTAATTTCATTCGCAAATGGTTCGACTTTCAAGTCTTCTCGGAAAAGGACTGTAAACCGTAGATCCCGTCTCACAAATGTCTTGTATCTTCATAAGTTCCTTGTGGAACGTTAAAGAACCCAAGCACTATTCGAGAAGAGTAGGGGATAAAGTCCCCGGTGTTGTGGCTGTCCTGTTCTCTCCAGCAGAAGTGGCCGGCTTGGCGGTGATGTCTCTAAAAAGGCTTGTGGTGTATGAGGCCACCTAAGCAGAAACAGCCACCAGTCAAAAAGGGACTTTGCCGAGTGCTGGAACATGTAGATGTAGATGTAGACGTACTGCCTGTACGGTTTGTGAAAATAAAAGGTTTCGAATTGTCCCCGATTTGGTGTTTCCGGTTGCTGTTTTAACAATTAAATCATTTTCTTTGCTTTTTTCTATAGAAAAAATCATTGCCTTTTTAATGACTTCCACCGTAAATTTTACGCTAAAAACCGACATCGCATGAATCACGAAGCGATGAGTGCGACATCGGTTTTTCC
>OX421458.1:18001899-18004399 GCA_949126865.1 Montipora capitata | reverse complement strand
TAGTACACTAATTTGTAGTATTTTCCATCTGAACTGGCGGGTGGCATGCCTCATACGGTTCAATGTAACTTGTAAAGTAGGTCTAACCATGCAGTTAATTTGTCATAGTATACTAATTTGTGGTATTTTCCATCTGAACTGGCGGATGGCGCACCTCATACAGTTCGATGTAATTTGTAAAGTAGGTCTAACCATGCAGTTAATTTGTCATATTGTAGTACACTAATTTGTAGTATTTTCCATCTGAACTGGCGGGTGGCGCACCTCATACAGTTCGATGCAACTTTTAAAGTAGGTCTAACCATGCAGTTAATTGGTCATAGTGATGATGATGATGATGATGATAGTATACTAGTTTTAGTATTTTCCATCTGAACTGGCTGGTGGCATTCCTTGTACAGTTTGGTGTCACTTGTAAAGTAGGTGTAATCATGCAGTTAATTTGTTATAGCATTTTAATTTGTAGTATTCTCCATTTGAACCGGCGGATGGCACGCCTTATATGGTTCGAAGTGACTTGTAAAGTAGGTCTAAACATGCAGTTAATTTGTTATAGCATACTGTGAAGTATTTTCCATCTGGTTCTGTAGATAAACGTGTTTGAAGAACTTAGATTCAAGTACAGTACTATAGGAACTTGCTTCCAAACAATGCCTAACAAAATGTTCACCACAGTTTTTGGTTGGTGCATCATTAGTGTATGTTGTTTGATAATAGTATTGGGCGCAGTTCAGATACCAGACCTAATAACTTACATCAATTACATGAAAATACAGTGTAGCATATGAGTCAATGTGAAATGGCTGAGTCATTCTCCTAGCTGCTATTTCAACTTTCAGGCAGGTTCGATTTAGATACTGAATTTTTATACTGTGCATATACTTGTGACGTATTATATGGCAGTTATTATGTTGTCCTAAGGTCAGCCTAAGATTTTATTAATTCCCAATCAAATGTTTGGTATCTGAACTCAGCCTTAACTTCTCCGTTGGCTTCAACATTGCCAAGTTTACTGCCGTAAGGGATATTTTGTTATGCTTTCGGGATTCAAAATGTGCATTCATCGAAATGAATTGTTGTATTGGCAAAAACAAAAGCTATGGTATCTGAGGCAAAATGAAACCGCTTCTGCAGGTTACATTTCCAAAGTACTACATGTATAGAAAGGCAAAATAATTTCATTAATTTAAAGAGATGACTAATAATTGACACAGGCCTGTGATATACCTTATATTATCGTTGCTCCGAACTAAACAATGTAACTAATTAAATTAATTTAGGATTTAAATACCTGTATATCTATCATAATTAGGAACTTACTGTCACGCAAGTCAATTATTTATTAAGATGAGTAATAATTTGCTACTAGTTGTATTGCATTAGGTTGTTACTAAATTCTGCATCAGGGTACAGTGTCTGTTTCGGACACGAATTTGAAGAAAAACGTTGAGTACTTCTATCATCTTATTTACCTTACCTACATTCGTTTGCATGTGACATTTGTATTTCAAGTGCATTATGAGAATGGATTATTTTCGGCATTAGTTTCTAAGGAATAATTCACCTTTGAGTTCCATTGTATGGAGGCACTGTCTAAAGGGCAATAAAACAGCTTCATGAATATACTGCAAATACTGTATGTCCATCCAAGTTTCAGAGCTATTTAATTGCCATCTCAATGTGCACTTGTATTATTAATAGTCAAAATTGAGAATGTGACATTTTATTGCATATGTTTAGATAATTAAACCTGCTTTATTTTATTATTGAAATGGTTGTTGCAGTATTCAATCAACAGAGTTTCAAGGGTATGTCATCTTCCATCTCAAGGAAAATGCCAAACAGATTCTTTGATTACATTTGCTAATTTGAGAAAAAAATTAACCTCTGGCCTAATAGACCATTTTACAGTTGTGGCTAAGTTACCAGGCCGCCGGTGACCCTGTTTTGATACAAACCTTCATGCTTTTGTAATGTTAATATGGACTAATTAGCGTTACAACAACACAATTTAAATGATAAAAGCAGTGAGGTCAGTATCAATGCAAGGTCACCGGCAGCCTCGCAGCCATTCATAGGCTTGGTCGCTGAGCAAACAACTGTAAAATGGCCTATTAAAGAACAGTGTAAAATCACATTTTAATCATTTTGCTATTACAAGCAAAACTAATGTTTTGGATCACATCTGTTATCTTGACCAAACGCTACATGTATATTGTTCACATTTGCTACTTTAAGCAAAAATGATATTGTTATCACATTTGCTACAGTGAGCAAAAACATAATTTTAGTTTTTGATCACAGGGCTACCCGAGCAAATAGTCAAATTTCCTATCGTAAGCAAGCATGAAAACCTGGTTCTTTGAATGCATTTGGTATGCAGAGCAATTATGTGAAAAAAGTCGTATTTTGGTTACATTTAATATCCCGAGCAAATTTCTACAAAAATACATCCTTGAACACATTTGCTTTCCTGAGTAAAACCCTGCGAAACTACACG
>OX421458.1:17974399-17991899 GCA_949126865.1 Montipora capitata | reverse complement strand
TAATTTCTTCAAGCACCCTATAAAATTCTCTTTGTTATAGAATCAGTAAGAAGATATTTTATGTCATCTGACATAATCAACATATTAGGGCCGTTTATACGAGAGAAAATAAGCCGCGGCTAACCCTGGTCGCGGCTTACGTAAGCCGCGAAAGGAACTATTTATACGAGTATAAACTGTCTAAACTCCCAGGCCAGGATAAGACGCGGCTTCAGAAAGCCGTGAACGTAGATTTCGTACCATTTATACGGGGTGTTCGCGGCCTACGTAAGCCGCGGCCAGAGTTAAAGTCGCGGTCGTTTTAAAGTTCTTAAAAAGAAATTCATACTGAGATGATGCAGATAGCAAACTCAGAAAATAATCAAATAGGGGATGTTACCTTCCTTTTTGAGTCAATAAATTGTCATAACTGATATCAGTAAGGACAATTTAAGAAGGTTGATCGCAATTCGTCACAACCTATCGACCTGATCATCAACGTTGGCCTACATTTCCTGTAGTCATTAATTCCTATATCCTGCGGTGCAATATCCTGAACCGTGGAACAAAACTGCACTCGTCTCTTACTTGCCCTTAATTAAGCTCATGTGCTCTTCGTTTTCATGTTACTTGTTTTCTGTATTCTGATAGTTCAACCATTTTAAAAGCACCGAATGCGGTAGACTATTTGAAAGAACCATCCGAAGAGTGACCCACCACATTACCCCTGTTTACCTTGTGTGTAATCGGTTTTGTAACTATATCAGGATTGTGTCAGTTTCCATTCACATGTTGGCGATTTAGTAGATTCTTGCTTACACGCGCCGACCCATTGTCATATAGTGCTCTTCTATCGAAAAAGGAATATTGCTCTCAAAACCATTTATTTTCTTCAAGAATTCAAAATGGCAAGGAAATTATATTCTCAAGTTGTCAGTAGTGATAGCGATGCGGAGTTGGGCTAAGAACAGGCTACTACTGGCTATGCTTCATCTTGGCTGGTGAAATTTCAGAGAGAACCTAGGAAACTGCTTTGAAGAAAGCAATCAATCATAATTTCAGTAACACGCATGACCATTCTAGCCCACGCACATACAAGTAAAACCGTCTTTTTACCGAGCTTTCTACCAGACTGACCTTCATCTCAAAAATTTGGTTTTATCAACGGGGTTGATAAAGTAAATTGGCCACTTAAAAGAAATTCTAAACACAGTTTCTTTAGAAACTATCCCCTCCATTCATTTGACCTTCATCTCACTTGACCTTTACTCGGCGTTGGACCGTAGTCAATGGGAAGTAGTAGATTCTTATAATCTTTACATAGTCATTACGTAAGTATTAAATAAGTATTCACCGTTGGCAAAAAAATTAAAGACCCATCTGCTTCATCACTATTTTTTCAGCTCAGCAAAGAGGCGGCGGATTGGTATACAGTACATTAGAAGTTTGGGTTTTTTGTTTGTAGCAGTTTGCTAATTATGTGCAGAAAAAAGTTGCCGAGATTTATAACAATGACAATAAAGTTATATATCGTAACGTGATCAAGTGAGGCTTTTTCAATTTTTATGTAGACTCACTTGTAGACCCCCAATTAATTAATTAAACCCTACTTCAAAATTTCCGTTTTGAACTTCTGAACTTTCTCCTTGCATCACACCAAGATCGTTGCCATCTGGAAGAAAATTACGCCTATCCTTACCATTTTAAGTCATACGAGATTGTGCTCACGCATGTGTATACCAGCTCACAAGTTCAAAGTAAGCGTTTTCTTTGCAAATTCACTGAATTCCAGATGTTTCGTCGGCGGCCGTTTTTATGTATCCATGTACATAAAGATTGCGCTGCCGTACAAAGCTGTTAAAAGTTGCGGGAAACGTTTCGGCAAATAACGCGATAACAGTGTACAGACTTGAGACTCTGTGACAAGTTGTTTATGTCTTTGTCTTTTATTCCAGTTCATTTTCTTAGCCTTTTTTCATCGGACTGTTATTGTTTTGGCGACAGTGAACCCACCAAACTGCGAACGGCGACGCGAAAAATAAGGACGATTTCGTGGTTCGGTAAAGCGGACTCCCCGCTCATAGAGATCACGCACTCACCTTCCTCCCACCCCCCAAAAAAACAAACAAAAAACAAAACGTAAAAAACAAAACTAGAAAAACCTCTCTGGGACCCAGGGTAGAGATCCCTCTTACTTAATGGAAAAGCAGCGTGTGACTAGACAATACCATCCAGGGAAATGTATTAATCTAAGCAGCCCCCGATTAAATACTTAAAAAAGACAATTTTACAATAACAACGATAAAAGTCCAAAACAGTCTACCTTCTTGTTTTCTTGAGTCTATTGATATTGAGAATATTATAAAGACCATCAGAGCCTACTTGTCAATATAGCTCCGGACGCTGACACTATTTACTCTTTGACATTTATCTATTTTTTACCTAGTCACCCCCTTTGTAGATTACAAATTTAGATTTAGAAACTCTCTAATACGGACACTCAGAGACTGTTTAAAGTGTTCAGTGACTAAAAAACAGACCCTCACTTGCCTTTTTTACTGCATCTATCTGTGATTAAACACACTGTCAGTGGGGTGCCAGCACTGTACATCTCATCCACAATAAATTGTATATGTACTAAGTACTGTTTTGAAACGACACTAAACGAACTACAACACAATGCAGCACTTTAAAAAGGACTGTTCAATGTATAAGTACTATTCTGAAAAGGTCTTTGATAGTCTAAAAAATACATTGCTCTTGAATAACCCTGCCTCAATAATCCTTTCCATTTTGCATCACCTCCTGCAACAAAATTGAACTTTTATCTTAGTAAGAACTGAAAATCGTAACAAACACCAAAATTCTTAAGAGGAACCTCTCAATGGTTACAACTTGACTAGAAAATTGAACATGATAACACGCAGAAAATATCCAAAGTATACATCGGACAACGGGAATACGACAGGGAGATGGATTTCGCGAAAACTTTCATATTGTTAGGAAACATAACAGAGAGGACGTATACAAAACATGGACCCTACATGGACCACCCTTGTGGACTCGGTCCATGGACCACCCCTGTGGACCTCCCCTTATTTTGTAAAGTTACTAGCAGAGAAGTCTTTGGACGAAAGAGAGAAGCCATACTCGCACTTATCTGGACAATTTAAGCTAGAGCCCATGATTACGACCTATGTCATGGCATTTAACATCTATATAGACTACGATCTATACAGACTACCTTTCCCGCAAAAAAAAAAAACAACAACAACAACAACAAAAACTCCCGGTTATGACATCAAGTTGCTGCTCTCATTCTTAACAGGAATATAGGGCTGTTCTTCGCTAAAAGTTATTATGGGGTACTGATTTAAGCAATTGTCCCTTATAGACACCTATATACCATCTATTTCAAACTGGTGGCTCCAAAGGGATTCGTCTATAATTCGTTTACATTCATTTAATTCATCTAGTCCTTCACCGGAACAAACGAGCCCAACGAATTGACCAGTGCGCCCAACCTTCCTCACATCGCAGGGGTCATGGATTCCTCCTGAATTTTTCAGGTGTCCATAACAGACAATTGCTGAAATTGTCCAGATATTAAGTGCGAGGACCACACACACACACACACATACACACACTCTCTCTCTCTCTCTCTCTCTCTCTCTCTCTCTCTCTCTCTCTCTCTCTCTCTCTAGACGTAATGTCACCACTTTTGTAACCTTTTATCTCCTTTCAAATTTGACCCCCCCCCCCCCCCCCAAAAAAAAAAAAAAAAAAAAAAAAGGTTGAAAATGAGGAAAAAAGCGTTGGACTGCTTGTTTATGGTACTTTCAATGTTCTGCCCAGTTTTGGGGTTGATTCGATAATTTTCCGTCTTTTTATTGCGCTCTTTACCATGAAATGTTACAGATGTTCCACACGTTGGTGGTAACAATCACTTTTAAGTGGTAAAAACCAATTTCACTGGCAACCGATGGATATTTCCGTCATTAATAAAGTTCACCCCGTTCACCGTCTTGCCACCATAATTTAAGAATCGCTGTTTTGAACGCCGAAAGAATATGCCGTAAAAGCGTGTACATTTTATGATCGATGTCATCTGAAGTCCAATTCGGCAAGTAATTTTACGGCGATGTTGCCGTTTGCAAAGGTAATATACCCATTGCGCTTTTGTTATTTCTCTTAGGAACCTAAAATTTACCCGGTTTATAGCCCTATTCAAGGTCTGTTTGTCCCTAAATTTCTTTATCGATATCTCATGTTTAAGGGCTTTTATAGCCATTTTCCCGAACCCACCATTTTAGCTTTCAAAAATGGCAAATGTGTTTTTCGGTTCAGACTTTTACTTGGGCACAATTCCACTTGAATTAATTCAATACGAATAAAATTTCATTGGATGGTAAGACATTGTCCATGTTTTATTAGATGTCAGTTTTAAGCTTGTTCCTTGCATTGTCTTGGGTCTGAGAATGATTTAATTTGCAATTACCTAGCGCATGTACGCACATGACACCGCAAATTTCTAAAGTCTTTCAATGAACTATATCTTGTGTTTCCTTTCTTTATTGGGATTGAAACCCATTTGAAAGTAGCCTATTAGACGTAGATTTTTAACGTTTTAGCTGCATTGCGAATTTCTAATTGTATGTAATTCGCAGCAAGAGCCACTGTTACCTTCATTTGGGTATTGCCTTTGGGGGTGTGTTTTAAGCCGGGGAAGGTTTTTTTGGTCTCAGCATTGGCTCATGGCTGTCTCACTGCTTTAACTACCAGAGTACGGAGTACAGTTACTTTAACAGAATGCGCCATTTTCGCAGTTCCAGCAGGGGCTACTTGGGCAATAGTTCGTGAAATTAAGTGGTGGGCTTATGTGAGCAGAGAGTATGTGCTGCATTATGGACGGTAAGATGCACTGTTTATAGCAGGATTCCTTTTCAAAGAATCAGGAATAGTTAAAGGGCAATTAGAAAATTTAAATACTTCAACATGACAACAGGTGCTTTGGACATGTGTAATTGACAAGGGCGTGTCAAGGTAAAGGAAGGCCACATGTTACAGGCCACGCCCAGATTTAAGCTACAGTGTCCGAATGTGGTTTTGATTTTTAATTTTACAGATTAATTTTTAAATGCTAACAGAAAGATTAAACGTTACTGATTAAGATTATTATTATTATTGTTAGTCGTTTCTTTTGGTGAATAGCAGCTTGAAGGCCTTAGACAACTTCTGGAACTGTATTTTCGGTACCAGGCCTTCAAAACGACGCGCAAAAAGCTGCGTACGCTGATATTCATCTTACATTTTAGGAATTCCTTACTTGGGCTGAATTTGGCTTTTTGTATTAATTAGGGCTTCAGTTTAATCACTTGGCATGTTTCTAGCTTTTCTTAATTCAAAATGCTGAAAAGGCCTAAAATAAAATTTGATAAAAGGATTGCATATGACAAGTGCTAGAATTGTTTCCTACCTTGTGTTTACGTTACAAGTAGGAATATACACTTACCGGTCCTTACCAGATGATGTCATGCTATCAGGCGCTAAATAGAATGGTCATGTGAATCACGCTTTATTTACTAGTAAATTGTGCCTGGCCTTCAAGAGTGCACTTTCATGAATCACGCTGGTATTAGCGTCTTTAATACTGACAGATGCCTTCCGTGACAGCGAAATGGAATCCCCGTCTGGTAAAGGACTCAAGGTAGGTTGTTCAACCTCAGGTGCCCGCAGGTTGTTACAAAGGTGAAAGAGACTGTCATCAAAGACTCTTGTTCGCTGATGACTGTGCACTCAACGCCAGTGCAGAGCAGAAGATACAGCATGAAATGGACTGCTTCGCACTAGCCTGCGACCATTTTGGACTCAATATCAGCACCAAGAAGGCCAAAGTTATGTACCAGGCTGCACTAGGAAAGACATACCAGGAGTCACGCATAACGGCGAAGGGAGAACCTCCAGGCAGTTGAAAACTTCATCTACCTGAGTAGTACTCTTTCTCGTGTAGTGAACATAGACGCTGAAGTCAACAACAGGATTGCCAAGGCCAGCACTGCCTTTGGTAAGCTCTGAACATCTGGGAATGGAGACCACTCAGACCACCAAGCTGAACGTCGACTATGCAGTGGTCCTAACCACCCTCCTTTGTGCCTGCGAGACCTGGATTGTCTACAGCAGACACGCTAAACAGCTCAATCACATCCACATGAGCTGTCTCAGCAGACCTCTCCACATCTGATGGCAGGACAAAGTCACGGAGGTTCTGGAACGAGCTGGCCTTTGCAGAGTCTACAGCAACCTGCAGAAAGTCCAAGTCAGGTGGGCAGGCCATGTGGTCAGCGTGTCAGACAGCCGACTTCCAAAGCAGTTATTGTATGGCGAACTGTACCAGGAAAAGCGATCGGTAGCGGGCAGAAGAAACGCTAGAAAGACAGCCTCAAAGTGTCCCTCAAAGACCTGGGTGCGGACATCAACAAGTGGAAGACGCTTGTCCTCCAGCTCGGCGCAGTAATTCCACTAATGGAGGCCATGCAGCCCGAAGCAAGGCGCATCACCGAAGAGCAACGAAAGCCTGCTGTCCGAACAGCTTCCTTTGCCACGACAGCACCCACTCACACATGTCCTGCGTGTGGGTGATCCTTCAGGGCCCGAATTGGCCTCAACAGTCACCTCCGGACCCACATCCACCGCTCTTCCCTTTGACACGAAGCCATGGTCATCTTCGACATTGAAGAATGAACAACAAAAACAACAATAATAGAAGTCATTTTGAAAGACAGCGTAACGGCTTGAATACAGTACATCTTACTCACTTTTTGGTCCTCCTTCCGTGTCCGGTGGTGGGAAGTTCGTGTTGACTAAGACCATCCTTAAGTGAATCAGCCATATTGGGTCCTGATGGCAAAAAAAAACTAGTGTTATCACAAGGGTCAATAGATCAGCTAATAAAGCGACATTCAAACCGCTTCTTATTTTTGTACTAAAAGTTAAAGAAACGTCCTCTGTCTGGTTGGTAGAATTGCCTCTAACTTTATTAAAGAGACAAGATGATTTCAACATAACAGTTTACTCACTTTTACGCTTCTTCCGCTGAAGTGAAAGCAGTACTGGTTCACCTGCAAAAAATGGCTTGATCATAATCATAATCCAAATTCATCATTCTGAATGATATTATTGAGGACACTCTGCACACCTCTACTACCATCAGATTGCATAAGTAACTCTAGTGGGGAAATCGTAGCAGTCTATTTCTGTTAAGACCTTGGGAAGGGATGGCGCAGTGGTGAGAGCACTCGCCTCCCACCAATGTGGCCCGGTTTCGATTCCCAGATTCCGCGTCATATGTGGGTTAAGTTTGTTGGTTCTCTACTCTGCACCGAGACGTTTTCTCCGGGTACTCTGGTTTCCCCTCTCCTCAAAAATCAACATTTGACATGATTTGCTTTCATTGTTAATTTCAGTTTACACTTTCCCGAATTAGTGCTCCAGCGCTAGAAAAACTAGACACTTAAATAAAGTTCCTTTCCTTTCCTGAGCTGACGTGGCTTGGTTCTTTTAACTTAAAGTTTGTTCGATATGACATCAACATTACGTGAAAATATGCGCTCAATTTTTGTAGGTCATTAAATCATGCCTAAAATAAATGATCTTATATATTTCCTGAATTGTCTGTTCAAGTCTGTTTTGTTCTTCTTCCTCATCATCAATAGCCTCAACACGATCAGATACAAAACTCGGACCCAGACTGCTCACCTCGGCTCGAGCGAAAAACGTTTTTGTAAGCGGTCAGTGTAAAACGCAGAAGGCAGACTGCAGACCAGGGGTAAAATGCAGACTGAGGTTAAAACGCAACTGTTGAAAAAGCCCAAACCCCTTAGAAATGCTATTACAATATTTAGGCTTAACTGTTAGCATTTCTAATGGGTTTGGGCTTTTTCAACAGTTAAATTATAACCTCAGTTTGCATTTTACCCCCGGTCTGCAGTCTGCATTTTACAATGACCGATTTTGTAAGGCAAAACTATTCGACGTTTGCGCAGATTTCAACAAGGTTATCTTAAAGATTAGGGCTAGGGTGATTTCTCGAGGCCTTATCATTATTTTACGTTGATTCTACTTGATCCGGTCCGACCTTTTGTACTTGCCTGCCTCAATAGTTCCTGAATTGATGGGGATATCAGTGATCCGATTCTATGTTTTGTTCTGTGGTTTAAGGTCACTCAAAACAGTTTCAACACAATATATTTGAGCGCATGACGCTACAACACTGTATCGCGTAACAGCAATGTTTAATGGTACCATATGAAACGCCGATTATTTCCAAACAAGAGAGTGGTCAGGATTGTGATGTAATAAGTTACCTTGGCAACTGGAAAGCCCTGCAAAAACACCCTACATTTTGGATTTAATTACTCATATCTCAAAACGAACTCGGTGACCCGCCTTTTATATAACTCTTTTGCAAAGTTTAAAAAAAAATCTGTTCAACAGAATCAGAGCTACCTTGCCAAAAATCACTTAATTAAGGTGGCTCTGAATCTCCGCAGTACAGAATTTTTTTAAAAGTCTGCAGAAAGTTTCATCTTGCCTTTCTGATTATTTTTCAAAAATAACAAAGGGTGTCATTGAGGTCACAGAGTTCGTTTTTGTGATTGAAGCCACTAACGACAAAATAAAGGGTGTTTTTACAGGGCTTGCCAGTTGCCACGGCGACATATTACATCACAATAATGACTGCATCTTGTTCAGCTATAATCCGTGTCTCATTTGGTACCATGCTATTGCTAATATACATGTATAATACAGCATTGTAGTCCCAATCCTTCTAATAAGAGCGTTATTTGCAAGCATTCAAACTGTTTTGAGCCACCTCAAGTCAACAACAACAATCACAGCATTCCTGATATCTAGAGCTTAGCATTTCATTATCTAACCAACATATTCATTGAGAAAACGATGAAAATTGCAGTGGATCTGCCGGTATAAAATTTGGAGAACATCAAATCCATGTAATTTTAGCCATTTGTCTGTTCCCAAACAAGATGGTCTAATAACATTATGAATTTAAAACCTTTATTACCACATTAACTGACATAGGATTTGCTGTTCCTTTTGCTCAGGATCAAACTCTACATCTGTTAAATTTTATGTGAAAAAAATTACATGACAATATAGGGTGAGTTTAATACCTTAATAAACACTTTATGACTGCAGAGGGAAACAGTTACTTTTGTTTCCCAAGAATCTCAATGTTTCTCGAGACGAAGCCAAACAAAAAAAAAAAAAAAACTAAAAAAAGAAGCTATTAAAATACCATTGCTACAATAAACGTTCAAAATATGACCAATTGAAGAAATGTTCCATCCTTGCACTAATGCCACGAAATTTAAGCAATTGTCTCATATTCAATTCAATTCAATTCAATTCAATTTATTTCCTCTTGATGTACACCATGTAGTTACTTAGTTTAATTACATACATTTGTAGTTGCTGACGATGTTACTATTGTATTAATTAAAAGAGCTTGAGCATGGTGGCCAAATAAACCATTCAGTTTCCTAGTTGGCCCCCATGTTACCTATTGATGTTACATTTCTCAACCACACTTCATTAACATTTCTTTCATTCTGATTCACCAAACATATCATTAACAATTACCTTGGGTATCACAGGGTGTTGGCACCTGCTCATCTCCAGTCAGTTTACCTTCATGTGTAATCTGTGCATCACTGACCTTTCCCTGTTTTTCAGCTGTCTGTTCATCAACATTGACAACATTGACCACTGAAATGGAAGACTGAAGACCTGCATAAGTTTGAAGTCACTTAATATGGTAATGGGTATATAATGATGAGGGGATTTGAACCCATGACCTCTGTGAGGTACAGTAAGTGTGAGGATCGATTATTTCTTGACTTCAGTTCTCGACCAAATTTCACAAACACTTCTTTTATTCACAAAATATATCAGTTAATTTACCTTCAAGTGTAATCTGTGCATCACTGACCTTTCCCTGTTTTTCAGCTGTCTGTTCATCAACATTGACAACATTGTCCACTGAAATGGAAATTGAAAGTTCCACTTCAGGATGTTTCTTGAAAGAAGACCTGCATGAGCCTCACTTATGGCAATGGGGATTTGAACCCATGACCTCTGTGAAGTACAGCAATTGTGAGGATCGATCATTTCTTGACTTCAGTTCACGACCAAATTTCACAAATAGTCCTTTCGTTCATAAAATATATCGTTAACAATTACCTTGGGTATCAGAGGGTGTTGGCACTTGCTCATCTCCAGCCAATGTACCTTCATGTTTTATCTGTGCAACACTGACCTTTCCCTGTTTTTCAGCTGTCTCAGTTCATCAACCGCAACATTGACAACCGCAATGGAAATTGAAAAATTCCACTTCGGGATGTTACTTGAAAGAAGACCTGCATAAGTGTGACATCGTTTATGGCAATGGGTATATGGTGACAACCTAAAGTAGACTGATAAATATTTCTTACCATTTCCCTTTCTTCTGTGCCCTCTACTTCGTTTCCCCAGTTCTGTTAAAAAATGGAAGGCACATTATCTTGATATCGGATTAGTACCAGCGAAGTCCAATTTTACTCCATTGCATTGTTCATAAACATGTCATGGTAAAAGAGATTCTTTCATATTAGTCCTACCCTTAAGTCCTGCACATTTGTATGCATTAGCCAAATATCAAAAATACCATAATGCTCTTTGTTTGTCCCCCCAAAAATTTTGCATAAGAATTATTGTACCATTGTAGGTCCCAAGAGAAACTGGAGAATATAAAGAGTATTATGGTAGCTTTGATATTGGCTCATTGGATCAAAAATACATATGTCTAATCACAGTAGGATACATTCCTAATTCTCCACAGATCTACAAGCACGTAAACCTCATAATTTAGGCTCTGTAGATCTTCAAGATATTAAGCAATTGAGTTGTCTCATCCAAAACCCTAACATTGGATATTACTCCAAATTACCTTTACTTGAACCATAGTAAGCAACATTGTTAGCAAAAATCACATTTTCATCAGTTATGTCCAGCAATGAACCTAATGGTATGCAAGCCTAATTTTGACATCCAACACTACAGTAGGTGTCCCTTTAAGGGCCCACTGACGGATTTTTCGCGCGTTGCTAGGGAAGTGAAATGTTACTTCCGGTGACTGACGTCATCATATCGTGAGCTGACAAGAAAACCCACTCACCTACCTGGAAAATTTGATAACAATCTCCTAATTGTTTCAATTATAATCGTTTCAAAACCAAACCAATTTTTTTTTAAATACACAACATAAAAAAAAAAAAAAAATGGGTTGATTCATGTCGGGAAAAAAAGTAGGGAAGAGAAAGCGGCGAGCTTTGGAAGCTGCAAGTGGTCGATGGTCGCCGCCCTCGCTAAGTAAAAAGGATGTTGGCTGTCAAGTTAACTTCTTTGAAGAACTGTGCTTAAAAAATACATCGACAGTGGCAACTCAGACTGAGGAAAGATCAGTGAAAGTAGAAATGATCACCCCACTCTCTCCAGAGAAAATTGTGGTGAGCGAAGTGGAGGAATGTGCTAACGATGACATGGTATCGGTAGAACGACTTCAAGACTTTCTGTGCAATTCAAAGTCGCCTTGCGAAAAAGTACCAACTAAGTCTTCTGAACAACTAACAGAAAGTGAAGAGGATAAAGAAACAAGTCGTAAAGTGGATGCCTTTTTTCAAGACAAAGGTCATGACCCTGAACAGCTAACTAAAAAGCATTTAAGGATAAATCAGTCCCCGCTGGTAATCTGCGCTTCGGAAAAATTTCAAAAGTCCGTATTAGAAAGTAAATGCAACAAGTGCAACAATTTAGGGACGCTACAATTTTCGAAACTAAGTGAACCGAAGACGGGAATTTTGAAGCTGGACTTCGTCTGTTCAGAGTGTAAAAAAGAGTGGACCATTTCCACCAGCGACGAAATTATACCGACTCGATCAAAACCCAAAACTTACCTTACGAACTACATCCTTCTGACATTCATTGTTTGTGGCCTGTACTACAAGGACTACGACCATGTTCTGGGCACTCTTGGAATAAGCCACTTCAGCGAAAAGCAATGGATTCGAGTTATTGCGTGGATCGCCCCAGAAGTGGAAAAAATTGCCAACTGGAGCGTTGACCAAGCTCGCAAAATTATCCGAGCGTGCGGAGATGAAAAGAAGTTAGAGGTCATGTTCGATGGGTTTTATCTTACTACAGGTCACTACTCCAATAACGCTTCGGCTACAATGCACGATGCCAAGACAGGCAACATAATCGGCTACGCTCACAGAACGAAGCGAGGACAAGGCGCCAACTGGGAGGGCACATCTGGCGAGGCAGAAGGGAACATGCTCGACGAGATACTTGCAGATCTGATAGGAAAGGAAAAGATGACGATAACAAAAGCAGTCTTAGACAAAGATGCTGCATGTCACGAGGTGTTGCTATCAAGAAGCCCAGAAACGGACATTGTGTACTGAGGCAACCACACTGCCAAAACTTTCCATGCAGACTTGGAAAAAGTAAAAAAGACCCCATGCCAGGTAAGTGCGGAGTACAACGAGTTACAGTAAAGTAGCGTGCGAACTGTAGATTTCAGTACTACAGTTTGGCGTTTCAGATATGTAGAAAGTGTATTACTCTATACTTAGTAAATGACACCGGTGACATAACTATTGCAATTACTTTTCCGGGCGGTTCACAACCGTACAAGACTACATGTTGAGGTAATATTACTTCCAAAAATGGTTAACAAGATGCGGACCCCTGTGGAAACACCCGTTCTGCTCAGTTATTGAGTCTTTGCCACTCAAGAAATGAGCAGTAAAGAATGATAAAAAGGACTGATACGCCAAAAAAAATAATGATGAATACTTACCATTCACAGTGCAAGAGCCTTGGTTTGCCAAAGTGCAAAAGAATGTCAGAAGGCATGATCCAAAATTCCAAAAAATGCTTAAAAAACTTAACAAAGTGTGAAGAGATCTACTCATCAGAAGATCCACTGGGTGATTTTGGAAAGGCAATCATGAACTACTACCAACACTACACCGATGACCACTCTTCGACATGGTGCAGGTTTCATAAAAAGGTAACCAATAGCAACCTAATAAATTTTACATGACTTGTGAGTGCAGTTACCACTGTTTGGTGAAAGAGATTGAAAACTCTAATATACAGTGTGTATCAACATTAAAGTCCCAGTTTAGCTAAGAATAAAAACAATACCATTGGAGTAACATTTTTTTTTATCTTAATGAACAGGAAGACGAAGAAGGTAAACCCTACCACTGCAAACATTCATTTACATGCAAATCCCAACTGAATGAACTTAAAAGTGTACTAGAAAAGATGGCCACAAGACCTGAGGAATATATTACCTTGGAGGGACGAATCACTAACAACATCCCTGAGGGATACCATGGCATCGCACTTGCATACAGGGGGAAAAGGATTGACCTTGGGTCTGTACACTACCAGTGTAAGACAAACATGTCAATACCACACAAGGTCACTGTACCTACTGTACACTACTATATGTACTGTCAGTAACACCTAGAGTAGCTAAGCACAAACGTGTATGCAGATCGTAAGAATCATTAATAAAGGTGACCTTTCCCTTAAAATGGAATACAATACAACTCCTGTTTTGATCTCAAGTTTTCAAGGTCTCATGTAAAGCTATTTTTATGCATATTTCAAAAGAAATAGGATGTGAGTTCATGATATAACATGATGTACTTTTCAGTGTGAAACTTCACCAAAATATAATAACATTGCAATAGTATACTGAATAAATGTATTACTATTTCTTTATTAGAATATTGGTCCAATATGGATAGTTCTCTTGTTCCAACTACTTTCAATGCCAATGCCAAAGAAAGCCATTGAGTATGTCATTCAACGTCAAGAACAATTTGACGAAGACATCAGGAAACGAAATTCACCAGATTACCAAAAGAAAAGGTTAATTTTTGTGTCACTATCCTTTCAATGTGTACACATGTATACACTGTATGTATTCATCCTAAGCTTATTTCATTAAGTTGTTTGATAGAAAGTACTGGTACTGTTTACATAAATAACATAATACTCATCTCATGCATCTTTACTGTATGTACATGTACATGTAGAAATGAAAACAAAAGGAACAAGATGAAAAAACATGAGAAAGAGAAAGAATATATGACATCCCTGAAGGCTGTTTCCATCACAACAAAATACTCTGCAGGTGGATGTGATGACAACAGCTCTGAATCAGAATTCAGTGATAGCAGTGACAGTTTTCCAGAGCCAGACTGCAGTGACGGTGTGCCAGTGACAGACAGCAGCGACGATGAGCGTGGAGATGAGCTACAAGGCAATCCTTCCCCTTTGTATTTCTTGTATGATTGTGAAGGCACTGGTGGATCCATTTACAAGGACCACATTGTAGAAATTGCTGCAGTGCTGCAACCTCTTGCCAACAATGTGGAAACTCATCTGGAAAAATCTTTCCATTCATTAGTCAATACCTCCAGAAGGATAGCAGCCCCAGGTAGAAACAATGTTTTAGAGTAACTCCCATACAAAGCCTACCTTTAGGTTGCTGTGGAGTTTAGTTTCAATCAAGTCATCAGCTACACATGACATTGTGTACAAAATTAGGTCAGTTTCATTTCTAATATTTTAATAATTTTATATTAGCCTGCGAGAACAGACACCTTTCCAGGTTTTGTTTCACACACCGCAAAAAGATTTCTTTTCGAGGCTGGTGAAACAAAAGCCGGAAAAAGCATCTCCTCTTGCAGACTACTTTATAACCACTGTGTGCCTGTTTCCTTTCAGTGGTCAGAAAATGTGGCATAAAGCAAACCGACCTTATCCAACAACCAAAGCTTTCTGAAGTTTTGCCTAGATTTGTATCATGGCTTACAAATCTCACAGAGGAAGTGTCAGCAAAGACAAACAAAAAATACTTCCCAGGTAATTTAGAAAACAATTAGAATTGTAGCACACAGTCAGTATTATGGTTGTTGAAGCAGTTTTTTGTGAGGTGTAGTGGTTACAAGTGTTAGCATCTACATTGTAAGAATTACACACAGGTACATTTCAGTGATACAGGTTACATGTACATGCATCCCACCAAGATTCTTACCAGTAAAACAATTCAAATCATTGTTTTGTGTCAAAATCTTTTATTTTCATTTCTATTTAATTCCTAGTACTTCTTGCACACAATGGGTTTATCTATGACTTTCCTCTTCTTTACATGGAGATCGAAAGGAGATATCCATTGCTCACCACCAAGCTATTTAACCACATCTTCTTTGGGGATACACTGTTCAACTTGCGAGCTGTAAGTTTAGATCAAACAAAGTAGATAGTTCACATTAAACAATAATGTGGCTTTTAGAATATATTAATAATTAATTAATGACATCAGAATTTAAACAATAAAAAATATGTAGTGATTTGAGCTGTACTATCCAAAATGTATATAAATTTACAATTTTGTTTGTTTCATTTTACAGCTGAGGAAACTAGGGAAACTTCCCCTAGATAAAAAGCAGAAGCTTGGCATGCCAGCATTGCATGCCCTGTACTTTCCTAATGCACAATTTAAAGGTAATTAATGCTTCCCAAATACACAAAATGATGGTAGTTATTATTGAAAAATCTCTTTACATGTAACTCAAAAGAAGAAGTTGCATTTATTAATCTGGTTACATATTCAGGGAGAGTAAACTGTAAAGACCTGAATTTGGGAAGTGAGCAAAAAACAAGTACAAGTCCATGGTGAAGATTAGAGAAAGGACCAAGCTACTACTGCTGAAATTTGGAAGTGCAATATCTGGCATGATGGCCAAGAAAATTGCCACAGAGGGATTTGATTGCATTGGCAACTGTATCGGTCTCAATTTTGAGCCCTGAGATGGCTTTATAAATACTATGCCTGTGTTAAGCCTGCAGCCTTGTAAAAAAAAAAAAAAAAAAAAAAAAAAAACAAATTTCTCTGGGGGCCATCTCTGATTACAATGCGGGATTCTGCAATGGTGCAGTCTGGTGGAAACACTGCATGATAATAGAAATAACAGTACATACAGTAGTAACACAGGATTAATCACTTGTCTCTGAAGTCAATGGTAAAATGAAAAGCAATCATACGCGTAACTTGTACAATGTTCTATATTCTAGCACTGGCTGATGTAGAGGCAATGAGGGACGTGCTATTTTGCACACAGCTAAAAGATCTTAAGGACCAACACGAGCAATTTTTACGCCGTCCACTTGAGCAAAAAAATAAGTACAAGTCCATGGTGAAGATTAGAGAACGAACCAAGCTGCTACTGCTGAAATTTGGAAGTGCAATATCTGGCACTATGGCCAAGAAAATTGCAACAGAGGGATTTGATTTCAACCAGCTTAAAAGCCTGCGAGCAACATTCCCAGACAAGGACAAATTTATGAAATTTTTGCGGGCTAAGGGTCTTTCCTCAATGTGCACCCAGAAGTTGGTAGCCTATTTCTTTCAGCCATAGGAAAATGGTGTTTGTGATGTTCTCAGATTGTAAAAGAATCTTGTTTTCACTAAAAAAAGTTGACTAGACAGATTCTTTATAGGTTTTTCCTGAAATAGAGTCAGGACAGACGTTTAAAAACCTGGGCAAAACCAGGGGAAAAACCTGGGTAACAATTTCTGCACAATTTGAAGCCCAACAAATGGGAATGTAATTCAGTTCTGTAAAACTGTGGGAAACATGTTTTGGCTGTATGCAAATGCTACCCAAACAAATTGTCACTGTGCCCACAATCGAAATATACGAAAGTTTAATTAACAATATACATAATTTCTAAGGGCCTGTGTTGAACTGATAAAAAGCAAGGTGTTAAGCAATAATAATTATTATTTTTCAAAGCTGAAAAACTACTCAGCACATGTAAATCAATATCTAATGAACGTACTTGTGCTGCTCACTGGACAGAACATTAATATTCAGCTACGTACACTTTCGAGGTTCCATGCGGTTGGCAAATGTTTCTTGTCTGGGACGAATAACACAACTAAAGTTCGTCTCATGATGAAATTAGCATAAACAAACACTTTTATAATATAAGCATCCTTACCTTGACAAAGCGTTGGAAGGAACACGAAATAGGTTCACGTCTTCCGAGCGAGTAGCATGGTTGAGCCGTGCATTATGACTTGTCCATCGCCTCCATTATTTTCATTCAATGAAATCCGTAGAGAAACGAAATGTTTGAATATTTCTTCACACAGCTTTCCCATACATACGTTTCATATTTTGGCTGCTACCTGATGCAAAAGTAAAAAAGCGAGCGAAGATCACCGCCCGAACTGTTGTTTGCATCGAACGTTTTTCCTCGCCCTTCCTCGCGCTCGTTCCCAGATCAACTGCGCATGCGTAAACGAACTGACTTCCGGTTTGAGAAAAAAATCTAAATTTTCGGCGGTTTTAAATTGAATTAATTTTTTTTT
>OX421458.1:17954399-17969399 GCA_949126865.1 Montipora capitata | reverse complement strand
GTGTGGCCCAGTGGTTATGTCGGTTGCCATAAGCATGAAAATGTGCACATGTACTTTACTTCTGAAGTGTTAAGAAGAATAAATCATCTACACCAGAACAATCTTAAAACAAAATGTACTAATGTATACCGGTACTAATATAGTCTCCTTCGCAGCCGCTGGGGCCGGAGTCACGCAACGCTCCCCATCCCCACGCGGCTGCTTCAAACCGACATACATTTCTTTCTCTTTGTTTTGCGCTTTTGTTTGCTCGGACCAATGAACCTCGTTTATTTGTCATTGTACACGCTGCACCAATCACAGGAGAGGTTGTGTTTTCTTTCGCGGGAAAACCCCTGCGGCATGCGACGTGTTATGGAAAGCGATGGGGAGACGCCTAAGAAAGTCGTGGAAAGTAGGAATAAGTGTTTTATTTGTTCATCTATCCCTACCAGTAAAAATAAGGTCTATATATTTGGTAAAACGTCCACTGATTTAGCTGGAATAATTCGATCGTCGCTGGAATTTGACGTGAAGAAATACCACGAGGACAGTAGTTTGTTTGTCGGCAGTCAGGGTGATGTTCATGGCGATCTTCGCGGCAACGTGGAGAAGGGCTTCCATTTGTCAAAACCTGGATGCTCTGATAGCACCATTGTGAAGTTACAGGTACATTATCCGAGTAAAAACTTGGCTCCTACCAGACTCTTGGTAAGGCATTAGCTCACGGAGTCCCTTTCCAAATCGCTTAAAGGCTGTCATGAATTGCCCAACAGTGCGAATTCATGTCGTTTCCAGTGTAATGAAAGCTGTATCAAAGGAAGTTTCAGGGTATGCGGCAAGAGCAGGCTGTCATTGCTTAGAAAAACAAGGAAGGAAGATTTGCAGAATTTTGATCTTCAAAAGTTGTGCGAAGAATGGCAAGAAAGAGCGCCAATATCTTACGCGTTCCTGTTGAACACTGCCAGCCGAACAAACCGTAAAGGCACTTGGTTTGGAAGTGTTGCACTTGCAGGATCCATACTCTTGAAACAAAGAAATCGTGAAATGAATGCAACTGCCGCTGTGATGGGGATTTTGTTGAAGAGCAAAGCTGTTGAGGTAATTTTGATTCTATAACGTCTATACTGTGTTTATCGGGCAGAATCGAAGTGGGTCAGTGGAATAAGAAGAAATTGAAGGGGAAGATCCCAGGTGGAAATCTTATTAAGATCTTGTAAGATCTTACAAGATCTTGTAAGAATCTTGTAAGATGGGTGTTAAGATGAAAATCTTAGTAAGATCTTGTATAAGATCTTTGATCTTAATAAGATCTTGTTTAAGATCTTTGATCTCAATAAGATCTTATTACATTTGCTTTTTAAATTTTCTTCCAAAATTTAATGTTGTTGAAATTTTAAGATCTTGTAAGATCTTAACAAAATCTTACAAGATCTTAGGACCATCTAACATGATCTTAGCATAAAAGATCTTACAAGATCTTAGTGAAAATCTTACAAGATCTTAGTCAAGATCCTAAAAGATCTTACTTAAGATCTTACGAAAGATCTTAGTAAACATTTTACAAGATATTAGTCAAGATCTTAAAAAAGATCTTACAAGATCTAGTAAGGATTTTAAATAAGATCTTAGGAATGATCTTGCAAGTCTAAGTAATGATCCTACATAAGATCTTAGTGAAGATCTTACAAGATCTTAGTACACACCCTACAATATTGTGCATGATCTTTGTCAAGATGTTGCAAGAATTTATCTTAGTAAAGACCTTTCACAAGCCAAGGATTTTTTTTAAAACAATACTTGGTTAAGGAATGTGTGGACGGTTTCAAAAACAAAAACATGAAAGAAAAGACAAAGATAAAAGATTACTGGAAAATTCTACTGAAACAGCTTGATTTTCACGATAATTGTGTGACCAACAGAGTCTATACTTCAAATTTACACTATTTTAACTACTACTGTATTCTACTATTTTTGGAACTCCTTGGCATTTCCATACTAATTGCCCCAAGTTGGAAGTATTGTAATTTCTGGTAGCCAAAAGCTTGGCCGGGGGGGGCTCACGGTGGACTTAAAATTCTGAGGAACTTAGCCTCTTATTACAGAAAGTCAATTCTTTCAACGAAGAGACTATTTTGGCCTGTAATAAAAGGTTTAAAAAACAGCGAGTCTGCCATAAATCTTGTTCAATTTCCGTTCGTGAGTGCAAGAAATCGAGTCAAGTCGGCCATGTTGGATAGCATATCAGAGACTGAGAACGAGTGAGCCACCTTATGCTCTGGTCAGCAGTCACAAGAAAGAAGAAGAAATTCGGCGGTTTATCAGGCGGTTGATCAAGCGATGATTCAAGCTTGTTTTTCGGTTGTTTTACGTGTGAAAAGCGCTGAGCCAAAACATGAAAACAGGTAACAGGTAACAACTCCTTTACAAGAGGTAAGCTGTAACTATGAGAGGATACTGTTTATTTTTGATTCTGGACTGTCTCTAAAATTTACGGTTTAGCATTCAAATATTTTTCACACACCCAATTTATGCATGTATTATAATCACCCAGTAGATAAATTAAAAAACTTAAACAAGAATTTCCGTAGCTTGATAATACAAAAGGTTAAGCAAATGAATAAATGATTGGAGAACGCTCCCACAGCACAAATGATTTAAGAGCTCTCCCACAGTGTCCTTTTTGATTAATGCTGCTCATTACTATGGCCCTCAGTGCATCAACATGTACTACGTGCAAGTTTATGTGTGAGATAATTTATTGACCTTTTGGGAAAAGATAGATAGCTGTGTAAAAATCTGCTTCTCGCACATTGATCAACTGGATCAACTCTGGATGTGACAATGTAAATCATGCTTTCTTTTAATTTATAACTTTGCACTTTAGCTTCCAGATCACTAGAATTCAATTCAATTCTGCAAGCAAGAAATAAGTTTTCTTTACTTTCCATATTGCTATCTGCTGAAGCCAACTTGAAGACTAATACCCTACACCAAAACCAAAAACTTTAACAATAATTATTGTAAGTCTACAATACAATAACTTTATTTAAAAGGGAGGATTGAGTATCAATTAACTTTGTGAATTAAGTATGAAGTAACATACAATGTAGAAAGCAAAATTGAGTTAAAATACTGGTAGTATTTTTTTATTTAGCATTACTTTGTAAATTCGAACACTCACAAGCAAAACTTTCAATTTAGTCTAAAACATCATTCCAATATACCACATACTGTTTTTAGCTTAATGCTTAACCCACATAGTTTCAACATTAAAACTGTTGCCTTAAACCAATCAACATTTTTGATAGTGGAAAAGCTAAGCTGCACAGTCCAGTTGACTAATCATTATTTCCTTATCTTTTTTTATACAGGAGCAATAAAAGATAACATTGGGGAAGTGTAATTTCAGAAAAAATGGGGACAGATAAGGCAATCACTGAATCAGAAGTGTTCAGATTCAAGATGTAAAAGATGTCAATAAATCTTAGAAATAGCTTATAGAGCAATTAATTGAACTTGGCCTGAAAATAAACCTTCTTGTGGTTGGAATTTTGCCCAGTTTTATTCTAAATTCACTCTCCTTTTGCAATCATTAAAAAAAAAAACATCAAAGTAGAAAGCGGAACTTATCAACAAGAAATTAGTGTTCTATGATCCCTTGTTTCGCAAAAGGAGTGTGAATTATGGTAAAAAAAGGGTTTTTGGAAGGGATAGAATACCTCAGGACCCCTCTTAAGCATGAAAACAAGCCTCTCTTTGACTAATCTTGAACTTGAATTGAAATATTATGGGTAATTCAGGTCAGACTTTAGTGTGACCCGAATTACCAGTAATATTCAGGTCAAGCTCAAGATTAGTGGAAAGGTCTGACCCAGGCTTGTTTTCATGTTTGTTAGGGGTCCTGAAGCACTTACATGTAGTGCATTCAGTCTATCGCTTCCAAGTCTTTTCTTTTTACAATGTATTAATGTTGTTCTTATGATATTGAAAATTGCACTATGTTTGAAGAACACAACAGTGCATGTACTCAGTTTTGCTGTATGCTGTTCAATAAAAATTAATACACGAAAGAATAATAAATTGTGCAGCATTTCTTTGTAAACTACATGTAGTGCATTAGAGGGGATAATTTGTGGAGAGACTGGCAATGACAACAGATAAAGACCTCAAGGGAAACTAAAGTGATCACATTTATTTAATAGTGAACAAGGGTTGAAGTTATTGGGAGTTGACTGTAATTTGCAGATAATGACACCACAAGACAGCATCATTGTTGGATTTGTAAAATTATTGCTAGATGTGCGAGTTTACTAATGAGAAGCCTACAGGATTTGCTTCTTTTTGCAGTCACTGGAGCACAGATTATGTAAAACAAAACAACTCCAAATAAAGACTAATTCCAAGTGACCAAAAATACAACTTGCTTTCCTGTACCTACAGAAAGCCCCCAAATTTATAAGTTTATCATGGGTAATCTTGCAATACCTTGTCCAAGATCCCTGAATGATCTTGTAAGATCAGGAAAAAGATTCTTGGAAGATCTTAGCCCCACAACAGCTTACAAGATCTTGTAACAGTCTTAAAAAAGAATCTTGGAAGATCAATGTAAAATTCTTAAAAAAAAAGATTCTTAAAAGATCGTGTAAGAATCTTGTAAGATCTTAGATAGAATCTTACAGGATTCTTACAAGATCTTATCTAAGAACTTGTCTAAGATCTTATAAGATTGTTACAAGATTCTTATAAGATCTTGTAAGAATCTTTTTAAGAATCTTACAAGATCTTGTAAGAATCTTGTAAGATCTTGTAAGATCTTGTTAAGAATCTTACAAGATCTTGTAAGATTCTTAATTAAGAAACAAAGTAAGATCTTATTAAGAAACTTATTAAGAATCTTAGTAAGATCTTAATAAGATTTCCACCTGGGATAATAGGGAGCTTAAGCACACGCATTTTTGAGACGCGGACGGCAACCGGAAGTGAGCCGTTTTCCCTTTTAACTTGTCTTCATTCAACCACATCTATATTGCTAAGTATCTTTTCTCCATTAGAGATGATAAGTATAAAAATCTGGGAGACACCATTGTCCTGGCACTTGAAATGTCCTCTTCCGGTAGGCGTCCGCATCTTAAAAACGCGCCTGCTTAAGCTCCCTAATATATTTTTAGAAAATGTAAATACGTACATGGCCTTCAGTGTAAAATTATGCAAAAGTTTTTGTTTCAATTTTATCCTTGGTTCATGGTGTTTTTTTTGTTTTAAATTCATCACCAGACATTTAAACTGAAAACAAAGGAAACCATAAGGATAAAATTGGAAAACAACATGAACTATTGATATCTCTGTTTTTCAATATTGTTAGATATTTTCTTACAATGTTTGTCAACAAAGAACACAGAAGTTATTTTTAAAACATTAATTTGGTCTTGCCCCTTGTGTACAGTGAATGGTTGTGGTAACAAACACTCAAAGTGTGCTTAGGCGATTATTAATAATATTGTTATTGGCACAATTGATTGCCTTAATTGAACTTCACAAGTTCAAACTTTATTGGGCAGCATTTTGACCTACCTGCAAATAGCCACAGCTACATGTAATCTAGGTGGCAAGAGCAGAAAGATCTTATTTCCACACTTAAATGTACTTGATATTCTTCTTTAATAGGCTACTATTTCTAGGTTCAACAAGCTCAAACTTACCAATTCCAACTCGAGCATACTTAGTAAGCTTGATGAACTGGGGAAGGATCATGATGCAGATCTAATCACTGCTAGAGACCAGATTTCAGAAGAAAATACCAAACTAATGAAAGTAAAGGAGAGGATTTTAACAATTAAGGAAAACCTTGGAATGGCTGTAATCACTTCACTTGAATTGTTGGCTGCCACACAGGAGGAGCATGAATTGAGGAAGTCTTTTCATCCTGGATTCGTCATATCCTTCGACAACCTTGACTTTCAGTTAATGAGGTCAGGAATATGACTAAGGATAACCAGAATCAAGACTACCACTGGGTCAACCACCAAATGGTGAAAAACCTAGTTTCTGGCAACTCCCTTCATGTCAGAAGAACTGATCCTGAGGATATTGTAAATATCCCAAACACCAGGTTTCTTCCCAATTTGTACGATCAGCAGAATCAACTTTTGGACTACATAATTTTGACATCAAGAATTTTAGTCTCATACTTTGAAGTCTTGAAGCCACTGCAGGATGCTTGGATATTCCACATACCACATAGGTACACAAGGGAGATGTCTTAGAAGTACAAAAAGGTATGCAATGTATCGTTAAAATGTTAATGTTGATTCTTTGGAGTTAAGTAAACACGGGGAATAGACCAATTTCGATATATTAAAATTCAGCCTAAAACAATAGACCTCAGTACGAGGCTCTGGGGAATAACTACAGAGTTTGTGGGGTTTATTCCCCAGAGCCTCGTGCTGAGGTCTATTGTATTAGGCTGAATTTTAATATATCGAAATTGGTCTATTTTGGGGCATTACTTTTGAAGTTCTATAAACTTTCATAAAATAATACTAATAGAATCACTGAAAAGATCTTATTGCATAAATTAACCCATTTGCCTGCCCGGAAAATATAAACCTCTTGTGTCTAATTCATATGCCTCTCACTTCAAAGTGAATGCTTAATGTCTGTTGAAATGTTTTCTATTAAGAATTCACTTTTTAAATACAGTTTCTAAGAAAGTGTACACTGTTATCTTTATCTCTAAAATATTGTATTTTCAACTGACGTTTGTTTCTCCCAACAGGTTCCCCTTGGACTTATATTCAAGGATGAGAATATTAACGAGGACATGCTTGCAATTTTGCAAATGTTCCACACCTATCTCCCCAAGTCTAGTGATGCAGCCATTGGAGTGGATGGACAGCTGTTTTCAGGTGACCAGTTGACAGTGGAAAGAGCTGTCAATGTAATAGCTTCAGTGGCAAATGGACTAACACCACAGGATCGCTTGAATGGGATTCACTTGCAACTCGGGATTGGCATGCCTCAGTGAAATTGCTAAGTGTAAGTGCATGTCCATATTGGTGTACTTGAATTGCAGCCAAGTCCATTTAAAACATGATGGAGGGCCAATTATTATGATCTGGTATGCACATCACCAGATATGCTTCAATTCTCATTTTCTTATCAAGTTGATGAGAGAATGTATACCGTAAAGGTGAACTTTTGAAATTCAGAGCTATTTGTAAATGAAGAAGCAAATATACAGATAACTTCTGCTGAACTCTCAGAAGAAGATAATTCCCCAACAACTAATGACAAAGTCATGTTTTGTTCATCTTACCTAAATCTTTTATCTGCGGTGCTTGAATATTTTATTATTGATTGATTATTGATTAGTATTATTATTATATATATTATATTATATTATATTATATTATTATTTATTTGATTATTTATTTAGGTTATTTTTGTTTTTATTTTTTAGTTGATCTACTCAAGATTCTATAGTGGCTCTTCAGCTGTTGACCAGTGTACCATGTTCGCGGACCGAACAGTGATAAACAGGAGAAATGTTTGCAGTGATGTCAAGTCAGCATACAGAGCAGACAGGGATTTCTTATCAACAGTGTTGAAGTCCAGGGTTATTGCTGCTGCCATGAATGTGTTGAGACTTGAGAACAAAACAGCGAAACCATCCAAGTTTGTTCTCCCTCCCAATATCAAAAACCTCCAGAAATCAAAGAAGCTCGAATTGCTGCATGAGCTTGCTGGCAAGGTGGTGGATGGTTTGATTTCTCAAGACAGTAGTAATTTGGTGGACCGCATCCTTACTGCTGAAGAAAAACAGCAGTTGTTGCAACAGCAAGAGCTTACAGATGATAACAAGTTTCCATGTAGGTTTCCTGGATGTAACAAGAAATACAAATATAAAAAGAGAAGGAATACTCATGAACTTTCTCATGATCCACCATTTGTTGCTGATGAACCTCCTGTTGAGCTTACCACTGCTATCCCTTCACCACCCTTAGACAAACAACACAACGGTGATGATGTCTACAATTATAACTGTGCACGTATGACTGATGCCACGTTATTTTTCAATTTCCTTGATGCCATAAAGGAAGGTGACCGTGCACGAGTCATGCGGCAGTATAAATACTTTCTTGACTCTATTGTAGAGCTGACGAATCACATAGTACCAAATATGCACTTGAGATTTTATACCAGTTCTTCTTAGTTCATGCCTTGTTGTCAAAGAGGGACAGGGAGCGATTTATTTGGAACCGATTTGTGAACAATCACAATGTGAAAGGGGGAAATATCCCCCTTGATGAAGACATGGAACACAGTAACAATTTTGTTAAGCAAGGGATAAGAAATTTGGGGCCTAATTTGACAGAGTCTGCAATTTCGCGAGTGTGCAAAGCAGAGAATGCAACACGCACCATTTTAGACAAACTTGATGGCAGTTTAAACAGACAAACCCACTCAGGCAAGCATCCAGAAGGTTCACCTGATAAAGACATAGTAGAACTTGTTAACAGGGCTGTTGACTTGGATGTTTTCACAGAAACTGATTGGCGGCACTACCAAACGTTCAATGACTTTAAGAGGGACAGACTTGAAGACCTGGATCTATCAAGTCTGTATAAATGGACCAACAAGCACAAAAGGAATATCCAATTGGGCTCACGTGCTAGATGAATCATTTCATTGAGATATCTTTCTTTCAAAACCCCAATCCTTTCTCCAAATATAGCAGCTGTGGATCAGTAATAATACACAATGTATGGAGGAAACAGTTAGTTTTGTTTTCCCTCGAGTCCTTTGTCTTGGGAAACATCAGGGCTTGAGGGAAAACAAAACTAACTAGTTTCCAAGGGACCAATACATTAACTGCTTTGTTATAGATTTAGACTTTCCCTTCAACAGTCATAGCAAAAGAAAGAAACAAAAAACTGACAGGTCAACAACTGCAGAATTACATCCTGGTCAGGATATATTTGTATTTGATCAGGGACACATGACCAAGAATCAACAAATCACAGACCTCATTTTGTTAAGTGAAAGTCTAGGTATATTACATGTAATCCATGGTTCAAAGACTTGCTAGCATTTCATGAAAAAATGCAAAGCATGTTGCTTCTTGAGTGTCTTTAAATCTGATAAAACATGGCAAAGTTTTTAACGCTCATCTTCTTACTGAAGTAATCGAAATCAGACAACTTGCCGTTTGTGTTTTATCACGTCTAAAACACTTGGCTGTGCCTCTTGTTTAAACTTGATAACACACCTCTACTCATTTAAGTAGACATACTGTAAACTTGAACCACAAAAGATATGCAGTATACAGATACTAACCCCTACACTTATTGTAGCTTGTAAATGTGTTTAAGAAAAGAGACAGATTTAGCTGACAGCCATTGAATAACCCTTCAGTTATTTATTTTGATCTGTTTGATTGTTTACCGAATTAACACTGTCTTTTGTTTTTGTTGATCATTATTAATAACATTCGACAAGATAGTAGTCTCCTTTGTTGCCATTCAGGCTGTGGGGATAAGGAGCATTGTGTCACACCAGCTCAAGCGGCTGCAAAGAAGACTAATAAGATAGAGATTTTATTTTAAAAGATATTAGAATGAAGAACACGTGATTACTAACATTTTATAAAATTGCAAAATACAAAGGATCTCATTTCATGCAGATCCTAAGTTTAAATATTAATGGTGGTTGTTAATAGGTTAAGGTTGTTTTATCACTAAGGCCTCTGATCAGTTTCATAGACCCTGGCTTTAGGCAAGCAATGGAAATCCACAACTGTGTGTAGGTGAAATGATGATTTTCTAGTCAGGTGCTTGCTTAACTTCAACTAAGGTGAAGATCATTGACATAATTGGATTGGCCAAAACACAAGGCCACATAATTGTTATCATCTATAAATTATGACAATGCTACTCAATAAAATCCTCCACTAGAATCGCTTACCAAAAAAAAAACAAACAATTTTCTACAATGTTGTAAAAACCTTTTATTTTGGGGGAGGGGTGGGGAAGTTTAGGATAGTTGAATAATCCAGTAATTTACTAATCCTGAATAGGGTCAATTAAATGTCCACTTAATATTAATTACCTATTACCGGTAATAGTAAATAATTACACACCAGATATTCCTGCCAAAGCTGTAAGCAAATCATTGTCATCATCAACAATATCTACATCACATGAATCATTGGGTTGATTGGCAAGGAAAGAACTTGTATCCATCTGGGAAAGTGAAATGTTGTCCATGACCATCTCAAATAGTTCATCATCAAGTAAAATATCACTCCATTCGTCAAGTAGATCCTCACTAAAAACAACATTATTGTCATCATCGTCATCATCATCAAAAGCATAAGCATCATTGCTGTTGACATTTGTGTCATGAAAAGTTTCACCAATTACCTGAATAATCTCCTGTGCATGCCTTTTATGCCAGATTTCCACTGTTCTGTAAACATCAGACATTTCAATTATGTGCTCCAGGTTATGAAGAACCTGTGAAATTTGAAGATCTCCAAATCCTAGCATGAATTGAATGTCGGTCAATGTCTTGAGATTTGCATTTGCAGCCATGCCTACAAAATCAACTGAGAGTGACTTGTGATACTTTATCAGGCATTTTTTTACATGCTCCCTCTGTAGTGGTTGAATACATGTATCTCTTGTCCTGCTTGAACTGCTGCTACTCTTTGCATCTACAGACACAGGATATTGAAGTGAAGTTCTGCATTCTGGCAAACCACAGTCACAGTTATTGGCGCAATTATCACAGCAGAGATGTTTCAATAGAGGCCTCTCATAATCATTGTTGAAGTGTTCCAGAATTGCTTTTCTTCAACAATCAGTTGATTTAATAAACAACTTGATGTCTCCCTCCACATGATTCAAAAGCATGCCATGATACAACAAAAATGAGTTACTCTGATGGCCATCACGCCCAGCTCTTCCAGTTTCTTGAACAAAGGCTTCAATATTCTTTGATGGCCCATAATGGATGATCCTGTGAACACCTTTGCAATTGACTCCCATGCCAAATGCTATAGTTGCAACTAAGACCCTTATGATCCCGTCCTCATGTTGGAAGGAGGTCAAAATGTTCTTCTTGTTTCTGGCAGGGGTGCATGAATGCAACATCTCTACTAAGGGCAATTTTTCACCAGTGCTTGTCTTCTCAATGAACAAGTCTTTCCTTAATAGTCCTCTTAGCATTCCATAGATAATCCTACATAGTTTTATGGTCTGACAGCAGGTTATGGTCCTGTCACACTTATCTTTTAATTTCCTGATGTCTTCTACAAGCCACTCAAAGAATAATTCGAGGTCACAATCTTTGTTCATCTTTATAACTGAATAGGTAAGATTTACCTTGTTTGGACTTTCTTTAATGTCCAATGGATTCTGCATTAGGAGAACTTTTTTGATGGTGTCTTCAGTGAGCTTTGTTGCTGTTGCAGTTAATGCAACGATTGGGGTATTTGGAGCAAGGGACCGCAACTGATACAGCTTTCCATAGCAATGACGAAACGCAGCTATCTTATTGCTTTGGGATGTCCCCCTGTAAAAGAAAAACCAATAACCATCAAAAATTTAGACTGCAACAAAAAACAATGAAAAGGATGGTATTGGATCAATTTGCGTTGCACAGCAATATTAAAAGTTTATAAGGCATAGTGGAGTGCTAAGAATTAAGCAGACACTTTGAGCTTATATATATACAGACTCCACTTACCACTGCCTTATTACCTGGGCTTCATCGATGGCCAAAGCACAAAATTTTTTGGAATACACAGAATTTCCAAGCATTGATCTCCACCGTTCGTTTTGGATCCAAGCTTCTGGGGAGCCAAAGACAACAGAAATCTTTCCCTTTTCTATCACAGTCGCCTCCTCTTCAGTGCAAGAGCTAATGCTCGCCACTGTAACTCCCTTGCCTCTCAAATACTCCACTTGATCATCCACTAGAGTGAGCAAAGGCGACACAACAACACAAATGTGGCCTGGCTGACTTGATACGCGGTCGATGACTAACGGCAAAGCTTGAAAAATCAGAGATTTTCCAGAGCCAGTCGGCAAATTAACGAAAATATCCCTTTTCCTTTCAATTAACTTCGATATTGCTAGTTGCTGATGCGAATTTAAAGCCTGTATGCCGAATTTTGACGCTACAAGATTGAACGCTTCTTTGAGATTCGCCATTATGTTACTAAAAGAAATGCATCATCTGGTCAAATAAAAGGAGCCAGGTGATTGGTTGGAATTTAAGGCGCGAACATTCGCAAGAAAATGAAAGCCACACATTGATTGGTTTATTCCGAGAAAGGAATGTATGTCGGTTTGAAGCAGCCACGTGGGGACGGGGAGCGTTGCGAGACTCCGGCCCGAGCGGCTGCGAAGGAGACTAGTACTAATATTGTGAAAAATAACATTATAAGCATGTGTATTATAGCAGGTATTAAAAATTCCAAATACGTACAGCATTGTAGGAGTTGACAACAATACCCCTCAAGGTTTTCAGATCCGCTACATCATCCCATCCAAATGCAACTGCATATAAGGATTGAGTGCATTCTACATATCTTACTGCTGACTCTATAGATAAAGATCAAGGAACCACTGATTGTATCAAGAGCAAGAAACAAGAATATTTAAGAGACAGTAACATGGCAATTAGAGGCTTAAATGTTTTAAACTGGTGAATTCTGTTAGCATTACTAATGATAGAAATAGCAGCTTAGGGCTTACTGTATTTAGTTGTGCTGTTTCATTCCCACTTAATATTAAGCACTCTTTCCCTTTCTTTGAAGCTAACACGCAACTGGAACTAACCATGGCTAATAACTCGGCTTTTTTAATAATCAACACTGAGCTTCCATGCTTAAAATTTGGATTTCCTTTGTTCAAATACAAGTAAACCACGGTGTAAAATATAAAAGATCAAATACTTACTCGATGCCAGGGACGTGTTTGGTCGTTGGGTTGTAGATGATTCTAAGAGCGTACTGGAAGGAGACAATGAGGCGTTTCCTGTACAAAATAACAATAAAAAAGCAGAAAAGTTCAGATCTAATCTTCCTCCCGGTGGGAGGGAGACTATATTAGAGCTCTTTACCAAGTTGCTTTTTCCGAGCACCTGACCTTGTCTTTGTAAAAAGTGGAGTTTATTTTTCTCTTTTTCGAAATTATAGCCCTGTTTAAAGGCAGGTAGGGTACCGTAACCCTAGCACTCAGACAGGGCTAGCCTAGCGCCAGGGTAACCCTAGCTGCCTTGTAAACACATTGATAAAAAAGAAGAAATGTGTAAAGTGCTAGCCAACTAAAGTAACCCTCTTGCTACAGTAACCCTAGCACATATCCTACCCTCACTAATTGTAAACAGGGTGTAACAGGAATTTGAGAAAACTGAAATTGGAGTTTATGGAATAGTATGCAAGTGCTGGAGACACTGGGGTCTCGCTCAGCTCCACACTTTAAAAGATCGCACTGTTAATGTTTACTTCGTAAAAAAAAAAAACAGAAGCACAGTTCTACGATGGTCGTCACGCAGTCACGCAACATTCTCATTTGCTTGTTTGTTCGTGTTGTTTTTGATCTTGTTGTCTGACTTTCCTTACAAACAGTTTGTACTAAAGTCAGAGTGGTACAGGAAGTTGCCAGCCAACTCTATTCCGACGTCATGGGATCGAATCCAATTTTAGGATAAAAAACACAACATTTAGAACAATTTTGTGAAAACAAGCAAATGAGAATGTTGCATGACGACCATAGTGGAACTGTATTGCGCGCAAAGTTTTTACGAACTAAACATTAAAATGTGGGGCTCAGCGAGTCTCCAGTGTCTCTAGGAGTTAGCGTATATTCCCCACAAAAACTCAAGTTCAAGTCGGAAATTCTCTTAATTTCGAAAAACAAACTAAGATGTCCCTTTCGCACCTTCAGTATGTTCCTTATTTTTTTGACTGATTGCCACAATAAACGAAGAAAAGGTGCCGAACATTCTTTGTACAAGAGAATAACGAGACACCCCGACCCTGGCCCCACGTTTTGGCCACTACCATATTTGTTAAACAACTTTTTCCCATTGTCAAAAAGAAAACAGAAACATTTCTCTCCAACGTCCCTGCTAAACTGCAATGTGGACAACAAGGACTTACAAAACTGTATTTCCTTGCGCTGTTTCATTTGCACTTAATATTAGGCACTCTTTCCCTTTCTTTGAAGCTAACACGCAACTGGAACTAACGATGGCTAATAACTCAGCTTTTTTAATAATCAACACTGAGCATCCATGCTTAAAATTAGGATTTCCTTTGTTCAAATACATGTACACCACTGTGTGCAATGTAAAAGATGAAATACTTACTCGATGCCAGGGACGTGTTTGGTCATTGGGTTGTAGATGATTCTAAGAGCGTACTGGAAGGAGACAATGAGGCGTTTCCTGTACAAAATAACAAAAAAAAAGGAGAAAAGTTCAGATCTAATCTTCCTACCGGAGGGGAGGGAGACAATATTAGAGCCTCCTGGTTTTCCGCGTTAAGTTTCGGCCCTTAAATAAGAATGAACCTGAACAAACTGACAAAAAGGAAGACAAAGGAACCTTGTAAGTCTCTGTTTTATTTACTATTGTTTGCGAAGTTGTTTATTAAAGCGAGTGAAACAATCTTGTCGGAGTTTGCACAAAAACGTCACACATGTCCAATGTACATTAACTAAGTCGGGTCGTCAATTGCTGTTGACGGCCCGACTCACCGGATGTCGGGTCGTGGAGTTTAAAAAGGTAGTAAGATTTACTGCCGGAAGTCGAACTGCCTGGGGCAGCTTCAAATATCTCGACGGATCGTGACGATCTGATCAGGTCATGACGACCCGCCATTTGAAAAGTCGACCCGACTTTTGGAAGTGTCAGGTGGTGAGGGAAAGAAAAACTTCGATGAACAAAGGAGGCTGCGCTGCTCAAAAATGTTGTATGCTTCGTTCTCAAAGACAAGCGACTAAAATA
>OX421458.1:17939399-17949399 GCA_949126865.1 Montipora capitata | reverse complement strand
CCCTCAAAAACGTGAAACAGTCCACTGCAACCCAAATGTTTAAGCTTAATATATAATCTTACATAAAACAACACAAACATTCTTTGCAAAGTTGATGGCGAAGAAGCTAAAAGTTTAGCTGGATAAAAAGCTTAATAAAGCACTATATTTTTATTACATTAATGTTGACACTGTTGTAATAAAATTCTACCATATTTACATAACTAAGTTGGTATTCACTTTCTTTTTTATAAGTACAAAAATTCTGGAAATTCCTGAGGGGAGGGGGGGTCATCAAAAACCCCCTTGAAGGGAAAATCCTGGGGGGAGGGGACGGGGTGCAAATAAAAAAGTCTTCCATGGAAGGGGCGATATGGATATTTTCTGGACCCACACTATTATTTTTATTTATTATGCTGGAAATTAGGATTTCCTTTGTTCAAATACACCACGGGGGACAATGTAAAAGATGAAATACTTACTGGATACCAGGGTCGTGTTTGGCCATTGGGTTGTGGATGATTCTATAAAAAAGAGCGTACTCAAAGGAGACAATCAAGAGTTTCCTGTAGAAGATAACAACAAAGATAAGAAAAGTACAGATCTAATCTTCCCACCCGCACTCTTTGCCTTTCTTTGAAGCTGAAATGCTACTGGAACTCGGATTGGTCATGATAACTTGGTTTTTTAAAATAATCAAAACTGAACTTCAATCACTGAATTAGCATTTCCTATGTTGAAATGATACCACGGGAGCCAATGTAAAAAAATTAAATACTTACTCGATGCCAGGGTCGTGCTTGATTATTGGGTTGTAGGGCGTACTGGATGGAGGCAATGTAGCATTCTCTGTGAAGAATGAAAACGAGTTTAAGCAACGACAACGGCAACGTCACGGTCAACAAAGACTCCACTCCAAAATATAACTTACATGTAGCTCTATCGCAAGTATTTTGCGATTATTCTGTCTTGCTCATGTTGTACAATACGGACAAACTATCGTGTCATTGGATAAGGTACGAACGAATGGTTTTAAAGTGAACAGAGCAAATAAATGGTTCATTGTTGTATGCTCACGTTGTCGTCAAAACCTGAAATTTCCTGATTTCAAGTTGCTGTTTTGTGGGGAATGGCAAAGAAATGCATGTTGGACATTTGTGCTGCACGCGCAGCGCAATTTTTTCTCCTTAATATTCTTCCTTTGTGGCGTTGCCGTTGTCATGGCCGTATAGCCATTGTGTTTGCTTAAGGTCTCGGTAAATCCTGGAAGCTATTCCCTTAGAATTTAAAAAAAAACTATCTTAAAATCATTTTTATAAACAAAACAAACTGTATCTTCTAATTACTCAATCTGTCTATAGGTGCAGTCTGCCCATATCCTGTTAATTTTATTAAATTAATATGCACTATAAATTGATGTTTTTAATGTATTATGTAATGTGTGTATTCGTTATATAACCTACATGTATTCACACTAAAGTTTCTTTTGTTTTTTGTAAAAATACATGACTGTACATGTTCATGTCAATTAATTGTCCATGGCAGTGACCAACTGGAAAGCTTGAATAAGCTAATTAATTTTGGCCACTGCGCACATTTTGCTTAACTCATCACTTGACATAATTTATAATTTACTTTGCTGTTTTATCTCTTTACTCGTGTAATGTAGTTTAATAGAGAAATATTTGTTAATAGTGCAAAAGAATAAAAACTGAAACTGAACTAAAGGAAAATGAGGTGTCCGCGGAAAAGAGAAAACTGTCGTACTGCTATTCTTTTGTATAGGGTCAAACTAGACATCATATGAAAGCTAATAGATTGAATTATTTGAATAATTTAAAGTTTTTAATTAGCTTTTTGGTATTTAATTAATATAATGGCCTTTTAGTTTTCAGGCCACAAACTCAGAACAATCGAGTCTGCTGCAGAAGCTCCTGCCCCTTCACTTGATTGCGAAAACAAACACTCTATTGCATCTCAGTGACAGATGAATGCACTCCAATACCGTGTAAGGAATTTTTTATATGTTATGAATTAAAGGAAAAATACACGCACCAAAGTCCAAACTCTTATCTACAGTAGATACTTACACTGTAGTACTTAATTTGGGCAGAAAAAGTGCTACAAAATCAGTCTCTGAAGACAAACGACAAATTCCTCACACAGTATTTGGCGCACTAAAATCATCTACATGTATTAGAATTGAAAATTTGGAAGCGATATCTTAAAACTTGTCGAGACAGGAGGCCCGACAATTTCTAACCTTGGCTTCAAAATAAAGCCCTAGAAAATCGAGCTTAAAGATTTCACGTGCTGTTCATGGTCTGCTCAATAACTCCGCCCCCTACTTGAAAGCCAATTATGCTGTGTGATGCAAATTATGTCGGTTTTACTGCCCGACACTTACACCAATGCATTAGTGAACACCATTATTCTGCTATCGGCAAACACCTTGAAACACAACATGACAATAAAAGAGCAAAGATCGATCACCTCTTTAAAGTCCTAAAGAAATGCAGAAGCAAGTTCAATTCCCTAATATACGAGGTGCTGTTTATAAAAAAAATATAAAGGACATCAAGCCTTCTCTCAACACCCAAAGTGACTCAATCCGCGCCAAACTTTTCACTTGACACTTTCGTTTCTTTTTTCTATTCTTCGTTTTGTCTTAATTTTGGGTATTACACCCATAGGACACACAAATATTTTTTTGTTTCACGTTTCATATATTCTTGTTTGAACTTTTACCGTCTTGACTTGATAATGGCGTAGGGTAATGCCGAAACGTCGTCCGCTTTTTTAGAATTTTTTAAAATGTTTTTAAAGAATCTTTTAGCATTTGACTTTTCCATAAAATGTTTTTCCAAATCGCTCCTGTTACAAACAAAGAAATGCAATTTTTTTGTTTCTTTTTTTTTTTTTTTTTTTTTTTTTTTGGGGGGGGGGGGGTGGGGGAAATTTACTTCACAGCCCACCATTCAAGATTTGCAACAACAAGAAATTTTAGCGAAACCCTCAAATTTACCTTAGTTTACTGAGACCTTAAACTCCCTAATAACAAAGACAAGAAAAGTACAGATCTAACCTACGCACCGGAGGGGAGTAAGACATTATCGATGAATGCAGCCGAGACAGCCTACATCATATTGTGCTATTGGTTAGACTGCTATGCAACCCACGATCATCGCATTAACCACTGATTGACCGATCGATTCCTCAATCATCAGTGAGTGACTAATTGAGTGAGTGAGTGAGTGAGTGTGTGAGTGAGTGAGAGAGTCAGTGAGTCAGTGAGTCAGTCAGTCAGTGAGTCAGTCAGTCAGTGAGTCAGTCAGTCAGTGATTCAGTGAGTCAGTCAATGAGTCAGTTAGTTAGATCAGAATAAACGTTAAGGTATTTGATATCAGATATACAGTACCGCTCAGAATTAACCTAACATGGAACGCGTTCGCGAAAGCGATCAGAACGAAACTTGAACGAGAAATGAAGCAGCAACAGAACGGATATGGAACGGGGGCAGAACGGATATGGAACAAACAAGTTCTCTTTAACCTGTTCTCTAGAACACGTTCTCACCTGCAGGAACGCGTTCTAGAGAACGTCCCCGCTTAGCGAGATTTACGTGTACTTTGTGAAGTCCACATTTGTTAGCATTAGGCGCGTGCGTGTCGCTTGACACCCGGCCCGGTTAAAAAAGGGATTGGTCTTCAAGGCCGCTAAATTAAGCGCTTGATTTTAAGACTACAATTGGGAAACTGTAATAATCTGAAAACGGAGATGGAAAGTACATTTCATGTGCATTTAGCTGGTAAAGAGAAAGCTTCAAAATATCTTTCTGTTTTCAAATAAGAACAAAACAAAAAAACCCGCACTTCAAATCAGCGAGAAAAACAGCTGCAGTGAACGTGATTGAGATGTTAGTGTAAATATTTTCTTTTTCTCAATATGGCCAAAGAGGCTTGAAAATTTACGTACACATTAGTTGGATAATACCGTTCATCCACAGACAATGAGTACTTTTAGAGTTGTAGAACCAGAACTAGCGTTACGCGACTAGTTTTTGCACTAAATTTTTAACCATCACGCCAAAAATAAATTTATCGTTTGATCTGTGGTTTGGTTCGTTCGGTTTGAATCGTTTGTAAAACACTGGGTTTCCTTCACTTTAATCGTTCCTTTAAGATATTTCTTTTGTACATAACCGAAAATAGACGTTAAAATTCCACTAGCCGTGAAATGCGCGCAAACAAAACAACTGGCTCGTTCTACTTTACTAAACAAGTTTGGTTGCCTAGCACGTGACAATTTTTACTCAATACGTGACTAATTCTGTCACGCAAAGTACAAACTTTAAACCCTCGAAACCTTTAACATGCATTAAACCTTTCTTTTTTTCCATTCTTTCAAACGATAGCTGCCGCAAACCAAACGAACGATAGAAAGGTTAAAGCGATACAAACGATAGAAACGAAAATAAAAGTGCGATGTTTCGGATCAAAATGTAACACGTAACACGTCCAACGAAAAATTTTCGGATTCCACCAATTTTGTCTTTGTGCTGTGCGCTAACAAAGCAAAATCAACACAAGGAAAGTATCAAAATAAACAGCAGACATAATAGACAAGCTTTTGTTTTCGGTATTATTCCAGATAAATACTTTGTAACAAAGAAATAACAGATAAACTTCGGGTATTGTCGGTAAGCGTTTGACAACCAATACCGTGCGCAAGGCCAAATTTATACGTAAGTCATCTTTTGTCCTTGTTTTGCTCACTTTTTGTATACAATCAAATATTATATTTTTGCGCAATTGAAAAAGAAATCTTATTGATCACTGCAATAATTTAACTGTTTTTTTAATATCTCTAGCGCAAAAACCTCGCTTTAGGAAAAGACTAACTGCTTGACTCGAAGTTACAATCCCATCTTCATCTCGCAGTGAATGTTACCGGTTTTTGTGAACGCGTTCAAAGGAACGCGTTCTTTTTCTTGTAAATGCGTTACATGGAACGCGTCCAATGGAACCACAAGAGAACAGAGCTGGAACGGATTCGGAACGGGTAAAGAACGGATATAGAACGGATAAGAGAACATATGTAACGCGTTCCGTTCAGCGTTCCCTGTTAGGTTAATTCTGAGCGGTACTGTATAACATTCAAATATCTAAAGTGGCTGTGCAATGTTCATAGTTCCTAACATGTAAATATTGTGTATATTTGAGGCACATTCATGAATCTCTGTATAAAAATAATATACAAAATACATGTATGCAAGATATCGCGCAATGGGCTTAAAGTAACTTTTTTGTTGTCTGTCAAAAGTTCTAACGTAGTTGTAAGCTTTTCAATTGTACAAAAAAGGATTTGCGTTAAAAGAGGAATTACAACGTTCTTAAAATAAATACATGTACAAACTATTTGCAAAGTAAAGTACATTCAAAGAAATGAACTAGTGATATGTTACCTTCATAAACCTCTACCCTCAGGGTATTCCAAGCATGTTGAGAAATTGGATGAAACCAAATATATCTTGCAAATACTGTTACTGGCAACGTTTCCTGGTCAATGTAATTGCTGTCGCCTTGTCTAGTAAATATCTAAATCAATCAATCAATCAAACAACGAATGACTCAATACATGTATATCGTTAAAAATAACTGTTTGGGGATAAACTTCTGCAAAGTGCAGTTCTGGCATAAATAACCTCTAGATAGGACAGAGGACGACTTTGGGACGGAGTTAATGCATGTCTTGATGTATACGTGTACATGTACATGTAGTGTACCTCTTACAACTTGTGTCTGCCATAAGAAAACGTAGTTTCATCCGCGTAAAATACCAGACTTCCCAAATAAAATTGCAATTTTTGTTTTGCCATATTCCAATTTCCTAAAAAAAGAAAAAACAAAAAAACAAAAATATATATACATGTATATTCCAATTTCCTAAATCCAAATCTTCCACACTCTCTCAATTTACAAAGGGCTAAAATGTAATGAGAAAGTTTTTACCAGCTTAAAGATTTCCAAAAATAATAACAGTGAAGTCACCCATTGGGTTAAACTCACCACTTGCGTTCCATTTTCATATGTGAAATTACTCCAAGATTCTCCATCGGACAAGAAAGAGAGGTAAAAGTCGATAACCCACGCAATACCATCAACATCGCCTTGAGTCTCCACAGCACAGACTTGGAACAGTCCTTTCAAAGTCTATCTGGAGCCAATCAGAAACACTAGATGATAATCTCGCTGCCCAGCCACCACCTCTCGTATCATTGAGATGACCGTAATGGGGTAACCAATAACTGGAATAATACGAGGAGGCAGTCATCTGATCGTCACTAATTATACTTGGATTAGCCACACCAATGGCATGATGGAAGCAGGCTGTAAAACAAGGATAAGACAGAAGGTTAAAGGTATTACCGTGACCTAGAAACGAGGAATGGGGATATTTATCTTATTAATCGCACAATATAACAGATATTTCCTTTCTCTTTGCGGACGATCGGTAGGTAGACTTTGCATGATAGAGATGATAACATCTTCTAAATGTCGATGAGTTTTAATTTTAATTATATAGTTTTTGGTAAACCTTCATTTAGAGACTGGAGAAAGGAAGACATACCATGCATTTTACCCTTCGACACACCCATCCGAAAAATTGGTTTTTGCCCTAAGTGGGACTCGAACCCACGCCTCCCTGATTACTAGTCGGGCATGCTAAGCCACTATACCATCAAGGCTACCACGCTGGCAACGCAGCAGATTAATGAGATGACTTTATTGACCGAATGCAAAAATGGCCGCCAACAAATTATTCTTTTGTCTTTGTGTTAATTAGCCTAACTAGCCTCGTTTTACAGACCAAATCCTTTCAATTTTACGCGTGTGAACGAGGCTAGTTAGGCTAATTAACACAAAGACAAAAGAATAATTTGTTGGCGGCCATTTTTGCATTCGGTCAATAGCAGCGTGGGGATCCCTAGAGCCCAACCTTCCTTCACTTGAGTGTGACTGTATCCTTGCCTCTAAAACCCCAGACAGGGTTTAGAACACGTTAAGGTTAGAAATTTCGGTATGTGTTCCTTTCTCCAGTATATAAAGTCTATACCTTTCATTTGCCTCGAAATTAAAATTTGGGAGAAAACTACAACTAAACCCCTTGATATAGCTGAAGAACTAAATCTGCACTTTTCATCCATGGGTGAAAGGGTCGCCTCAGAGATTCCGGCATCTGATATAGATCCTGAAACATATCTCACACAAATGGCAAAAATGGCAAAATTTTACCAACAATTTCGAAGAGAAGGAATAAGTTAGATATGTGGTGAAAATGGCTTTTTTGTCAAAATCGCTCACAACTTGGAAGCCAATGTAAATGAGCAGGCAAGAAGGGCCCCTTTACAAGGCGGCAAAGTTGACAAATTTGGCGAATGTGGAGAAAATTTCTCAAAATTGCTTACAACTTGGAAGCCAATGCAAATAAAACAAGAGGGGGTCCCTTGGCAAGCCGGTGAATTTGGCGAATTTGGCGAATGTGGTGAAAATGGAAATTTTGTCAAAATCGGTGACAATTTGGAAGCTACAATCAAATGCAAATGAGAAGGCAATGGGGGGCCCTTGGGAACCCCGGCGATTTTTGTCTACATGTAATTAATGCTGTTGCATTTGAAATTAATATTCAACAGATTAATATACGTGTAATCTCAACTTTATACACAATACAAAACTCACTGCACAACTAAAAATTAACTAAAATTCAAACTCACCAACTAAAACTAAAGTGCTACAACCGGGTGACAATCCGTCAAACTACCAATTGATTGCCGACCGTACTAGGCTGCCCTTGGAGGTAGTTGATAGCTCGCTATCTTTTAAAGCCCACATTAAATCTATATGCAATAAGGTCAATGTTAAAGTTATTGCTCTTACATTTGTAGGAGAGTTCGTAAATTCACACCTCCAGAAGCAACGGTTAATATTTTACAAGGCCTTTATCTTACCACACTTTGAATATTGTGCTCCGGTTTTCAGTTGGGTTATCATCTGGTCTTTCTAATAAGCTGGAGCTTACGAATCAATGCACCATTAGATCTCTTATGAATAATTAATGTCCAAGTCATCTTCATATAGTGACCTACTTACCCATGTTGACCTAAAGACCCTAGAACATCGTAGCTATTCTCATGCTCTCACCTTTTTTTACAAATACAAGTACAATATGGGACTGATTAATATGTTCATATTTCCTAATAATGAATACCGTCAACCTTAGAGGCTTTAACAAGCTACATCAACCTGCCTATAACAGAAAATTTATGCACAGGTCATATCTTTACAAAATGCAAATCACCTCAAGATTATGGAACAATAGACAAATGTACCTGATTGTGTTACAAGAGCCCCATCTCTTAACGTTTTTAAGACAATGCTAAATAATATTAATTTGACTACTGGAATTAAGTGTTATTGTAACTTTTGTACGTAGTTTGGATTTTTATATAGCTAGTTTTCCCCTTATTTATTTCATTCTACACTTACTGTATTCTGTACTTATTTATTTTATGTCTTAATATGACTTGCATGGATTTTTAAACGAGTCTTGTACTCATCCGTGTAATGTGGATAAATAAAATACCATACCATACAATTCCAGAATACCAATGCATGTGGAAAACAATGTTAAGCGATGGAATGCTATGTAGCATTGTTGAATGATGCTGTTTGTCCACAGCTGATAACACTCATTACACAAACGTTTATTCGAAGAGTTTGTTGCTTACAAAAAGTAACATCAACGCAGCTTACCCGGTATAGCGAGTTTCGTTCGCAAAAAGTTACATCTACGACAGCCTGCCCGGAGTAGTGTAGCTTAATTTGGAAGCCAGTGGTTTCGCCCCGTTGCGAGTTAGCCCCTCGAGTTAGCGTGCCGTCGATCAAATTTAATTTCTTTCGAAGATTCCACGAAAATAATGAGCCAGGGCTTGACACTGTCACAAAAGACAGCATCGCTTAGAATTCACTACAGGAGAAGGAAATCAAGTCTTGTTATTCATGAAAGGTTGTCAGTTCAGCTCGGCGCGCCATTTTGAAATGTAGGTTTTTCGGTTATGTAAACCACAGTAAGCCGTAACCTAACTAGTACCCAACTCTCTAACATTTCCTCAATGTTTATAGTCGTGGCCGAGATAACCAGGAAACTACATCTACATACAACGCTTTTGTTTTTCCGTCGTTTCCGGTATGACCGCCGTCATCGTTATTTTGTTAGACAGTGGGGCGCGCTTGGTGTGGTGGCCTCGCTGCAAAATGATGCTTTGGTTGTTCATATTTACGTTCTCGTGTTTGTGTTGCGTTTGCGTGCGCTGGCCGTTTTTCTGGGGTGAACCAACGTCTTGGCGTTGGATGAGTCTGTTGACGGGTGGCCTTTTATTGGTCGCTTTTTGCCCTTGCGCTGGGTCGTGCTTGTTTTGGTTTGCCCAGTTGTTTTTGAGTCTTTCTTGTCGTTTTGTCGAATTGTCATTTAGGAGTGTAAGTCAAGCGAGGCATCTCCTAGATGCAATTCTTCGTTTGTCTGTTTGTCTTTTGTTCATTGTTGGTAAGGGCGGGGTTCGATTCCCCGGCGAAGTATGACCGGCGAAGTTGGTGTGTTGGTGCACCCCCGTTTGAGGTGAATCGTTGTGTTTGACGGATTAGTCGTTATGTCTGGCGGCCATTGCACTCACCCTACCGGGGGGGCAGCCATTCGCCTTAAACATAAAAAAAAACAACGCTTTCGCATCAAGCCAATATAAATGAAATAAATTACAATATAAAAAAACACTTGCAAATTATATATAGTGATATATTACAAATTCAAATGATAAAATAATTGCTTAACAAATATAATATACATATATACAAAAGAATAAGAAAGATAAAAAAATAATAAAAATTCAATTATTTCTAATAGCTAAGAAGCAGAGATCTTTAAATAATGAAAAATTTGTACTAGTGTGAATACCACTTAGTAGAGA
>OX421458.1:17931899-17934399 GCA_949126865.1 Montipora capitata | reverse complement strand
TAAAAAAATAACAACGCAATGAACACAGAGTCAAAATGTTAGTATAGTTTCTTTTTCCAGTGGTGTTGCACTATAACAACTAGGCATTTAAGGACGTTCGCGCGAAAATTAATGTTGCTGTTTCAATCAAATGGAAACCCTCTCCTTTTCGCGAAACGCACCGATGCTGACGATAAGGCGGTAATCTCATGCTAAGAATGCACAGTCAATTAATCTTTTTCGCGGCGAAAAGTAACGATGAGGAGGTAATAGCATGCCAAAAATGTACAGTCAATTAATCTCTTTTGCGAGAAGTAACGATGTGAAGGTAATAACAAGCCAAGAATGCCAGTCAGCCATGGTCGTACATGGTCAGACAATCACTGCAAAAGTTTCACACCAGAACTGGTGCAAAGTTTCATAGCAAAAGCCATGGTCGCATGTGCTCAGACAATCGCCGCAAAAGTTTCACACCAGAACTGGTGCAAAGTTTCAGTAAGATTGAGAGAAAGATCGCTCATTTTAACCAACTGCAAAGTACAAATTTTCTTTACAGTCTGTCTTTAGTTGAGATGTTAGCTTACAAACAAAAATTGACAGGAAACAAATGTCAGTTTTCGTTTTGTCAATTGTAAGAAATTTCTAAATTTGTCCGCTACTGGACAGGCCCTTAACGTACTTTTTTCTGAAAAGAGATTTGTTGCAAGCATTTGCTCTGAATGACAGACGACCAAGGCTGACCACGACAACGATAGTCTCAAGACGTAGTCTACGACAATCACCGCAAAAGTTTCACACCAGAACTGGTGCAAAGTTTCACAGCAAAAGCCATGGTCGTATGTGGTCAGACAACCACCGCAAAAGCTTCACACCAGAACTGGTGCAAAGTTTCACAGCAAAAGACATGGTCGTGTGTCGTCAGACAATCACCGCAAAAGTATTACACCAGAACTGGTGCAAAGTTTCACAGCAAAAGCCATGGTCGTATGTGGTCAGACAATCACCGCAAAAGTTTCACACCAGAGCTGGTGCAAAGTTTGACAGCAAAAGCCATGGTCGTGTGTGGTCAAACAATCACCGCAAAAGTTTCACAGCAGAACTGGTGCAAAGTTTCACAGCAAGAGCCATGGTCGTGTGTGGTCAGACAATCACCGCAAAAGTTTCACAGCAGAACTAGTGCAAAGTTTCACAGCAAAAGCCATGGTCGTGTGTGGTCAGACAACCACCGTAAAAGCTTCACACCAGGACAAGTGCAAAGTTTCACAGCAAAAGACATGGTCGTGTGTCGTCAGACAATCACCGCAAAAGTATTACACCAGAACTGGTGCAAAGTTTCACAGAAAAAGCCACGGTCATGTGTGGTCAGACAATCACCGCAAAAGTATTACACCAGAACTGGTGCAAAGTTTCACAGCAAAAGCCCCGGTCGTATGTCGTCAGACAGTCACTGCAAAAGTATTACACCATAACTAGTGCAAAGTTTCACAGCAAAAGACACGGTCGTGTGTCGTCAGACAGTCACCGCAAAAGTCTCACACCAGAACTGGTGCAAAATTTCACAGCAAAACACACGGTCGTGTGTCGTCAGACAGTCACCGCAAAAGTATTACACCATAACTGGTGCAAAGTTTCACAGCAAAAGCCATGGTCGTGTGTCGTCAGACAATCACCGCAAAAGTATTACACCAGAACTGGTGCAAAGTTTCACAGCAAAAGCCACAGTCGTATGTGGTCAGACAATCACCGCAAAAGTTTCACACCAGAGCTGGTGCAAAGTTTCACAGAAAAAGCCACGGTCATGTGTGGTCAGACAATCACCGCAAAAGTTTCACAGCAGAACTGGTGCAAAGTTTCACAGCAAAAGCCACGGTCGTGTGTCGTCAGACAATCACCGCAAACGTTTCACACCAGAGCTGGTGCAAAGTTTCACAGAAAAAGCCACGGTCATGTGTGGTCAGACAATCACCGCAAAAGTTTCACACCAGAACTGGTGCAAAGTTTCACAGCAAAAGCCACGGTCGTGTGTCGTCAGACAATCACCGCAAAAGTCTCACACCAGAACTGGTGCAAAGTTTCACAGCAAAAGACACGGTTGTGTGTCGTCAGACAGTCACCGCAAAAGTATTACACCATAACTGGTGCAAAGTTTCACAGCAAAAGACACGGTCGTGTGTCGTCAGACAGTCACCGCAAAAGTATTACACCATAACTGGTGCAAAGTTTCACAGCAAAAGACACGGTCGTGTGTCGTTAGACAGTCACCGCAAAAGTATTACACCATAACTGGTGCAAAGTTTCACAGCAAAAGACACGGTCGTGTGTCGTCAGACAGTCACCGCTAAAGTCTCACACCAGAACTGGTGCAAAATTTCACAGCAAAACACACGGTCGTGTGTCGTCAGACAGTCACCGCAAAAGTATTACACCATAACTGGTGCAAAGTTTCACAGCAAAAGCCATGGTCGTATGTGGTCAGACAATCACCGCAAAAGTCTCACACCAGAACTGGTGCAAAGTTTTA
>OX421458.1:17926899-17929399 GCA_949126865.1 Montipora capitata | reverse complement strand
TGCTTCAGTGCATTTTTTTTTTAAATTGAAAACGTTCTCTGGTTAAAAGGTTCTAAAAAACACTGAGCTTTCGATTGCCAGTCTGCAATCTTTAAAAAGTGAGGTGTAAAAAGCGAAGGTAAAAATATATATGTACAAAAAGGTGAGAAAATAACGAACGAATATAAATAAATACAAGAAATACTTGTGATGGATAAGATAACAATAAAATTGAATATTGTCTTGGCAGCTGCTTAGAATTGTTGTCTGCCTGGCTAGTAATTGCAGTTTGCCAGGGTTCCAGCGTTTTTCTTACGCGTGAATTGCCTCTGTCGATGACGCGTGCATTTTCAAAATCAATAGTGTGGCCTTCGAGCCACGCATGGCTGGCAACATTGGAACCACTTTTAAAAACTTTGGTGTTTCGTATATGTGTTCCTTTTTTCTAGTGTGTAAGCATCTACCCGTTTCTCCAATGTAATTCCATGTGCAGTCCGCACAGGGGATTTTATAGACAACGTTTGTTTGCCGATCTGTTGGAGGTCTTGATTTGGGAGACGCAAATTCCTGTTGTTGTTTATATTTGTTCGTTATTTTCTCACCTTTTTGTACATATATATTTTTACCTTCGCTTTTTACACCCCACGTTTTGAAGATTGCAGACTGGCAATCGAAAGCTCAGTGTTTTTTAAAAACTTATAACCAGAGAACGTTTGCAATTTTTCAATTATGCCCACTGATTACTGATCGATTTTTATTTTTTATTCTTTTAATTGTACGGTTAAGCCAGAAATCTGTGAAAGATCATATCCAGAGCGCTCGGAACAATAAACAATCAGTGTGGCAGATCCGCGAAGTCATAAACGGAAACGTTTATAAAACGTGACATTTCATGAAAAGAGCCCTCGTTGGCCTTTTGCAGAGGCAGATACAAAAGTCGGATCGGATCAACTGACTCGGACCGCCAGTCCTCGTCGGATCAACTCGAACCGACCCGGATCAGAAAACATAAGAAAGAAAACCGAAAACTAAATTCCAAAATTCCCGAGATCAGAGGGACAAACTTGTAATAAGGTTCACTCTATTACAACTGATCATAAACAAACTTAAGATGAAATTAGGGTAAACGAACAATCGCTCTTTATCCCTCAGTTCAGCTACATGGCTACGTGGCGATCTCAAATACAATTCACGGCACAGTCCACCTCAGCGAGCGTTGAAATGCCACATTTCAAGGCGAAAAGTTGCTCTAGCCTTATGTAACAGTGAAAATGGACTCTCGATTTCGATGGAAAATTCGGTCTAGTACGCGTAAGAAGAACAAACATAAAATTCGCTTACCGTTTGCAATCTTCAAAGATCAAAAATATATCTGGCCAGTAGCTCAACGCCTTCAAAATGACCGAAATTGAACGACGTTTCCCGCCGCCACGATCTACAGGATCTAAAGGGAGAGTGTATTTAAACAAACCTTAGTTTTCGATTTCTTCCCCTAAAACAACGTAACAATTTTTTTACCTTCTTGTTCTCTAGATCTATGAAGCAAAACCTTAGGCTAAATAAGACATGTTCAGTATATTAAAATAGAGACCAATGTCAAATAGTTCCAACGGAAAATTCCACCTTACCCAGTTACAAACATACAGACTGGACATATGAAATAAGATTTGTTCTGCTAATGTTGTGCATTATTCAACGGAAAGACTGTGCGTCTTCTATCGGCAGAGAACTGTTTGGAAAAGAACATTTCCAGAGGCGTTTCCTAAAGTGACTATGTCAGACAAAAAACGCAACATCTTGCTTACCTTAACTTTTGGCTGACTTCACAGATACGGATCGATCAGTGGCCAGTAGGCGCTAACTAGACAAAAAACCCAACAATCGAACCAAACACAGGAGGTTTCTTCCAAGCTACAATAAGATTAATGTAAACCGAAAGCGAAACCGGGCAAACAATACGAGACCGTCAGCGGTGCTGTGCGCTCAAATCAGTGTGTTGAAACTATTTCGCAGGAATTCACAGCATGGTATGCCTTGCTTTATTGCATAACTTAACATTGACACACCCCAGTCAATAATTAGCACCATGGATAGCACAATACATTGTACTGGCAAAATACTCAATTAGGGCGATTTCAAAGGTATTTGCGCGAGATCTAGCCTGCAAAAGCAGACGTATTTCCGGCGGTCGTTTCTCTCCCCCGAAAAGTAACTACTTTTCGGGGGAGAGAAACGACCGCCGGAAATACGTATGCGTTCGCAGGCTACGCGAGATCGCGTTTCGCCTTTCTCGCGTGGCTTGATTTTCACAATCAATTGCGATATTTCTTGTTTACAAACATTGACGTCACATTTCTCTTGATATTCAAATTTGCCAACCAAGGAACAAAAGAAGTTATTGTTTCAACAGCCAATTGGATTCTGGTTGGCATATTAATAACATCGCTATTAATTGCATGTTTCCCTCGCTCTACTATCCCTGGAAAATGAGGAACTATTCAACAGTGAGAAGATAGATATA
>OX421458.1:17914399-17919399 GCA_949126865.1 Montipora capitata | reverse complement strand
GAATATGTTTATTTTTTACATTGTAAACCTCTGTGAGTTAAGAAATCGGAGAGTAGAAAGGGCGCGTAATACTACTGCAATAGACCATTTTCGAATTCTCATGGCTGGACTGGATCTAGCATGGAATGGAGGCTAATGCGGGCAAATCTTTTCAAATGGAAATTAATTTGACCGCATTAGCCTCCATTCATGCTAGATCAAGTCCAACCGTTAGAATACGAAACTGGCCTATTAATAGGAGGTTTTCAAGTGACGTCATTGCCGCCATGTTGGTGGACGAAAGCAAAAGATCTCTCATTAGCTTCTTTTGTTCGTCCACCAGAAGTCGTACATTTCCCTATTGTTATTGGTGTCCCTAGAGGTTGGTTGAAAACGTCCTATTAATACAGCAATTTGAAATGTTATTGAAATAATTTACAGCAAGAATGCCCAATGTGTGTCCACTTATTGTAGTCTCCCGTTGTATGCAATCCGATCAAGGCTCGAAATGGCTATTTGTGGCTTGAGATCAGTTAATGAAAGAAGGTCTCTGTTTCAAATCCTCTTCTGTATGTTTTGTTGTTAGCAGAAAAGTTAGTTACATTTTATAGATTTTATTTCTTTTGATAGCTAAATGTTAGTTCCAGAGTCATATTGCTACTTGATAGAGCTGGAATTTCGATATATTAGATTCAGTCCTAAACAAAAGGCATCATCTGGAGGCTTGGGGAAATAAACTCATACTCACTGAATTGTAAGATATCATAATTGGTCTATTAGCATTAAAAGCTTATTCATAGGGTGCCCATGCTGAGTTATGACGGACTGAAAACTTGTGTTTTGCCCCACTGAAACCAGTGTTCTATTAAGCCAGCATAGACATAGCATAAAGATGGAAGCAATGTGCTACATTTCATCAAATAAATACGGCCAACTTGCCGCTAGGCCAATATTTGCCAAATTGGCCCGAATGAGGAGGCAGTGTGGCCCAGTGGTTAGGGCGCTTGCCTTGAGATCCGGAGATCCCGGGTTCAAGACCCGTTCTGACCACTCGCTGAATTTGTTCCTGGTAGTCCCTGGTTCAACTTCCCAGCTGCACTTGTAAATAGCCAACTGGTTTGCCTCCGGCCAGTTGGGATTCTTAACAGTTGTTATTGTTGTGTTCTGTTGTTTCGTTGATTTGTTTCATTGGCCCTGAAAAGCCCCTATGGGGAGCGGTCAATTAAGTATGTATTGTAATGAGCATTTGGTCCACTTTTGAAATTTAACCGATCAATCAGGTATATATCGTGTCCTTAGTTCTACAGCAAGTCTCCTTCATGTAGTAGTTCCTTGTTGCTTTAAGAACGAGTAGTTTTTTGTTGCTTTGAGGAGTAGTAGTTCTTAAAGCAAGACTTCTTTGACAAGAATTCGCCATATTTGCTGAAATCGCCAGATTCGCCAACATGCATGGCTGGCCACCACGCATTGAACTAATTTACATACATTTGGCATTTTGACAAGAATTCACCATATTTGCCAAAATTGTCAAATTGTTGGCGATATATTGTATATTTGTGGACATAAGTGACTAAGCCACTGTCAATCTGGATTTCGATCGTTACACAGTACTCTTACTGCGCTGGGACGTTGAGAATGCAAACAGCTAGTCGGTTAATATTGACAACGGCCTTGTCAATGGTGTAATTTTCATCGATCTTAAAAGGCCTTTGACACCATTGATCATAATATTCTCTTACGGGACTTCCGTATATATGGTATTGGCACAATCAGTATTACAGTGTAAGTGGTTCAAGTCTTATCTTCTCCACCAAAGCCAAAGAGGTAGCCTTGCTGGCCAGTTGACTAATGCCGCACCGTTTTGTTGTGGCATCCTACAGGGTAGCAACCTTGGACCACTTTTGTTCCTAGTTTATATCAACAATCTGCCAAATTGCCTTACGTTGACCTCCTCAAGGATGTTTGCTGATGATACTAACATAACCTTTGCTGCCAGCATGTTGACTGATCTTAAGAATGGTTTAAACTGGGAGTTAATAAGTCTCAATCTATGGTTTGTTTCCAACAAACTGCAGCTACAGGTGCCCTTAAACGTATAAGACCATACATCTCGGAGCGCACTGCCCTCCAAATCTGTCAAGCGTTGATCTTACCCCACTTTGATTATTGTAACTCCGTTTGGTGCGACTGCAACTTAACCTTCAGTGATAAACTTCAAAAACTTCAAAATAGGGCTTTCAGGGAGATTACCAGGTCCAGTTATGGCACAAGCGCCAGTTTCCTTTTAAATCTGTTAAATTGGGATGATCTTATTACACGCCGGCAAAAGCTTAAAGCCATATTAATGTTTAAAACAATTAAAGTACTCACCTCAACGAGCTTCCAGAACTTATTTAGTACCCGCAGTACGCAATACAACTTAAGAGAGACTCAGAGGCTAAACTTGAGTTGCCTATGCCGCGCACAAATTACGGCAAGCGTCCTGTTACAGCAGAGCACTGTTATGGAACAGATTGCCCATCAGATTGCGAAAATCAGACTCCTTAGGATATTTTAAAACGGAATTTGACCAACTAGATAGTAGCTGCTAGTCGGGCTCCCACACGGCATTCTTGTAAAACAGTGTAGTTGTAATAAAACTTATATTAATATATACTGAAGATTTTACAGTGTATAAAGAAATAAATAAAGTATATATGTATGTAATCTGCGGCCTTCCTCTCATAAAGATGCAAAGTATAGTTTTATTTATTTTTTGGACTTTTAATCAGAAGTCTTTTAGATATAAAAAGAACTGAAACCATCGCTAAACAAACAGTGTGACTCTATCCGCGCCAAATTATTTGTTTAGAACAGTTCTTGTAATTATTTTTTGTCTATTGTTTTCTCTAGCTACCGTTCATTACTCCATATATTTTTAGCACTTTTTACACTTTTGTACATATTTTTATCACATTTCGGCGTTCGCCGCATTTTTATCTAGTTTTTACATATTTATGCTAATTCCTAAAACTTTTATTCTCACTTGAAAATGACCTCCGAGGGGTCGAAACGTCGTGACTTTTTATCGTTAGTTTTTGGACTTTCTTTCGTTTATTGCAAAGGATATTATTCAAAGGGATTCCTCTTTATAAGAAAGGGATCACCTTACTTTTTGAGTGGCGGCAAGTCTTCCTGTTCCCGACATGAATCTATTTTCCCGTTAACGTTTAGAGCAGATACCAAAACCCTGCAATTCAGTATGCCTAAAATTTGCCTTTCTCAGGGATTAGAAAAATAAGGAGCACCATAGTTAAGAAAATATGGTAACCCATGCCATGGATGCGAGACATTTTGGTTTTATAGCCATGACGTCATCGACCGTCCCTCCATACGTCCGTACGTCCGTACGTCCACCCATCCATGTATGCCAATGTGACCAGTATCACGCTAGTTTAATCCATACATCTTTGATATTGGACATCCATGTTAAGATCAATACACCTTATTCCAAAATGGCCGCCATTTTAGTATTCTTTTGTTTCCTTGCAAATTGGTCCTCTTGACCTCGCTATCAAACGTAAAATTGAAAAAAATATTTAAACTCGAACGAGGCCAAAAGTGCAAATTTGCAATCAAACAAAAGAATACTAAATTGGCAGCCATTTTGGAATAAGGTGTATTGACTCCCGTGAAAACAAGGTATCTGCTGACCAGTAACAGGTGACCACATCGTGGGCTCAAGCTTAGAGCTCATCGAGGTCAGCTTTTTTTTTTAAGTTGACCACTGACAAGGTACTGGTTTTCGATTGGATTGCAGGCTCAACCCCAGTTAACTCACCTAAACATAAACGAGGCTTCATTTTTCGCGCGCTTTCTGTGGTTCGACGTGGCTACACGGCAATACTACATCAACTATAGTTCTTACACAGTCAACGCTTTTCGTGGTTAGGTGGAAAAAGGTTTGGAAAATGTTTTCTTTCTGCATTTTTCGCTGGTTTCAATCCAGTTTGACATATCATGATATCTGTGGTCCACACTGGTGGTTACACAGTTATTAAAGTCAAGCATCGGAGGGATACAAACTTAAAGCTGAGTGCTTATTTTTAATTTGTTAAGAACTGCTTTTTTCACTGTATTGCAGTTTTTGGCATATCTTTAGAAGCTCTGATAAGGTTGCATGATGCCTGGAGGACCTATGACTAGAACAGAAACGAAAGGACAGTGAAAGAGAACGACAACGACAAAACAGAATACCCGTTAATCATACTTGGTGGAAGAAGTTACTCCACAAATTCTTTCCTTGGGCACAAAACAGTCATTTTTACGGATGCGTTATTTAAAGTGGATGCGTATTTTTAAAAAAAGGTTTAATCGGTTTTTCCTTTGTTCAGGAATGAAACTCGAATTTTTTGCTCAACTGGAATTAAATAACAATTATCAACATAGGCACCTGTTTGTTTTGCTGTAAAATGCTAGCGAACAAGTGCTTTTTTGATCCGTTTGCCCAACTGTGACAAGTGACAAGCAAATTTTGCCCTTATCTTATAAACACGTAATCGCAATGAGTTTGCGTAAAACTAGGAGGAAATTTCACTAGATTGTGTTTTCAGAAGTTTGTTTAAAGCACCTAAAGGTAATTTAGTGTTGGGGTGGATCTTGTTTGAAGTTCATCCTTTCTTGGTTGCATTGCCGTATTTTGCCGAATCTTGTTCCAAGCCAAGCTGGCGTGTTTCAGTGAAATGCATCAAAATGTGAATGATCTCGTTTTCAGAGATAAAGTGGTATAAAGTACATCATTAAAACTCTTTTTTTGACCTTGAACTGACAAAGTTTTTTGACAATTTCTAATTTTAGCTTGATGCCTATTCGTTGGCTACTGACGGTTGAATCTGAAATGTTTTTTTCCTTTCCCATTCGCTCGCTGAGGGTGTGCTTGTTTTCTTTTAAATCTCATGCGGTTCAAGAAAAACTCATTACTAAACTGGTGAGTTCCAAAGTAAATTTCTCTCGAAAAACCCGCGATATCGTACTCGTCGCTT
>OX421458.1:17909399-17911899 GCA_949126865.1 Montipora capitata | reverse complement strand
GAAAAGAACTGTGGTTTGCGCTACTGGAAATACATCAAGAATTGTATATTTATTGATAATATTGCTATTTTGCCTTTCGCAAAATGGTAACTTTCGTAAGAACCTCTCACCCCTCCTAGTTACGACTTTATTTGAGGGCTCTGAAACACGTCTCAAATTTCATAGGTTTCAACAATTGCCATTTGTTGTTTAAAACGGACACGTGCATCTTACTGTCGCTTTGCAGTAAAGACAAGGGAACTCGCTCTTTTCCTCTCAGTCGTTCCTGTTGATTTAACCGCATTAATATCACAAATATGACAGAGGGTCTGGATAGTAGCAGGGATAACGATATTTTAAGGAACAACACAACACTTTTTAAATTTAAAAACATGTTTCGACAGAAACTTCTGCCATCTTCAGTTTAAATTACAAAGTACAGAGTTGAATATATAGTGTGAACCAAAATGCTAATTAGCTGTAAGGACACATGACAATGTAAAAGATTACAAGGAAAGTTTTAAATTAACATGATAAAGTTGATGATTAAGTGTAGGTTTCTCCCATTGAATGTGAATGGCTTCTTTTATCTTAAGCTGGAAGGTGGTAGAAGCGTGATCTAGGATGCTAAGACAATCATTAGAGCACAAAGTGCGGCAATGCTCAGAATTCTGTAGATGTTTGAAGACGTGCGAGGTCCTATCACTGAAAGTGTGCTCACATACGCGCGTGGAAAACTGCCGGGTAGTTTCGCCGACACAGCAGGCACTACAGCCCGCACACAAAAACTTGTATACCACACCCGCACGGAGCCCACTAGGGACAGGATCCTTCACACTGAACATGTTGCCGATTTTAAATGATGAGAAAACTAACTTAATATCAATATTATTACAATAACGTTTAGCAAAAAGGCGAACCTTTTTCTGCGTGATAAAAGAAGGTAAGGTAATTTAAAGTAAAAGGTACGTATAGTGTCAGAGACGGAAGCAGGGGGATTACAGCCATGGCGAGTACGTGTGAGGTAGCGATTAATAATATTTTAAACTAGATGGACTGGAAAAAGATTCTTCTGAAGGATTTTGGTAAGCTTCGTGATGTCCTCTTGAAAACCGAACAAGGTGTTATTGATCTTGTAGGCTCTGTCAACAAGCGTGCGAATGAGACCCAGTTTGTAAGAACGCGATGTAAAACTAAAGTAATTAGTCAAAAGGCCCGTAAAGGGTTTCTTACAGTAAACACTAGTGACAGGAAAATGAGTGCCATTGTTGATCAAAACATCTAAGAAAGGTATCTTATGATCTGTTTCCTTTTCCATAGTGAATCTGATGTTAGGGTGCCTGGAGTTAATGTAGTTGAAAAATAATAGCGCTTGATTCTCCGAATGAAATAAACAAAATGTATCATCAACATAACGTCAGTAAAACAATATCTCAGAGTCCCGGAAATTTTCTAACCATAATTTTTCATGATGACCCATAAATAAATTAGAAAGAACAGGAGCGAGGGGGGAGCCCATTGCTACACCATCTATCTGGTCGTAGAAAGAACTCTTAAATAAAAAGTGGGTCTGAGCGGTAGCTACGGAAAAAAGGCTCTTAAGTTCGGTGTTGCTTAACTTAATATCAGGATCGCCATCAGAAATGTACTTGACCGCCAGGTCAATACACTCATCAAGAGGTATGTTGGTAAAAACACTCACTATGCCAAAAGAAACCATGAATTTACCATGCATAGATAAACCTTGCATATCCTGGACAAAGGTAAAAGTGTCAGAGGCGCAATGTTCAGTTGGAATATGCGGTGTTAGCAAATTACACAGGTATTTGGCCAGGTTGTAGTTGTAAGTTCCAATAGATGACACAATGGGGCGGAATGGCGGGATGGAGTTGTGTCCACGTTCCTTACGGGGACACAACTCCATCCCGCCATTCCGCCCCTGGCGGTCAAGTACATTTCTGATGGCGATCCTGATATATATATATATATATATATATATATATATATGTAATCATTCGTTTCAGGAGCCACATAAATCTTCATTTCCATCACTGCCCAGAAAAAGGCCTGGAATGCCAGATACCGGGCTGTAAGAGAATAGTAAAACGGAAGGAAATGGAAAAGCATCTACTCGATTCAGATAAAGGAAATTCACGAAAAGGTCAGAAAACAATAAATTTAACCCAGTTCTTTTTTGAAAACTAACCTATAGCAATACATTCTTATATTTGGAGAAGTTAATTGATGTAAAACATGTCTTCTTAACGCCCACGTTTCCGGCGCTCTGACCAACCTGCACAATGATCGGTCGTCTGCTAAGCATCCTCAATAATCTGAAGGAATAAACGCGGGTATTTCCACAATTAGGAGCTACATTGTGTTCAATCCCAAAAGAAATTAATTTCGATATGAATTATGGAACCGAATGGTGCTATATCAAAATGTGGAATCCTGGGAAGGATAGACAGAGTAAACTAAAACTGTTCAATGTCACCTTCCGTTTGGTTTTCAACAGGAAAGA
>OX421458.1:17899399-17901899 GCA_949126865.1 Montipora capitata | reverse complement strand
ATTAACAAAGCTAGCACATTCAATTAATTATTATATTTTAGTCCCACTAAACACATGACTTGTCAAAACATTAACCTCATTTCCATTAATGAGCTTGGGAAATGGTACCTTGAAAGTTTGTGGGAAGGGGCCTGTTATAATCCTTGCACTGATACCCACACGTCCAAGTCGTGTTGGATTCTGGGACGCCCCCACAATGAAGACAAGCCCATTTTGACGTGCAAAGGGCTGCATGCCGCATTGGCCCGTGGTTAGGCTAGGCTAAATTACATGTAGCATTGAAAGAACACAAAAGATTTATATAACGTGAAATTAAGGAAATATTTTAAAATACAGCCTCGTATGTACATGTAGCCCATTTGAATAAGATTTGTTTTTTTTACCTCAGCTGTTTATTTTCTTGCAGCTCTTCAGCTGGTTTTCCTTTTTGAACATGGGAAACTAACAGTTTCAACATATAGCTCATAATTACAGTTAATCAGGTTACCCATTAGCTGAACAGGCGCCAAGTCAACAAGTCAGTTTTTGATCTGTTTTCATTAAGTGAGAGCCACTTGATTGTAAATTCAAGTCTGTCAATGATGGCCTGTTTATTTGAACGGGACTGTAACCTAATTGTGTCCTCCTCTTATGTACATGTAGTACCTATAAAAGATGATTTTTTACCGTTGTCAGCAGGTGCAATAATTTCTTCTGGCCCTTTTGGTGCTGCTGACCCTTTAGCTGCTCCTGACTCTTTTGGTGCCTCTGCCTGCTTTGGAAGGGCTGTTCCTTTTGCTGCTTCCTGCCCTTCAGCAGCTGCTGTCCCTTGTGCTGGCAGTCTTACAGCTGAAAATGGCACAACAACAGTTCGTTAAAACTCTATTGAGAACCTTGATTCAGACTAGGAGTTGCATATTTTTATGCACTCTCAATGAAAGATCAATCATACTTTGTTGTTTTCCTTTGTCAGCATGTCCATGTTTTTGCTTTTCTTCTGGCTGGCCCTTTTGTTGCTGCACAGACGTTTTGTTGGCTATTACATAATCATTATTTTGTTATTAGTATTTTGGTTTGACAAAGGAGTTTTATCTTGTACAGATTAACATTTACATGTAAGTTGGGTGGAACTTTAAAGGTCAAAGAGGATAGATTGAGTTATTTACCTGTTTTTTTTGTATGTGTCTCCACAAAACTGGTTGTGTCTCTGTGGCTGCAATGTGGTGCATCTTGGAGATATTGGTGTTATCAAAAAATTAATAAAATCTGTGAATTGTTAATTAATTGTCCATTGGACAGAAGTAGTGAAGGGTTGTGTTCATTTCTCATTTGCCATGGGAATGAATGCTATCTCAAGTTTCATTTAGTACTAATTTTTAAAAATACAACCACACTTTTGATTTTACGGAACATGTTTCGATGTTTCAAACATCATCTTCAGCCATAGCGGGTGTAGCATTAAAAATTTTACAAGAAAATTCGTATATATATATAACTATCAATGCAATGATTCTTTGTAGATTAAATGTTCGTTACAAATAGGTAAAATTCAAATGAACCAACAATATTATAGAGAACACAACTGACATAACGGTAAAAGTTTTATTAAAAGTGTAATGCTAAACTGACACGATCAACTTGTTTGTTGAGTTCGAGTTTCAACTGCTCAATATGGAAGCTCTCCTTGATTTTGAGATGATAGAAAGAAGTAGCATTATCAATAATTTTGAAGCAAGAAACATCACAATTATCGTGTCAAATTTTAGAAAAACTAAGACGCTTGAAAATTTGTATTTCATTTCCTTATTAATTACAACATGTTTTAGATATGTATACGCTATAGTTTGGCTGGTACTGTATACACATTGAATCTGTTATAACTACATGTACAGTATCTAATACGGTGGCAGAGAGGGTATCCTGTGGGACCATGTAATTTCCGCGAAAGGAGACCTGCAACGAAACATGGAAGGGAAGTATGCCACTCTCGCTGGACAGGAATCATGTGTACCACATTCTAACCAGAAGCACATAACCTCAAGTGTGCAACTTCCAACTCTTTTCCTTGAACAAAGCTGGGGATTTTGTGATGCCAATTTTATGCCCAAATATGGACAAAGATAAGATCGAAGTTGCATGCACAGGAAAATGCACAAGCTACATTAAATCCAAAAACCCTAGCTCTGAACGAACAAGTGAAAGGTTTGAATGTCATGAGCTTCTGATTTTAACTTATTGACATCAGTATAGACAATGTGTAAACGTGATTCACTTTTGTGCTGTGGTAGATGGCTTTTGACAAGTTACAGTACAACTCCACAGAGTCCTGAGGGTGTACATTTTCCTTTGGCCTAGGTGAACCACAGGACAAAGACCCATAGGGTATCAGTAGAATATTACCATGAAAGAAGGGCCTCGTCCTAAGGGAATCAGGTGTTTCAGTCCATCCCAAGTGTCGATGCCAAACAAGGGCCTCGTCCCAAGGGAATCAGGTGTTTCAGTCCATCCCAAGTGTCGATGC
>OX421458.1:17876899-17879399 GCA_949126865.1 Montipora capitata | reverse complement strand
TGAGAATACTAAAGTTACCTCCATTGCATAGCGGAATATGCTGATATATTTTATCCATGCCAGCCAACTTAGAATAGAGTTTAGATTTATTAAGACACCACCGAATACCTGTTAGAGAACAGAAAATAAAAGAGCTATTTTACGAAACTGATTTTAGTGCGAGAAAAAAAAAAGTAGGAATAGCAAAAGCCAGCCTGCATAGATGGGTTTGTCCGGGCGCCAGGCAAAATTCTACCGACGAAAGGCAAAGCCGAGAGAAGAAGTGGAGAGAATGTGTTTTCATTACAAGTCTCTGATTTATTAGTTTTAGTGAGGCTGATTGTCGAATGCGTATATATCAAAAAAGTATTCCTTTTTATACAAAAACATATTTCTGAACTTGTGTGGATGAAAATAAATTGCTTTGTTTATTGCTGACATAAAAAACGAGAATCGTAAAGAAGGAAACATCAAACGAGCAAACAAAGAAGCCAAGATTTAGGTGGGAAAGTCCACGACCGTGCAGAATCTTTTGTTTTGCGCTCATACACTATGTATGAATTACGTAACCAACACGTTTCTATTGGTTAGTTCCTCAGTGCGGAGTAAACAGCTATTGTGTTTTGTGCACGGTCAAGGCCAAAAAGGAGAACAAAAAACTACAACAAAGAAATTTGGCCGGTTTCATAACTATTCTCCTGTATTAACTATGGAAAAACTTACTTTAGACATGATGAAAATTAACTTGATTTAACAGGGTGCCGAATTAAAACACAATAAAGAAAATCCCCTAACATTAAAAGCAAAAACGGAGTCAATCAATAATTTGAAAAAAAAATCACTTACCATCATGAACACATAAGGCAGACCAACTAGGAGGTTTGCTATAGCGAACGTCCGTACGCATGCGCTGACAAAGAAACCCACACTGCAGGCACAGAGATTCGTCAAAATGAGGGTGAACGTAAAAATAAAGAACTTTGCAACTTGACGATCAAGGCCTGCAAGAAAATTGAGAAAATTTGGGGTATTTGGTGCTGAGAATATACTAGAAAAATAATATCACAATTTGAGCAATGGACTGAAAAAGAGCTTCACTGGGATTCGAACGTATGACCCCTTCCATAACTCCAAAAAATTTCCCTGATCCCAACAGATGTGGCTTCGCAGCTCAATTGATAAAGCATTTTATTATATAAACACCAATGAAAAACAAAGTGAGATTTTGCGCGAAAACAGCATATCTTCACACGCGAAAAGATCACTGTTGCTATGGTTACATATAAAACGCGCCTTTCGATGCCTTTCGTGAAATGATTTAGTATTTCATCGGTGTTTATATAATAAATAGAATATTACATGGCCGCTTGGAGATATGAAATTTCTCTTCTCGTGTTGGAAAATATTTCACGAGTGAGCGCAACACCAATGAAATACTTAGAGCGATTTTCTTATGACCTTGAAAAAGTGTTCGCAATTTGTTTCAAGGACCAATGTTTGGCAAGATTAAAACAAACCACCTCCTCATTCCCGCCAAGGAAACTCCTAATATGGGCAGTAAACAGTTCGATTGCCCAATCACATTACTGCATTTCAAATGACGTCAAAGCGAAACTTTCCAGAGAGTTCCATGGAGAGATGACGTTATTTGCATCCGTGTTTGCTAAGCCAATGAAAATACGCGCTCGTTTGTTTTTGTTCGATAAGCCAATTAAATGTTTTGCATTTTTGTTTACATTCTGTTTTCCGTTTATTTTTCAAGGTCATATGAAAGTCGCTATCTCTTAATCCAGCATGAGCGTAAAATTTTGTTTCATTTTTCAAACTTTTTTGGTGAAAGTTTCATTTCCTTATTTTTGTTTTTCAAGAATATCAACGTTCAACAAACTTTAGGAGAAGAGAAATAAACTCCTTGGTTAATTTTCAATCTGGGATAATTGAACAAACGGGATCCGGGAGGGTAAGCGAATACTTAGGAAATCACATCATGCACAACGAAAACAATTACCTGTCATAAAGTAAACAACGACTGAAAATATAGAGGCAGGTACAAGACGAAGGGGGATGAGATCACAGAAGACTTTGGCCAAAAAATCCACCGAGATTCTGTAATATCCACTCGCTGATTCGTGTCTGCAATGCAAAGACAAGGCAAGGTTAAAAATGGTAACAGAGCTTTCTTGCGCCAAGAATGAAGAAAAGGCGTAGAAGGTGAACTTCTAGCGCCAGTTGCCTGAAGGGTGGATAACGCTATCCACTGGATGAATCACTATTCACTGGATAACATAATAATTGGCTTTGCTGGTGTTTATCCGCTGAATAGCCTTATCCACCTTTCGAACAACCGAGGCCTGCTGTTCTGCTGAGGGGGAAGAAAAGGTGAAAAAATTGTCGGCTACAATATAAACTACTTGAATTGATTCAATCACATTTTGACGTTTTCTGTGATCCATTCCATAACAGACGCACGGCAACAAGGAATCTATTTGTTTTATAAAATAAAGAACTACAAATTTTTGAT
>OX421458.1:17859399-17871899 GCA_949126865.1 Montipora capitata | reverse complement strand
AAGAAAGAAAGAAAATAAGTAAATAAAATAAAATAGAGTAGAATGAAGAGCATCATGTTTATCACGTTGTGAGTTTAATGTTTCTGATTGAGACCCAAACCTCTCATTGCCTGCAGACCAGCTGCGTCTGACGTACACAAACAGGCATCACGCAGAAAACTGCGAAGTGTCTTTATTATAGGTGGAGAGAATTAAATTTACCATTAAAAATATTTGAGGTTCCCTTGGACTGGTATAAAGCTCGATTCAAGGCTCTTTGTGAGAATAGAACGACAGAAAAAAAGGCTGGGTAAGACGTTGGGTACAAGTGTGGACAACAGTTGTTCTTTGGTGATAAAGAGTATAAAAACGACACGGCCTCCAATGTGATCGCCTGTCCTTAGATGGAAACAAAACTGCATGGCAAACTGTACATACTAGTCAATTGTCCGAAGATATTTTCAACTTTGCATTTCTTATAAGAGATGAAACCCTTAAATGCAGATTTCCAATGGTGAGCAAACCCTTCAAGACGTTTGCTTCGTATCTTGTTTAGCATTTTACTCCAACTGCACTATTATTTTCTCTAGGAATATTATTGCTGTTATTGCCGTTGTTTTCGTTTCATTAGGTAAGAATATGCGAAAAAATTCTTGTAGTAAACCAAGCAAAGGAGATTATACTAAGGCTTTTGCACGCAAAGTGGATTTGCAAGGCAAAATGTATTTGAAATGCATTTGATAAAAAGACAACTTCTCCTTTCTGTCAATTAAAAGTATCCCATTGAGATTCAGGTGTCTCTCGAAGACAATAGGCCATTTCCGAGTTCATGTCTGCTTCCTCTTCAAAGCGAGTCTAGGTGCAAAGTTTTTCTTATGAAAATTAGTTTTCATTCATATGTAAACTAGAACTAATTATCATCACAAAAACTTTGCACTTAGACTCGCTTTGAAGAGGAGGCGCACATGAACTCGTAAATGGCCTTATTGCTTAAGTTGTTCAGATAAGTACAAGGATCACTTCTCTCTTTCATGTTGGAAGCGTTTGCCGATAACGTTAAATGTAACACAAAACTGCCGTCAAACCCCTTAAATTAAGCGATCGGATTCCAGTTCAGATAAAGGCAAGAAAAACAGGTTGGTTTAATCATGTCCAAACAGCAGGATCACAAACAAAAAAATGTTCAGCGGATCCGAGGTTCACCCAAATCCACCGAAGTAGCCATGGGGGAAAATTCCTTTACTTATCTTGACATTTTGAAAAGCTATGGAATGCCTTACGATAAGAGCACACTTCTAATATTTCACGATTTGAAAATTTCCGGAGAGCACATACACTGATGCCCATCTATGTGCTACACGTGAAACTTAATTCATTGGAAGTGGAGAGATCATAGATTACAGATACATAAAACCAATGACTTTCTTTATAGAAGTGTTGGTCGCTTTGCTCGTGGCAGAGACATGTTGCGGCCAAGTGTTTTGGGAAACAGCGGAGGATATTTACGAAAGTAAGCCTAACAGATAAGATATGAATGTCATTCTATTTGAACTGCCCACACTAACTTTTTTTTGTAGAGAATGATTATCCCACTTTCTATCTAGACCTCTAAGCCATAAGCAGAAAAGTGAAGAGATGCATTCATTGGTGATGACTCGGGAATACTCGCAAAAATTCCGAGAGCTCCCACAGCAGTCGAGACAACATCGGAAGGTCAGCAAGTTACAGGACTGCAGTAGACAATTAACTATGGCTGACATACTCCCCGCATAAATGTTCTTAAGAATTTGACTTTACTTCAAAGAAGACTGGGATTAAACTTAGTTCCCAGAAGCGTTTCCTTTCGCTTCACCAAAAGGGTGGAGCACAGAAGGTTCTCAGTAGAGGAGTTTTGAAAGTTAATGCGCACAACATATTGTGTTTTAGGTTTGCGAGCTATTCCTCCACTTGAAGAAACGAGACATAAAATGATGACATATCTCCTTGATCGCCATGACAACTCAAGAGACAAGAGATTCACTCCATATTATGACGTCGTGTTTGTTCTCGATTCATCCGAGTCGATATCCAGGGCCGACTTCAATGTCAGTGTAAGTGTTGCGAAGAGCCTGGTGACAAGGTTTGAGCCTGACTCACGATTCGCTGCAATAACATTTGGTGCCAATGCCTCTGTAAGCTTCAATTTTAAGTCACCCAAGGTAAGCAAAAGGATCAACACAAGAACTGTTCTAATGGCAAAAGGTCGCCAATTGTAGCCCGTACCAGGCTTTCAGATTAGAGGACTTAAGCAACGACAACGGAGATGGCAATTAGAGCTTCACAAAATTTGCACAATTACTGGGCAGTTTGCACGCCCTGCTTTTGTCCATTTCTTTGCCGTCGCCAGCAAAACAACAACGTCAAATAGCCAAATTTGAGGTTTTAGGAAGAACCTCAGCACTCGAGGATAAATTATAATTTTCTCGCCTAAATTGAGCGACGTTCCGACCAATGTAATTTTTGAGGAACTACCACAACCTTGTCATATTCAAAAGGTTGAAATAGTCACCAAGTCATGATTACAATAACGCGAATTTATATTTTGAGATGACGTTCTCGTTGCCGTTGCCGTCGCCGTCGCCGTCGCGTCGTCTTTGCTTGAGTTTTCTACTGTGGGATGTGCGGGAAATCAAAGCTGAACTCCGCGCGCCGAAGGAGCGCGCGCGGAGCACCACGATTAAGGTAACCCATTGATGCGAGAAATGTTAGTTTTAGCTATGACGTCATTCGCGACCGTCCGTACTTACGTCCACCCCTCCATGTATGCCAATGAGACCTTAGTGAAGGGGCTTATGTGGTTTGTATGTGCAAACATAATTGCTTTTTATGGACTGTTCGAAATGATTTTTCACGGAAAAACCTCTGCTAAAGGATGGAAAAAATCTCAAGGAAAATGCTTTCAAGCAATTTTAGAACGGCAGCTGGAAAACAACATCGAGGAATTGAGGTTAGTGATGAAGATAAACATTTGCGTTGGAGCCATGATTTTTAAATGCAACGAACTACTTCGTGGCCGTCTTTTTGGCGTTGATAAAATGAGGTATTCTAAGCCACATTGCTATAAATAATTAAGTCCAGAAAACTTAATTAGTTTCATAGGTCTTTGAGGATCCATGTTTTCAACCGAACGCAAATGAGATAAATAACCCGGAAGCTCCGCATTAAGGCTTGGCTAAGTCTATATATTAGCGGAAGTGCGGCCAAAACAATAAAAACTGGGGACTGGGAATAAAAGGCGCATACTCTCCCCAAGCTCTTTCGTTTATTTGCACACCTAAACCTGATGACACAAGACCTTATTAAACAAAGTTAATGCAAAGTGTTCCTCTTAAGTCTCTTCACTGTGCAATTCTATACTTTCTATGGTTATTCACCAGCTCACAACTGAACTACTCCTCAGTAAAATGCACCATCAAGGAGGAAACAAAAGCATACTGAATGCTCTCGAAACGACACAAAACGGATTGCTACTGAACCGTGACTCTGGAGTCCGCGTAGGAAGCCAAAAGAGAGTGGTACTGGTAACAAATGGGCCTGCTACTGAAAACCTACAGAGCTTAACTTGGGCAGCCAGTCGGATCAAGGCACTCGGACCAGAAATCTTTCTTATGGCCCTAGGCGACAGGATACCCAGTGTTAAGGAGCTTGTCGCGATACCGAGTTCGACGGATGCACATTTTTATCGCATATCCAATATGAGCGCTTTCAAGCAAATAGTAGATGGGATTTCTGTGCACATTTTTTACCGAGACTATTATTTTGATAACTGAGGTCACGAAGCTTGGAAATCAAATATGCTCGGTGTGATTTGTAGCATTAGAATCATGACTATTTTCTGGGTTAAATTAAACGAAGAGGAAAGAACGGACTGGAAGGAAATTTGCTAAAAGACTTCTGTTAATGCCTTATTACACCTGAAATGGTTAGTCTTTATGAGAACTTTAATTAAAACCGTGGGCAACGCCTAACAAATTTTCATCAACTTTGAGCGGTGTATCACTGATCGGAAAGATCAGTAGGTATAAAGAGATGCATTGATCAACACTGACTCACTCGGGAATACTCGGAAAAGAAAAACCCGACGTCTTTAAACAGGAGTCGAAGATATGACCTTCCGATTACTGCGGATACTCTACCACTAAGCTACAGTAGACTTGTGGTTGCTAGGCAACTGAACTAGGGTTAGGTGACAACTCCCCTTAAAAAATTGGTTGCATTCTCACCGCCAGTGAGAAATAAACACATTTTCCAGAATATTTGTTTTTTTTTGCGGGGATGAAATCCTCGATTTTCTGTGACTTTCTTGAATGCAGAAAATCCCGTAAACATTTAATAAATAACGGAGCGGTTGACGTTATGGCCATTGATCGCTTAACGAAGCCATTTTCTCGAAGAGGACGAAGTCGATGTCTTCATTAATAATTTTATATGCAAGGTTTCCCCAAAAGCGGAATTTTTGAAAGTTCTTTCTTTGAAATCCAACACAAACCCAAATGTTATGCTTTAAAAAACAAACAAAACAAAATATTCATTCGCAAATAAAAACGCAATGCGTACATACCCCTTTCTTTCAGACAAGACGATGATAGCAAAAACAGTCCACTTAGGATACTAACGGAAAGTATAAATAGAAAGCATAAGGGGAGCGTGATTTATTTTGGCTCTTCACGCAATAGTTCCTTAAGATAGCGTGACAAGGTGAGCCAACGTGGGAGTCTCTCACCTGAACAATTGATGTTTGTGGATTTCTCAGTATGTTTTTCGCTGCTCGTCCAGATACTGTTACCAGCTAAGAAAAACAAAGGCAATTCAAGAAACTTTCAATCGCTGATGACACCACGACGCAAGTTTAGCTCTTAAAATCCTATCGATATTTGAGAATATGGTGTTCGTCAGGAGCTCATCAAAGGAGTCTCTCTCTCCCTTACTTGGCTTGGGAGTAGAGTAGATTTATTCATCGAAAGACGGTCTCCCTTGGGAGATTCAGCACGCACACTGTTGTAAAAGCCAATCAAAACAGAGCTATCTCAGCGTCAAAGAAAACATAATACTTTTCGCGGGAAAAACCTGTTCCTAAAAATGAATTTACTCGGGAAAGGGTTGACTTAAGCAATTAGTGGAGATAGAGGATCCCCTAATGAGCTCCTGGTGTTAGTCTCTCACTTATTCTGTTCCGGGGGCACCTGTGAATTCTACTTGTTAACTCAGTTATTGCAAAGACGACGGCTACGGCAACGAAAACGTCAGTCCAAAATATAACTTAGCGCTATCGCAAGTATTTCCCGATTATTCCGTCTTGTTCACCTTGTACAGTAAAGGCCAACTATCGTGTGACTGGATGGGTACGAACGGTTTTAAAGTCAAAAGAGAAAATGACTGTCTCATTGTTATATGCTCACGTTGTCGTCAAAACCTAAAATTTTGTGATTTCACGTTGTTGTTTTGTGGAGTGCGGCAAAAAATGCACGGAAATTCGTGTTGCACGTGCAGCACGATTATTTTTCCTTTTTTAACCAATGATATTCTTGCTTTGTGGCGTTGCCGTAGCCGTAGCCGGCGTCTTTGCTTAAACTCCCTATAATATTGCAAACTGTACGGCTGCCATTTGCGCCATAAAGAAGTCTGGCAAAAGTCCCCCGCAAAAATTTTGAACATTGCCCCTGAAAAGTCCCAAGGGGAGTGGTTAATTAAGTACTCATTCGTATTCAGAATCGAAAGACAAGTAACCCATCAGCACACCTGACTGCAAAATGAAGTAGCATAGGTTATCTTGTCCCCTTCAGAAACTACCACGCTACCCTGGCTGGCAGAGAATTCCTCCAGGATTGGCTTTGTGGAATCCTGGACAATTTTAGCAAACTGTGACTTCCTGAAGATCTCCGGCAAATTTGGCGGCTTAGTTGAGGAATGGCCCTCTCCCATCGACACAACAGTTGTTTCTAAAAATAACAATCATGTTATTAGTTATATTCTTTGTTTTGAAAAAAATTTAAAACTACAATGTTGGACCGAATAAAATGGAACAGCAAACCCCCTTCCCCCAAATCAAGGATGAAGCCGCGCAAAAGCCAAAACGCGCCATTTTCCCATCCTTGATTTGGGGGGGAGGGAGGGGGTACAAATTTCCCATCTATTTTGTCCAAGATTGTAGTTCATTCTTAAGTTATAACATTCAGGGGGTTTTAGCGTGACAGCGAGTAAATATTAAACTGGTTGCACAAGAATAAATTAACTAAGGGAATGAAGCAATAAATGTTCGTTAAGTTCTGGATTCATAACTGTAAAAGATTACGACTCAAAAAGGTATAAAATTACGGGATCGAAATATTTCGGCTGCATTACTTTGCCTTCATCAGTCGGACTAGTAGTGATTGGTGGCATAGCAGTTACAAGACGGAAAAACGGCCAAGTGCAACATTTCCTCTACCTTTGAAATGACGATTATAGACAATAGGCCACTTGCACTAGGCCACTTGCACTAAGATGTGACATCGTTTTTATGAAAATGAAAGTTACATGATTTTGCCTTCGAAACACTATTAGTGGGTCATCTCTTAAACAAAATAATAGTGATTTGGTTTTTCAAACCCCCACCATTTGCTTAAAATGAGAAAGTCCGTAGCTGGTCACGTGACCAAAACTTGATTTTTTTTTTAAATTATGAATTACCGCTTTCTCACACAAATTTTGCATTTGAACTTCAAGGAAAATGTTGAAAAGATGATGTGGTAACGTTTATGGCACATCTGAAATCAACTATCAAACATTTAACAAGATATAAGCAAAAAGTAATATTGGCCGCCATGATGGAGGGCAAGAGTACATGTATGCCCTCCAACATGGCGGCCAAGACAAATCATGCTACTTTGTTGAAAAATCAAAGTACCATAAAATATCTCCCTTAGATGCGTTTCCTCTCAAATTTCGCGTGTAAGATAATTTTTATGTGTTCTGTCAATTTTTGGTAACAGCAAGATTACAACTCACGAAAAATAGGAAAAAGGAAAAATAGGGGAGGAGTAAGACTATACCTGAGCTGTTACTTAATCCGTGAGCAGCGTCACATTCATTTATTACATCCATGAAAAAGTCTGCTGGATTATTATGTGGCTCACAAACAAAACCTTTGAACAAAAAATAGAAACGTAATCATGAAGGAAGATATATGCTATCTAAATGTAACGTGTGTGCGGACTATACAAATCACGCATAGCCAAAAATCCTACATTACCCGAAAATGAAAGAAAAAAAGGCTGAGATGGGCTGAAACTTAATAATGTACGTCAATTAAATGAGAGGGATTCAGCCCGTTTTTACTGAGGTGGTAAGGTGTTCAACTTTAGGTAACAACTTCAAAAGTATGGGCATCGAAATCTTCAAAGCAAGATTTATCCATTGCAGAATGTAGAAAGTTCAGTTTCACAGCGCAATGCCTTTTTTTAGTCTAACTCACTGAAACTTCAATCACAAAATAGCCATATGAAGAACATGTGAGGCCGTTGACGGTTGCAAAATTACTTGGGTTAATTGCAAATGTACATAACCCACATAGCTAATCACACGCAAAGCAAATACGGGCAGCTCCGGAAAGGGCACCACAACACCGGGCTCTTCTACTTTCAGAAAGGTGGCTGAAAGGCTGAAAGCCACAAAGACCCTGGAGACGAGGTTGCGAGCAAGTTCTTCGATTGCCGCCGATAGGCTCCAATGTGGTGCAAGATTTTTGCGGCAATCACATGGCTCAAGAATACAAAAGCAAAGCAATGGGCGAAATTATATTCCACAATCGGGTGAAAAGCGCATTACGAACTATAATAATCACCTATATCCTCAAAGTACTTCATTGCTTGATTTGCAGGGCCCTGGTACACAAACTCGCCATTGGACAGTAATGAAATAGTGTCAAAGGTCTTAAATATCGAGTAGCGAGGCTGGTGTATGGACATAATCACGGTTTTGCCACGGTGACCGAGCCTATAAAGGATAAAGCGACAGTAAATGACATTGTGAAAACTGATGGGCCATGAAACTTATCCTCAATGACCGACAGTCTACACGGCGCTACAATGGGGGACAAAATTCCAGGTGGCAGTCAACGAAAACGTTTTTTAAATAAGGAAAAAATATCGTTTATGTCACTCGAGGAAGAAGGACCTGATTTGCGATTAGAGGGGGTGTTTACCGTCCCCCCTTCCACCTCCTACAATGTTGTCAAAAGCAAACAGCTATATTGCCAGTTTGGAATGTACAACTTTTTTTTCTGGGGGGGAGGAGGGAGGGGGTTGTGGTGCATAGATTAATCTGCATGTCGCGAAAAGTCCCAAGAATTTTAAACGAAATGTCCCAAGACGTTTAACCATCATTGTAGTTCTTTGTCACCGGTTAGAAATAGGACGATTAGAGTGTCTGTCTTCGTCATTTATTTGTTCTGAGTAGGACTAACAACGCTCTAAGCAACAGTTTTCAATTACACCTGCAGTGATTACTTGACTGGCAATACTTAAATGAATCTTAACGACCGAAGCCTTGTCCACTCCATTGAATATACCATATCCGTATTTTAAAAGGTATTTGCATTTCAAACGGTTTTCATCAGCGTTAACTGCCGGTTTAGCATAATAAAAGTATTTGTTTTACGTTTGAAAAGGTATTCTTTTATTACGTTAAAACGCTGGAAAACGCCGAGGAAAACGCTGAGGGACAAGGTCAAATTCTGTAGTCAAAGAATTCGACCGCGCTCTTTCACACATTCTCGAGTGGCTGTTCACGCACAGGAATTTCTTCACAAAGAATTTACTTTAGCGAGGCAGTAAAGACCTTCCCTACCCTTGAAGAAGCTGAACAACGGACACAGCTGTGGCTGCATCCAGCCCAGTGGTTGGCTCATCAAGAAACAAAACAGATGGTGCCAATATAAGTTCCATTCCAATGTTGGTACGTTTGCGTTCACCTCCAGATATTCCTCGAATAAACTCGTTTCCAACCTGGCGGATGAGCAAATAAAATTAATGAATTTACGCACAGATGAGCTCCGTGGATGATTTCCATTTTTCTCAGTTCCAGAAATTTGCAAGAATATTTTTTCTGATGTGTTTTGTTTGATATTATTTCTGGACAGCATCAGTAAAGCATTGCATTGCGGCTTACCACTTGCCGAAAAATTCTAGAACTCTGAGGAAGACTGGTACAGCGCTTTTGTAAGGTTTTGTTTCTCCTCTAGCCTTTTTCGTGAATGGCAATAATTGAAAACGCTTGGCATAATTTTAAAAGCAATCCCCTAATTTTTAAATTTTAAATCATTTCATGCAAAGACAGTTGCCGCTGATTTCATATAGAATTGTGGCTCAGTTGCTTGAGCAGCGGACTTTCGAGCAGAAGATCACGTGCTTAATGGAGGAGACTGCTTAACCCATTCACGCCTCAATCGCCCGAGGACGACCCCCATTGACGAGTAAAATCTGTCAAGTGTCACTCCCAGGGGTCAGTGGGTTAACCCATTCACACCTCAAACGCCCTAGGACACCCCCATTGACGAGTAAACTGGTCTTGCGTTAGACAGAGTAAAATCTATTAAGTGTCACTCCCAGGGGTCAGTGGGTTAACCCATTCGCACCTCAAACGCCCTAGGACACCCCCCATTGGCGAGTAAACAGGTCTTGTGTTAGACAGAGTAAAATCTATTAAGTGTCACTCCCAGGGATCAGTGGGTTAACCCATTCACACCTCAAACGCCCTAGGACACCCCCATTGACGAGTAAACTGGTCTTGCGTTAGACAGAGTAAAATCTATTAAGTGTCACTCCCAGGGGTCAGTGGGTTAACCCGTTCACACCTCAAACACCCTAGGACACCCCCCATTGACGAGTAAACAGGTCTTGCGTTAGACAGAGTAAAATCTATTAAGTGTCACTCCCAGGGGTCAGTGGGTTAACCCATTCACACCTCAAACGCCCTAGGACACCCCAATTGACGAGTAAACTGGTCTTGCGTTAGACAGAGTAAAATCTATTAAGTGTCACTCCCAGCGGTCAGTGGGTTAACCCATTCACACCTCAAACGCCCTAGGACACCCCCCATTGATGAGTAAACAGGTCTTGCGTTAGACAGAGTAAAATCTACTAAGTGTCACTCCCAGGGGTCAGTGGGTTAACCCATTCACACCTCAAACGCCCTAGGACACCCCCCATTGACGAGTAAACAGGTCTTGCGTTAGACAGAGTAAAATCTATTAAGTGTCACTCCCAGGGGTCAGTGGGTTAACCCATTCACACCTCAAACGCCCTAGGACACCCCCCATTGACAAGTAAAGTTGTCTTGCATTAGACAGAGTAAAATCTATTAAGTGTCACTCCCAGGGGTCAGTGGGTTAACCCATTCGCACCTCAAACGCCCTAGGACACCCCCCATTGACGAGTAAACTTGTCTTGCATTAGACAGAGTAAAATCTATTAAGTGTCACTCCCAGGGGTCAGTGGGTTAACCCATTCACACCTCAAAACGCTCTAGGACACCCCCATTGACGAGTAAACTGGTCTTGCGTTAGACAGAGTAAAATCTATTAAGTGTCACTCCCAGGGGTCAGTGGGTTAACCCATTCGCACCTCAAACGCCCTAGGACACCCCCCACTGGCGAGTAAACAGGTCTTGTGTTAGACAGAGTAAAATCTATTAAGTGTCACTCCCAGGGGTCAGTGGGTTAACCCATTCACACCTCAAAACGCTCTAGGACACCCCCATTGACGAGTAAACTGGTCTTGCGTTAGACAGAGTAAAATCTATTAAGTGTCACTCCCAGGGGTCAGTGGGTTAACCCATTCGCACCTCAAACGCCCTAGGACACCCCCCACTGGCGAGTAAACAGGTCTTGTGTTAGACAGAGTAAAATCTATTAAGTGTCACTCCCAGGGATCAGTGGGTTAACCCATTCACACCTCAAACGCCCTAGGACACCCCCATTGACGAGTAAACTGGTCTTGCGTTAGACAGAGTAAAATCTATTAAGTGTCACTCCCAGGGGTCAGTGGGTTAACCCATTCACACCTCAAACACCCTAGGACACCCCCCATTGACGAGTAAACAGGTCTTGCGTTAGACAGAGTAAAATCTATTAAGTGTCACTCCCAGGGGTCAGTGGGTTAACCCATTCACACCTCAAACGCCCTAGGACACCCCAATTGACGAGTAAACTGGTCTTGCGTTAGACAGAGTAAAATCTATTAAGTGTCACTCCCAGCGGTCAGTGGGTTAACCCATTCACACCTCAAACGCCCTAGGACACCCCCCATTGATGAGTAAACAGGTCTTGCGTTAGACAGAGTAAAATCTACTAAGTGTCACTCCCAGGGGTCAGTGGGTTAACCCATTCACACCTCAAACGCCCTAGGACACCCCCATTGACGAGTAAACTGGTCTTGCGTTAGACAGAGTAAAATCTATTAAGTGTCACTCCCAGGGGTCAGTGGGTTAACCCATTCACACGTCAAACACCCTAGGACACCTCCCATTGACGAGTAAACAGGTCTTGCGTTAGACAGAGTAAAATCTATTAAGTGTCACTCCCAGGGGTCAGTGGGTTAACCCATTCACACCTCAAACTCCCTAGGACACCCCAATTGACGAGTAAACTGGTCTTGCGTTAGACAGAGTAAAATCTATTAAGTGTCACTCCCAGCGGTCAGTGGGTTAACCCATTCACACCTCAAACGCCCTAGGACACCCCCCATTGATGAGTAAACAGGTCTTGCGTTAGACAGAGTAAAATCTACTAAGTGTCACTCCCAGGGGTCAGTGGGTTAACCCATTCACACCTCAAACGCCCTAGGACACCCCCCATTGACGAGTAAACAGGTCTTGCGTTAGACAGAGTAAAATCTATTAAGTGTCACTCCCAGGGGTCAGTGGGTTAACCCATTCACACCTCAAACGCCCTAGGACACCCCCCATTGACAAGTAAAGTTGTCTTGCATTAGACAGAGTAAAATCTATTAAGTGTCACTCCCAGGGGTCAGTGGGTTAACCCATTCGCACCTCAAACGCCCTAGGACACCCCCCATTGACGAGTAAACTTGTCTTGCATTAGACAGAGTAAAATCTATTAAGTGTCACTCCCAGGGGTCAGTGGGTTAACCCATTCGCACCTCAAACGCCCTAGGACACCCCCCATTGACGAGTAAACTTGTCTTGCATTAGACAGAGTAAAATCTATTAAGTGTCACTCCCAGGGGTCAGTGGGTTAACCCATTCGCACCTCAAACGCCCTAGGACACCCCCCATTGACAAGTAAAGTTGTCTGGCGTTAGACAGAGTAAAATATGTCAAGTCTCACTCCCAGGGGTCAATGTGTCAAACCCTAGTTGGACCCAGCGATGCTCATCTTCTTAAAACTAACTGAGGAGAAAGTGCTGCCTTTGTAATTTCATCTGCAAATGGTTAGACTTTCAAGTCTTCTCTGATAAGGACTATAAACCGTGGGCCCCGTCTTT
>OX421458.1:17846899-17854399 GCA_949126865.1 Montipora capitata | reverse complement strand
CAAATTTGAGAAAATTGTAATGGTTATGATTAATAGCAAAACAGTGTTGGTTACAAAGGGCAGCTGTGAGTCATTTTCATGTGAAATACTGCAGGGTCCTCATTTTTCACACAACCATGGCTGGAATGTGAAAGACAAAGACCAAATACAACAACCCCATCAAAGAAAGCAAAAACCTAACTAACAAGCGAAATACTGCATTTCTGTTGTTTGCAGTTGACCGTAAGTAATTCCTGAAGAATTATCCAAAGGTCTACTAAGACCTTTTAGACAATTTTCCATGAATGATTTACTATACTGTCCACTGCAAACAAAAGGAATGCTGTGTTTTTCTCATCACAGTTTTACATTTTACTTAAATTGTTTCTTGAAGTCTCTGTTTGTAACATTCTGGCCTGGGGGTGTGGGAAATGAGGACTCTGTGATAATTCACCAGGAACGACTCAACAATCATCAAAATCATGTTTATCCCATTTACTGTTTGATGTGTTATTTACTTTTAGGAGGTGGGAGGGAGGGGGGGGGGGGGGAGGAAGTCCTTAGTTTTTTGGGTCTTTGATCATTGATGGAGAAGTCTTAAGATTTTTTCATTATACAAATTAAAAAGATCTCAACATTCTTCATCACTGATCCCTTTTACCTCATCAAATTCCCTCACCACTGGGGTACATACCTTATCAAGAAACCATATTGCTCCTTAAAAAGGGTCTCAGAGTAAAGGGAAAAATAAAAAGGATGAAGATAGGACATTTGTTGAAAAATAGGAAGAAAATTTGATATCCTATTATATAATATTATACATACGTTGTCTTTCCACTTCCTGTTGGTCCAAGTATTGCATTTAATCCAGGTTGCACAAGGCCACTTAAATCATGAAATACAGAAAGAATTTAAATTTATATTAATACCCGTAACCCCTACATCCACTCAAAAACTATATGTCGTCTCTAACCCAATGACTTTTTGGAGTGAGACTTAATAGATTTTACAAATTTCTAGTCTCTAAAGAAACTGTGGTGCTGCGTCAATGGGAGAGTCAAACAGAAAAATTTGGTTTTATCAAACGTGTTGATAAAGGTTGAATTACCACCATGAATGATTTGGAAAGCTGACGTTTCGAGCGTTAACCCTTCGTCAGAGTGAATAGAGGAATTGATAAAACCAAATTTTCCTTAATAGATGTCTGATACCACACAATTTTACTCGTCAATAGGGTCAAAGAATGGGTTATGGGAATGGGTTAAAGAATAAAAATCTTTATAAAGAGCAGAGTTGGAGCAAAGGTCAGAGCACTGTGCACAAATGTTGCCTACATGTATGCCATGTTCAATTCCACTACTCCATGTTGTACGTTTGTTAAATTTGTTTGGGTCTCCACTATGAAAGTATCTGTTTATCGACTACTTTAACTTAACAATGATCTTGCTTGCTTCAATTTAACAAATCGAAAGTGGTTTAGCGTTGTCTGTACTCTTATCGACAATGACATTCGTCATCACAATGGTCAAAATGTTGTGGACTCACTAGGCACAGCTGAGTGAATCCAGAACAACTTTTAACCACTGTGATGACAAATATCATTGTCGATAAGAGTACAGACAACGCTTGAACCACTTTCGATTTGTTTTTTACCACAATATTCAACGCTAAAGAAAGTTTTTATTTCAGAGCGTGAGCAAAATCATGACACAAAGAAAGAGCAAGCGTTGTCTATAACTTTCTTGTAATATGATTGGTTTATTTCCCAAATGGGCGTTCCTGATTGGCTATTACATTGCGTGACAAATTGATGCGAGCATGACGCGTACAGCATTGTCTAGACTCCTATTGACAATGGTAAATTAACCTATCAGATTGCAAGATTACAAGCAATTGTGGTAAAATCCTTTCTTTTCTTTAAAATAACATTCAAATGATGTTACAGTAGCACAACCCTCACCTGAGATTTTTGATAATTTGTCTCTCTTTCTTTATTCCTTTCTCCTTGGTGGTGACTGAGTAACAAATGTGACCTTATTTGGGACAAGGGGGATTAAGGTGAATAACAAAAAAACGCGTTTTCTATCGTTTTAAACGCAAACGCGTTTAAACATCGTTTAAACGCAATTAAACAACGTTTAAACGCACAAAAAACGCGTTTGTAAGATTTTATGTCGAAAGAGCTTTACACAAACGATGCGTTTAAACGCTGTTAATTTACCTCAAGTGAGTGCATAATTACATGGATGCTTGCTTCATTATTGGGTGTCATCTAGGGTTACTCTGATTTATTTGAAGCGATGCAGCTCGACAAACCATCGAAATCTTGATTGTTTAAGTCGTTGCAAGGACTCGGAACGGAAAAGAAATGCGGGATCGAAAGTCCAAAATAATATGGCGGCGTTCTTTGAGGAAGAAACACTAAACACTCGGTGACTCAGTACGTAAATGAAGAGCATAAACAATAAAAATTTGTTTCAACTGAAGTGAGGAATGTACAAATGAATTTACATGATGGTGTCAAGCACAAATTTGATCAGCGAGGGTCATCCGTTGGTTTCTCTTGTCATGTGCGATCCTGTTTTAAAAAAGAACGTTGATCGTTGAATGCTGTCGGTTTTACTTGAGGCGCAAACGCTTATAAATCAATCAAATTAAATTCTGCATTGGGGTTGCCAGATGAGGCAGTCTTCACATGCAAAACTTACTACCATTTTCCTTTATCCATGTTTGTTCAAGGGAGTTCACATAGCGGCTGTCTTCTGACTCTGAGCCACGACCAAGGCCCAAGCAACCGAACGAAGATAACATAACTCGTACCATCATTGCAGGGCTCCACTAAAGCTGCATATAAGTGTTAAGTTGAAGCCATTAGCGAAGAAAATGGTTGATGACTTGCTACTAATAAACTGATCTAAACGTGTCTCTATCGGTCACTTAACCTTTCGAAATTTTAGACTTTTTAGGTCACTGAATGTATGGAAATTCTAACTTCCTTTGTTCTTGTTCCCTATTTAAGTACTTGTCAAAAAGTGACATCAATTTGTTTCATTTCCTGTTTGTTCACGATTTGCGATAATGAAAAGGGGTGATTGGCAGATAGTAAATCGATACGACACAAGCAAGATTAACTACAACAAGAGGATAGCCGCCTTTCAAAGCTCTGAAATAACCAAAAAAAGCAAAGCTCCGAAAAACAAAATTGAGAAATGGATCATACTCTGAACATATCTGACCTTCCCGAAGCATTCATGGGTGATCTGCAGTCGACAGAACAAACCTATTTCACGAGTGAACGAGAGCAGACATACTCAAGTGACTCTGACAGCGATGAAGATGAATTGGTTGCGGAGGAACTGGACACCAATATCGAGTTGGACCCCGAGATTGAATGGAGGGAGTGTGATGTCAATGAGCGCTTAAAAGTGGAATCATTTTTGGCAAAGGGCTGTGGATGCAGTTTGAATGTCAGTAACAATGGAAACTGCAGCAATAATTTTTCTCTGGAAAACGTACTGGAACATCGACAAATTTGTCTTGAAATGGCCACTTCTGAATTAGACATGGCTATACTTGCGCAGTTTGAGGCATGCACCAAAAGAGACGAACTGTCCTTGTCCAGTCGGCAAACAAGAAAAAGGAAAAGGACGCGAACAAACTTTACTTTCCAAGGTAGGTTGAAAACAATGTTTCAAATATAGCTTATGGAGGATGAGAATTTTGTTGCGATAGTTTCAGTTTAGCAATGTCTTTTTTGCTAATTTATTTGAAAAATGACCGTTTTTAGCCCATCTTTGTCAGTCATGGAATGTTTTTTTTTGGAAAAATGCAGTGTCCGTGTTCGTTAAGTTGCCTCTTTTTCATTCTTTCTCTAGGTTTTCCGATTTGCAAGGACTTCTTTTTAATCCTCTATGGAATTGGAAAGAAACGATTGGAAAACCTCCAGAGGCATTACAAGAAAAACGGAATTCTTCCTCGTGTTCATGGCAACAAAGGAAGACTTCCCATTAGAGTCTGTTCATTGGAAACCGTACAAACTGTTGTATCGTTCCTTGATAATTACGCAGAAGAACACGCTGTCGCACTCCCAGGTAGAGTTCCAGGATTCAAACGCACAGACGTAAGATTGTTACCATCATCCAACACTAAAGCAAGCATACATAGAGTATACGAACAAGCCGCGGCCAGTGCTGGAGTTACTTCCGTTTCATATCCCAAATTTGTAGAAGTGTGGAACAAACTTCGTCCCCAAATGAGAATTACGAAGCCTATGACTGACTTATGCCACACGTGTCAAAAGAATAACACAAGTATTTACCGGTCAGCGAATTTGCCAGATGATGAAAAAAGTGAAGTTGTGCGTAAACAAGAAAAGCACCTACTGGACGCAGAACGGGAGAGAAGTTTATACAAAAATGTATGCAATGAAAGCAAAGACAGCATTGCAAAAATACTAAGCGAGATTGATTTTAATTCAACAAGAGAGCCCTGTTCATTTAATGGTAAAGTGCACTATTCATTTGATTATGCACAGCAAGTACATTTACCCTCAAATCCAATGCAACCAGGTCCCATTTATTTCAAAGTTCCCCGGAAAGTGGGAATTTTTGGCATTTGCCGTGAATCATTGCCAAGACAAGTTAATTTTCTAATTGACGAGGCTGGCAATATGGGAAAGGGTGCAAATGCGACCATAAGCTATCTTCATTATTTTTTTGCAAACCATGGCTTGGGTGAAACAGAAGTGCTTCTTCACGCAGACAACTGCTGTGGCCAGAACAAAAATTCGTACGTACTTTGGTATCTCGCATGGAGAGTAATGGTTGGCCTTCACCATTCTTGCACTTATAGCTTTCTCATTGTTGGACATACAAAATTTGCATGTGACTGGTGTTTCGGGCTTTTAAAGCAAAGTTTTCGGAAATCCTTTGTCTCCTCGCTATACGAATTAGCAACTGTAGTAGACGCATCAACTGTCAGGGGGGTTAATGTCACACAGCTGTGCTCTTTGCATGATGGTTCAACCATTGTTCCAGTCTACGACTGGATCTCCTTTCTGTCGCCTTATTTTAAAAAGTTTCCAAACATCAAGAAATATCATCATTTTCAATTCAAGCAAGCAATGCCAGGTGTTCTTATGTATAGGCAGTTTTCGGACGGAACCGATGAATGTTTTAGTCTATTACGTAAAGAAGATACCCTTCCGCCCAGCATCCCTCCTTCTCCCTTACAGCCCAAAGGTTTGGATCAGCAAAGGAAACAATACCTGTATACTGAAATTCGACAGTTTTGCAAAGAAGGCACAGAGGATCTTATTGCTCCCCAACCGTAGACTTCTGATTTCTGAACATTAATTTTTTTTTATGTTAAATCATTGACGACAAAGAAGTGCACCTTTTAGTCTAGCTCTTGGACCAAACGACTGCCCTTTTGAGATTTGTTGTCAAACCAACGGTATAAATCAGTTTAAATCGGGAATTATTTTGGACGTTTTGGGCTCCGATAAGTTTTGATTTTATAGCTCATGGTGTCCAAAGGTATTTTAGGATACATATCTTTTGTAACGAAGTGTGTGCTGACTTTTTTATTAAGATCACAGTTGTAGCTATAATTTCCACATAATCTTTAAAGACATTCTACCATCGGCTGATCAGATGCTTATTGAGGCTGTTTAACCGCGTACTTTTCAGCGAATTTCTGTCCGCGGCACTTTGTGTCAAGCCTCTTGCAGATATTTTTCCAAACACTCTCTGCAGTTTCACCTGCGCTCTCCTTGGGTGGAAATTTTTCCATAACAATTTCTAGGGAGAAAGATACAATAAGCTGTTATTTGACAAGAAATATAATTAAAACACCAAAAGCCCAAGGAATATCTCATATAATCAAAGTTTTAAAATTGAAACAATATCTTTGGTATTATGTTATTTTTGGCTGTGAATCACCCATTGGGATCTGTCACTGAGACACCTTGGGGTCACCAAGGAAGAAGATCGCAAAAAATTGATACATTGTGTGGCTGTAATTCTAGGTTTTTCAGAAACTAATGGCTGCGCTTACGTTTGACAACAGCCAGGCGCTTGGGGTCAAGCTGCTTTTTTTCTGACGTTCCAGAACAATTAGAAGTCGCTAATTCCTCTTTTGAGAAGTGGAGAGCGAATATCTTCAGAGCTGCTTTGTGTCTTTCAGTGCTTGTGGCTAGCAACTGAGAAACTTTTGATCGTGTGGAGGGTGTCAAAACTTTCAAGGACTGCAACTCAGACGATGTGCTTGGAGTGCTTGTCGGCGTACACCTGCGTTCTGTGTTACCCTATAATTGTGACACAATTAAAAGAGCAAATATCAGAAATAGGAGGTACTTTCGTTTTCCTTTGTTTACTTTGGGTTTAAAAGACAGTTTCCTAATTGGCTATCGACAACTCTTTCCAGCCGTATAGTATAAGATGCTTTGCAACGCACCCACAACAAAAAAATAGGTTTACAATTGTTGCCCCAGTGAATATGTCAAAACTACCGTGAGTCAAAAGCCGGCCAAACTATTGATATAGCAATCAAATCTAGTGCCTGACAAGTTATTATAATCGTTATTAGTAGAATTCTACTAGTATACTAATGCAAATGGTGTAATCTGATTGGCTGAGCCATTGAACACTATCAGCCATTAGTCAAGTGGCTGGAGGTCGTCTTGGAAATAACGACGTTGTTTTCGTTTTTCCAAAGTTTTGGAGGAAAATCGAAGAGTTGCTAATTCTCGGAAACATCATCATTATCTCTGTAATGCTGCAATTAATGTTGTTACCCGGTAATTAAAAGTTTCGAAACACAATATTTACCGAAGATGGAGTTGAATGTCCAGGTAGAAGACCAGGATGTTCAAGATTCCGCATGCGGTCATCTAAGTTCTGCAATGTAATCCGCGTTTCAGCCATAAAAGCTGCAAGGGTGGATTCCATTCTTTTCACTGTCTGTAAAAAGACAATAGGCTGGGAATAAGTAGTCAAGATACACCTGTAACTAGAAACATATTTTCTCACTTTACCTCGTTCATCTGAGATTGCCAATTCTCACTGCTTTGTTGGCTAGTTGTTGGACTGTCCAGGGACCAGTCCACCCAATCAAGATCTGATGGGAGTAGTGTGACATCTTCTTGCAGGCTCTCACTTCGTTGGACGTCCTCCTTTCTTCTTTCCTCTTCCAATTCTGTCCTCTCTTTCTCTTTTCTTTCCGCATCTTTTCGTCTCTCTTCTTCCCAATCTTTCTTTTCCGTCTCCCTTCTTCCCACCTCTTCCTTTCTTCTTTCCTCTTCCCATTCTTTTCTTTCTCTCTCTCTTCTTTCCACTTCTTCTCTACTCCATTTCTCTTCCCATTCTCTCTTTTCCTTCTCCCTTCTTTCCAGTTCCTCTTTTTTCCATTTCTGTTCCCATTCTCTCTTTTCCATCTCCCTTCTTTCCAATTCCTCTCTTCTCCATTCTTCTTCCCATTTTCTCTTTTCATTCTGCCAAATTTGCACTTCTTCCATACTCC
>OX421458.1:17829399-17839399 GCA_949126865.1 Montipora capitata | reverse complement strand
GTTTTCTAAATTCACCTTAATCCCCCTTTTCCTAAATAGGGTCACAAATGTGGTGATAGGAGATTACTGTTGTACTTCCAAATTGGTTTGAATCTGTCGAAAATGACCGGCTTAGTGGTGAAGGGCCATTTGGTTTGGTGTCATACACTGGAACATCATGTGTTCTGTGGTTTTCCAAAGTAGGATGTTCTGTTCCTAACAGTGGTGTCTTTTCATTACTTGATATCTCTTGGTCCATCTTATAACACTGTATGCTGCGGAAGTACTCTGGTATCACTTTAGAATCTAAAATAGATGGGAGACATCAATGTTGCCTTTAAAATCCATTCTCAGGTTGAATCCAGTTTTACCTTGAAAAAGTAGGTTAAATTGGTGATCCTCATTTAACCTACCAAGGTTGAATATGCACTCAGATGAATTGAAGAAACTTTTTTCTGGAGCCTAAATTAAGCCTAGAAGGAAATTAGGGTCAGTTTTGGTTATTATACATGTACGTGGATATCAATTGACTTATTATGCAAAAGTAAAATCATGAAAAGAGGTTGAGCATATTCGTCATTGTAGTGTAGTGGTGAAGACACAGGACTATAGATCTGAAGGGTCTGAAATCGGGAACCGGTAAGTGCATAGTACACTTCTTTGTTCCCTTACTACATTGTAATGTTGAGAGTGAATAGATAATTGTATCAATAAAGAAACCGATAAGATGATATGAAACATTAACAAGATGTGTTGAAATGCATAAGACAGAGTTTGAGGGAAGATATCTATAGATGTTTTCTGTCCTTTTTGGGGGGTTGATAGTTGCTAACTATTCAACCTAAGTAAAATGAAGATCGCCAATTTAACCTTGTAGGTGAAAACGGATTCAAAATGAGACCACTGCCACATTAAAGAACTATCAAATTATTCTCCTATATACTAGTTCTCTTTGTAATGACAAGGCCATGCCTCACAGAGAATAAATATGATTCAGCTAAACAAACTGTATCTTGGTGTCACCCCTGCAAAATACAATGTAAGCCTGACAACCACATTTCTGACTAGACATCAAAGCCCTATGTTTTCTTTGAAGGAAATTTTAAGAATAATTATTAATACATGTAGTTTCACACTAAAGACTTTGCCATACAACACACGTCTCTTCGAACCTTGACCTCTTTGGTCTGGGACCCAAACCAATATGCCAAACTTACAATGGTTCAGAGAACTGTCTGTGTTCCTCATTTTGAACTAAACTACTAATGGCCGCAAAACACTGGAGTACAATAACTTTCCTTTATCTTCTGCAACACATGGCTGTTACAATGCATACATTGTTTGGCTAGCCTGGATCGGGTTTTAGTTTAAATGGAGGCAAGCATTTCGATACAGTCATTGGATATTACATGGCTGCATAGGAAACTATCCTTTCCTACATGTGCACATTTTCACAAGTCAAGAGCTACCTTAAGATTGGAGAAAAAGTACAACGAGTATCGTAAAAAAGGTTGCTGTTATTCATTGTGGTGAAGTACAATAATAATAAAGTTTTCTCGTTTGTCTTACAATGTGGTCACTTGTGATGTAGATTGCGACGTTTCGACTGCATACTGCTAGTCTTCATCAGGTGATGAGGTCAACTGGTTACGCGTCACCTTTTAAGCAGGATGCTCCACTGTGATTGGTTAATTTTCAGAAGCCGTAATTGGAGTATTTTGATCCTCGCTGTTTTGGTGTGTTGTTCCTTCGGCAGTCCGCTGTCGTACAGTTCTCCTGTGGTTGTGCTTCTTGATCGTGGGCATCCATACTTCCGGAATTTCTATTCCACTATCCCTGTTGATGTTGTTAGGGTGAAGTCTTATGTGAATCGCCTCTTTGACCCTGCATGTGTACCAATGAGGATCACGATCAATAAACTCTACTTCGTTCCCGCTTTGGAACGAAGTAAAGCGAGGATCAAAATGCACCAATCATAGCTGCTGAAAACCAACCAATCACAGGGGAGCATCCTGCTTAAAAGGTGAAGTGTAACCAGTCAACCTCATCACCTGATGAAGAATAGCAGTATGCAGTCGAAACGTCACGATCTACATCACAAGTGACCACATTGTGAGACAAAAGAGAATACTTTATTATTATTGTACTTCAAGTATCTTCTTTAAGTTCTCAACACTCACAATATTCTTTTTCTTTTTTTTTATCTTTAGACCCTGTGTGTACATGTACACCCAGAATGGAAAATTTCTAATCGGAGACTTCTTACTCCAAGACTTTGTTTACTGATTAACTATCTCTGACGACAAATCTCTCACCCGGAAGGTACTTGAGGTCTGAGCCTTCATAAAATGTGTCAAGAAACACAAGATTGAAGTGATTCTACACATGTCTGACTGCTCACATTCATATTTGTTTATTAATTAAGTGATACTTCCATCTGCAGACAGTTAATCTCATTAAATGAATGAAGTTTTTAAGATATTAGATCTTACATGTAGAGAGACTTCTCAAAGTTAATTGCATTTCAACATACTCCAATCTAAACATCACTAAATATTTATACCAGTGTAAAACAGGGAGAGCTCACACCCTCATTACCTCACAACAAATTTATGGCTGCATGACTATAATCCACTTACTCTTCCTGAATTTCAACATGGATTATTTTTAATTCGTAGGAATTGCAAAATGCACTGTCACTTCCAATCTCTACAATTTAAATATAATTCTCTGAGGACAATAAATAATTATTTATTATTCACACGCAAGGCCTTCAAATATATTAGCAATCTTCACATTTAGTATAAATACACAGGTGATTCAGATTATACAAAATTTGCACGCTCTCATTGGCTTCGTCTTGGTGAATATTCACCGATAATCACTGGGCCGGAAGCGAATAATTGTGAAATATAATATATACATAAAGTTGCAAGGTACACTGCTTTTTTAAGGCAGTGACAGCAATTTATTATAATTACCAGCTGAAAGAATCACTTGATCACGAGCAACATTACTCGTGAATCTCGTGACACATTTAAGAGCACGCTGCGTTTTTGCTCTCCACTGCTTGCTTGGCTGTTCAATTCAATTTCAAAGCCTATGCCATTTCTTACTGAGCTAAACTCCAGAATACTTGGCACTTATTTGCACAAGAATAGCATGTATTAATTGCCATAAGCCTCGTTCTTCACACGATGTCGCTACAGTATTCTGCAGCAATACCACCCTAAAAATATTGGCTTATCACATGATTATGTAATTGACAATTTCGTTACTTTGCAAAACGTGGCCAAAAAAATTAGAAACAACAGAAAAACCTGCATGATACCTGTTCTATTTAAAGTCATTCGCATTGATTGTCACAAGCCTTAACTCCACTCGAATTTTGGTTTGTATTTTATTCTTAAGCTACATGAATTGTACATAATTTGGCAGAATATTTATGATTAATACAAGCTCTAAAACTAGATAAACACGTATAAAAAGCAGTCACTTCTTGTCCTTTCTATCAGTAGGGGCATAAATTTAAAGAAATACAAACAATTTTGCAATTTTTTGAAGGGTTTCACACCGCGTTCGGAACGCCGGACGTGGACTGGTCGGCTAGATAACTTTATCCTTTGGACAGGTCACTATCCATAAAATATACTCCACGTTAAACGTTGACCAAGTCTTTGCTAAGATATGGTTAGAGTGTGTATTTTCGAGGTCGCGTATGCGAATACTACTATCTCGCACAGATTGAAACTGTCGGAAAGTGACTATATTCGATTCACCGGATTTTAAAGGTTCTCGGGGGTTTGAATCAACTGGGCCCTGAACAAAACTAGGAATGTTGACGAAATGCAAGAATCAAACTTATCCGAAATTATATCGATACATTAAAAATATACTTTCATCAAGAGAACATTACCTTCACGATGCTTGATGCTTGATAGTAAATGATCCCAATCAGCATAAATGTTTGGTCACGCTAAGGTCACGCAAATATAGCGTACTCAAGTGAGCTGAACATTTAATACGTCCAAACCACACCTATATGTATAAACGCCGTTATTGATCTAAATATACCTGTTTTAACATTACAGTAAAATTTCATACCTACCAACTCTCCCGGTTTTCCCGGGAGTCTCCAAGTTTGTCATCAAATCTCCCGGTCTCCCGGTTAGAGCACAAAATCTCCCGGGAAATTCCTACCGTGGCCTTTTTCAAACAACAATAAAAGCAAGGTGACACACGCTAACACCAACCCGACAACCCGGTTCACGAAACAACCCGGTTTCACTGGCGAAAAATGTCTGATTGGTCGAGGCCTTGTCATGTGACTTCAATACCTCAAATCAAACATGGCTGCCATTCGGTGTTTATTAGATCAATTTTATTAGATCTCCGTTTCCGATCTCCGATTTCTTTAAAAATTTCAAGGTCAACGCGAGTCTCGGTTGCTATTAAATGTTCGAGTGGAAATTCGTTTGTGGAGCTTACCAGCTAATGGATTACCATCTTGATTTCAATTCATGCGTTTATCTTTTCAAAAGTGGAACAAAAATGATACCACTAAATTTCCAAATGGTTTCTCTTCCAACTAAATAGTTACACACTGTTTCCGCGGGGTCCCGCATCTAACAGAAAATGTTAAGATTTTAGCATTTTTTTTCAAAATTAAGTTGTTAAAATTGCCATTCAAGTGGTCCATAGAGGAAAATTTATTAAGACCGAGGGGAAAATTACGAAATGTATTTCAGTCGTTCAAAAATAAATTTTAAAGTGAATTTAGCAGTAATAATAACCAAAATCATACTTAACATGTCATAGCACCTCATATTGGGTACACTAGAAGGAAACCTTTTAGTTGCAATTATATTTTGTTATAGTTGTTACAAGCAAAATGCCAATTGTTTGCTTTCCTCCAAATTATAGAAATAAACATAGATTAGGTCAACTCTGAATAGCCAAAACAACAATATTTGATTCAGAAGTCCAGCTTACTAGCAGGGAGAATTTTACTGTAACAAAATATTACTACAGCTAATAATACGCTTTCACCACATTGTAGTGGGTTAGTGTGACAACAAAAATACTTAATCAGGAATTGATTTTATCTTCCAGGAATAAAACAGCAGGAGGATATAAAATTAGGTATTTTCAAATTTTAGAAAACTTGTTGAAGGTGATTCGATCAGTGCCACCCTCCAAAACTTTTCACAAATTTCACGCTGGCCTACTAAGTACTTCCAGTACAACAAATTATCTAACCTATCTTTGCGGACTCTGGTTGCAACACAGCTGCTTCAATAATTTTAATCCCCTTGCATTAGATTTAACTTTTAGAAAAATCATAACTTCATATTTCTGTAATAATCGTTCAAAGACATTGAGCAAAAGCATACAAAGCTACATTTGAAAGGGACATAATCCTATGTTGCAGTTTTATGGATAAGACTTCACAGAAATAACTCCTGTTACCTTTCCATGTGTAAAGAGGTCCCATGATTTATGAGTCAATTAGTCAATGAGTCATGAGTCAATGAGACTCACAGTCAATATAGCAATAATTTATTGATCAAGCCTAAGCCGTCGTTTCAGTGATTAGGCCTAAGCACTCTCTGAAATTTTAGCTTTCATTTTATGGGTTAGGGTAACTGCACTAAGTCATTGACTCATGACTCATTGACTCATAAATACTTAAGACATATGTAAAAAATATTTCAACATTAGATGCAATGAATTGTTAGCAATTGCTGTAAATAATAGTAAGCATTCCTACCATTTCAAAGGATGAATAAATTAAAGTTGAATGCAGTAAGTGTAAGAAGTAAAAAAAGTGGTCCAATTTATTTAAGCTAGCTGTAATCAATTTCCATCCTTGCTTTAGTCCCTGGATAGGGTTAAACAATGGTGGTGAAGTGAAAAAACTACCCCAAGGGGGTACTGCTTATGATACTGAGACCAAACAGCTGGCAGAGATGCTGCAGTACATTTAAGGCTATAAATCTGAAAAATGAATGGAACTGTAGAAAAATTTGGTAAGCGAGCAAGTAGCTTTTACTTATGAATTGTAAAATGCCAGTCATTTGTCAGTTTAGAACTGGTTCCCCTAAGGGGTCAGATTTCTTTAGCCTACATCCAGAAAACAAGATTCTGTTACCTTTAAGGGTTGTTTAAAAAAAAAAGACCCCTCCTCAGCAAACTGCATCCTCATGTTTGGATTCTCATTGATTGAATGACTTTAACGATATTATGCAAATTTGTTCTCCAATAATACTCAAATACCATAAAAGTATTTTTAACCTAACTCTTTTGCAAAGTTTACTCCTTGAGCTACCAGCTTCAACTTTGATACTTTGTTCTAAAAGCCAAAGCCGTTGTATAGCAATGGTGGAGGTGATGATTAGTCACTTTGTTTTGGTTCAAATGAAGAAAGAAAGTCAAAGTAATGATCGCACTTTAACCCTTTCACCCCTAAACCGGCCATACTTCGTATTTTACTCTGTATAAAGCCAGAGTATTTTGCTCTGTCTAACACCAGACGATTTTACTCGTCAATGGGGAACCCCATGGAGTCAACAGTCTTACAGTACTTCTCAACATAAAGAAAATGAATTCTGTGGACTTGAACATTCCCAAAAAGAAATGCCGTATATTCCAAATATGGTTGCGTAAACTCTTCAAGATTTACCTGCTTCAGGAACTTCAAATCAATGAATATTTTGAATATTTTTCCTGAACTCCTGCAAACTTTGTACACTTTTTAATGGTTTGCCCTTCAGAAATAACATTCAGAAATAATGCAACTACAACTGAGGCTGTTTTGCATTATCTACAAGACAAGACAACAATATCCTTTATTCAAACACAATCAATAGTAAAGCAATAACACATGCTTGTGGGGTCATGTGCTAGCTATAATAAAGATACATTACAGGAAATAAAAGCTTAAAACTAACTATGTGACAGACATAGGATATCTACACATAAGGGATAAGAAAAATAAATCAATTGCTATCCAAAATATCATATTGCAAATACACCAAAAGGTAACAGTTGAATGACAAGTTCCTTGTGCAAAATGGTAGAGCATGTTTGAAGTCCAGCAGGACCAAGATGAGAAGTTATGATAAAAACTTTAAACATATTTTTTTACCAAAATTATTTTACTGCCATCAACCCCAATGAGACCTTATGCATGGGACACTGTTTCTAGCTGCAGCTCCAAATCACATAATATATTAATAAATTTTGCCATGTAAGAAAAGAACAAACATGTGGGGTGTAAGCACAAAAAGTCCTAGGCAATAAAGCTTCCTTTCAGCCTTTTCAGGAACAACTATCCACTGTCAACCATACTTGACTCAAAACAGAATTTCCTTGATCCAACAACACATGACAGTCCCCTAAAACCAAAATTACATCATTAATGCTTCCAGAAAACAATAGTCTAAAAAAACCTGAATCCATAGATACCTATATACATCTGTACCTACACTTCTGTTCTTCCAAACATTATTTTAACTAACATGGATTTTGATTTTGATTTTAAACTCAAATTAATTGCAAATCCATAACTTGGTAACTACTTGAACGCAAGGATCGTTGAGTTGTGACTGCTAAAAAGTATAATAACCTAGACATTCACCAGAAAAGGGAATATAAATGACCTTAAAAGCAGCTATTTAAAATATTTGATACTAGCTAGGGTTACGTTCCCAATGACACAATCACATTCAAAATCAAATTCACATCTGATCGAATCATTGATCATTAATGTAGAGGTGCCGATCGTAAGGTGTTACGCAGAAAAAAATAACCTTCACGTTGGACAATATTGCCATTTCCTTGCCACCTGGTACAAGCCAATTCACACATGAACGGAAACCTTGGGAATCCTCCTTTCTTCACATTACAGTAACTTTTTGTACCCGGTGGCAACAAACTTTCCACATTAAAAATTGCGTAAAAAACTCACCTGTTTCGCAGCTCTTATCCCACGAAATAAAATTTTCCAGGAGCAAATTTTCCGAGGATGCTGGTTGGATTGGACTTTCAAACGTTTTACACAACATATACGTTCTCTAAGAATACATTCCACTTGAAACTGGCGTTAAAACTAGCCTTGATCGCTCTAAAAAGAACGGAAACCAACAAGCTACCGATACTCAAACCGCAGCCATTTTTCTGTTCTTCTCGGGAGTGCTTTTTTCACGAGAGCCAATGATAGTCCCGGAAACGCGTCACGTGCCATATCGCGCTACTCATGCGCAGACATTTTTCGCCAGTGAACAACCCGGTGTGGACAGAGCTGAAAAACGACTGCGCAAGTCACTGATCCACGGCACGAAACGCAGGCTCAAGGGCGCGCTCATTCAAAAAGACTATTTGTTCGCCGGAAAATGACAGCCGTTGATTAAATCAAAAAAATAAGGTCGCTGTTTGAAAGATAAGGATTTTGTCACAATTTTTGACGAGTTTTGATGTTTTTCCAAAAATTGAAGTGGTGTACAAATTGTGTAAAAATTGTTTTCGCGCGGTAAATGCACCTTTCGTGTGACTATACGGTGAATGGAGGTAACGAGCGCTGCAATGCTTACTTTTTTGACAGTGACAGCTTTTGTCGCAAGTTTCTCGAACGGTTTTTGCAAGTTGTTGGTTTTCTGGGAGGACCAGAAATTCCCTTAAACCCTGTTTTGGCGATGTTCGGCCGGTGGAATTGGTGAAAGCTTCGAACTTATCGGTGGAGACTAGTTCGCCGAGTGGTTGCGATACAGGACAATGCCTCTTTGTCTGTGTTGGTAAAGAGACATTGAAAAACCTTATGACGTTCCAGATACTCTCTATAATACTCTGAACAACAAAGGAAGACAACTGGTGAATTATAGACCAGGTGGTGAATGGTGACACGCTAACAAAAGACATTTTGGCAAGCATGCTGAAAGCGATATTAAAATGGAGTATGCAAAGATGCAAGAACTTAGGCAAATTGAGCTCCACGTTTCTCCAAATTTTAATACGAATTTATAATTATCATGAAAGCAAAATACATCTTTCGCTCTTTACACAGCATCTTTTGTTAAATTTATAGAAGAGCGATGAAAGCCGGCCCCAACGTACAGAAACTGAGATAAATCGGTGAAAAGATTATACACTGTATGATACACAGAGAGCAGGCAAAAAAGTGCTTCATCCGGGAAAGCCCACTTAATGACATTAATATAAACAGCTCAGAGAAAATTAATTTGCCCCTTGATTTGCTTGCCTTTTAAAATAAAAATTCATCAGATCCTAACCTGATCAAGAGACGTCATTAATGTTATTTTTCTTTCAGAAAGTAAATCCTTTTTTTTCCATATTTAACAATTGACAAGAAACTACAAAAGTTTTACAAGGATCAGTTCAGACAACACAGTGCATATTGCAAAACTGATCTAAACTTGAGACATTTCACACATGCATGCTACATTGTACTTGATGAGTTTGAACAAAATCTTTAGAGCATAGACAACTAGGAAACATCCCTGAAAGGGGCATTCCACAAAATTAATATTTTCAGCTGTATAGCAAGAAGTTCACTCTAACATTATCCGCCGACTGGCCTAGGTGGCATTATCCTAAAAAGATGATTGTATATTAAGTAGATGGAATCCAGTCATCAGTATAATACACATATGCAAGGGCTATTCCATGTGGGTCCCAATGCTCAAGAAGATGTTTGTTTTTAATTTTAATTTTTTCTCTGACAACTTGTCATTGAATGTGTTTGGAGGTGTTCTGGGTTTCGACGTCACTACATGTATCTGAAGCATTACTGGGTTGGCAACTCATCAGATCAAAAGCATTCGCAAAGTTTGCGTGCAGGTGCAAACAACATGCATTTGTGATGTTTTTGCTTGAATATGTTGTCCCCATTTTGTTTTATAAGTACAACATTTAAAAAAGTGGCATCTTAAAGTTGTGTGCTGGTCCAAAAAGTTCATAACTGAAAAAGGTTAAGGACTGGTATTCAGTTCTAAGAAGAAACTGA
>OX421458.1:17819399-17824399 GCA_949126865.1 Montipora capitata | reverse complement strand
GGTGACCCATTTTGAATCATAGCTGACGCGAGGAGCTTTACAATTGCGTGTGTGGCCTATGCACGCGCGCTCAGCTGAAAACCCTTTCCAGCCTCCTTAAATGGAAACATTTGCTTCCTGTTTTTACGATCGTCTGCGATAAGACCGACGCAGACAGCTTCAGATGGTCGCAGACCGTTGCATTCTCGCTCCTAGATTCCATCGTTTCTCTTAGCCAGCGGGGCCTGGAGACAGGATTTCGGGGACCTCCGGAGTTGATGATGTATGAAGTCTTGAAATGTCCACGATCATAGTGTACACAATTTCTTTTTGCTTTTGTTCATCTGATAAACACGTTTTCAACGAGGCTGCAGCCCCATATCAGGAAGCATTACACAAGGGCAGTTACACCTTCAAACTTAAGTTCAAGCCTACATCACAAAGACCACCAAAGCAAAAGAACAGACGTAAAGATGTCATAGGGTTTAACCCTCCGTTTAACAGAAACGTTAAATCTAATATAGGAAGAGCGTTCATCAGCCTTGTCGACACATGTTTTCCAACTGCTGGCCACAAGTTGCGGAAAGTATTTAACCGAAACACCATCAAATTGAGCTATAGCCGTACACCGAACATGAAACAAATAATAGACGGTCATAACACAAACACTTTAAAGAAAACCGAACAACCCCATGCAGCAAGACAAAACCACAAAAATGTGCAACTGCAGAAAAAAAGATGAGTGCACGCTACGGGGTGAATGCTTGCAAAAATAGTGTACCAATCGGTAAGGTCACAACCAAGGAAACCACTGAGACATACATCGGTCTGACTGCCACAGAGTTTAAAACCAGATGGAGGAAACACCAGATATCTACGCCACACATGGCAACCTTGAACAAGCGCAACGAGCTTATCCCTACCTGCAGACACAGAGAAAAATACATTCTTAAGTATAATACTTTTGTCACTCACTACGTGGCAAATTTTGGTTTTCGTTTACATCGTGCTTTCCATTTTACGGTTCCTCACGCGCGCCACTTTTTGAAATTTCAAATTTGTTTTTTCCGTTGTACGGTACCTCGTATGTAACATTAACGATAATTCAGTGTATATGGAGATTAACTGACGAGTGGACCAACTCCGAGCTGGTCTACGAAACAGAACTTTAAAAAGCCGTATGTACTCAGATTGAGCAGCCATTCTACCCATAAACCGTAATGTTTCTTTCTTTACCACTCGAAGCTTTCCCTTACTCGTTAATCTTCCGAACGAGTGTTTCGTTTCTATCACTGGAGATCTCCTTTGCAAGCAGCGACTCGAGATTGAAATGAGCTTTCGTTTTATCTTATTCTTTTATTCTTTGTTTCTGACGCCTTTAGCTCAAAGTAAACAAATTTCTTCTTTCGATTTCGGAGAAACAAAGGAGTTTGATCGTTTCGTCGGATTGTGCTACTTGCGAATGACGTCATCCCTTTTTGGCGCGAAAAGCAAATGAAAACCTTGCAAGCCAGACAAATCGACCTATCGCGACTTCAAAGCTCGCTCATCCGCTTCGCGTCCGAAAAATCACGCGTCACTCGCCAAAACATTTTTTTCTTGGGATTCTCGTAAGGTCGACTTGTAGCAAGTCTAATTTGATCAACATGGCAGCAGTCAGCACTACAGCAAAGATTCCTTCTCCACTCAATCTTTCTGATCGTTTGCACCAAAGGCAAAATTGGAAATCGTTTCGTCGCGAATGGAAGTTTTACGAGTTAGCGGCTGGTATTCGCAAGAAATCACAGGAAGTTCGGGTGACTTCGCTGTTAAATGTTATCGGCAAAGAAGGGATGGACATACATAACACTTTCAATGGGGTAATTCTTCAGACGCTCTGAAGATCGACCGGGTACTCCAAAAGTTCGAAGAGCGTTGTTCACCGGCACGAAATGAGACTTATGAAAGGTGTAGTTTTAAACGTGAACAGTCGTCGGATAAACCGCTTGATAGTTACATAACTTCTTTGATGACATGTGGTTTCTGAACACTGCGCGAATCTCTTGTTCGTGACCGACTGATTCTTAGTGTGAAGGATGACAGAGTTCGTGAAAAACTTCTTGGAAAGCGGGACCTCAACTTAGATAAAGGCATTGAAACGATCAAGGCAAGTCAAGTAACTCACTCTAGAGTCGAGCGAGCGAGATCTCAGAAGAATTTGCAGCGTCCGAAGAAATAATTGCAGAGACGTACAAGTTGCAATGTCTTTTGAAGGGAAAGCACCGAAACTCCCCACCTCGCAAGTCTCTCTCTCTTAACAAGAGTCGCACAAAGTCTAATGAGTGATTGTTTTGTGGTGATATACATGCAATGAAAAGGAAATTGTGTCCAGCCTTATGTCAAAAATGTAGAAAGTGTGGTAAAGATGGACACTTTGCTGTCGAATGTCGTGTTAAGTCTCAAGGGGAGAAAGTCCACGCAGTTAAAGAAGAAGTCTTCTACATTCACAGTATCTGTGGAGAGGATCAAGCTTTTGTTTCTCTCGCTCTAAACAATTCAGTGTCTGTGTCATTTCAAATTGATACTGGTTCTACAGCGAATATTCTGCCTCTTCAGGAGTACATTTAAGCCAAAATTGAAAAGAAAGCCAAGATTGTTCCTAAGGACATTACATTAGTTATGCATGATCTTTTAAAGAGAGAGGCTCATGGCTGAAAGTGGAAGATAAAGGTAACAACAATGACCTTAACTTTGTTGTTGTGGATCAAAACTTTGCACCTTTTCTTGGCCTCAAGTCATCTCATTGCAAGGCATGGGTCTCATAAAAATTATGGTATCTGATGATGACAAGAACTCTGTGAATAATGTAACTGAGGCATCCAAGCAAGAGTTAGTACGTAGTTACTGTGTATGTCAAAAGCGATCCCGTGCTTGGACCGTTCGCGGAGGTATTTGAAGGTATTGACTGTTTGCCGGGAGAGTACAAAATGTAATTCAACAAGGATGTTCCAGCTGTTGTTCACCCCACGAGAAGAGGAAGAGTTCCTGTCCCTAAGAAGGAGGCAACGAGGAAAGAGATTGACAAGATGGTTGCTGAGAAGATTATTGCTCCCGTTACAGAGCCAACTGACTGGGTGTCCAGTTTTCAAGCAATTCTCAAAAAAGATGGATCAGTCCGGATCTTTTTGGATCCTAAAGATTTGAACAATGCTATTTTAATAGCATTCTGCCCATTGACCATTGCTCATTGCCCATTGCTCACTGCCCATTGCCGACAGTTGAGGATGCGACTTCTCGACTTACCAACGCTAAAGTGTTCACTGTATTGGATGCCAAAAGTGGTTTCTGGAAGGGAAAAATCAGTGACATTTCCAGTCACTATACCACCTTTAACACCCACGTTGGCCGATTCCGATGGCTGAGGATGCCATTTGGCATCAGCTCTGCACCCGAGGTGTGGCAAAGAAGGATGCATGAAGCAAGTGAGGGTCTCCAAGCAATAGAAGTGATTGCCGACGACTTCCTGGTTTGTGGATACGGAGACACGGTAGATGAAACAGTGACGGAACATGATCAGAATCTAACAGCTTTTTAGCAAAGAGGTATTATGCTCAATCTGACACTTAATCCTCAGAGGATAAACCTTCGCCATTCTCAAGGGCCATTTGCTCACATCTCATGGTGTGGTTACTGATCCTAGCAAAGTTCGCGCCATACGTGATATGCCTACCCCGACCGATGTCAAGTCCCTGAAGGGATTTCTGCCGGGCATGGTCACGTACTTAGCAAAGTTCTTTCCTAAGCTGTCATCTGTGTGTGAACCGTTAAGGCGACTGCAGCTTAAAGACCTAGAATGGTGTTGGCTTCCTATTGATGATGAAGCTGTGCAGAGTGTCAAGAATCTTGTTTGTCAAGCCCCAGTGTTGAAGTTTTATGATGTTACTGGTGAAGTCACAATTGAGTGTGATGCATCACTCAGTGGACTTGGTGCCTCCCTACTCCAGGAAGGTCACCCAATAGCTTTTGCTTCAAGAGTGCTAACCCCAGCCGAAAGTCGATATGTTCAGATTGAAAAAGAACTGTTGTCTGTAGTTTTTGCTTGTCAAAGGTTTGATACATACCTGCACGGTCGAGACATTGTTCATGTCAGAACGGATCATCAATCTCTTGAAGCTATTTTCAAGAAGGACCTTGGCTCCGCTAGTCCTAAGCGTCTACAGAGGATGCTACTGCGTTTGCAGCGATATAACCTCGATGTTAAGTATCAGAAAGGAAGTTTGATGGTTATGTCTGATCCCTTGTCCCGAGCCTACTTGGACGAATCTCCCACACGGACCGAGTACTGCCATGAGCTTGAGAAGATAGTACTTGTGGAGGATTTTCCTATTTCAGAAGCACGATTGAAAGAAATCAAAGACGGTACTGTTTAGGATGACAACCTTTAGATGCTCATGACAGTTGTTCTTGAAGGTTGGCCTAAGAGTCTGGATGAAGTTTCAGCAGAGGTCAAGCCGTATTTCCAGTTTAGAGAAATCCCTGCCCAAGATGGTCTCCTGTTCAAAGGCGAGCGCCTCACTGTTCCTTCCAATCTCAGGAAAGAAATGATTGAAATGGTCCTCTCTTCTTGTAACTACCGACCGTCGTCAGTTTATTTTATTTGCATGTCTGCGTTTTGGTTCGCACTTCCGGTCACATGATAGTCATGTGACCGGAGAGCACATGGTAGAGCTAGGCGCCATTTTTTGTTGTTGTTTTTCTGCAAGAGCAAGCAGTTCTTCAATGTACAAGTACAAATACAAGTACAAGTATAAGGACACGTCCACTGTATACTTAAAGTGACATCTTTGGTGCAAGTATAGGAAGCAGTATTCAGGGAATAAATGCTTTAATCAGGGTTCAATTTGTGTGGAACTCACACTTCTCATCTGGGTATTGAAGGATGTCTGTTACGGGCTAGAGAAGTGTTTTACTGGCCGCGCATGAATGCCAAGTTGAAGGATTTGCAAAACTTTTAAGCCAGATCAGCTTCGAGAACCACGAGT
>OX421458.1:17789399-17801899 GCA_949126865.1 Montipora capitata | reverse complement strand
CTTCTACATACATCCCGCAAAGAGAGTGACGGTTAATACAACAGTTGAATTTGTATTTATACGATGACTAACTTATTAACTATTGAGTAACAATAGAGGTGTCAAAAAGAACAAACAAAGAAACAGCAGAAAACTAATAAAGAAGCAGTTAGATTTTGCTGTTTGTTTGTTATCTTTTGTCACCTCTATTGTTACTTAATACTTAATAAGTTAAAGTAATCGTGTCTGTATAAATTCAAAGGTTGTAGTTAACGGTCAGTTCTGAGGATGTATGTAGAAGGATAAGGAACGTCAAGTAAAATATAATTTCAAAGGATGCGTTTATACCTGGTGTTTGTCACCGCTGTTTGTGTATTGTTCCTGACAAAACTGAAACGGTCAAAGAAAAAGAGTATTTGCGAAATGGTAAATAAATGAAACGGCGAAAAAAAGAGTCAACAAAAGACTGAAATGAAAAATAAATTACAATATCAAAATTTTAGTCGCATTTTTAATTACAAATACAAAAAAAGGCAAAATATTAATGGTCAAATTTGAACACTTGTTAAATTGTAAATGCTAAATGAAAATATAATTTCATTGGACCGGTATAGGATGAAGATGTCGTGTTTTTGCGATTTCGTTACAGTGTTCCCGTTATATTTTTGGTGTCAATTGTTTTGTGAACCAATCACAAGAGCTACTGTTACCCCTGTGGTCAACAAAAATCTTCAGAATTTTATTACAACACGATTACCTTTCTAGTTTGAAATCAACAAGAAAGCGAAAAATGCATCACGCAAACCTAGTAAGGATGAGCTGCAATCGAAATCTTGTCAGTCTTCCCATCCTTTCCTCGACGAGGATTAGACAATTCGGGATCGATTTTCATATAGACAGTCACGATATGATTTAATGTAGAGTTTTCATTTCCGTTGTTGTTGAATCAACTGTTGCTCAAGATCGCCAATAATTCAAATTTAGTGTTTAGCTTTTTGAAATTTTCTTAAAAATTCAAAAGTTTTGTTTTTAAAATTACAAATTTGTTGTTTTCTTTATATAATTTATAATGGTCTAAAAGACGAACGCGACTATTTTGAATTGCTTCTAAATAGACTTCAGTTATTGCAAACAACAACGAGAGCAACAAAAAAGAATGAAAAAGAATGTTCAAAAGTTCTGTGACACTTTTTTATTTCCCCGATATATTTGTTTATTCCATTTTTGACGAACAGTCCTTAAGCTTCGATTAAAGGAGATCTCCTTGGCTCCAGTGAAAATTGTCCAATACCACGTATGCCTAGCCTTTCCATTGGTCAGTTAAATCTCTAACGCAAGGGTTTACGGCAAAACTCAGGAACTACTTAAAAGAGCTGTGTCACGGCAATACAACTCATTTTGTGGTAACAAAAATTCGAAGAAACTGTGCTACGCATATAATGCGAATGAATGGTAAAGGAAAGTTCAAATTTGCGCACAAGAATTTTAAAAGTGAACCAAACGTTTGGAGGGTATTTGTCCCTTCTTGCTATACAACTTAACGTTACCTTAGAAAAAAAACTTTTAAACAACACAAACCAAAGTTTTGAGACGAAAACGTTTCTGTCGAGCTTACTTAATTAAAGTTACAATGAACAGAGATCAACTTTAAAAACTCTTAGGCTGAACAGTTTGCAAAAACCAAAATCACAGTCCGTTTTAATCTTCTTCAATTTTGCCCATATACCTGCCTCCTTTAGTATTTGCTGTTTTATTGTTAAAGTTAGAGATTGCGAGCTTGGTTTGTGACTTAATTTATGTTCCTCATTTTACAAACTTTGTTCATAAACTTTGCATAACAGGTTGTGTTATCATTCGATTGGTTGAAAAAATCATATGACAAACGTCCTCTCTTCTGAAAATGTTACACGATGCATGCAAATAAGTGTCAAGAAGTCAAGAGTGACAGGATTTTATAATTTCGAATTATTATACTTTGCAAGTTTGAAATATATAAAGAATGGATCATGGATTGTGTTCCAAATTACATGGGAAAATTTATGTGATTACTTATTAATGGTATTCATGAAAAAGTATCAAGATGGCTTATCCATTCTTGCCACCAGAGCCTCGGATTGACCCAAGACTCTGGGAAACTCTATGTAAGAGAACATACGCTGTAGGGTTCTTATTGCCCAAAATTGGCTATTTGAACCTCACGGTGCCTGCTCACCCCTAGTGCGAACGTGAATGTACCAATTAGAGACGCTTTTGATTGTTCTTCAAGAAAACCAATGTGAAAACACTTCGTTTCAGGGTTCACCAAAGCTCTTGTCAAGAGAAGAGCTCTTGGGTCGAGATTGGATAGCTTATCATACGTATGCAGAAGTAACGCATGCGCATCACGAATACCTAATCATGTATCCCCATTTTGCGCCATCCTGTGCTTGCATTTGATTGGCTCTCAGTGAGGTTCTTCATTCATTGACCAATAAGAATGCTTTCTTTTTACTTCATTTTGCACTGAATTGCATCTTTTCTGCACTGTGTTACTTGAAAGCTTCATTTCTCTTAGCCAATGGGAATGGAAAAGTTTTTCCATGTAAATTAGTTGTCAGTAAGGTTTGTCTCAAATACAATAGACTTTGTTTAGACTTGCAACATCTGGAGTCTTTCATTGATTTCATAAGAGCATAGAGCATAGGCTGCCGGGTAACGTTTAAAGCGTAAAAAGCGTTGCTTTTGCATCACACCTCCGAGCGACGAGTGCATGATGTCCTCGGAGAGGACAAAAAAATATGAAAAAGAAAAGACGGAAGCTTGAGAGAGGATGGCGTTCTACGGGTGCATAAGTTTATAGAGATGCATATGTCCAGCAATGTTGTGTTGTTAACAATCTTGTGGAGACGCTGAAGTTGACGTGTTATACGTCTGTTATCACTGATCTCTCAACCGATCAAAAGGTGCTATTAAGGACAGTTGACAAACGGATGCAGAAGAAGATAGAAGAACAACTTCCACCCTCATCTGACAACACCACCCTACACTCTAAAATTAGGTGTGATCTCGTAAGACACCTTGTGTGTTTTCAAACATATCAAGGTGTTTTGTTTTTAACACACCTCTTTATGATCTACAAAAACACTCCAGCGTTATATTCAGTCGCAAGAAAAAGTAAAGTCATAACCCAAAAATCAATACTGAAGATGTCCAACTGCAAAGAAATTTTTAAAAAAAATCTTATTTGTGTCATAGTGAAGAGGAAGTTATTCAGGTGTAGGTGGATGTAATTTCTCCTCCCTTACAAGCAACTAAGATATACAGTTTAGATTCGGCGACCCGCTTTAGCAACACTTGCAGCCTGTTCATGAATGCATTATACAAGAGTGCAAAGAATGCTACTGAGCAACGGTTTCGGAACCAAGGAACATTTTCAACAAAATAAAATAAAAATTCATACGAGGAATCCGGAGGAGGCAGTATGGTCCAGTGGTTAGGGCGTTGGGTTTGCATGCGGCTGCTCCGGGTTCAAATCCCGTTATAACCTCTGGTTTGGATTTGTTTCCGGTTGTCCCGGATTCAACTCTACCATGCTTTGTAAATAGCCAACTGGTTGCTTCCCGCCAGTTGGGGCTCTTAATATGTTTCTGTTACGTTTGCCAATTGTTACTTTCACCTTGTTAACAGTGGAGTACCTGTAAACTAGCTTGATAGCTAAGTGTACTTCCACTATAAAGAAAGCATTTACATTTTTACATTTACATACATGTTTACATGGACTTAAATTACCTCAGCTGCGGCATTTTTTTTTCTTAATCTTTTCTTCACATATTCTTCGAATGTATGAATGGTAATGTCATGAAACGAGTAATCTTAATAAATGTTTCATCTGGGACCAAAGGATCGAAGGTAGATGTAACAATTCTTTCCGCTTTGTAACTAAAACCGTCATCGACAATTATTGTTAATGTAGCTAAAGGTAGAGAGAATGTATTAAGAAAGTGAAGTTATCCGACAGGCACAGCCTGGGCAGGTAGTCTTCGGTTAAATTACAAGTACAAGGAAGGGTTGCGTTTTTGCAAACGTTGGCCATGTAGCACTTATTTTTCAACAGCATTAACTCTTGGAGGGTAATTTAAAGTGCTATTTTCTCCTCATGTAAACCATGTGAGCGTTAGCCCTACTAATGGAATTGGGCGCACACAAGGACAAAGAAAAACAGTCTGACCAGGGTGGGAATTGAACGGCCACGACCGACGCGTTAGATCACCGCTGCTCTACCGACTGAGATACAAGGTCAGACGGGAGCAGTTCAATTCCCACCCTAGTCAGAGTTTTCTCTCTGTCCTTGTGTGAGATCCAATTCCATTAGTAGGGCTAACGCTCACATGGTTTACATTGAGAGAAAATAGCACTTCAAATTACCCTCCAATAGTTAATTCGGTTAAATTAGCGTTGGTTACGAGTTTTGAACTAAACTTCCTTATTTCATTTGTAAGTCTTGATGTGAGGTAATGCATACGTTAAAGCTTAGGGGTGTTTGTTATACATTTATTTAACATCGATGTGCTTTCCATTCATTTTGTTCGCTGAGAATATTTTCCACCTTTAGGAGACAATGAAGATGTTATTTGACAGAGTGCACGCGTACGAAAACATTTGGTACTTTAGGAAACAGTTTCAACAACACCTTCGTTTTCTCATTCCTTTGCAGTTCCTTGCTGATACGTTTAGTTAAAATGTGTGAGGACCTAAGTACTTATTAAAGCGTATTCAAGAATGGAAACCATCGGGCATCCTGCAGTCATTATATTTTTGATGTGTGGTTTCTGGAGTAAGTAAAGAACATTTTATTGAATTAATCTATACTAAGGGTGAGTTTGCATGGTCAGTCATGGGATGTCACTTTGAGTTCCCAAGAAGAATTTAATTCAATTAAAGGCCAATCATAGAGTCTTAGTTGATTAGCCAGTCTGTTATTCTCTAGCTCAACTGGGGAGAAGCATGCAAAAGGGACTTATTGGGGGCAATAATTTTCATCTGATAAACGGCTTTCAATGCTTCCTTTTCCAGTCGAACCGTGAGAAAAGGAAACTTGCTTAAATAAGCAGAAACTGCATGCTTTTCATAGCAACTGTCAAAAGGGTATAAACGTTGATTGACTTGCCTAGAGGAAAGCATACCATTGTTACCTTTTTTTTACATTTTCCCTGCAACGTTAAAAGATTTTAAAAAGGGAGCTGACTTTTTTTAAAAGGTACACTTCAATTTTTTATTTGTTTAAAATTTCAGTTTAAAGTTTCTTTAAGAGATACAAGCAATAGCAATAACGATAATAAGAACTTTTGATGTATTTGATGTATTTCATTAAAACACGCCAGCTTGGCTTGGAACAAGAATCGGCAAATTACGGAAATGCAACCAAGAAAGGATAATGAACCTTCAAACAAGATCCGCTGCAACAAATTACCTTTAGGTGCTTTAAACAGACTTCTGGAAACACAAGCTAGTCATATTTCTCCCCAATTTTACAAGAACTCATTGCTGACAATTCGAAAACTTTTTATTTTCACTACTCTCTCCATCACAGTACGGTTTCCGAAAAGCACAGTCATCTCAACATGCAAATCTTGATTTCGTAAACGCCATACAACAGATAAATATGGGGACAAGCGATTATTCTCATGTGGTGTCTTCATTGACTCGAAAAAAGCTTTGACACTATTGATCCTAATATTTTACTTTACAAACTTGAATACTATGGCTTTTGTGGCAAGATAAACAGGTGGTTTTTATCCTACTTACAAGATCTAACTCAGACAACTCAAATTGGTCCACATGTATTTTCAAGGATCGACGTTACCTATGGTGTGCCTCAAGGCTCCGTTCTACAATCCTGGTCAAAAGACTTTGGGACACTAGTCAAATTTAATCGAAAAGCAGAGAATTTACTGTACCTGCTTCCATCGTTATATGAGCAACACGTGTTCTTCTTTCGCTGCCGTTTTCGCGTTCCCCCTTTCCCCCAGACAATACTGAAACATCGTGGGATCGATGAACTAATCTTGTCTTCGGACACCGTGAAATATCAACATTGTAATGGTGGGAAAGGGAAGAGCGGGAATTGTCCCAACAGTTTTTTCCAGGATTGGTCTGAGAAATGAATTTCTTGATAATTGGTCTCAAGGTCGGCTAGGTTCATTGAATATTATTAGGGAAGTGTTTCACATAGTAAAACAATATGTTGCCTTGGTGAAGAGGTGGTGTAAGGAAGGATTGTGAAAACGGTGGGTTGCGTTACAGTCAGAAGTCAACAGTTCTCCGCCACAGTTCTCCACTATTTAAAGGAAGATATTTAGGTATAAAAATTACTTTTTTTTTAAAGACTGTGCAAAAATCATAATATTTACATCGCGCAGAATTCCCTTTTTGTTCTCCGGACATTTACTTCCAGTGCAATCAATATTATAGATTAGTTAGATGAGCGGCTAAGAATAACTCAAATGGCTCTCATTGGTCAAATCTTACGCGCTCTTTCTTTGTTAGGGAATTCTGCTATGCTCATTGGGGAGTTTAAGCAAAGACGACGGCTACGGCAACGAAAACGTCAGTCCAAAATATAAGTTAGCACTATCTCAAGTATTTCACCTTGTTCACCTTGTACAGTACAGGCAAACTATCCTGTAACTGAATAGGTACGAACGGTTTTAAAGTGAAAACAGAAAATGACTGTTTCATTGTTATATGAACACGTTGTCGTCAAAACCTAAAATTTGGTGATTTCACGTTGTTGTTTTGTGGAGTACGGCAGAGAAATGCACGGAAATTCGTGTTGCACGTGCGGCACAAATATCTTTTCTTTTTTAACCAATAATATTCTTGCTTTGTGGCGTTGCCGTAGCCGTAGCCGTCGTCTTTGCTTAAACTCCCTATTAACTTGTCAGGGCGGAGCTAAGAAACAAAGGACGTTTCAAGTTATTGTTTTCGCTATTGTTTCGCGATATCAAACTTTGAGAGTGTGTTATAAGCCGACTTTCACAAACATTTCAAATTTGAAGTTACCATTTCTGATCTCGCAAAATGCCTGTTTTATGAGTTCGCACTTAAGATTCGCGAATTTACTGGAAAAAGCGCTCGGCCTCAGCCTCTTGTTCAAAACAAGCATAACCAAACAGTCCGTTTTTTTCGGACACGTTTTCTTACGTGCAATCCACAGACTGAAATGAATAAACTCGAATCGATGTTTAACAGAGCAAAACAATCGAGAAAAAGAACTGGCAAGATTTCCGCACAGGTCCCTGCTTCATTATGCATACACTCCTTTGTTTCAAGAAAACAATAGCGATAACTATAGACGTCCTTTGGGACTGTGGCGCTTTGTTCTTTCTTTTTAGAGGTTTTTTTCTAAGTCTATATGGACTTAAAAAAAGTCGGTCGAACTTCTGTCTGAAATACGGAAAATCGAACAGTTTTTCCTGCAATTTCGGCACTTCTCCTGCAATTTTACCCATTTTTCAGTTTTAGAATAAGCGCAAGAAGTGGAGTTTCAAGCAATCGTTGTAATAGGGTCAGATTCGCAAAAATAACAAACAAACTAAATAAAAGTGCTGTCATAAGAAATTTAATGGCTACCTGCTCTTTTTATCGTGAAGTTGTTCTTCCTGTCTGCTTAAAAATTCGCCGAGACACTGCAAAGTGTATATTCTCTTCCTTTCCTGTATTTAGGATCACGAACGGTGCATTTAGAGGGATTTTTTGATTTATCGCTCTTTGTAGAGATCGGCAATATGCTCAATGATACTTCCAAGTAAATAGCTTTGGTAAAGATTCATGGATGTTCCCGTACGAGGCATACTTCGTTTCACTCCCCATCATGTTATTTCAATGCCCTGCTGTGGGCTCGTTTGTCTGGGTCGACGAAGTTTAGGCGATGGTTAACTGCGGTGAGATGATGTTAGCCCTTGTCTTGTTGGCAGTTGTAAACTTTCCGGCCACATGTAGCTAGGGCTAATATTTTTTCAAGGAAAGTTTACGGTCAGAAAATTAATATGTGTTCTGGCGGATTGAAGGCTATCCATTGCAGTTTTTTCTTGAGCATCGCGAAACAGATCCATCTCCCGATGCGGCACTTTGTCTTTGGAAACTGACTGCGTTTTCGCACAGGTTTTGGACACGGAAGACGAAAGTAAATTGTTTCTTTGCACCACTCTATGCACAACTCTGGAAAGGCTATAAAGCAGGGACAATTTCCAAATGATCAAATCTTCCATTGCTGTGACCCTTTTACCTCGGTAGCCATCTTGATTATTACGAAGACACAAGTTTGCTTCAAAAGAAGGGAAATATGAAACGATTTTAATTGAACTCGTGCATGAAAGTTTCCCATGAAAGATGCACCAATCAGACTTTAAGCGTGGTATACTCTTCCACGCAGTGAACTTATAAGTGTGCCGCACGGGGCATGAAGGAAAAGCAGGTCACAGTTCACAGCAATACTGGAAAACCTAAAACTATCACAGGGACTAACCTTAAGCCTAAACAGTGCCTTTAGTCGTAATTAGGTTTACGGTTAGCATTATTAAAGGGATGGGTTGTTTCAAGAGTAGTAAAACAGGGATCTCTTAACGGTAACCTACAAGTGTAAGTTCCATTGTAGGTGCTCTGCGCGGCACGTGTATATAATTACGTATCATTGTTATGTAAATAGTCAGCCAGAATTCAAAATAAATATCATTTTCAAGGTGTGAATTAACAACTTCACACGTTAGCTCAGTGGTAAAGAACAGGGACCAGTAATCCAGAGGTTTACAGTGGGTCGGAGTTCAAGGCAAGCTGCGAGTGACATATCACGGGATAACATGGCAGAAAAAGCCGAGCGGGGTCTGGAAATAAGAACAAGACGAAGGGATACAAAGAGGAAAGCTGAGACAAAAACGAGTAACGTTGTGGGCGATGAAGGGAAAGAAGAGAGAGAGAGGGAGGGAGAGAAAAAATGAGATACGTTTTTATTAATCCCGTAAGTACAAATTACCCATGTATATATTCGGTTCTCTTGGGTATACGTATTGTTCTACAAAACAATAGCGCGAATGAATAATTAATTTATTCTGCATGCATAGCGAAAGAGCTAATTAGATGTTAACTTATTACTATACAATACAACTGGAGTACTGTTGAAAAACGCATTAGGCGATTTTTTGTCCAAAAACGACCACCAATAGCTCATTTTCGAGTTGCTGCATGCCTCAGTTTGAAAGCTAGTGCTGATGCATAACCATTCAAATGGAAATGAGTTACGTATTCGTATGCAAATCAAACTCATTTTCATTTCAATATCGAAACCGAGACAAACATCACCTCGGAAATGCTGGAAATGGCCTATTGAAGATCAGCGAAAGTGTACATAAGGCCTCGGGGCTGGGGCATTATCCTTTACATGACGCGCAGCAAATTTGGCGAAGCAAAATCTACAGAAACAAAAATGTGTCTCTTTACCTTCTGCTATTTTATTGTCTGCGCGATTTGTTTTCTTTCTAACTTGTAAGGAGTCGATTTCTGCGTAGCAAAAAGAAAAGGTATTCTGCATCTCGAAAAGCAACCGCTAACTGCGCGGAGTCTGGGAACGATTCCCCCGAAAACATTCTTTGCCGCTATAAATTGCTACCTGCCGGTCTGCTTAAATGTAAAACTGTTCTGATTGTAAATAAAATGTGTATGTATGTAAAAATCGTGTGTAACCTTGTGCTCGTGCCCAATTCAGTGCCCGAGTACAAGGATTTATAACACGTGTCACATACTATTCGAGCAAATGCTGCCGTCACGCCCAAGGTTATCTTCTGCTCACGTGCAAGCGTCGTCTGACGTCACCGGTTGGCACTTTTATTGCAGGCTTTTACTCTGATAGTACAGTGATCATGATAAAATCCCCCCCCCCCCCCCCCAACCAGCCTTAATTAATAATGGGCTCTCTGATAGCATTTGATATAGTCTAGTATGTTATTCTGCCATAGCACTGCTCTTTAAAATTTTATATTACAAGAGGAATGGCTTTATGTTGCTATAGGTCTCTTTACTGAAATTCCTGTTGTATTGGTAGGGTTGGTTTTCAAGCATTATTGAATTGGATTAGAGCGGTTTTCAATTGAGTGTCGAAAGTAATTAGCGAATTGCTTTGGTTTATGATTACTTCACTCAGTGATTGGTTCAAAGTTTTCGCGCCACTGTGAAACCAAACCAATCGAGGCTCGCGCGTGCACATTTTCTCGCGCTTTGTTTGGGCTACTTGTCGTTACTTGGAGTTTTGATTGGTTGATTGGCCAAAGCAATTACCTTGGTTTTTCCTCAACGACACTCGATTGAAATTCAATGTAATATGTCTGAATAGTTTATTACAAAGGATCCCCACCTTAGGGGTCCTCTTTCATTGCGCTCCTTTATGAAGTATCGACGTATGTAATCGTTTGGTTATGAAAGTTGTTATTTATTTATTATTATTTTTGTTGTTGTTGAATGTTCATCACCTTTTGTGTACGGTACAGACATTGCTTATGTTGCACAACATTACTGAAGTGCTGTACTTGTTCCACTAAAATATTCCAACTTCCTTATCATAGCTACTGTAGCTCTATTATTTAAATAAAACATGGGATTCGAGGTGAAGTGCTCCCATATAGGTCACCCTTTGCCCCGGAGACTGACCTCTTTCTTTGTTACCATAACAACGAGATTAAGATTATATAGGATAAGGACCTCTTCCACTGGGGATCTTGACCCCCCTGGAGAGGGTTATAGGATAAGGACCTCTTGTGAGAGGGTATAGGAAAAGGACCTCTTTCATTGGGGATGTTCACCCCTTGGAGAGGGTTGGGGGGATATGAATCCCTGGCCCCCGGATAGGATAAGGACCTCTCTAGTTGGAGAAGGTTGTGGGGATTATGTCCCACCTGCCAGAGAGGTTTGGGACCTTCTGGCTCTTTTTAGTGTTAGTTTGCAATCTTGACCAGTACAAGCTTTCTGGGAGTACTTTATCCCCAACCCCTCTTTGTCCCACAAATGCGTTTGTTGTGTTTGATTTTCCTGGGCCGCGGGTTGAACATTAAATACACCTGAAAAATTCAGGTGGCTTCAACGGGATTCGAACCCATGACCTCTGCGGTGCAGGTGTAATGCTCCATCAACTGAGCTATGAAGCCACTCAGCTGGGGGCTGGTCAATTTCTTGGGCTCGTGTCTTCGTGTGAAAGGAATGGTGAATGAAAGAAATCTACATTTGAAGTGCGGGTTATAGACGAAAGATAGAAGTGATCCTTGAAAAATAGAATGATAGCGATGCGACACACATTATAACTAATTACGGATACAGCTCTGCATTGATACTTAAATGTAAAGTCATCGCTATCGGTAAAATGACAGAAGATGACATTTAGCAGCGGGGTTTTTTTTTGCTATTTTTTTCTTACAAAATTTGATGAAATGACGTCTGAATGAATGTTTTGCATGCATTTTTAAACACTTGCATTCTATATTAACTTGTGCTTTCCGTTATAGTACATCATTAGCGTAAATAGTGGAGTCGTGTAAAAAATCTCTATTGTCTAAGTAAGAAACAAAGCACGCCAGCTATTCAGCAACGTTAACTCGTAAGAGCATAATTTACTCGACTTTTTCATTTTCCTTTGTATCCACAGGGGTAAATTCTTCAGAACCATGCTCCTTCATCGTCAATGGTTCAAGTGGGGCGATCAATTTCAGTTCACCATTCTATCTAGAAAACACTTGCAGCTGGCTTATCGCAGCACCGCCTCATCGCAGTATCGCTTTGAATTTTACTACGCTTAATATCTTGAACGTTCCTGGCTGGGAAATCAGTTGGGTAGCCGCCTATAATGGAAGGGACATAAACCAAACCTTGCTTGGCAATTATACTGGAAAAAAGTGCCCTTTTACTATACATTCGAGTGGACCGTTTTTGTTGGTAGTTGCAGCTACTACCTATTCAAGCTTTGTAGCACATTATACTTCTAGTACAAGAAAAGGTAATTTACCAAACAGTTTGTCATTATCATCACCTGTATATCGAAACCTCAAAGTGCCTATCACCCTTAGCCAGTGATAATGAATTCTGAAAATATACGTCCACCAAAGACATCCCGTGAAGAAACAACTCTTGTTGTCTGCTTAGATTTATTTTTATAAGCTGGCAAAATTCCCCAAAAGACCTCATTTTCCGTGATTTTGAATTAAAAAAGCAGCAGTTGAAAGCCTGGGAACTAACTAAATTGTGACGTCAACCCTGTATCTTATTGACACCTACTGACCTTTATTCTCATAAATCTAGTAAGAAAGTATGCCAGGAAAATGTGTGTCTGGTGGATTTTCTGATGTGTAGAAAGGTATACAGTGCTACTCGAAAGATAAACGAACAACGCAGATGCAAAATTAACGCGCTAAATATGCGGATACGCGTTTTGCGTCTAAAGTTGCGTATAGTATAGTCGAATACAAGTTTGTGGCCTTTCGTTTACGTACGTAGGCAAAAGAAGA
>OX421458.1:17759399-17764399 GCA_949126865.1 Montipora capitata | reverse complement strand
AATCTGTTTTCCTTTTGCCGTTAAAATCTTAGACACGTAGTTTTATACTGTCTCTTGGGACCAGCCATGCCCAATCCCCTACTGCAACGCGGGACTAGAACTATATGACCATCATTAATAAGAACGTTCTAATTCACGTGTTTAAAAGCAAACTAAGCAAATTGAACTCTCCAGTTTTTGTTGCCAACCTTTTTTTCAAGCACTGTTGGGAAAAGTTTGGGCTGATGTGGGGGAATAAGGGAACATTATGGGGACTTTGCAACAAATTTCAGCCCTTATGGTGGGGGAAATGTGGGGGCTTAGATTTATGAATGCCCCACTCGCGGAGGAAAATATGGGGACCTCGGTTCTGTTCAACTGGGAGGAGACTGGCAAGATGGTGGAGGAGAACGAGAAGGTAAATCCAATTTTTTTTTGTCTATTATTGAACAGATCATCCGTCAAATATTTGTACATATTTGTAGGCAGAAGAATAGAAGTGGTTTCGCTTAAATACCGACTTAGTCAACTTTCTCATCTGTTCTGTTTTTAAAAGACAACAGTTTTTGAGCTGTATCTGTCAATAGTCCCCTTGAGTTGTGTTGAGGTGTATGTTGTTGTTCTGTGATATAAGAATTTGAATTCAAAAAATATATATATATCTTGTTACCTTTGATGAATTCATTCAAGTAATAAAAAGCTTAAAAGTTTTATTTGTGTACTTATAATGAGTTTGTTCCATGACCCACAAGATAATATCTTTTGTTTTTTTTCTGCCTCTTTTATCAGGCTACCGTTGTAGACCAACCAGTTGACTTAGGTTCTGAGAAGGTTACATTCAGAGGATTTCAAGTATTTGTCTAAATTATGGGAGTTAAGAGGCAAACATATGGTTACTGGGTTGCCATCAAATATCATTTTTATGCTTTTGCAATGTCTGGAGCCCAAAGCACGCATCAAGTGGGTATCTGAAAAGGGAAGTGAATATTGTCAAAGGGTACCCCCAAGAGTTGTAATTGAGGAGTATGTCAAGGGTAAAGAGAGCATTGGACAAGACGACATGGAGCACCTTGCAAAGATATGTTTTCTTTCACTGGAAGATGCTGAAGCGTGCGCTGAACACCATGTGCGTATATGTCAAAGAAGAAGACAAGTTTAACAGAAAAGGCAAAGAAAGATAAGAAAGCAAGACGACAAGAATTGTCAAGTGGATGGTCAGGAGGAAAGTGTTCATTGCATTTTCAGAAAGGGTGAAAAAGGCTTCATGATTCAGTGCAGTGATTGCAACGAGTGGTTTCATGGAGAATGTGTCGGAGTTACTGAGAAGGATGCTGATCAGACTGAGGACTACTTCTGTTCCACTTGTTTAGAAGCTGCAGATGAACCGTGATGATGTTATATTCTTTAGTATCACTTTACGGTTCATGCGAAATAGTTAGTAGCGGAAAAAATCGGCACAAAACAGCCTGCGGAGAATTTAGGACAAACGAAAGAAAAAGGTAGACATTTTCATTTTCGCATTGTGCTTAGAGGGAGAAAATGAATATGACGATATTTTAATAATTCGCTATTAATATACATTTGTCATTAACCGGGACAAATTTAGGACAGGGCGCAAATTGTTAAGGATAGAAAAAGTTGATTTTTGAAATATTCACAAAAATGTTAATTTCTCAAGCATGACAACAGCCGTTCATAGTAATCAGGAAACGTAAGAACATTGTGTTTTGAAGCTGCCATGAATCGTCAAGATAGTGTGTTTTCCCTTGTTCTTCATCAGTCCGGACAGGTTTAAAACAGATCCTGGGGAATTCAGGATGAAAAAAAAAATGAAAAGAAAAGTTGAAACTTTCACCAGACTGTGCGTGTACACTAAAACGAGTCAAATTTGGGTATTTCACGTTGTTAGGGACGTTAAGATCTACGACGACGACGGTCGAGGAAAAAGGTCACTTCAAAATATAACTTGGCTCTATTTTAAGTCTTTCGCGATTATTCAGTTTTGTTCACCTCCTACAATATGGGCGAAGTATCCTAAAAATAAATTGGTATGAGCGGTTTTAGAGTGAAAACAGAGAATGAAAGATTCCCAGTTGCATGCTTACGTTGTCATCAAAACCTCAAATTTAATGATTTCACGTCGTCGTTTTGTAGAGGGCCGCAAAAATACTGGCTAAAATCCGTGATGCACGTGCAGCACGACTTTTTATGCTCTTTTAACCAATGATATTATTGTTTTGTGGCGTTGTCGTGGTCGTAGCCGTCGTCGTTTCTTAAACTCCCTGTTGTTTTTCGGACGACGGCAAAGAAATGGACAAAACTGAAAAACGCACGTGCAGTGCGTGCAAAGGTATTGTTTTTGTCCATTAAGTATCTAAATTTGTGGGGTTCTCGTTGCCGGCGCCGTTGTCGTAGCTTAGGCCCGTTTTAAACGTCGCATTAGACAATAATAAAACAATTAATCTACTCGGGCTTGCTGGATATATAGGAAATGATTATAACCAACTCGGCGCGCGCCTCGTTGGTTATCTATCCCTTTCATACCCAGCGCGCCCTCGTAGGATAATTAGGGAGCTTACGAAACGACGACGCCGACGGCAACGATGACGCTACAAAACAATAGGTTTAGTGAACAGAAACAATGGCTCTGCACGCTCTGAATGTGCGTTTTACATTTTGGTACATTTCTTTGCCGTCATCTCCTAAATGACGACGTGAAATGACCAAATTCCGGGTTCTGTGGAGGACGTTAGCACACGACGATGAATTTTCAGTTCTCTCTGTACGCTTCCAACCCACTCATACCAGTTTAAATCCTCGACAGTTACTACACATTTTTAACGCGCAACGACATGAAAGAGTTTCGTAGTGATATGAATAACGCGAACTCGTATTTTTAAATGAAGTCCTCGTAGCCGTCGTCCTCTTCGTTTCGTAAACTCCCTAATGTAAACATGGTAAATGCCACATTTCTACCATATTGACATTGGTGTGCAAATATGGTAGCAAATGTGGCATTTACCATGTTTCCTACTGGTTTGCTCTGGAGTTAACATTTGTTTGCATCATATTTGCGCTGTGCAAATGTGGTGTAAATTCATTTTTTTCGACCAGAAGCAGATCTAATGGGAACTCAAGCTTAAGTTCTCACTACGTTTTTTATTCCAAGCTTTCAACGATTTACGGCATATTGCCATTTCACTAAGAAATTCGAAACTATATTATCCTATTCCCAGCTGATGAATCAGGAATCGTAAATTAGTACTACTTTAAAGGTGGGCAGACACGAGGGGTCATGTTGCAGGGACATGCTGTCTCGACATGTTCCAGCGACAAAAAGATGCTTAGTACACGCTAAGGCGATATACATTAGGGTCGCGTAACAGGGACATGTAGCAGGAACAAAATCACAACATTTGCACACACATGAAAATGTTGCGGGTACATTTTTCAGGGACATGAGCGACGTGTACCATGAACTTCACACGAGGGGACATGTCGCTGCAACATATCCCTCAGTGAAACATGTACCCGCAACATTTTCACGTGTGTGCACATGTTGTGATTTTGTCCCTGGTTCATGTCGTCTCAATGTGCACTACCCACGTTTTTTGTCCCTGCAACATGTCGCTGTAACATGTCCCTTTAACTTGACCCCTTATCATCTTAATAAAAGTTTGCAGAAATTTTCTTATTCATTGCATTGCATGCTTTATTTCTAGATTGCGATTGCTTGTTCACAATGAAATAAGTGAATTTCCAGGGAAAAAAAAAAAAGTTTTCTTAGGGCTCACAAGTCTGCGATAGTTGTATAAGGGCGCTTTCCTTTTGTCAGAACTGGCCGGCCAGACCCATCGGTTTGCAAAGAAAATGCAACAATTTGAAGGAACACTTGCATGATAATCCCTCTCATTCTTCCGGAGGATTGTATATCATCCTCGAAGAGTGTTAATTTGAAGGCGGTGTAAAGTTAGTCCTTCCAAATGCCTGGTGTGGCCGGTCAGTTCTGTCATATAAGTATAAGTATAGCGCCCCAACCAATCTTTGAAAAATATACATCGCAATGCGCCTGGCCATTCCACGAATATTTGTTTGACTAAGTTATAAGTGACTCTCTCCCTCTCTGAGTAGTTTGTATTGTCCTTTTGACTATGCAAATAAGCGTTCGCATCGCATATTATGAGATGTAAGTAACGGGTGTGAGAAACGCGTGTTTCAATAAATTGTTGCTGTTCCACATGAGCCCTCGTCTGGTCCTGAATTCGAGTTCATTCTAAAAATGATAATCCTTCAGGTCTGCAATTAAATTGCATTGGCGTTCTAAGCTTAATTTACTAAATATCATTCCACTACATCTTTCTTGTTTGTTTATTTCTTTGGTACAACGTAACCTCTTATTCGTTTGTGAGCTCTGAGAACACCAAGGTAGTCTCCTGATCCCGAATGACGCACGGGAACACTTTGCACTTCGACTTCAGTTTAAATACATTCAGCGAGATTTTCGTGATCAATATTAATGCTGAAGAGGAAGAGTTAGTTTTTCTATAAACTGCATTTGGTTATGAAAAACCTTAGGAGAAACGCCTTTTTGCCTTAGTTTGACTATTCTTGATTTTATATTATTATTATTTAGTTATTTTGTTTTCCTTTTCTTTTATTTCCCGCATTGTTTTCTTTACAACAACCTAATCTATACGGTCCTCTATTTTTGCTTTGATTTCACTTTACCTGTTCGCAGACTCTTTTGGGGCAATCGTGATTAGTGATTTTACTACCCCTTGTATAATTCCAATTGAGTCATGCAGTGATCTGCAACACATCATGGGAATGAAACCAAAATTATTGCTACGTTTGGATTTGTTGCACTGAACATTCTAGGCCATTTCTGTAATGTCTCTACGTATGCTTTTAAAAGCTAAGCCGAGTTAGGATAAAATTAGTACTACCTTTAACATAGCTTTGCACAATATTCCTTATACATTGCTTTCAATACTTTCATTTCTAGATATCTTCGTAACAAT
>OX421458.1:17751899-17754399 GCA_949126865.1 Montipora capitata | reverse complement strand
TTACATTAATCTGAAATGCTAAAATGATAACTATTTAATGCTACTTACATGAACTAATGTCAAACGAAAAAGGTGTGTTTAATACCTTTGGTCATCATTCTCAGATGAGGAAACCTTTCGAAAGTTAACAGCGTCGGACGTTTGCCTACTTTTCAAGGGTAATTGAAGGCGAAATGAAGGATTTTTTTGTTGCACAAGTGAAAGTCATTACGGATTGAAAGTGATTTTAGGACATATGACTCCTATTATTGTTGTTGTTGTTCATTCTTCAATGTCTAAGATGACCATGGCTTCGAGTCAAAGGGAAGAGCGGTGGATGTGGGTCCAGAGGTAACTGGCGAGGCCAATCCGGGCCCTGAAGGATCGCCCACACGTAGGACACGTGTGAGTGGGTGCTGTTCGGACAGCAGGCTTTCGTTGCGCCTCGGTGATGCGCCTTGCTTCGGCTGCATAACTACTTTGGAAGTCGGTTGCTGCAGGTTGCTGTAGACTCTGCAAAGGCAAAAGCCCGTTCCAGAACCTCCGTGACTTTGTCCTGCCATCAGATGTGGAGAGGTCTGCTGAGATGTGGAAGTGGTTGAACTGTTTAGCGTGTCTGCTGTAGACAATCCAAGTCTCGCAGGCACAAAGGAAGGTGGTTAGGACCACTGCATAGTCGACCTTCAGCTTGGTGGTAAGTCTGAGTTTTCTCCATCCCCAGATGTTCAGAGTTTATCAAAGGCAGTGCTGGCCTTGCCGGGCAATCCTGTTGTTGACTTCAGCGTCTATGTTCACTTCACGAGAAAGTGTACTACTCAGGTAGATGAAGTTTTCGACTGCCTGGAGGTTATCCCTTCACCGTTATGCGTGGCTCCTGGTATGTCTTTCCTAGTGCATCCTGGTACATAACATCGGCCTTCTTGTAGCTGATGTTGAGTCCAAAATGGTCGCAGGCTTGTGCGAAGCAGTCCATTTCATGCTGCATCTTCTGCTCTGAACTGGCGTTGAGTGCACAGTCATCAGCAAATAAGAGTCTTTGATCACAGTCTCTTTCACCTTTGTAACATCCTGCGGGCACCTGAGGTTGAACGATTTAGCTACAGGTTTTTAGCAGATGGGGATTCCATTTCGCTTTCACGGAAGGCATCTGTCAGTATTAAAGACGCTAATACCAGCGTGATTAATGAAAGTGCACTCTTGAAGACCAGGCACAATTTACTAGTAAATAAAGCTTGATTCAAACCATTCTATTTAGCGCCTGATAGCATGACATCATCTGGTAAGGACCGGTAAGTGTATATTCCTACTTGTAAAGTAAACACAAGGTAGGAAACAATTCTAGTTCTTGTCATTTCGCTCATATGCAATCCTTTTATCAAATTTTATTTTCGGCCTTTTCAGCACTTTGAATTAAGAAAAACTAGAAACATGGTTAAACTGAATTCCTAATTAATACTAAAAGCCAAATTCAGCCCATGTAAGGACTTCCTGAAATGTAAGACGATATCAGCGTACGCAGCTTTTTGCGCGTCGTTTTGAAGGCCTGGTACCGAAAATACAGTTCCAGTAGTTGTCTAAGGCCTTTAAGCTGCTATTCACAAAAGAAACGACTAACAATAATAATAATAATAATAATAATAATAATAATAATAATAATCTTAATAAGTAATGTTTAATCATTCTGTTGGCATTTAAAAATTAATCTGTAAAATTAAAAATCAAGACCACATTGGGACACTGTAGCGTAAATCTGGGCGTGGCCGGTAACATGTGGCCTTCCTTTACCTTGACACGCCCTTGTCAATTACACATGTCAAAAGCACCTGTTGTCATCTTCAAATATTTAAATTTTCTAATTGCCCTTTAACTATTCCTGATTTTTTGAAAAGGAAGCCTGCCAGCATTAATGCATCTTACCGTCCATAATGCGGCACTCTCTGCTCACATAAGCCCACCACTTAATTTCAAAAAACTATTGCTCAAGTAACCCGTGCTGGAACTGCGACGATGGCGCATTCTCTTAAAGTAACTGTACTCAGTACTCTGGTAGTTAAAGCAGTGAGACAGCCATGAGCCAATGCTGAGACCAAAAAAAAACTTCCCCGGCTTAAAACACACCCCCAAAGGCAATACCCAAATAAAGGTAACAGTGGCTCTTGCAGCGAATTATATACAATTAAAAATTCACAATGCAGCTTAAACGTTAAAAATCTACTCTTAAAAGGCTACTTTCAAATGGGTTTCAATCCCAATAAAGAAATGAAACTCAAGAAATGGTTCATTGAAAGACTTGAGAAATTTGCGGTGTCACGTGCGTACATGCGGTAGGTAATTGCAAATTAAATTATTCTCAGACCCAAGACAATGCAAGGCACAAGCTTAAAACTCACACATAATAAAACATGGACTATTTCTTACCATCAAATGAAATTTCATTCCTATTGAATTAATTCAAGTAGAATGGTGCCCAAGTAAAAGTCTGAACCAAAAAACACATTTGCCATTTTTGAACGCTAAAATG
>OX421458.1:17734399-17749399 GCA_949126865.1 Montipora capitata | reverse complement strand
AAGTCACGCAAACAAAGTCAAATTAGACTTGACCTCAAAGGAAACATTGAAAGCCAACTTCCAAGGAAAGATATTCTGTTTGATTATCTCAAGGTTAGTATGGGTAATATCAGAAGTTCATGTCATGTACCCCGTGTAGTAATATGCAGACCCTTTTACAGATATGCGCGTAGTTACCTGGCCTTTAACTGAAAATGAGGCCGGAATTGACCTTGTTATGATACAGAATTCCCTCCTTTTCTTATGTTAACGATGTTGTCCTCATGCTAATTAGTTGAAATTAACACAAGAAAAGAGGTTTCTATCAAAACAAGCTCAACTCCAGCCTATTGTAGCTTTCATTCAAAGGCCAGGTAACTAAGCACACAATTGCAAAAACAGTAATTTGAGACAGAGTCAACGTCATTCCTTTTAATTTGATTCTCAAAGTTTGTGTTTGCCCTAAATTTATAAGAAAAACAGACGTTAAGGAGAAAGTTCAGTCCTCAAATTATTTCTTAAATAAATGTTTTTTAGTACTGTGATCAATATGTATAAGGGCTGTTGCTTTGCTTATGATCACATATTGACAGATACTTAGGAAATGTAACCTTTCAAAGCTGGTTGTGTTCCTTTCATTTTTTTGTTGGAATGTCAATTATATGCCATCTCATAACAAAGAGAATTTTTTCCATTTGTGACAGTCTGCAATCTGAGAAAAGGAGGGGAATGAGGGTAGGAGACCAATAGTGAAAAAGGTGGTACTCCTTGTTCTCAGAGATATGATTAGGCAAATCTGTACCAAAGCATGTAATTATACAACACAAGGGAGAACTGTTTCGTTTTCCTTTCCTTTATATAGGCATGCTATGGAACCTTGGTGATTCCAAAACTGGCAAAGGGGGTAAGGATGGATGGTGAAAGGATAATAAAGCTCTCAGGGCAAGGGAGTGTATACATCAGATGTATAGATCCCCTTGAAGATGAGGATAAAGATGAAGAGGATGAGCAACTGATGGGTCCAACCTTTAGTCAACTCTCTGATGACCTCTCAAACAACCCTGTGGTAACAATGTCTTCACCCCTTCAGCAGCCAATTAGTCAGCCTCAGCCTCTAGATCAGGCAGATCCACTGTTTTCGGTGCCTGTAGAATTGCCTGTAGAAGTGCCTCCATTTATTGACCTATGGAGTGACCAGTCCACTCACAATAATTGTGATGTAGTTATTAGTAATGTCGTACCAACTTCTCCAACGTGCAGTGATGAAGTGCCAACGAAAATAATAAGAGTACACAGGTCCCTCATTAGAGAAGATATGATTGAGGTCTTTCTAGATCCCTCAATATTGAAATTTAATTTAAATGCCATCATGATAAATCAGCATGGTATTGAAGAGGCTGGACAGGATAACGGGGTCCTAAGGGAAGTCTTTTCTTTGTTTTGGAAAGATTGTTATGAGTCACACATGTTGGGAGAGTGTGAGAGGGTTCCCTACATCAGGCATGATTTTGACAGAAAAAAGTGGGAGGCAGGGATATACTGATTGCCAATATTTTCCCCTTAAGATAAGCAAAGCTTTTTTCACTGGTTGCCTTTCTGGGGAGGGAAGTGTAACCTCCATGATGTTGCAAGACTCCTCCAAGCACTATGTCTCTAAATCTGAGGCTAGTGTAATAGAGGGCTGTTTGTCTGATAGCATTCAGGGTGACAATGTAGAATTACTTGACTTTTTGTCAGCTTTTGATTGTAAACGAAGAGTTACACAAGACAACCTAGTGGAAATAATCAGAGAACTTGCCCACAAGGAAATAATTCAGAAACCTCAATATGTAGCTGATTGCTGGGGGCCTATTGTTTCCCACCTTAAGTTATATTTTCCTGATATGTTTTCTTTGCATGAACTGTATTCATCTATACTGCCAACTAATGTCAAAGTTATTTCCCTCCTTAAAGCAACACCCCTTACAGCTGCTGAGGGGGAGACCTTAGCTCACTTAAAGAGATTTATAAGAGGTCTTGACGAGTCCAAACTTGCCATTTTTGAGATTTACTACAGCATCAGATGTTCTTGTTACTGATACGCTGACAATTTCTTTCACAAACAATGAAGGGTTTCAAAGACGGCCAGTTGCTCACACATGTAGCTACACGTTAGAACTACCAAGCACCTATTCAAGTTTCTGTGAGTTCAGAGAAGAGTTCATGGCTGTTTTAAATGCAGATAATTGGGAAATGACCATAGTTTAAAGACAAATGATGCTCTCATTTACATTTGTTTAACCACCCAATCTTCTGTCACTTTGTTAAGTCTGGTAATAGTTGAGGTTTCATTTAAAGGAAAATTTCTCCTCAAAATAACATGTCTTTAATAATGCAACATGCAGGTCATCAGTATAGGGAAATTGATCACCAAAGATCAGATGTTCCAGATATTTCTCCCAATTAGTATTAAAAGAAATGTGTCACGAACTTTGAGGAGAATGTGCTTGTCCAGTAGTGGAACTTATAGAAATAGGTTGGATGGCACAGTTTTTATCACTTTCTACAAGATGGTTGTATTAATCGATTGATACAACAAAAATAGTATCAAGAACATGCCTTAACACTGGTAAACAATTTATGGAAATGTTCTCAATATCACCAATGTTTAGGCACATTTTTGATTCCATTTTTTATTGTGTCAACTGCTGAAGAATTGTTTTATTAATCCGTCACTTAAACTTGCTGGAATGTGTTAGAAATCGATGTCAGCCACCTTGAATAAAATTGCAAGAAGTGCATTATGAAGGATTGTATGATGAGGTAACGGTTGTAAGGCTCTGCTGTCTTTGAATAATTTTGAATAATCGTTATATCTTACAACTTTGTTATTGTTGTTGTTGTTGAAATTAAGAGTTAGGTTAAAAGAGATCTTGTTCAATAAAATCAATGTTTGATGTTTTCAGTTGACGCCATTGGTCTCTTATATGTCTTCATAGTAGCATACAGTCAAGGAAATCAGAAACGTCGTCAATCTAATGTTTTTAGTACCTTACGATGACTCGCAAAATAAAGATTATTTGTCAAATCATAGACACCAATATGTTTAAACAATGCAGATAAGTGATTTCTCCACTTCTGTCTTCGTCTTGCAAAGTATTGCATCGACTTTCCAAATCTGCCATCTGTTGAGAAGAAATGTGAGCACTGATCCTTGGAACTACCACCTGGTAGTCTTCCTCCTCTGCAGGGAATGGTCCTGATGGATCAAATCCATATTCATGTGCGCTATCGGTATCAAATACACTCGCCACTCCAGCATAACTAGACTGTTCATTCTCAAGCATACCAGATGTATATAACTGTAGTGGAGAACGATTTCCTTCAGAGGATAAGGGATGGCTTTGCCATTGGTTTTTGAACTTTTCTAAGCACTTGTTAATTCTGGGGATGTATGTGTAATGTAATGCAAATAAATGCAGTTCATTAAGAGGATCAAGAAGCCCTCTGTCCTCCAAGTGGGCAAATGTTCTTGCAAAGAAACAAAGTACGCCAGAATAGACATCTCTGTGTGCTCTCTCGACGCGGCAGTTGTGTACGGAACTGCCAGTTATGATGCTTCCCCTACCAACACCTCTCTGTTCTAACATGAATTGTGCCACTTTAAAATTTTCCATACCGTAGTCGCTTCGCACCCTAGATGGTAATCCGTAGCTGTTAACTCCCTTGACAAACTGCTCCAACACTGTGTCAGCTGTATTGTTATTACAGCAGTGCGCGTAAATTATAAGGCGGGAATACCCATCAACGCATAGATGGGTTATGAGTCGCCATCTGATAAGTTTGTGATTGCTGTCAATGTGCCACAAAGCATTTGGAGTTGGAACACTGTACTTTCTTCTGTAAATTGCTAGTCGCCACCTCAAAGCTGTGCCAATGGGATCAAGTGTACGGAGACAATTCCTCACTCGCCATCGTTGGATATTTAATCCTCTACTCCTGAGAGCACCCAACAGTCTTGCCTGCCCAATATTGGGAGTTAAGGTTTGGATTTCTTGTACTATTTTTTCTAAATCAGTATCTGAAATCTGAGTCCAGCTTAAGTCCTCGTCCCCAGTTATGCCATACATCATTCTTCTCCTCCTTAGAGTACTCTCACTCACTCCAAGTAAATCGGCTATTTTTTTCCACGGGAAATGCAGTTCTCTCAAAAAACGTATTTGTTCTTCCTCGATAACGTAACGTGGGCGTCCTGGACCATTGCATGTGGAAATGGTTGGGCTACTATATGCAGTTTCCCTAGTTAAATCTGGAGCACCATGTCTATGTAGTTGTAGTAGATCACCCAAGTTCCTTACATTAGTAAGAGTTACATTTAGGATTGGTAACACCTCAGCAAAATCACGATTGCTTTCAATCTCGGAAATCAGCAACTGAATGGTGTCTACAGCAGCCATCAATCGACCAATAGCCTGATCAATATCCTCTAATGACAAGCTTTGCGACCTATCCGCTTCTTCAAACGTTGTTATTGTAAAAAGCAATAGCTTGAGATTGTCGAAGAATAAAAACAATCCATATTCATTTCTTTCTCTCGCTGTGTCTCGACTCATACTTGGTCAAAGATCACCGTACCGCTGTCACTAGTTGATTTCGCTGAAAGCCCCATCAGGCGTGCCATGCGTTTTATAGTTGACCAAATAAAAAGTCAACAGTTGACCAAATAAAATGTCAACAGTTGACCAAATAAAAATTCAACAGTTGACCATATAAAAAGTCACCAGTTGACCAAATAAAAAGTCAACTGTTGACCAAATAAAAAGTCAACAGTTGACCATATAAAAAGTCAACAGTTGACTAAATAAAAAGTCAACAGTTGACCAAATAAAAAGTCAACGGTTGACCAAATAAAAAGTCAACAGTTGACCAAATAAAAAGTCAACGGTTGACCATATAAAAAGTCAACAGTTGACCAAATAAAAAGTCAACAGTTGACCAAGTAAAAAGTCAACAGTTGACCATATAAAAAGTCTGGTTGACCATATAAAAAGTCAAAGGTTAACCATATAAAAAGTCACAAGTTGACCATACAAAAAGTCAGGTTGACCGCATAAAATTTCAAAGAGACCACATAAAAAGTTAACTTGATCACATAAAAAGTCTAAGAGACCATAGAAATAAGTAAACAATATTGACTAGTACGGCGCCCCATATTATTCCGCTTTGTTTTCTCTTTGCACTTTTATAAAAGGGAGCAATAAATTATGACTGACAGGAGGATTTTTCTGAGACTTGATCAGCCAATCAGGAACGCTATTTCTCCGTCCGTGGGTGAACGGAGGTTTCGAAATTGTTGAGGGGGTTAATTGCAGGCGGTTTCTCACTCTCCTACCCTTCCAGGTTTTCCCACGGCCATATTCAAAACGAACAAACGAGAGTCAACCCCAGTGGAAAGAGGGGTGCAAAAATTCGCCAAACCGCCTGCTACGCAGGCAAATGATTGAAAGCATTTTAATCGGTCAACTCAAAAAATACTGTTAGTCAAATTTTGTCAGTGTGTTGGGGGTCGGAAGAGCATAAACAATAGACTGGCGACAGGCGGTTTTTTTTCTCTTCCCCTCATCTTGAGCTGCGCATTTGCCTCTCGCGCTTTGCGCTGGGCTAAATAAGCGCCTGTCATGCAGGCTACTTATACATTGCATTACATACTTTCATTTCTAGAGATCTTCATGGCAATGGAATAATTCAACTCCCAGAAAACATGTTCTCAGGACTCAAGAGTCTACTATGGCTGTAAGTTTATTGCTCCATATAAGCGTATGCAGATATGCGCCACGTCACTCCACAAAGATCATTGCATGAGTTAGTTAAGAAGTGACTCAGCTTTTTAAATGAAATCTCAACAGCCACTGATAACCCTTTCAAGACCACAATTAAATTGTATTTGGACTTTGGCCTTCTAATTAAATCCCATTCCACTACATTGTTTTCTTTTATTTTTGTTTTGTGTGGCTAGAGCGCATGCACTAGCCACTATTCTAATCATGCAACTTTTCCAAAAGTAGGTAAGTAAGTATCAATAGATATGTTTGAAGCCAAGCAACACTTAGGTTAGGACATCTTCGTTGCCACTTTCACCGAGATGCGAAGGAAAGCAGATGGTTGCCTCCTGGTCTATGTTTTTCCTTTCATTGGGAATTTTGTCTAGTGCACCTGAGAGAGTTGAGATTGTAATCAAGTAAGTACCTTACTTCATTTCAGAAAAGTTACTGACACTATTTATCACAGTTTTCACCTTGACTTTCTTAATGGTCTGGTGAAATCTCTTGTCAGGCCTATTGCTTACATTTTTTAGCCGATTTTCACGGCAGCTATATCGACATGGCACGCTGACAAGACAGCAAAAACAAAAGCCCTATAAAGGAAAACATGAACCTCTTCGGGGGATAAAGGAGCCTCTTTTGAGGATGATTAAGCCCCTTTGTGGGATAATTAAACCCGTTAACGTGATCAACAAAATTGAAAAGGAAATATATGGAAGCGCACTGAGTTCACGTGCTTATGTCGCCATAGGCAGCCCAAGTTCGCGTCACTAGAGAGCGTGTAATAATTAATTACTAGTGGGAAGATGACCTTTGAGTGCAAGCGGTGTTGCGTTACAGGCAGCCGTTGACAATTTAAACGCGTTATAAGACTTTGTATGGGAAATAAAGTACCGTCGATTATGAATCCTAAAAAACGCTCAATTTAACGTTCATTCAATGAAATGATTAAAACTGACTCACCTTTGGTGTATTCTTGTGCGTTTTGGTGCTTATTTTACCGTTTCGGGAATTCCGTGTTTTCACTGTTCTAAGACGAAGTCAAGGCTGCACACAAAGATTTCGACCGTAGTCAGCTCAGAGGCGATTTGCGCCTCGAAAATCCATCCCAGTCGCGATTTTTTCACGCAAAGCTAAAGCCCCATCATTTGCGAACCTCGGTAATGTTTCGTCGTCAAAAATCCCCACGCACTTGGCTGGAAATGAGCATTTTCTGTTTCGATTCCACGATAGCTGATGAATTTAACGGCTCGTGATCATGTGAATGGTCAGGGAGCTTGGGCCCGAGGTCAAATTAACTCCACCCGATGAGGTACAGTAATTTCATGTACACCACTTGCCCCGTCCCCACAGCGTCACTCGTGACCATGGAGCTGTTCGAGAAGCCGGACTTCAACGGGGTTTGAACCCATGACCTCGCGATTCCGGTGCAACGCTCTAACCAACTGAGCTATGAAGCCACTGACGTTGGGAGCTGGTCATTTGTGGGTTCTAATGGTCCCATGAGGAATGAATGGTATATGAAATGGTATATGAAATGAATCATATGAACTGCGGATATGAAATCAAGTGAAGCTATGATCTTCGCAGTTATGAACGCAATTTTTACAATTGCGTACAGAAGCCTGAAAAAATTCAGGACTTCAACGGGGTTTGAACCCGTGACCTCGCGATTCCGGTGCGACGCTCTAACCAACTGAGCTATATGTAGCCACTGACGTTGGGAGCTGTTCATTTGTGGGTTCCAGTGGTCCCGTGAGGAATTAATCAATGATGAATTGGTATATGAAATGAATCATACATGAACTGCGGATATGAAATCAAGTGAAGCTATGATCTTCGCAGTTATGAACGCAATTTTTACAATTGCGTAGAGAAGCCTGAAAAATTCAGGACTTCAACGGGGTTTGAACCCGTGACCTCGCGAGGTTCAAACCCCGTTGAAGTCCTGAATTTTTTCAGGCTTCTATACGCAATTGTAAAAATTGCGTTCATAACTGTGAAGATCATAGCTTCACTTGATTTCATATCCGCCGTTCGTATGATTCATTTAATATACCATTTCATCTTTAACTTTAGAAACTATCGGAATTACAGTAATTGGCCCTTTATTGTTCGGATCCGATGTAATACCCTTTTTAAAAGCTGGAGTTACTTTGGCCGTTTTCCATTCATCATCAATTTTCTTTAAAAGGTTTAATGCAATGTCGATACTTGGAGTTTGAAGAGAAAACGATTTATCAGTGGTTTCCAGATAAAATTCAGGATCTACATTTACAGCAGGAATATCTTCTGCTAGTACTTGCACAATGTTTGTAAAGTGTTCGTTAATAGTTTCTGCTTTATCAACCGGATTACTAACAATTTTATTGCCAGCTGTGATCTCCAATATATTGGACGTCTTGCCGCTGTTACGGGAGGTTAGCTCGTTAATTAGGTTCCATGTTTTTCGCGCAAATTACCCTTTTTTTAGTCTCCAGGTTGTCAGAAACATAGAGGGTCGCTTATTTAAACGAAGTTTTAAGACAACGTTTATGAAAATCACCGTCTAAACCGTGTTTAAACCATGAGTACCGATTATCTAAACGTTGTTTTTCCATAACAGTGTTTAGACAGTGTCTAAACACCGACTAAGGAGCAATAGTAAGTTAGACCTGGTCAAAGGTAGGTTTAAACTCTGTTTAACGATGTTTTCATGGTCAGCCATTTTTAAATGGAGGGACCTATGCGCTACAAACAGTTAAGAAACTACGCCAATCCACGTAATATACATGCTCGATGAGTTCGGCACCTTAGGGATAGATTTGACCCATTAGAGGAATACCACGAAGAAGCCTTCCGCTTGCGTTTTCGCCTTAGGAAGGACTCGGTCAGTGACCTCGTAAGAATTTTAGATAAAGATCTTCAACATCAAACAAGGAGAGGTATCAACCCTATAGCGTGGATGTCGAAAGCCTCAGAGGGATACCGGATGTTAAGACTGGTTGTGTACCCGCCCTATATTGATGATTTGAAAATCTTCTCAGCTTCACAGAGTAAGCTAGACCTCTAGAGAAATGAAGGCTCCCAAAAGGACCATGGAAGATGCTGGGCTAGTATGGAATGAGAAAAAGTGCTCTGTAGCCTATGTCAAGCACTGTTCACTAAGCAGTGACCAGGGTGGCACAGTCGTAGGGGACGCTCAGGTTATAAAGGCCCTGAAAGAAGGGGAGAGATACAAGTTTCTAGGAGTGCTTGAGGATACAAATCAGAAAGATAAGCTGGTGCTTAGAATGCTATCTGTTATCTGTACCACCCCTCTGTCGGATTACTACAAAGTGATTGCCTCTAACCAGTACGCTTTGCCAATCCTGGCGTACGCCATGTGGTCGCAAACATGGCTGTGTCCGAATTACAGTAACTGGATAGAGAAACAAGGTAGAAAGCGTTGGCAGCCATCCATCAGCTCTATGGCCCCTTTTTACCTTACCAGAACATCTGGAGGTAGAGGCCTGAGGTCTGTCGAGTCTGATTATAAGCTCACTAAATTGACAGCCGCTGTAAAGCTCTTCTCGAACCGAGATGATACTATGTCCATTGTTAGAGCGTTTGAAGAGAAATTTGTTCAAGAGAAAAGAAGATCTCTCAAAAATGATGCAACGAAATATGCAGAAGAGATGTGCATAAGTCTAGAGCTCACATAATCTTACCCTGACCCAGAGGTTTTCAACGAGGTAGGAGAGACGATCAAGGTTACGAGGTAGTTGGGAAAGAATGGCGGAAGAAAGAACAGAGTAAGAGAGAAAAGGTGATACGAGACCAGCACTGGGAAGTGAAGTTCTTCAATTAAGGATGGGCGGATGAAGATCTAGTAAATTGTTTCAGTTTGCTTCATAAGTGGAGTCTTCTCCCCTCGCATACTATCGCAGGCATCTTCGAGCAATATAACCAACTATTTCCAACAAAGCTACCACCAAAGCAAAATGGAAGATCTACCACAGTCAATGTCAAGTGTAGGTTATGTGGAAAGGGGCAAGAAAGTCTATCACATGAAGTATCAGGTTGCTGTGCGCTGGCGCAGGGTAAATACCTTGCAAGACACAATGGGGTTCTGAAGATTCTTTTTTTCGAGCTCCTTTGTGATGTATAGCTCGTAGAAAAAATATAAATAAAAATTATCATAATAATAATAATAATAATAATAATAATAATAATAATAATAATTATTATTATTATTAGTTTATTAACATTTCCAAAGGGGTTGCTCTTCCATGTTAATAACTATCTATAAATAATAAGAAAGAAATGTATTGCATAAATTAAGTAAACAATATCCATCCTCGGGCATAATACAACCATCCTAACCCTCCCCCAAATGTCCCCTAATAATGAATTAATTAACTTTTGTATTCTAGTTTGGCCTCTTTCATTAACAATCGTTTAGTCTTTCTCGCAAATGAGGTTAAAGTGCCTATGTCTCCAACGTTTATTGGGAGCCGATTCAAGGCTTTGGATGCCGTGTCTTGAAACGTTCCGTAATGAGAGGTATACCGAGACAAACGGTGCCGCTGGATCTCAGGTCACGATTTGTGTCGGCTCTTTGCACATCGGCATAAGATCTCCAGTGAGGCAATCGATAGACAGATAACTTACTGGTCGTGTCTTTGACGTTAACACCAATTGAGTAACCGCAAGGTATTGCAGAACGGATGCTGCCTTTGATACTGGGGAAACAAGGCAGACATTCAGACACTCAAAAATCCAGAAATCCGCGCATTTTAAATGAACACGATTAGAATGCCTACTTCGTAACCTTGGCAGCAATCCAAATTATTGGGACAGCGGTTGTATTGCTCTTGTCTAATGACAATGGTGGTAACGAAACCAAAATAAAAGCGACAATCGGACTCATCGCTCTGTTCCCGCTCATTTAGAATTGTGTAATGTTGCTTAATATACCTTAAAAGTAGTATTAAGATAAATTAGAACTACTATAACTAATCTTTTCAGATATCTTCTCATACATTGCTTTTCAGGATCATTATCAGCTTCTGCGCAAAGTCCCCTACGAGAATTTAACTAAACAATTATATCAAAAGTGGCCTATGTAACTCTCTTGTCGAAAAATTACATAATCTACATACGGTGGGTAAAGAAATGAATGGGGCGGCATTTACCATAAGCCCTTTAAGAATTTTAAAGGTCTCAAAAGTTGAGCTTTTTAGTGACCTTAAAAGTCGAGCTTTTCACAGACCTTAAAAGTCGAGCTATTTAGAGACATTAAAAGTCGAGCTTTTTAGAGACCTTAAAAGTCGAACTTTTAGAGACCTTAAAAGTCCAGCTTTTTACAGACCTTAAAAGTCGAGCGTTTTAGAGACCTTAAAAGTCGAGCTTTTTACAGACCTTAAAAGTCGAGCTTTTTAGAGACCTTAAAAGTCGACCTTGTTAGAGACCTTAAAAGTCGAGCGTTTTAGAGACCTTAAAAGTCGAGCTTTTTACAGACCTTAAAAGTCGAGCGTTTTAGAGACCTTAAAAGTCGAGCTTTTTACAGACCTTAAAAGTCGAGCTTTTTAGAGACCTTAAAAGTCGAACTTGTTAGAGACCTTAAAAGTCGAGCGTTTTAGAGACCTTAAAAGTCGAGCTTTTTACAGACCTTAAAAGTCGAGCTTTTTAGAGACCTTAGAAGTCGAGCTTTTTACAGACCTTAAAAGTCGAGCGTTTTAGAGACCTTAAAAGTCGAACTTTTAGAGACCTTAAAAGTCGAGCTTTTTACAGACCTTAAAAGTCGAGCGTTTTAGAGACCTTAATGGTCGAGCTTTTTACAGACCTTAAAAGTCGAGCGTTTTAGAGACCTTTAAAGTCGAGCTTTTTACAGACCTTAAAAGTCGAGCGTTTTAGAGACCTTAAAAGTCGAACTTTTAGAGACCTTAAAAGTCGAGCTTTTTACAGACCTTAAAAGTCGAGCGTTTTAGAGACCTTAATGGTCGAGCTTTTTAGAGACCTTAAAAGTCGAGCGTTTTAGAGACCTTAAAAGTCGAGCTTTTTACAGACCTTAAAAGTCGAGCGTTTTAGAGACCTTTAAAGTCGAGCTTTTTACAGACCTTAAAAGTCGAGCGTTTTAGAGACCTTAAAAGTCGAACTTTTAGAGACCTTAAAAGTCGAGCTTTTTACAGACCTTAAAAGTCGAGCGTTTTAGAGACCTTAATGGTCGAGCTTTTTAGACCTTAAAAGTCGAGCGTTTTAGAGACCTTAAAAGTCGAACTTTTAGAGACCTTAAAAGTCGAACTTTTTACAGACCTTAAAAGTCGAACTTTTTACAGACCTTAAAAGTCGAGCGTTTTAGAGACCTTAATGGTCGAGCTTTTTAGAGACCTTAAAAGTCGAACGTTTTAGAGACCTTACAAATCGAGCTTTTAGTGACCTTAAAAGTCGAGCATTTTACTGACCTTAAAAGTCGTGGTTTTTAGAAACCTTTAAACTCGAGCTTTCTAGATACCTTACAAATCGACCTTTTCAGTGACCGTAAAAGTCGAGCATTTTAGAGACCTTAAAAGTCGACCTTTTCAGAGACCTTAAAAGTAGAGCTTTAAAGCCATTGACTTCTGGGGGTTTGCCATTGACGAGTAAAATCACCTTGCGTTAGACAGAGTAAAATACTCTGGCGTTAGTACGGCCGGTTTAGGCCGGTGAAAGGGCCAAGAGACCTTAGAGTCGAGCTTTTTAGAGACCTTACATGCGTTTCTGCACCTTTAGGTGTCGAACTTTGTAGCGGTCTGAAAATTCGAGTGTTTCAGTTACCTTAATTAAAGGTCGAGCCTTTTAGGCCTTAAAAGTCGGGATTTTATTGGCTTTAAAAGGCAAGCGTTGAAAAGGGAAGCCTCATCGCTTAGAAGCCGAGCTTTGTTGTTGACACGCCGTGGGTTAAACTCTTGCCGGACAAACACTCAGCCATGTTTAATTCCTTGAGGATCAACCCTTAAGGATTGAACATCTGCGCGAAATGTGACCTTCAACTCCCCTCGGATAAGGAGTATATTAGACATCTACATATAACACTTCCACGAAAGAGCTGCGGCACTTATCGCCTAGAGAAGGGGACTAACTTCCCGGTGTGGTGGTCTGGCCTTAGTAAAATAAAATTGATTGCCTTCAATCATGGTCTAATACCGTCGGCAAAATAATGTATGCAAAGAATCAGGGTAGATTGGGTAAAGCTTTGATACACGGTTATAACTTAACCGCGCTGCGTTTTGATGTCTGGATATAGCTCACGAATGGAGTGCATGTGTGTTAAGGAGATTTGAAAGTTTTTCCAGCTGAGGGTGCTTGCTAAGACCAAAAACTCGTGCTGGTTGGAATGAATCACAAAGTAGAATTTCTCTATTGGTTTTCATTTTTGCATAGGGTCTACAACAGTCATACTTTCGAGGGTAGTTTGAATAATGAACATATAGGTGTCCATTTTTGCTCAAGGCTGTAGGTTTGTTGTATTTGGGTCAAACGATATGGGAACGGGCGGAAGGGAGATACAAAGGCTGTAGGGAAAAGGGGCATTGTCAACAAATTACATTTGCCTTAGGGGTCGAATATGCTCTCCTTCCTCGCTACATTCTTTCTTAACATTTTAACCTTTACTTTTAATAAACAAAATCTCCTTTCTTAAAAATATTGTTATTATTGGAAATACAACTGTGACTATTTTTACAAGACATTAATTAAAAGGTGCTTAATGCACAAACATTCTCATAAGAAGACTCAAATGAAATTCGATGAGTTGTTTCCAGAATAATGAAGGTTGAAATACAATTCTTTCTTTCGTATGCTTTTATCAATCGAAGGAAAGGAGTTAAAGTAAGCGCCATCACAGTATTACATTCCAAGTAAAGTGTGTGAAACAATAGATCTGTTTCACAAAAATTCAAACCGTTCTCCATACGTGCATATTAATTAAATAAACAGTTGAAACTTAACTAAGGAGTAAAATAATGAGAAAAGCATTATAGTTTTGTTTTAAGTTGGAGAAGGCTTGTGTCTGAGTCCGTGTCACAGGATTGGTCAGCAGGCTTTACAGTATATGAAGGGAAGGTCGTCATGCTATATCCTAAAAGTGACCTGTGGCAGACAATATGAGAAAAAATGACAAATAAGCAACAATCATTTTTTAGAGTACATTTAGTGCATTTATTTATACTACCTAATTTGCTGCTTAGACATTTGCCTTGTGCTGGGAAAAAAGTCACTTTTTATAATTTTTTTAAATTTAGTCCATAACTTCATACAGCACCTAAAAATAATTCAAGTTGCTTTACAACCAAACAACAAAATATTCATTTATGCACCTCTATGCCTCACATGTGCATTCAATGTAAGAAATTGTCCAACTTCTTCAATAGAGACAATGAAACGAACTTGCTGCCAAACCAACAAATGTCAATTTGTTATTGGAAGTGGACGGGTACGAATGTATGTGCCCAAATTGACTATTATTATTATTATTATTATTATTCATATTATTATTATTATTATTATTATTATTATTATTGTTATTATTCTTGTTATTATTATTATTGTTATAGTTATTATTATTCTTATTATTTTTATTATTAGTATTATAATATATTATTATTATTATTATTATTATTATTAATAATACAAAATGACTACTATCTCACCGTACCACTATCTTCATCGCCATCATCTTCATTATCGTCTCGCCGCCTTTTGTCAGCCTGTCTCTTTGAAGATGGAATAGTAAGATTCAGTTAGAAGGTTGTCACGAAAGAATGGTTGAAGTGATATGGTAATTTAACATAATTTTATCATTTCGAGTCCCATTATTAGTTTTCAATAATTTTTATTTTCATTTTCCCTAGCTTATATTAGATTACCGCAATGACTATTGAAAAAACTGTGCAAGAAATGAAACTTTAAAAAATTTTGACGCATGGAAAATAATTCAAACTCGACTATCTCATGATTGTCATGAGAATGACCGTGTATGAGCCAAAATGTCATGCTCGAATGGACATTAATTTTGTTGAACAAATTATTGTATCATCATTGTTTTTTTTTTTTTTTTTTTTTTTTAAACAGATGAGATGGTGAACATCTATTGCATGTCAGCTGTTCATTTGTGATACATGGTTCATTCACCATCTAACATAGAATGCCTGCTTGTGAATCAATACTACAGTAAATAATTTTTGCTAAATAATTATTGTGCAGGTGTTGGATACTTTAC
>OX421458.1:17724399-17729399 GCA_949126865.1 Montipora capitata | reverse complement strand
TAATGATTATAATAATGCTATTTGTGGACAATTCTCTTTTGTCTTAGTGTTATGCACTTTTCCCAACCTAGAGTACTTTGGTAACCCATTGTCACTAAATGCAAATCACAATAATACTGTATATCTATAAGACACATAGCACATACTTATGTTCCAGTATCAACTCACTTGTTTCAGAGCCTATCAGTAGGTCTGGTAGCTCTTCTATTGTTCCAACTTGAAAAAAAAAAAAAAGATTAAAAAAAGATTAAGTTTAACACTGTTTCTTATTAACTGTTATTACATATACATGTACATATATGTACTATACGGTGACAGCCAGAAACAACAACGGTTTGGTGACTTCAGTGATTGCATCTTTGCAATTGCTTGTCACCAGTTTAGGGCCATGCTAGTGTATTAAGCCCATCACTTGGATAAGTTAGACCAGGGAAGAATACATTTCCTGCAAGTGAATGTTGGTGCCCTGTGTCAAGAGTTCAAACCCTTGGGTAACAATCAGGGCCTAAAATGCGTAACTGAGGAGAACTTGTGGCCTTCATCTACTTGTATGCTTTACATGCATACTTGTCTACACTTACTCATATTCACATTTACTTTTTACTTTTCTTATGTACTGGTAGCAAATGCACTGTACTCTGTACTGTTTCCCCTACCTTCAGTTACTGCCATACTGGTACCTTCATCAATGAATACATCACTGACTTTTACTGAATCTAAAAGAGCAATAAAGGGTTAAAAAATGCAAAGTATAATTTCCCGAGAAGATTTACTGTGTTCTATCATAAAATAAAACTCAACAAAATAATCAAGAGGAAATCATAAACTGGAAATACAAGTCATGTACCAACTAATTATCTTACCATATAAATTTTGTACAAAATGTTCTCCTTTCTTAGATGATGAGGGAAGCTGAGTGACTGAAAGAGAATAGAGAGGCAACCCAAATTTTAATTAATTGAACCAAGCTTTATCAATATACACATGTCATAAATTATTGACCAGTTGAACATGGTGAGATGTTGACAAAGTTCTTTTTTTTTGCAAACTCCCACAACCACAAGAAATGATGTGCACTATCTTAATGACTGACTGTGTATAACTTACCTGAGATATGATTTGTAGCAACATGAGTTGAAGAAAATATTGGTGAACCCATATCATCATCATCATTGTGAATATTCGCACCTTGAAGGAATAGAAGTAAGAACAGAAGTAAGAGCTTGGATAAGAGCGCGTATCCTTGTACGGGAATATGCGCAGTACAGCCTCCAAACATGTTATATTGATACTATACATACATGAACTTTACCCCTACTTATTATTAATCATTATCTTGCTTAACATCCATATCTGTTACTTAAAGTCAATTTCTTCAACTTAGACCAAAATCTTAGACAAGATAATTGGGAAAATTACACTTTTGAACATGTAACATGCAAACAGAACTGTAATGTAGATTTCATTCTGACATTTTGTCTCTCATCAATCGGTGCACTTATTTAATAAAGGGACAGAAATCTCAAAATTCTTGAATATCATCTAACTTAAAAACGTGGATTGACTGTAGTGAATCAATAACCCCCCAACCGGGCCTTCCTACAACCCATATAGAATTATTTGCTGATCCATGCTTTAACTTGCCTGCTTGGTCAATAGCTCTCAGATCCACGTTAGATGTTGTAGGATCATCACTTATTAAATCTGAAAGTTGAAGCATAGACGATATAATCCCAACAGTATTTGACGATGTATTTTAATTCAGAGTGTATACAATAGACTTACCAACACTGTGAACACTATCGTCATCACTTAATTCTTCTGCACTGGATTCACTACTACTGCTACTGCTGTCACCAGACAGTGAGTTGCCTAGAACACAAGAGATCTGCATTTTTAGCAATCTATCAAAAAGGTTTTGGGTCCAATACACACTAGTGTGGTCTTAATTAACTTGGTATGCATTGCGAAAAGCCTTTAAATGCCTCATTGACTGGGACATGACTGAAAAAAATAAATTGCATTGTTTTGTTAACACGACCAGAGGGATTTAGACCAATAAAGAGACAGTATAACATGGGACGGGTGACCCCCTCTCCGTCCAAATCCCTCATGACCTTGCAACTGTCTCCATATTGTTTTGTAAGAACCTCGAGAGGTAAAGTGATTGTTGTAATAGGCGGTCCACACCTCGCTTAAATAATGAAGTTGCCATTAAATTTCGGAAATGATGTTTTTTAAAACTGCCATCGTTTTCGCAGTCTAGAGTTTTGGTCGCTTCGTCTTCATCAGCGATTTCAAAAGCTGTCAAAAATTTCGTAAAGCATCAGAGGTCGCATATGACCTAAATAGCCAATTTCTATTGCACAAAACGAGGCTTGCTCTATGGTTTCAACCGACGACTAATGAATTTCAGGCAACAAACTACTTCCACACATTCCCTCCAAAGTTTCTGGACGCTTATAATATTCAGATGAACAATTATGAGTTTATTTCCTAGTATTCTCGGTTATTTCCAGAGGTACACGTATAAAGAAGATTGGTCTCCTACAAGTTATACTAATAAACGCGACCAATTTTTATTTAATCGGCGTATTATACGAAGAATTTAGATTGTTGAAATTCGGATTTGCTTACCTTGTGAGCCGGAAGTTACATGGATTGTCCTCGAAGCGTCGCCATTTCCATTCTGCGTAGAACCTGTGTAAAAAAAATTAATCATTCGATAAATTCAACCTCAACTTCACTTCCAATTACTAGTTAACTGCTGCTAATTTTTCGGATCTTCATCATATCAATAGAGAGTTCTTCACTTGGCGAGAAAGGGGCAGTTGTAATAACTCTATTCAAGGGATAAATGTGCCAGAATAGACTAAGGCACATTTATCACATTTATCACATTTATCTTTCAGGAACTGGCTCCAGCAAAATTAACACAAGGCCAAACAGCGATATCATGTGTAAAGCCGCCCCCTCGCTAAACAGCGATCGAAAAAAAAGGCGCGGCACCGAAGCAATGATTGCACCAGTTGGTCACCCCATCCCCAGAAAAAAAGTGTATTTTTAAACCAACTTTTGCGGGAAAATAAAATCGACTGACTCGGGCTAACTCAAAGCTGTACCGAATATACCTTTTCACGGTTAATTACGCCATATTGACTGAGGGGCAAACACGGCCAAAATTACAGTAAATTTATGGGATTTTTGTCCACATTGAAATGCTGTAACTCCGCTACCAAGGGGGCAGATTTCCACAGTGAAAGTGTTCATAAAAAGACATTTATACTGAGGTCATTTTCATGGAATATTAAGAACAGATTCTGGCTACAACGACCATAAATTATTTTTTACGTTTTTTATACAAAGCCCGTCTAGAATCATGCTGCAAATTGCCGCGAGACTGAGAAGTTATGATTTGAATTTACGGATGTCGTGCCTTCCTTAATATGATATCAATGAAACTATTTAAAGTAGTGACAAAAGTCGGAAATCCGTCTCTCCGTAGCGGCGCTACGGAGATCAAAGTAGGCAAAAACATATATTTACTGAAATTTTAGCCCCATTTGCCACCCCCCCCCCCCGGGGGGGCATCGGATGGGAAATTAAGCTATGTGTGATAATATTTTTCCGCGCAAAAGCCTCTATAGCATGCATGTTCCCAAAATAAAGGTGACAATACAAGTAAGGTATATTCGCAAGGTACCTGACTGTGTCTGTCCGTTCATTTGCGTTGCGTCCTGCGTACCTATAAGTGGAGAAATTGAAACAAATAAAAGATGTGAGATCATAACACTGGTTTGTGTTTGTTTTCACTCCGGATTTTGTCCAATTCTCTTTTATTATGATCTTGCACTCCCTTTTTTCTCTTACCAAACCCTATAATACGTAAATAAAAGAAAAACAACTAAACTTAAAATCAAGTGTTACCTTGAGACAACTTCATGAACACCTTCATTTTGCACTTGAATACAAGTTTCAATGTGTCACCGCACATTGAGTCAAAATTACCAGTCACGTTCAACAAATTAGTGTTTGCGACTCTTTTGTAGAAGGTTAATCTAAAAAGAGTTTGAAAAAAAGAAACAGCAAACAATAAATGAATAAGATCGACAGAAATTACAAGTCATTTTCTTCTGAGTAGACATACAATGGGCTTTATGGAATGTGCCAGTCAGTTATCTTTGTAGAAATTCTTGCCGTATCCTACATTGACCTGAATCCCAATGCTTCATGGTTTATAATTTCAGTGATCTAGGCTTCTTTCGGGTCAGTTGCGTTTTTGAACAATAGCAGACCATGTGTATTGAACCAGGCAGGCTACTTCGTGCGTATTATTATATTATCGATTCTGCTTTTGTTTATAGTAAAAAATAAATAAAATAACTACTCATAGTTGGCTAGAGCACTTACCTGTTAAGGTTAGAATTATTTAGGAAATTACCAAATGCATTTACCAGAAGCTCTGATATGTGCTCACTGGTTGCATTGTTGGTAAACTCGAGCTCCTTGACTCTGCCACTTTGTTCCAAACTTCTAACCGTAGATGAATTGGGAACCCGCGTTCTGTCATCTTCTCGCAGCAGGACAAAAGTCCTTTTTACATTTCTGGACCTTGGCCGCCGAAAGGACTGCCCTGATGTTGCCATGTCGTAGCCGGGAAAAAAGCAAGTAGGAATTGAACAGTAGATGATCTGTGGTCCCGTCGTGATCGAAGGAAAGAAATGACACTGAGAATGCATCCATTCAATTTAATTTGTCAAATTTCAATCTGTGCCGGCAATTAGCACTCAAGTGTCCAAAAAAGGAAATTACAGGATATCAAATAGAATCTTACTCCGCACAACATTGCCTAAACATGGATCTTCTAGATATAACACGGCTTTCTGGAGGGCCCAGATTGGACCTAATTCGCTGGTTACAGGGCCAAAACTGTCTTGCCAATCCACTCAGATGCAGTCAATGCCATGTGAGGATGCTGCTTACTGCGAGGAACCAAGACC
>OX421458.1:17706899-17716899 GCA_949126865.1 Montipora capitata | reverse complement strand
TGAAAAAGTTACTCGATTCTGATTGACAAAGAGCAGTGCAGTTCAGGTGTAACACCAATGCAAAAAGTGTGATATCAGTGCAAATCACAAATCGAAGTTCTAGATTAGAATTGGCTAATAAACAATAGAGTTTGGTAAGAACCAATCACATCTTTTGTTTTCAAATCAAGTGCACGCTGGATGGCGCAAGAAAAAAAGGTTGGCGATCGATTTTCTTGACACGTTCCCTGAATGGTCCCAACTAAACTCTCTTTGGAGAGCTACAATAAAAAGACAAGTCACCGTCCTTGCTTAAGAGAAATGAAGGGCTAATCTTATCCTATTGATGGCGTACTGACACTAATCACGAGCCTTATTTCATCCCAGGGTACATTTTGCGATAGGTAAACGCGAGGGTTTTAAATTAACACGTGCAAAAAGACCTAATAGGTAGAAAGTCTAGAGTATATGGAACACTGTCTTATATATTTCATGGTTAGGGTTAGGGTGGGGGTTAGGGTTAGGATTAGGGTTAGGGTTAGGGCTAGGCCTAGGTTAGGGTTAGGGTTAGGTTAAGCAGTAGGTGTAATTAACATAAAGGCAAAAGAATGTTAAAGTGGTGTCCATTTATAAAAGTGTTCTATAAATAGGTTCATCTTTGTTTATAGCTTGTATCATTAGTTGCTGAGGGTTTGCAGTTATCTTAAATATCGTCAGTATGTAAATTATCGGCCTATAAGCTACGCCTTACGGGCCCATAGAGTCTCGACCGCTTCTCATAGCATGCATACCTATTTACTGCCGACAATAATGATAGTAATAATAATAATAATTATTATTATTATTATTATAATCATAATCATATTGATAATCATAATCGTAATCAAAATCATAATCATAATCATAATCGTAATATTAATAATAATAATAATAAACGAATTGTTGTTAAAGGGGCCGTTGAAAACGTTGGAATAATGGGGAAAATGGATGCGATGAATTAAATTGAGATCAAAGTTACAATTGTCACGGAGGAAACTATGGACACGCTGTCCTTGGCGTGAATTTCGGATTTACCAGGTCAGGCTGATTTTAGAAACCTGCTGCCGAGAGCTGATGGTTAAGAATTACGTGATGGAGTCTATATATTATCAACGTATTAACTACATTTTCCAATTTTGAGGAAGTAGGTTGATAGTAATCGTAGTTAAAGGAGACCGTAGAAGGTGGAGTCAATTGCTTGAAGTTGTGGAACTGTAACCATGTGCCAATTATCAGTAAAAATGACACCAATTGATTACCCCGTAGGTGAAGGCCGAAATCTGTAGGGTATGGCAATAAATCTACCGTATTTCGACCAACCTAACGTTTCGTCAACTCTCCATAACACCCGTTCTTGCAAAAAGGGGTACCAAAACAAGAGAGTTATCGGCACTTTTGCGTCGACAGAGTTTTGAAGAGACGACAGCTAACATGTCGTTCTGCGGTAAAAGAGTATAATGCGCCAAGAGTATGACGTTTACCAAACACGGCTTCGGATGCTACTTGGCACTAACACTCCAAGACAAAAAAATCGTATTGCAAATGGCAGGCATGGTGCAAGAGATTGTGCAACTACCTTATATGTAGCATAACACTTTGAAAAGACACTTCTATCCATATTAATCCTCCAGCACTTTCTAACCCAAAACGAACTTCCTTTTTTTTTTAAAGTACAAACAAATTCTATCTAAAAACTCTGCTTTAATGAAGGTAATGACAAGCATCCCGGATTCTATTTGTCGCTATGTTTGTTATGTTGATTTATTCTCTTTTGAATTCTAGGTGAGGGGGGGGGGGGGGGGAGGGGGGTGTAAATACGTGGTCAAAAATTCGATTGTTGTTTTCCATTGTTGTAGTCCCTCGTAACAAGTTTTCTAAACTGATGCAGTGAATTTGCAAGCAAAGAAAGTACAGTTTGACTTAGCAGACCATTATAACATTTCACCCCGATTTATGGTTTGGAAAGCTATCAATTGGTTGTGGAGATAGCATGTTAAGGGTTGCTATGGCAACGCAAAATTCATCTCGAGTGGTGTCCCAATACAGACATCGCCAATTTTAATAAAAAACCATAGTGGAATATTCTAAAAAATGCACACACCTTTTGACTTACGTGTTCTAATCGAACTTCAATTTTAATTGACCCTTTTCATAATGGCGGTCAAACGAAATATTCTTTTGTGTTAATACTAACAAGTTTAACTAGGCTCGCTACGACAGTCATATTGCAAAAGAACTTTTGTTTCAAAATGAGGGCAGTAGGTCTAGCTACAATAAAGACAAAAGAATGCTCGCCATTTATAAAAGTGGTCCATAAAGTTATGCCACTTCAAAAGCACTAACTTGCTTCAAAAATACATTTTGAATGCAGACAGCCACGTTAACAAAAGAAATAGAAATTCCCCAATGGAAATACAACAGCCTAAAAATAAGGGGGATTCGTTTCTAACTAGAGAAGCAGGAGTGGCGCAGTGGTGAGAACACTTGCCTTCCAGCATTGTGGCCCGGGTTTCATTCTCGGACCTGGCGTTATATGTGGGCTGAGTTTATTCTTGATTCTGTCCTTGTTCCGTGAGGTTTTTCTCCGCAGTACTCCGGTTTGCCCCTCTCCATAAAAACCAACACTGCCAAATTGCAAATCGATCCTGAATGCACGGACACATGTTGAATGCGCTCCTGAGCGCTCTTAGGTAGGGGTGAACGTGAATTTCAATTAAACAAATTTATTTTTGAGACACCAACGCAAAAAAGAACAATTTGGGGCGCCTTGTCTCGCTTTCGGGAGCTTGCTTGCAGGCTACATTTGCTTAAATGTCGTTTTCATCATATTCAGATATGTCAGCGCAGGAACAACGTGCATGTCTCTTTTTGTTTTTCTGGGCCGAAAGGAAATATAAAAAGTTCACACGGACTTCCAAAAATACATACAACATCCCTTCTTATAGAATTGTTGCGTTGTCGGACTGAATTGGACTAAAAAATACCCCTCAAGTGATATTCGACTCCTCTAAGAGCCACAACAGCAACCCAAGCCTCCTTTGAAATTGATTTTGTCAATCAAGCACGAACGAACTGCGATGAACGTGAGAATTTTACTCCTATAGCCATCATTTCCGTTTTTCAACGTAAAGAAATGAATGAGAAGACCTACAAATAAGATCAATTTACATAAACGCTTGAAGTCCGCTAGCCCGGTATAAAAACTAAAACGCCACAGCAATGTAAAAGGAAAAACTTCTTTTCTACAGAAGCTATATATTAATTTTTACTACTTAAGTTGCGGAAGTTATGCGTCCGTGGTATGAAGGTAAAGGTCAGTTTTTGTCGGTAGAAGTGAATGGCTGGTCTCTAGTCTCCATGAAAACGCTTGAAGTCCCAAAGGGCATTGTTCTCGATTATTCACACGGGAATACGAACCAGTGACGACATAATCCAACGAATACTAATCTCTGTTTCTGTGTGCCGAGTCTTTCCCTGTACCTAGTTTTCCTATGACATTACTGGTGGGTGTTACACCGCTCATCAACCCGTCACATTTAACCTTACGGCACCCGATATACAATTAACAACTATTCACAGAGGTGGATGTGGCAAGTGATGGATATTTACCGCTCAGCAACGAACCGGCGAGGTAAACATCCACCACCAGCCACCGACACTAAAGGGAATAGTTATTTTAGTATATACAAAACAGTGACATAATATAGCACAAAAAGATGATTTGAACTCATCCATTCATGGAAAGATTACGACTAATTCGGGTGCAAATTCTGCGTGAATTGCTCGGCACTTAAATGGCAAAGGATGTCCGGAGTTTCCTCAGCCAATCAGGGCACGCGTTCAGCGCTATCACTGTTATAGTTAGCAACTATTCACCGAAGTGGAGGTGACTAGTGGTCGATAATTACCGAGCAGCGACTAAAATCACTGATAATAAAATTAAGAGTTCCATGGCATTGACAGATATTTTACACAAAGATACTGCCGCTATTACTTGATGTTGTTATTTCACCAAATATTTAATTGCAGGAAAGTTCCAGTCCTTAGGCGTTTCCCAAGAAAGAAGGAACAAAAATTCGAAAGCTGCAAAATAAATAACATATTGTGGATCCATGCCGTATATTGCTGTATATTATCTTGATTGTTATCTTAACTGACCACTTCCTCTCAAACCAAGGGTGGTTGCTTAATAAACGGAGATGTTGCCGCCACGCATTGGGCATCTTTGTGTAACGTGTCCAGAGGTTACAACGTCCACAAGAAATAAATTAATTGCTGACCAGATGAAAGAAAAACAACCGTGATGAGCTCTTCGCATGTGCTAGATTATGTACGTTTGTTGGAAGATATCCCAGAAGATTATTTGTGCAATGTTTGGTAAGAGTAAGAGAATGTCAATTATAACTGACCATTGCCGACTCATGAACAATACGCGGATTAAACTGTAACATATCCTCTTTTACTTTAATTCAAACAGCAAAAGGGTGGTCCTTGACGCCGAAATTGCAACGCCTTGCGGGCATACCTTCTGTGGATTTTGCACGGATACATTAAAGAAGTCCTCAAATACATCATGCGCAATGTGTCGCCAGCCTGTTGCAATGTTTTGTCGCAACATCTTTGCTAGCAAATTGCTAGCAAATGTTAAATGCGAGTGTCGTGCGTGTAACTCGCAATTGAATTTGGACGGTGTAACAGAACACGTGAAAACCTGCAAAGAAATGGAAATAAAATGCACTCTTTGCGCACAACAAATCAAACGGGGTGACGAATTAGCCCATTCAGAGGTATGTCCGATGCGTCGTATAACTTGCGATTGCGGGCAAATTGTCACGTACCGTGAACAGAATTCGCACAAGGAAAATATGTGTGAGTTCACCAAAGTGGGCTGTCCTTTAAAGTGCGAAGAGATGGTGGAGAGGTATGTTTAAATATAAATTTTAAAGGCTTTGAAGAAAAGGGCCCCATGTGGCAAGCTATGCACAAGCGAGAGACAATCAATGACGTTCGGGCTTTCACGCTGTGTGCGCGATTCCTACAAACTCAAGATTTTTGCGGCTTTTTTTTCATTATAGCCATAAATGGTAACCTTTCTCGAGATTGCTCTGTAAAGTGCAAAAGTTATCGAAAATAATACGCCACATTTTATTGAGTACGGTTGTTTACTTGAAGCACTGTACATAACGTCATCCACATGTTATGGTTTGTTTTTCATTTCGTCCACGAATTAAATTTCACTAATTTTGTCTCTTTCTCATTCCGTTGCTGTAACATTGTTGCTGCACAATTAACTTGTGTTTCAGTTCCTCACCCCCACCCCCAAATTTTCATTGACTGCATAACTTTTCCCTCTGTTTACTCTAAAACAGATTGCATACCGGAAATGCCGTGATTGAGTTACGTATGAGATTAATGAGATATTATGAAAATTTCCCTGTTTCAGATGAAAAAATGTTCAATTGCACACGTAGAGAAAAGAGAAGCTCAGTAAATTACGAGTTTCTCATCTTTATTGAATGTTATCATCATTATTTTGAGGAAATCTCTTATTTGGAGTACATTGCGAATACCTCGTTTATTCCTTCTTTATTGTGGAACCGCGCTTATTCAAAGATACCACGGGTGCAAGGGGTTATGTATTTTATCAGTGAGTGATAAGTCGTTATTTCAAGTGCCAGCCATGAAACCTATGGTTTCTTGGTTATTTTGCTGCTGTAAAGAGATAGCTAGTTTTTTAAAAAAAACTGTTCGTTTAGATGTTACTACCGCTTACGTTTTTTATCCATTACCCCGACTATAAAACCTATCCCTAATTCCTTTATACACGTTTTCATAGATATCTGATACCTTCACATACACTGAAGTGCGCATTGGTTGCCACAGTCTGCCCAGTTAAGGGATGTGGACAGTTGGTAAGAAGAGGGGAGGTAGGAGGGCATATTGAAGAGAACCTGGCAAGCCATTTTGCAATGCTGCAACGTGATAGGAACAACACGCTATGGAAACTCCATGATCCAGTAAGCTCATAAGCTTAATATGAAACAACTATTTAAGGTATAGAAGTGTTTATAACCCATCCATTAACTTTCGCAAGATCTTATTGGCTACTTTACGTCACGCGGTGGGACAGTCCTCGAGCAATAACCCCCGTATGCTTCGATGTTTGTCTAGCGATCATTTCGGTCGAAAAGGGAAAAAGCCATTGTAAAACGGGGCAGAAGAAGAGTTTCAACTTTTCATCTTTATTATTTTACATATAAAGAAACAAACAATCTCGTTTTGCACAGTCAAGTGATACTGCCACTGAAAAGCTGGTCGCAAATCCTGTCCCAGAGAGTACATAATAGTCAGCAACTGATATGTATTGTTGAGGTCTTTGAAAGAAGGGGAAAGGCGGAGGGGGGAGTTACAAGCAGACTTCCAGATTTAGTCCTATGCAAACTGAGTCATTTAATGAAATATAGAATTAATGCACACACTGTGTTTACGGCTAACTGTAAAATAAACCAAGCCTTCTCGTTGAAACTTTCGTCCAATCACAGTAGAAATAAAGCTAATTAAACCAATCAAATGTAATTGCTTACTTCGATCGCAAGAATTGGTCGTCAGATCACATCACATCAAAGTTTTCTCTCGCTTTGTAAATTATTGGCAGGGTAATAAATTTTTAGAGAAACACTTTCTTGATTACTAGTTTTAATTTTTGTTTATTGTTGAACAGGTGCCACCACAGGTTCGCCATAAATTCACTGGGAAAATCTCAGTGTTTAAGTGGACCATTCCTACAAATGACGAGCAGGAGAGACGATCACCGAGGTTCGATAAGTGGGACAGGAAGTGGACACTCCTTCAGAAGGAGAGAGCAATTTGTTTGGAATGCACTCAGGGGGTTGAACCAGTCTATTTGTCTATATGGTAAGAGAGTTTCATCATAATTCGTCTGGTCTTATCATTCAACAACAGAATTAATATGATGGTGTTATACTGGGATGTACAGTTCACAGTTCTCCTCAATGTAATTTGTTGAATATACCGCAAACATGCCCAACATTTCTTACTTTGTAACATTTCAGTGGAGTGAAGCAAATAAATAAAATCCTCTATTCCCTCCACAGCTTCCTGTTGAAAACACCAAACAGCTCCAAAGTCAACAACATCCCTTTTGTGAAGCTCACCGAAGGAAAAATGGTAAAGGCCAGAGAAGCCACTGCCTTGACCATCGAAGAACTGACAGTGAAGATGGAGTTACTAGAGCCTGAAATTAGTTGATTTTAATTGTGAAATGTAATCACATGAATTGGAGAACAATTTGGAAGCGTGATCTTTGAAAAAAATTGCAAGTGCTTATTTATGCCACATTGCACAAGAAAAATCATGCGATTACTTGATGATACACATCTTTATTACGCTTATTTTTCACTATCTGCACAAATTTCAAGCTTCTGTACTCTGTTTGGGATTATTTGACGTGCTATCAGCCAATCAACACGCAAAAATGTTTGCATTAATAGTCTTATATATACCAGCGGACATGACTCGATTAAATACATAGAGGCAGCTTTCAATTGAGTCTATACTAGTACTTTACTGCTTGTTTGGGTTATCGTGCGACATTCTGAGCCGTGTAAGAGCAATCGTGACTTCTGTGCTCCCACCCCATCCCCTCCCTTACGGCTATTATTCACTAGCACAAGCGCAAGCAATCACAAGCGCAGGCACAAGCATAAGTAGCTTATGCTAGTAAAAACTAACGTCGACATATAAGCACCAAAATCAATCACGGCATCCGCCATCCATTTTTTTCTAATGCTCAGGCGCAGGGAATCTGGAACGAATGCTTTAATTGGCCAGACGTTTCAAATTTCCCGGTTGTACTTTATGCTGCGTTTCGTTTTCACACTACGCAACCGAACGCAAGCATAAGCGCAAGCAAGCACAAGGAAAAGGGAAAAACTTGGATGCTTGTGGTTATTATTGCGTCAAACTCCTTTTGCACAGTGAAATAATCGCTCTCATGCTTGCACTCGTGCTTGTGTTTGCGTCACAAGTGAAAACCAGGCTTAAGCACGGGATGAATGTTTCATGCTTCGTGTTTCAGCGTCTTCAGTAATTACGTTGGATTGGTTTTAGAGCAGCTGAAACACCGGAAAGATAGAAAATTAAGAAGACAATTTAAAGAAATTGTTTTTAAGTCTACTTTAATGAAAATCGTATAATCTTGGTCGTAAAATTTCCTGCAAATAGTCTTAAAAATACTGTGCAGTCGGACTGCCACACAACCGATCCAATTTGAATCATTGTAAACGAGGGTTACAATAAAAAGGTGAAATCGAAGGGGTGTATGCTTGACCTTTGCAAGCGACATTTTTTCCGATTTTTGGCTACTTTGACAATTTGCCCATTTGCAATGGGCATATAATGTGCAGGTGGCGCGCAAAAATTTTAAAGAGATCGAGAGTCCGTTTTTGTCCACTTGCCTTCACATTTTGCACACAGGCAACAACAATTTTTTCAAAAAGTTACTCCCACAGTTATTGGTTGGAATATAGCAACTCTATTCCCTCTATATGTAGAAATTTCGACTTTTAAGATCTCTAAAAAGCTCGACTTTTAAGGTCTCTAAAAGGCGTGACGTGTAATGTCTCTAAAAAGCTCGACTTTTAAGGTCTCTAAAACGCTCGACTTTTAAGGTCTCTAAAAAGCTAGATTTTTAGGGTCTCTAAAAAGCTCGACTTTTAAGGTCTGTAAAATGCTCGACTTTTAAGGTCTCTAAAAAGCTCGACTTTTAAGGTCTCTAAAACGCTCGACTTTTAAGGTCTCTAAAAAGCTCGACTTTTAAAGTCTCTAAAAAGCTCGACTTTTAAGGTCTGTAAAATGCTCGACTTTTAAGGTCTCTAAAAAGCTCGACTTTTAAGGTCTCTAAAACGCTCGACTTTTAAGGTCTCTAAAAAGCTAGATTTTTAGGGTCTCTAAAAAGCTCGACTTTTAAGGTCTGTAAAATGCTCGACTTTTAAGGTCTCTAAAAAGCTCGACTTTTAAGATCTCTAAAAAACTTTTAAGGTCTCTAAAAAGCTCGACTTTTAAAGTCTCTAAAAAGCTCGACTTTTAAGGTCTGTAAAATGCTCGACTTTTAAGGTCTCTAAAAAGCTCGACTTTTAAGGTCTCTAAACCGCTCGAATTTTAAGGTCTGTGAAAAGCTCGACTTTTAAGGTCTCTAAAAAGCTCGACTTTTAAGATCTCTAAAAAGCTCGACTTTTAAAGTCTCTAAAAAGCTCGACAGCTCGACTTTTCAAGTCTCTAAAAAGCTCGACTTTTAAGGTCTCTAAAACGCTCGACTTGTAAGATCTGTAAAAAGCTCGACCTTTAAGGTCTCTAAAAGTTCTACTTTTAAGGTCACTAAAAAGCTCGACTTTTAAGGTATGTAATACACTTTTAAGGTGTGTAAAAAGCTGGACTTTTAAGGTCTGTAAAAAGGTCGACTTTTAAGGTCTCTAAAAGTTCGACTTTTAAGGTCTGTAAAAAGCTCGACTTTTAATGTCTCTAGAAAGCTTTTAAGGTCTGTAAAAACCTCGACTTTAAAGGTCACTAAAAAGCTCGTTTTTTAAGGTCTCAAAAATGGTTGACTTTCAAGGTCGCTGTAATGCTCGACTTTTAAGGTCACTATAATGCTCAACTTTTGAGACCTTTAAAATTCTTAAAGGGCTTATGGTAAATGCCGCCTCATTCATTTCTTTACCCACCGTTTGTAGATTATGTATTTTTTCGACAAGAGAGTTACATAGGCCACTTTTGATACAATTGTTTAGTTAAATTCTCGTAGGGGACTTTGCGCAGAAGCTGATAATGATCCGCTTTTCATGCTTTTCTAGAGATCTTCATAGCAATGAAATAATTCAACTCCCAGAAAAGATGTTCTCAGGACTCATAAGTCTACAAGTGCTGTAAGTTTATTGCTTCAAAAATGTAAAATACATATAGCAAT
>OX421458.1:17691663-17699163 GCA_949126865.1 Montipora capitata | reverse complement strand
TCCATAGACCATTTTCGAATTCTCACGGGTGGACTGGACCTAGCATGAAATGGAGGCTAATGCGGGCAAATCATTTCAAATGCAAATTGATTTACCCGCATTAGCCTCCATTTCATGCTAGATTCTGTCCAACCGTTAGAATACGAAGCTAGCCTATTTGTAGACCTAATAGGGTTGTCAACTACTTCTCAGATTTCATTTCAGTTGTGCGAGTCACTTATCGGTTAACTCATACAAATCCTCATGGAGTGTTCAGGCGCCGAGTAATATAATTTTTGAAAGATTATTTGGACAACTATACTTACAGCCTTTGCAGTCTTGTGAGCCCTAAAAAAACCTTTTCTGGGATTTCACTTATTCCATTGTCACCAAGCGCTCTAAAAATAAAAGCATGAAAAGCAACGCATAAGATGTGGAATAGTTTGAACAGTGCTCTGAACGTTTAATTGATTTGTTGATATTTGTTATGCATAGTGATTTCCGGTCAGCGGTCGTGACTGTATTTAGATACCGTGATTGTTTACGTCATTAAGACTGAACACGTTTTCGCCTTTTCACCTTTTGACCGCCATTGTGACCCTTGATGAACAGTTTAAATATAGTTGAGTTCCTTCAATACCGCTACATTCATTGCTTCGTCACATTTTTTGGTGCTGGGACCAGGATGGAGGAATTAACCAAACTGTTAGCGTCAAGGAGAGCGCACAGGGCGCACGTAACTAAGTTGAAACAGAAACTCGATGACACAGCAAAGGACACAATAACCGAGACACAGATCGCTCTACTCAGGTCATTTGTCAACCAACTAAAGCAAAAGAGACAAACCCTTAAGGAATTTAACGACAAGATAGTAGTTTTGCTGGAAACACCTGAGGATCGTGAGCAGGATATACTCGTAGCAGAGGAACTAGATGGGCTTATCTTAGAGAAAGTATGCGTTACCGAGAGGTTCATCGAGCTCACATACAAGAATTTTAGTCAACATGCGTCTTCTCATCAAGATACCGGCGATACCTTACCACAACCTCTGCAAATGGGAAAGGAAAATCAACCATCCATTCCATCTACGTCGCAAACGGAACAAGAAAATCAACAACCCAATTCCGTCGACTGAAACACCAGGTAACGATCATTCTAGTAATCTATCCGCCTCATCACAGAATTCACTGATTACATCGCCGCCGGTGAGTACAAGTCATTCATTTCAAAGTAACCGTTTACCTAAACTTGTATTACCATCGTTTAATGAGAACCCGCTTGAATGGCAATCATTTTGGGACACTTTCCGGTCTGCAGTACACGATAACTCTACAATCAGTGATGTCCAAAAGTTCAATTATTTGAGAGCGCAGTTACGTGACGGAGCTGAAAGAGTCATTGCCGGGTTGCCATTAACCAATGCTAATTACGCTAAGAGTATCCAGTTGTTGGAAGAGAGATTCGTTCGACCCCACAAGATCATCAACGCACACATGGAAGCACTACTGAACCTACCATCACCCACCGATCATTTAAGCAGTTTAAGGTTTTTTTACGACTCGATTGAGACCCACATTAGGGGACTTGAGACACTAGGAAAGAAAACAGAAACTTATGGGGACATTCTTGTTCCTATCATTCAGAAGAAATTACCTAACGGGATTAAGAGAAATCTAGCAAGACAAAATGGAAACAAGGAGTGGCAACTTGATAATTTACGTAAAGCAATTTTGAATGAAATTGAAATCTTAGAGGCGGGACAAAACACCTCTTTTGATTACGAATTCAGTGGCAACTCAACTGCTACTACTGCTACATTTCTCACGGCTTCAAGGCCTCGTACACCTGTTTCTGCTTCTAACAGTGGTGACCGCCCCACCAAAGGAATGTGCCTTTTTTGTAAGGGTGAACACAGTCCAACTGACTGCAATGTTGTGACAGATAAGGAAAAGAGACACTCAATTGTACGTGACACAAGGGCATGCTTTAACTGTCTGAATCGTCATTCAGTAGCTAAATGCAAATCAGAGAACCGCTGCAAGGTATGCCATCGAAAGCATCATACTAGTCTTTGTACAAATGTAGAGCTACCTCCCACAACACCATCCACTGAACCAGCAACTACAAACAAGGTTCCAAGTACACCCACCACTGACAAGACTACGCTACCTTCAGTCTCGTCCTACCACATTGGTGATGCTAATAAACACACCCCCGTTCTACTAAAAACAGCTGTTGCTTCTGTTGCAAGTCACAACAACCATATCAGTGCACATATTCTGTTTGACGAGGGATCTCAACGCTCCTTCGTTACATCAGATGTGGCAGCCAAGCTTGATCTGAAACCAGAAACACAAGAGGCAATATCCCTGTCAACTTTCGGTGGAAACACATCATCAGTTAAACGCATTAACACTGCTACCGTTTACCTTGAAACCACTCAAAAGGAGACAATTCCCATTCACGTGATCATTGTACCAACAATCGCTGCACCCCTCACTACTTACACTGGCGCCAATGTAAGGGACTTGCCGCATCTAAGGGGACTGACGTTAGCACACGTTAACGTTGATGATTCACCTTTCACAGTTGATATTCTAATCGGCGCGGATCATTACTGGGATGTAGTGGGAAACGAAGTTATCAAGGGTCCACGTCCCACAGCAGCCAAATCAAAGATAGGGTATCTCCTCTCGGGCCCCCGCTCCAAAAGTAACCATTCAGAGAGCCTCAGCAGTTCTATTTTAAGTGTTGTGACCGAGCATCAACAAGAAGAATTTGATTTGGAACGTTTCTGGCGTATTGAATCAGTTGGTGTTCTACCAAACTCCTCAGAAGACACGCCTGACTTTTTGAAGTATTATCAAGACACATCTATTATGTTGGAGGACGGCCGGTACAGTGCAAGGTTGCCATGGCGACCAGAACATCCCCCTTCACCATCAAATGCAAAAATTACTAAGCAGAGAACTCGCTCCATGGTCAGACGACTAGCCGCAAATCCTGAGAAACTACACTTGTACAATGACATCATCCAAGAACAGCAGTCTCGAGGTTTCATTGAAAAGGTCAAAGATCCGGATACAACCAACGAAGTATGTCACTACATACCCCACCATGCTGTCCACAAGGACTCCACCACAACTCCTCTACGCATTGTGTACGATTGCAGTTTCAAACAAGGTGATCAACCCAGCTTGAATGATTGCTTACAGCCAGGTCCTCCGCTGCTCAGTGACCTTACTGGTATACTTCTACGCTTTCGTCTCCACCAGTATGGTATAACTGCGGACATTGAAAAGGCATTTTTGCATGTAAACCTTGACGAAGCCGATCGAGATGTCACACGATTCTACTGGTTATCTAATGCAGATGACCCAGAGAGTGAATTCATTGTATACCGATTCAAGTCTGTTATGCTTGGTGCCACAAGCTCCCCCTTCATCTTAAATGCCACTCTCAACAAACACCTCACACAGTCTACAGACCAAGTCAGCATAGATATGTTAAGAAATCTGTACGTGGACGACCTCGCCTCTGGAGTAAGTGATGATGGTTCAGCAGTCAAGTATTATCAAGATGCCAGGAACACGATGTCACCAGTGGGTTTCAATCTCAGGTCATGGAGTTCAAACAGTCCTGGACTTCAACATCTTGCAGCCAAGGATCAAGTCCTTGACACAAGTTTAACCAAAAAGGTGCTTGGCATACTATGGAACATAACTTCTGACACACTGGGATTCTCATATAAGCAAGCAACTTCTATCCCTCCGTTATCAACCAAGAGAGAGGTTTTACAAGAAACAGCAAAGGTCTTTGATCCACTCGGCCTACTCCAACCGGTCACAGTTGCTGCCAAGATTCTGATACAAGAACTGTGGCAGGAAGGGATAGATTGGGACGAACCACTTCCACTCTCTCTTGATCAAAAATGGCGTGTTTTAGCGAAGGAGATAGGAGATGCAACTAAACTTGAGTTCCCGCGTCGCTACTTCACTTCTGATGTCTGTGTTGACGGCAACGTTACAGAACTACACGTTTTTGCGGACGCAAACCAGAAAGCCTATGGAAGCGCTGCTTACTTAGTACGTGGAAACCAATCGTCGCTTGCCATGGCAAAGTCGCGTGTTGCTCCGACAAGGAATCAACTTACCCTTCCAGAACTTGAACTTATGGCAGCTCTGACAGCCGCACGTTTGGTATCATATCTGCAAGAACAACTGCAAGTTACAAGGGTCACATTGTGGTCTGACAGCCAGATCGTCCTTCATTGGCTTAACAGCACCAAAATATTGAAACCATTCATCAGCAATCGCATCCAAGAAGTGGAGAAGCTGACATCAATTTCCAGCTGGAAGTACTGCCCCACAACCGACAACCCCTCTGATCTGCTCACAAGAGGGATAACAGCAGATCAATTAAAGACCTCTTCTCTGTGGAAGCATGGCTCTAAATGGTTACCAAACAGATCGCAGTGGCCTTCATGGCCTACTACCGAGGTTCTCCACTTGTTGACCACTGAAACCTCTACTGATGAGGCTACTACAAACAGCACGGTTCCAGCTCAACAGCAAGGCCTTCATCACCTGATCAATCCATCGGATTTTAGCGGTTTACCAAGGCTTCTTCGAATTACTGCCTATGTTCTCAGATTTGTCCAGCGTCTCCAGAAAAAAAGACAGCCAACAAGGGCCTATAACAGCTATGGAATATGATCGTGCTATGGCAAAATGGGTGAAGAATCGTCAATCTCTTGTTTTTCATACCGACGTGGACAACCTCCTTTCAAAGGTACGACACCGTACAACCTTAGTACGTCAGCTTCGCCTATTCCTTGATGACGATGGTCTTTTACGCTGTGGCGGGAGGATACACAACGCCCCCATAAGTGACAACGCCAAATTTCCTCTGTTACTACCAAGCAAAGACCACTTCACAGACTTAGTGATTCACTCCACCCACGTTAAGCAGCTTCATGCAGGTGTCAACTCAACACTCACCGCCTTGCGTCAAAGTTACTGGGTTCCTTCTGGCCGACAACGTGTCAAAACCTTAATTGACAACTGCGTAACCTGCAGAAGGGTTTCAGGAGCAGCCTACAATGCACCAGACCCGCCACCCCTTCCCAAGTCAAGAATGCAACAAACACAGCCCTTTGACGCCACTGGGGTGGACTTCACTGAAGCCCTGTATGTTCGAAACGCTGGGATTGAAACAAAGGTCTACATATGTTTGTTTACTTGCGCAACAACTAGAGCTATTCATCTTGAAGTTGTCGAAGACTTAACCGTTGAAGCCTTCTTACCCGCCTTTCGCAGGTTTGCAAGTCGCAAATCTCTTCCAAGGAAACTAATATCTGACAATGCTTCAACATTTCTATCAGCAAACAATGAACTAAAGGAACTGTTTGAATCTCATGCACTCAAGGAAACACTTGCAAGGGAAGGCGTTGAATGGCAGTTCATTCCCAAGAGGGCCCCTTGGTATGGGGGTTTTTGGGAACGTCTCATTGGTCTCACTAAATCCACCATTAAGAAAGTGCTCGGCAGAGCTGCAGTCAACCTGTGCACGCTTCAAACAATTGTTGTCGAGGTAGAAGCAATTCTCAACGACCGCCCCCTGACCTATGTTTCTTCAGACATTAAGGATGCAGAGGCACTAACCCCGTCACACCTACTTTATGGTCGACGAATAACGTCACTTCCACATCCACTAGTAGAGAGCGACGAAGTGAGTGATACCACCTACCAATCGAACGCAGATTTCCTGAGGAAAGCAAAACGTGTCGCCTTACTGATTCAACACTTTTGGCAACGTTGGCGTCACGAGTACCTCACTTCCCTTCGAGAGTTTCACAAAAGATCAGGAGTCAACACCAAATCTGTGAGGGTTGGCGATGTAGTTCTCATCCACGATGACAGTCCGAAAGTAAACTGGAAACTAGCACTTGTCACATCCATTAACAGAGGTCACGATGGACTTGTACGTTCCGCCAATGTACGCACCGCCAATGGAACAACAAACCGCCCTATCAAAAGATTGCACCCTCCAGAAATTCAGGCCAAGGAAGTGAGCCACACAGTGAACAGAGCTGCCACAGTACAAACTCCACCCCTTGTGAGAAGGACACAAAGAGATGCTGCACGACGGGCTATCAGGAGAATTGCCGACTGGGTTAAGGACATTTGCGTGCCCCCGGAGGATGTGGAATAGTTTGAACAGTGCTCTGAACGTTTAATTGATTTGTTGATATTTGTTATGCATAGTGATTTTCGGTCAGCGGTCGTGACTGTATTTAGATCCCGTGATTGTTTACGTCATTAAGACTGAACACGTTTTCGCCTTTTCACCTTTTGACCGCCATTGTGACCCTTAATGAACAGTTTAAATATAGTTGAGTTCCTCCAATACCGCTACATTCATTGCTTCGTCACATAAGAAAAGTTTTGCAAAGCTATGTTAAAGTAGTACTAATTTATGTTAGTACTACTTTTTAAGGCATACTTGGCAACATTACACAACTCTAATTGAGCGAGACCATTGCAATGAGTCCTAATGTAGCTTTTATTTTAGTTTCGTCCCCAGCTTTCGCTGATCTCAATGTCTGATTCATAGGAGAATCGGATAAAACATTTTCGAATATTCTGGTGATATTGCAAAATACCGTGGATCGGGGAAAGCTTGTAATAAAACCCAAATTAGTGAGAACTTTAGCTTGAAGTCCCACCGGGGCTGTTCATTCACTATTCAAACTGCTACTAAGGGGAAACACCAAGCGGTAACTTTAATCCAGTTGTCCTTAGTCCCAATTAATTTCCCATCGCAATCATAAGGGCTTAGATCTCAGAGCGGTAAAATCAAACAAAAATGGACGACATTACCATTGGGTATCAATACACTTTTTTTGACAGAATGAAAGTCCATGAATTGGAGGAGCGTTTGAGATCTCTATGGCGAAAAGGCTTTTAATTATTACATTTTAAGAGATAACTAGAGATGAATTAACACAATTCTACATGAAATTCATGAGAACATCTTTTCTGGGAGATGACTTGTTTCATTGTTATGAAGATTTATTATATGACTAGATCCGTGAGCGGGCAAGATGAACCCAATCCCTTGAGATTGGCTACCCGAGCGAGCAAGATGGAGCTAATTTGCCCGTTTGGAATTTCTCGTTTGGTCCCAAAAAATCAAATACCATTTTTGGTGTTTTACCCCATATAATAAATCCTTTACAGACCAAGCTTGTTTGGTCAAGATGGCTGGACATTGGCCTCGTTGTTCTGCGTTCTGCGTGTTTATGGACCTCGACCACAAACACGCAGAAAAAAAAAAGGCCAATATCCAGCCATCTTGACTTCACGCTTTAGTTGGTCAATAACATGAAAGCATGGAAAGTTATGTATAAGGAACCTTCTGCAAAGCTAAGTAAAGGTAGGTGGAACGTCAAATCAAAGAGAAACGCAGGACAGTTTGCTAGTTTTAAAGACAACCAAATGCAAAAAAAAAAAGATAATA
>OX421458.1:17684163-17686663 GCA_949126865.1 Montipora capitata | reverse complement strand
CCAGATGTGTCATCGGAGTGTGCAACTATTGACTTTTAACATTCTTGTCCTATTGTAAAAGCTTGGTTACTAATGAGGTTGATAGTGGCATCCAGATGTATCGTTGGAGTGTGCAGATGTTGACTTTTAACATTCTTGTCCTATTGTAAAAGCTTAGTTGCTAATGCGGTTGACAGTGCTATCCAGACGTATCGTCGGAGTGTGCAACTGTTGACTTTTAACAATCTTGTCCTATTGTAAAAGCTTGATTAGTAATGAGGTTGATAGTGGCATCCAGATGTGTCATCGGAGTGTGAAACTATTGACTTTCAACATTCTAACTCAGTGGCGAAATTCCTTTTTCTGGTGATGCCGGCGTGGCTTGTTTGAGTGTTTGAATTTTTTGTATTGTTATATTCCAGTGTGGCTCGCCGAGGTGGCGGAGCTTTATTTTAATCATTTATGCTTCTGTGGTTTGCCTGTGTGATGGTTATTATAATAATGTCTCGGGTTTGCCTGCGTTGCGAACTCGGACGTCTTCTGATAATGCTGCGGAATTGTACTGATCATACTGGTTAGGTTTGTCGAGTCAATTCTCTTTGCGTTAATGTGCATTAATAATACTTATGGGGTTTTGCCTTTGGTAAGGTTTTTTTGGATTTGAAGGCCCATGAGGGTTTTTCTGTGGTTTTTAAAATGGATCTTGCATTATTTGTGCTCTTGATCAGGGTGAGTGACTCTGTTGGCTTACGTTATCTAGGTAGCCACCAGACATCCTGCTCTCAGGGGGGCTGAAGTCGCCCCTCCTGGTCGGGAACCCCGGTACCACTAGCTTTCTTTGTTTTTTATGTGCCGTATCAATCGATTGGACTAGGTGAAATTCCTATTTAAACCCCCCCCCCCCCCCCCCCACCCCTTTTATTTAGATGGTGGGTCGTAAGCGGAGGACAACGGTCTCCAATGAGGGGTTTCTGGAGCAAGCAAGTAACTGGGTAGAGTTCCAGAATCAGATTGAAGGAATCAAATCGAGACACTGTACAACTTGGGTGGATAGAAACGGGGTTCCCGACCAGGGTGCGAGTGACGGAGGCTGTTGATTGGAGGGATGTCTTCTCGTCAAGCCTGTCCCTTGAGTTCAAAGCTTTGAAATTGAGAGTTTCCGATCGTTTGTTCGTTGGTGGCTTACACCAGAACGTTAAGGCTTATGATGATGTACTTGAGAATCATTCCCTAGCGGAACCTATCAGCAGGTGGATTCGAAATGGAGCGCACATTCTCGAATGTGCCTGTCCGTTTTCGGGCGTCTATGAGCAAGTAAAATATTTTCATATTTGCCGCCACCAAAACAGTTTCCAAACCATGCGTCGTGCAGAAGGTCCTCACAAGATTATTCAGTAATCTTGTTATTCTCAAATTTGTTAAAGGTTATTAGGTTATATTACTTATTACGTTCAACAAGGATTGGGAAGAGTAGATCATGTATAAGTTACGGAATTGAGGAAAATAGACATCTGCTGATGTTTCGAAGATGAGAGGAAGTAGGCTTCGGGAAGGCCAGAGCGATTCTCCATACCTTATTACCATATTATTAGTAACAATGCCCAGGGTAGAATATTACACTGTACTTACAGATATGGTAGATCTGTGATCCCTGAGAAAACATTTTCTGGCAGTTGAGTTATTTCATTTTCATGAAGCCATCTAGAAAAGAACGCATGGAAAGCAATTTACAAGAAAATTTCTCCTTCATAGTTTATTTTAACCCATTGACCCATGGACCAAAGGGGGCGTCTTAGGGCGTTTGAGGTGTCAATGGCTTTAATTGCCGACAAGAGAGCCGAGTGAAGACGCGAGGCTGACGAGGCAAAGCCTTCATAGAGCCGAAGCGCCAGAGTGTTGTGTTCGCAGAAAAAAAGTTTCGAGTCCTCCAGAGGATTTGTAATGTTAGATAAGGTAAGGTAACAAAGGGTTGCTTATCATGTGACGTCAAAAATCAATGAAAGCGCTTGTTTTGATGTGCTGTCATCAGACAAACTGGCATAACGCGACATAGTTCACGAGGATATTTGGAGGTGAGTGACAAACATATTTTTTTCCATTTCGCTGACCATTGTGTTGGGTACGCTTGTTTTGAGTATTCTTTAGTATTTATTTTCCAACTGAACCAGCGTACGTGTTCTTATCGGCCACTCTTCTCAATTTCGCTCCGCGTGCCATCGTTGAGTATTTTTGTTTGTTTTGTGACCGTCTTGTTGTGAACAACTTAATTTAATTTTCAAAGGGAATAATAATGTCTCTAAAGTACACAAGTAAACGATCAGTTTGACATATAAGCTTTATCTTGCAAAATAAAAATTCTACAACCTCCATGTGTCATGCAAGAGACGTTTCACACCCGCGGCCGTTCAAAAATTACAGCAGTACTTTCAATATTATTGCAAAACACCTTAACCTTTGCATTGTTTTTCGAAATACAAACTCTTGATACAAAGTGTACAAGGGTTTTGCTATTGGGTTCCAG
>OX421458.1:17674163-17681663 GCA_949126865.1 Montipora capitata | reverse complement strand
TCCCACAAACCCTGCCATTGTCGATAATTTCCCGAAAATGATTTGAGTTCGAGTTTAGGTAGTTTCACTTTCGTGCTTTCGGTATTTCTGGTACTACTATTTTCCTGATTTGTCGCATGGGCCTGTGTGTGTTCGCCATGTTTCCCTTTCTCCAAACTCAAATCGATTTTCACTAAAATACTGTAAACGTGCACACAAAACTCACCAGAATCTTCTATTTATTTCTCCAGTTCCTTTGGTTTGGTGAGCTCTAATATTGCTTCATCCAGCTTTTTTGTCGTTGCCAATTTTTCGGTCAACAAGGCTTTCAGAGCCGTTAACTTTTCCCTGAACGACCTTAAATCTCCAACGTGTTCAGTCAAAATTTTCTCCACATTCCGCACTGTTTTGTACACAAAGGTCCTGTGTGCATCTCGTATTTTCCTGTTGTTATCGATATTCATGACGCTTTATGTCCATAAACTCCCTTTTTAGAGTAGAATTCGCCTTTTTCCAATTCAAAAAATCCTTCCATGATGGCAACAGGTTTGTTGTTCTAATCCTTCTTGTATTTCATACGACTCGAAAAGACCATGTAATGAATATTTTTGGTATATTTAATTCATTTCCTGGTGAATGATCTCTTTACAGTTTTCCATACGAATTACCACGTCACTCGACGGTTTTAAGGCCTTAGCACAATTGAAATCTAAAACTCAATACGCAACTTGACCCTCGAAGCGATCCGACGATCGATCAAGACGTAATGTATGCTTATTTATGTCAAACCTATTTTTAACAGAGTGCAAAGGAGTGGATTAGTGGTGTAGCAAAGCGGATAAAACGTGACGGAAATGATATGTTGTCTAACATACAGAGCGTGAGATCGAAGAGCTCCAAAACTTCCCAGTTGTCGACCACTTCTTCCAGAGCTAAAGTACTCGAAGCTAAGGCAAAGCCTGCTGAGTTGGAAGCAAGACTGGCACAACTAGATCATGTTGAGGCGGCCAGGAAAGAGGCCAAATAAGTAAGATTAATAACATAATTCACTGCTGCGAATGCTGTAAGTAAGGTCTATGAAGATTCCATTAAGGACGACAATGAGCAGTATCTAGGCTCAGATGAACCGGATGACGAGCCAGACATAGGAACTCATTAACAAATTGGAAGGGAAGGTGGGCAAGGTTCTGAGTTTAAGGGATTCTCCCTCTCGGGCAGAGAACCGAACAGTCAATTAGCTCTGGCATGAAGCTAGTTCAATCAGCCCAATCACCAGACAAACAGTTGAAGGACCACCTCAACCATAATGCTCCTGAATTGGAATTATCCATTCCTCTGTGACAGCACATCGTTAATGACAACATCACAGAAACTGCGAACAACATTATTCCAAATGGAGAAGATTGCGATTCTCCAAAGATTTATGATGAAGCGCACGCGTCTTTCTGGGAAAGAAGGGAGCTTCGAACGTCCCAATCACCGCCCACAAGAAAGAAATCAAATTATCCTTGAGTGAGTGAGAAAATGAACTACTTAGTGACATACACGGTTGGAAGAGCGCGAGCCCTTATTGAAAACTTTCAAGGACTCACAAACGGCTGTCTGATTGCATTACAAGTTCTAAACCAAAGGTTTGGTCAAAATGCTATGATTGTGGAAGCTTTGAAAGCGTTATGGTTATGGTTAGGGTTAGGGTTAGGAATTCAATCCAGTTGTCATATCATGATAGCTGTGGTCCACACTAGCGGCTGTGCAGTTATTCAAGTCAATCATCGGAGGGATATAAACTTAAAGCTGAGTGTTTATTTTTAATTTGCTTAGAGATGCTTTTTTCTCTGTATTGCAATTTTTGGCATATCTTTAGAAGCTTTGATAAGGTTACATGATGCCTGGACGACCTATGAATAGAACAGAAACCAAAGGAGAGCGAAAGAGAGCAACAACGACAAAAGAGAATACCAGTAATAGCTCATACTTAGTGGAAGAAGTTACTCCACAAATTCTTTCCTTGGGCACTAAACCGTTTGTTATTTTCAAAAAGTGGCTTAATCGGTTTTTTCCTTTGTTCAGGAATGAAAATATACTTTTTATTGTTAACTGGAAGTAAATAACAATCATCTGTACTCTTTTGGACATAAAGAAAATGTTGATTTGTTTGTTTGTTTTGCTCTAAAATGCGATCGAATAACTTGCGTGCTTTTTAATCCTTTTGCCCAAATGGTTTTACATGTGCCTCGACAGTGACAAGAAAATTTTGCCCTTATGCTATAAACACGTAGAGCAATGAGTTCTCGTAAAATTAGGGGGAAATTTCACTAACTTGTGTTTTCAGAAGTTTGTTTAAAGCACCTAAACAGTATTTAAGCGTTGGAGCTGATCTTGTTTGAAGTTCGTCCTTTCTTGGCTGCATTTTGCCGACCCTAATTCCAAGCCAAACTGACGTGTTTCAATGAGATACATCAAAATGTGGATGATCAGTAAAACTCTTTGACCTTGAGCTGACAAAGTTTGGTTTTTTGTTTTTTATTGCTTTTTTGCTTTTGTTTTTTTTTTTATATGGCTTCTAATTTTAGCGTGATTCCTATTCGCTGCCTATTGACAGTTGACTCTGAAATGGCTTTTTTCCTTTTCCATTCGCTCGCTAAGGGTGTCCTTGTTTTCTTTTAAAACTCATGCGGTGCAAGAAAAATTCATTGCCAAACTGGTGAATTCCAAGTTAAATTTCACTCAAAAAACCGATGTCGTACTCATCGCTTCGTGATTCATGCGATATCGGTTTTTAGCGTAAAATTTACCGTGGCATTCACTAGTCAGGCAATGAATTTTTCTGTAGAAGAAAGCAAAGAAAATGATTTAATTATGAAAGCAGCAACCGGAAACATTTAAACGCGGACAATTCGGCAGTAAGAATAAATAACCAGGGAGCTCCACTTTTAGGCTTGGCTGAGAACACTCCATTATATATAACAGAAACATCAGTATCCCAGTGAAAGTTAAGGCTGACACTCTGCATTCCATCCCAGGTTTACAGATAGTATGCGAGTAACCACCCTTGCAACTGATGTTAGCAATCCGAAGCCTTCAAAATTGAAACCCTTGTCTATCAGAGACACCTGCGAGGCTTGCAAAGGATCGAACGAAAAACATTAATGTCCTGTCTTCTTGGCTAAGAATGTAAATTGGTGTCTCCAGGTATAATGCGCTTTCCTATCGTTGTCTCTCTCGTTCTCATTTACAAAGGGAGTGCCATCAAAAGGGATGGTTGCACTGGGAAAGACTGTGCTCACCCATTAAATCACCACCCCCTACTACACATGTTTGCTCCAACCACGAGCCAAGTTTACCAAGAGAAAGAAAATAGTGGTCAGAGTTCATCACCAAGTACCAGCCTCCGAGCACATCTGTTACTGATTCGGACAGAGTATTTGTTTTACTCAAGGTACAAGTCCGTGTTGTTTCTGAGAGTAGTTTGGCCCTGAGTACTTATGGTTTCGTAGACACAGCTGCTGTCAGTTCCATGATTAACCCTCGAACCGCTGCGAAATGGAAGCTACAAGGAGTCCCTGATGGAGTCAGTCTGAACACTGTACGTTACTCATACGAGTCACGACTGTGAACTATCCCAGGTAAAATTCCACATCTCCTCAACACGTGAACAAGCCCCCGACTTCACTGTCAATCATGCTCTTCACATTGAAGATTTGAATGTGTCCAATCGCTACCGCTCTAATCAAGTAGACTTGTCTGAATGGCCACACCTGAAAGATGTGAAGCTGCCTAACAACAACAACAACAACAACAACTTTATTTGTACCAACAGTAAAGCAATAAACTACAAGATATCACAAAAATAGAAAGGTGTACAGGCTGCCCCAAATAACCATAGGGGCTAATGAAATAGGACAGCCACACTCTGGTAATTAAGCTAATATAAATTAGGTCAGATGCACACATATACGCACACACGCGCCAAAGCAAACAACACATAAAAGACTCAGGAAAACAAAATGTCAAAAACAACGGAAAGCCAGAAGAATTATGATGTTAAGATAATGAGAATTTTTAATAGTTTTCAAAAAAAGTTAGCTTTAGATTTTTCTTAAAGTGTTTGAGAGGAAGAAGCTTTAGGTCATCACTTATATCATTCCAGACTTTAGCACCCTGAAAACGTATATTAAAGATTCCATAATTGGTTCTGGCTTTCGGAATTGCATAAGTCATTTTGCTAGATAATCTGGTATTATAACTATGTACATTCCCAACAGGATTGAAGTAATGGTCAAATACAGGAGGTAGGAGTTTATTATGAAACATAAATACTGCCAGTTGAAGGGCAATAATATCAAACAACTTAACAACTCTTAAATCTTTAAATAAAGGACTTGAATGTTCATTAAAACTAGTAAAAGTAATTATTCTTAGGGCTTTCTTCTGTAATATAAATAAACGGTGTAAAGTTGTCTGATAAGTACCGCCCCAAGCAATTATGCAGTAATTTAAGAAAGGTTCAACTAGAGCATAGTATAGGCGAAGTAGTATTTTGGTACTTATAAAATAACGGAGCTTAGAAAGAATGCCTATGCTTCTCTTGACTTTTTTAGAAACATAAGTAATATGAGTCTTCCAATTAGCATTATAATCTATATAGACTCCAAGATATCTAATAGAAGTTTCCTGTGTTAACATTTTATTGTTTATAGATAAGATGACCTGTTTGGGCAGTTTTCTTTGGATAGGACGAAAAATGACAAAATTTGACTTATCAATATTCAATGAAAGTCTATTTGCACAAAGCCAAGTATGAACTTTCTCAAGTTCAGAATTAATCAGACTTTCAAGTATATTTATATCCCTACGCTGTAAGAATGAATTTGCATCATCTGCAAAAAGATGAAAATCCAAAAGCTTTGAACAATTATGAAAATCATTTACATAGATGAGAAATAAGAGTGGCCCACACCACAAGACACTGGTTGAATGTCTGAAGTAACAGCACCCAGGGATACAAACTGTGTTCTGTTTCTCAGATATGAAGTAAACCAGTCCTTAACAACACCTCTGATACCAAAGTAATCAAGTTTTGTGAGTAAAATTTGGTGATTAACAGTATCAAAAGCTTTGCTAAGATCTAGGAATGTTCCACATGAATAATCATGGTCTTCGATTGCCAATTGCACTTGGTCAATTATACTAAGGACTGCATGTTCAGTTGAATAGTGAGAGCGGAAACCAAACTGTTTACTATAAATAAGTTGTCTCTTATCAAGAAAGTCAACTATCCGCTTATACATAAGCTTTTCTAACAATTTATTAAGAATAGAGAGTAACGAAATGGGTCTATAATTGTTTAAGGTTGTCTGAGAGCCCTTCTTAAAGACTGGAATTACTCTAGCCATCTTGAATTTCTCAGGTACAATTCCAGTAAGAAAAGATGTATTAAATATTGTCTATAAGGGACTGATAATTCACACTTAAGAATCTTTAAAATAAAAATAGGAATGCTAGAAGGACCCACAGCTTTACTAACATTAAGTTTAGCTATTTCTTCTTCAATTTCATTTTCAGTCACTGGAGACAAAAACAAGCTATCAAGAATAGGAGATGACATGAATTCCCTAGCAGACTGGGAAGAACCAGGGATAGAACATGCAAGATTAGTACCTATATTAGCAAAAAAGTCATTAAGTGCATTAGCGATTGGTTTAGGGTCAACAATTTCACGATTAGCTATCACTATTTTGTTCACTTTCTGATTCACTTGGGTTTTAATTTCAATAATTTGCTTAATTCCATGCCAGATTCGTTTGCCATCCTTTACATGAACTGCGAAAAAATTATTATAATAACTTCTCTTAGCTAATTTGATTAAGTGATTCAGTTTATTCCTGTAGATTTTAAATTTGACATGGTAGTAGATAGATTTTGTCTTTAAGAATTTCTTAAATAAGCCATTTTTAGTTTGAATAGAGGTCCTAATTCTGGAGGTTATCCATGGTTTTGATCTAGCTTTTAAATTTTGCTTAGATAATTGCTTGAAAGGTACATGTTGATCAATAACCTCAGACAGCTTATTATAGAAATTATCAAACATACAGCTAGGGTCAGAATCATTATTAAGCACTTCTACCCAGTCAATTGATTGAATATCAGTAATCAGTGCTTGTTTGTCCAAGTTTGAGTAATCACGCCCATAAACTTCAGTGCTGGCTGGAAGGGAAGATAATTCACTGACAATAAGAAAATTTGGTAAATGGTCTGTTAGATCATAACATAAATTACCACTAATCACAAAATGCTCAAGAGAATTAAAAAATATATTGTCAATAAGAGTTGCAGAGTGGTCTGTTATTCTAGTTGGCTGCAGGATTTGGGGATGAAAATAAAAAGCACCCAGGGTATTAAGAAACCTGTCTGTATCAGGATGTGATTCAAACTTAAGGAGATCTAAGTTAAATTCTCCTAGCAAAACACAGAACTTGTTTTCTCGATGTACACTTTCTACAATCATATTAATATGGTTCAGAAAAGCATCTACATTATCATGGGGGTGTCTATAAAAAATCCCACAAATGGTATTACGTCCCTTACTATTATGAATTTCAATCCATAGGGATTCATAATCATTTTGCTTTTGGACAGAGAGATCAGGACAATGAGTATATGCAACATTATCCTTCACATAGAAACCTACTCCCCCGGCATAGGTGCAGCTTGGTTGGGACAAAAAGTTGTATCCAGATATCGCAATATTTAGGAGAGCCTCTTAATCATTCTTTAGCTTAGTCTCAGTTACACTTAATACAGATATAGGGAAATGTAATTCGGATAGCATATTAACCAGATTATCAAAATTAGCCTGCAAGCTCCTAATATTACAATTAAGAAAGGAGAGTGAATTATTAGTTAGACACTTTACAATATCTTCATTAGCATGAAAGTCATGTGTAGTGAAATAATTAAAATTCAAGTTAGAGGGCATATGAAGATCAATATCTAAATTAGTAAGATGACCAATGTTGGAAATAGAAGAAGTTATATCGAGTCGAGGTAATGAGGCATAGCTGGATGGTCAACTGGAGCTATCAAGATAAGGGACTCCTCCGGGACACCTATCACAAAACTTACAAGTATCAATAGAACTTATCTTTTAAGATGATGATGATGGGATATCAGCAGAAGAGTTGATAGGTTTCACAGGAGAGTCAGCATTCCTCCTCAAGAAAATTTTTCCAACATTAGTCCACAGGAACTTGTAACTGTTATCTTTTTTAAATTTTAAGCAATCTTTGAAAAGTTCCTTATTCTTTGACGTTAAGCTTTCATTGATAAAGATCTTCTTGTCAACAGGGAAGCCGAGGTCTGCCGTGGTGATAGATTTCAGCCTTTTCCATGCACGATACAAGTTTTCCCTCATCTCTCGTCTTACAAACTTTACTGTTATGGCAGGGTCCACTGATGCCCTACTACTTGGAATTCGATGACTAATGGATATATCTTTCCTTTCCATTGGAATACCCATCT
>OX421458.1:17656663-17666663 GCA_949126865.1 Montipora capitata | reverse complement strand
TGCAGTCGTCGATGTAGCGGCCGTAGAGTTCAGGTATGATGGCAAAGATTTGACGATAGGCGTCATAATCCTGTCTAAGTAGCTAGAAATGAGTTCGGTGAGGCAACTACAGGCAGAAACGATGGGGCGACCTCGGAAGAGTGGGCGGCGCTTAAAAATCTTAGTAAACGCAACGACATAGTTGTCAAATCGGCCGACAAAGGCGGCGCGGTAGTTGTTTGGCTATCCGACCTTTACCAAAAAGAAGCTTTGCGGCAACTTTCGGATACCTCGTTTTATGCCAAAATCCCTAAAGATCTCACTTCCAAAAATCAAAAGCTTGTCAAAGACACCATTCAGAATCTTATAGTTAATCAAGAATTACCGGACACTGCCACTAATCTCATCATCAACACCCCTAGAACTTCGTGCATTTACTTCTTGCCTAAAATTCACAAACCCAACAACCCAGGTCGCCCCATCGTTTCTGCCCGTAGTTGCCCCACCGAACTCATTTCTAGCTACTTAGACAGGATTATGACGCCTATCGTCAAATCTTTGCCATCATACATTAAAGACAGTACACACGCACTACAAATTTTCCGCGATTTCAATTTCTCCGGCCAAGACAAACTATTTTCACCATGGACATTACATCTCTATACACAGTCATTCCTAATAGCGAAGGTCTTCCAGCACTTAAACACTCTTTCGATCAACGTACTGTCAAAGAACCTAGCTCGGAAACGCTCCTCCGCCTTGCCGAACTAGTTTTAACGCTTAACTGTTTTTCATTCGCCGGCAACTATTACAAACAAATTAATGGTGTAGCGATGGACACAAGAATGGGACCTACAATCTCGGTCATAAATAGTTGTAACACTTCGCTTGAACAGCAAGTGAAGCGCATCAAGGCTGTTAATAACGTACCCCTCCTCCTCCCTCCAATCAATGTTGCATTTACCGGTTGGTTTTTGCACTCCAACCCATAAACATCAACATTGAAGCGGGAGAGGGGGCAAATTGCCGTCTGTGTTACAACATTTGTGACCGAGACTGTCTGGGTGTTGAATGACGCAATTCAGATAACAAAAAGCGCCATAACCAATGTATTCTGTAACGTTCGCTTTCATGGGACTTTCGTTATGAAAATATGTCGAAGCATGTTTAGCTACTTATAAAATTGATAGAAAGAGTTGACTTGTTGCTAAAAGGGAAAGATATCTTGTAGATTTACGAGCGTAATGGCCTTTAATTGAACCCTGTTTCGATATTAAACATCACACGGCCAAGAGCTTTTTACTGAAGCCACGTTAAATTGAAGGACTTTTCGATAGTAAAGTTGCTGAATTTTGTGATATTTCAACAGCAACGGTTGAAAGAATTTCCAAAAGAAATAGGAACACTCCCGCGTGTTTAAAAAATTCCTCAAAAAGAGGGCGTAAGTTCAAGCTACTGTAAGTAACTCACTGAGAAGGCACCTCATTTGCTGTCTCAGGTTCCTGCGAAAAAGAGACGGGATTTTTACCTGTAAAAGAATAGACACTGTGCATAATGACCCGAACGAGGGGTGGTGGTACCAAGTATTAACTCGTTTTCAGCTCCATAGCGTACAACAGTAAATGTTCTCTTTTTGGTGTGTAAACACATTCTTACAACGGTGGAGTAGGTAGAAAAAAGGTTGTTGGTTTCATCGTAAGGTTGCAAGTACTATTTTCAACGATTTGTCTTCTATTTTTTACTTAACAATCAATTGTCTTGTTGTTTTGCCTTTTAATAGGTATTGAATTATAGCTCTGCAAAGAAAAAGGTATACTTACTGGTATATTCCCTTAGATGAAGGACTCCACCCATTGATTTGTAGAAAATTGCTTGTGCAAACAATGAACATCACCATTGTGATCACGGTACACCGTCACTGTTTCTTCCAAAATTATTCACGCTCCCTTTAAATCGGTCTTCTTTGCCCAATTGTTTACTAAAAAATAAGCACTAGAACACAACTTAACAATAGCGAGATTTTCAAGCCATTGGCCTTTTTTTTCTTCAAAATCTCAACGGTACACCATGGTGATCCCGTGTCAGTAAATTAATTACAGTCTACTGAAATTATTTAGCAATGAACGGATCACCATGGTGTACCGTTGCAAATAAGCCTAAGAAATGCGCTGTTGTGATTTGTACTAATTGTGCTTACACATAGTAATTACTACTAGTTTAGAACGATTAAACTTCCTAGTTTTTTTCAAAACACAACGCCAAAATTAAGATGAAAAGGATGGTGATCCGTCAACGGTACACCACAATCCCGTGTAACCAAAATAGGAACAGAGTTTAGGACTGGGGATAGACTAATTCAGGAAAACAAACACTCAAACGAACTTGCATCATTCCAGTCTCTTCCATCCAGACAAAGGAAAGCTCCCCCTCAGCGGTACAGAAGATAGGCGTATCATAGGCGTATCTCCTTTAAACTCAAAACCCGCATATGTAAATGGTCTTGGGTGCTCGCAGCTGAACCTAATGGCCTTCCAATAGTAACACCAAACCATTCCATAAGATGATATTTGCTGTTCATCTGAAGTAATTTAGAAATACGACTTCCGCCGCTGTTGTACCTACCCTGCGAAGGTTGTACTTGCCGGGTTGCAAAATGAGCTATACATATATGTAAGAAGACTTAAAAGAAACGTTGTACCTCAATTCGGTGGCCCTTTCAAATGCAAGATGCGGTATTTTTCTCTTCTTTTTTTTCAATTAGATTTGGACTAATCGGTTATAAAATACGCGACTCGCGCTTGACGGGAATTCAATGTTCCAAGTGGCACAGCCCTTTCGCCTACCGCACCAACTGCGCCGACTAACGCAGTCTTCCTTTATTATTTTAACTGGTAGCCTTATTTATCAGTAGTTATCACGATATACAACTTGACTTTGGAACCTTTTCAAACCTTCCTTTACAGCTAATGGCCTACTTTCACTTTGTGGTGATTCTTTTCCGATGAACACATCAGTCTCTCAAAATATCACTAGTGTCGATTTTCTTTAATTGCTTGTGCAAACAAATACAAAAACACAGCAGAAAACACGGAAAATCTGTATATCACCAAACGAGTCAACATACTTTATAGTTTACTACAAAACCGTTAATACTATCGCCAAAATTCTATTTAGCGGCAACTAACATTGCTCACAAGCCTACCACGATAACTTCAGCAATCGTCACATCACGTACGGCGCTGAAAACAATTATTCCTAATAAATACAATCTCGGTCATAAATAGTTGTAACACTTCGCTTGAACAGCAAGTGAAGCGCATCAAGGCTGTTAATAACGTACCCCTCCTCCTCCCTCCAATCAATGTTGCATTTACCGGTTGGTTTTTGCACTCCAACCCATAAACATCAACATTGAAGGGGGAGAGGGGGCAAATTGCCGTCTGTGTTACAACATTTGTGACCGAGACTGTAGCTATGCCAATCTTTTTGTAGGATATGTTAAACACCAATTTTTTAATCAGTACAAGGGCCCCAAACCTGAACTCTACGGCCGCTACATCGACGACTGCATCGGCGCTATTTCATCCAGCAGAGAAGAACTCGATCAATTTATAACCTCCGTCAACTCTTTTCATCCGGCTCTTAAATATACCTGGGAAATTTCGGAAACTTCATTGGCTTTCCTAGATATCAAAGTTTCTATTAGCCGCAACGTGCTATGTACTAGTGTGCACTACAAACATAGGGATTCACACAGTTATTTGTTGTATTCATCGTCACATCCATCACATGTCAAGAATTCCATTCCTTATTCTCAATTTCTTAGACTTCGACGTCTATGTAGTGATGACTCCGATTTTTCCAGCAAATCAGAGGAGATGTGCCAGTTCTTCGAAAAACGTGGCTATCCTGTCTCTGTGGTCAAAGCGGGCCATCATCGCGCCCAACAATTTGATTGACAGTCATCACTACAAACGTCACAAAAAGATAAGAATGACAGAATTCCATTCACCCTCACTTTCCATCCTCATAATCACGCAGTCAAAAGTATCATTCTAAGTAATTTTAAATTACTCCAAAATGATCCCGAGACTGGTAGAATCTTTTCGCAACCTCCATTTATTTCATTCAAACGCGACAGAAACGTAGGCAACTTTTTAGTTAGAAGCGCGCCCAAAACTAACGAGCAACCCGGCACTTTCAAATGCGCGCGCTCACGATGCAAAATTTGTCTTTTCATTGTCAACACTAGCAAGATATCGGGACCTAAGCGATCTGTTAAGATCACCGATCGTTTCACATGTACTTCCGCAAATGTCATTTATTGCATAACCTGTACGTTATGCAATAAATTATACATTGGTGAGACAGGTAGACGACTAGGTGACCGATTCCGCGAACACCTTCGCGATGTTGAGAAGAATGACAAGGATGCATCTAGGCCAGTCGCTCGCCATTTCAATCTGCCTGACCACTGCAAAAAACACATGGCTATCTGCGGCCTTTCCCTACATCTAGGTACGACGGAAAGCCGCAAGAATCTGGAACAAAAATTCATCTTTCAAATCGGCACCCTTAATCCTCACGGTATTAGCGAACGCTTTTCATTTAACTAATATATTCCTATTTTTCACGTTGCCATGTTACCACCAATAGCGTAGCTCCTACTCTACTATAAAAACTACACGTAACCCATAATCCCTCGATTCGCTCTGACGAAGGGCTAACGCTCGAAACGTCAGCTTTTAGAATCTCTGTACGGTGGCCAATTTACATTATCAACTCCGTTGATAAAACCAAATTTTTGTATACTACTTCCCCACCGACGCAGCACAACAGTTTCTTTAGAAACTACCCCGTTGTCCTGAAGTTAGCTTGTTGTTCTGATCCGTTTGCTGAGACGCTGATTGTTCCGCCATATTATCACTCAAAACAAACTCAACTGGCAAATAAAAGATTAGTAAATCCGCTTATGGTCACCTCCTTGCTCCAAAGAACAAAGTAACAAGTACTAAAAGTACTTTTCGATGAAATTTTGGTGCCTGAGCTTGGCCTACTTTCGTTTGGAATCGTGTTCGTCGTAGTTTTGTAGAGCTACAGCCTCACACGTCTTCACTAATCGCCGCCATATTATTATTATTATTATTATTATTATTATTATTATTATTATTATTAGTATAACAACGATCTCCGTTTCCACGAGATGAAATGTTGCGAATAGCAAGTAATACATAACTAATCATAGAAAATGAAATTATAATAAACATAGCTTATTTTTCCATGGAAAACAGAACTATATATAGCCCATTTGATGTCCGATGGAAACAGAATACTTTCACAATTACAGAATTCCGAATTTTCGGTTGCACCGAAAATGGCCACTGAAGTGTTGTGGGCGCGCAATGTAAAGTGGGTGACTAGTGAGCATTTTCCAGCTCGTGTTTAAAATCGTTTCCGTTTTTCGTCACAATCTTAAAATTCTGAACATATTTAACAACAGGCTTGGTACTTCTGACACTTAGCTTGCAAATGGCATATACGAATTTGTGATCAGCCACGCAGTAGTTAATTACCCCAGAATTTGAAACCCTTTTGCAATTGTTGGTCAAAATAAGATCGATCACAGTTCAAAGTGTTAGAGCTTCTGGTAGGAATCTTAATGATGTTGCGGAAGTTGAAGAATTGTAGGATACGTTTCATTTTCATACCGTTCCCATTTTGATTTGAAGTCTCCCAAGATCGCAACATTCTTATGTGTCATCCAAACTTTATCCCGTACTTGTTTGAATTTATCGAAGAATGAAGAAACGTCAGGAGGTCTATAGACACAACCAATAAATAATCTTGGAGACTTAGCATTTAGTTCAATTCAGATAGCTTCTATATCATCGTCATGATATTTGGATAAACGTGTGCAATTCAGCAGAGTTTTAATTTTGGAGTAAATAGCGACTCCACCTCCGGCTTTGTGTGTTCTGTCGCTTTTCAAGATTTAGTATGCATCAATGTTTACCTTCTCATTGTGTATATCATTTGTCAAATGCGTTTCCGATACGGTCAGGACATCTAAGTTGGTGTGTTCGAGAAGCACTTTCACTTCGGTTAGATTCTTGCGAAGATCTCGTACGTTTGAATGACCAGTAGATATTCCTTGCTTTCCATTATCTCTCACCGTGTGGAGTGCATCGAACACGGAAGAATCAGGTGCAGGGTTAGGATTTATATCCCCACACAAAAGTAAATACTCCAAGATGAAGGTTGCTACGGAGTTGCTGTAATAAGTTACACTCGACTTTCTATATCTTCTACGAGATTTGCATGCAAATCCAATATGGCGGGTAACTGCTCGATACAAACAACGTAATGTCGGTTGGAATACCCGATGGTCCTCAAAGAATTGCACCTTTTCTTCAACAGGGCATAAGTTTGATCCGTTGTCTAAACATTTTTTGACAAAAGCCAAAATCTTGGAGAGCTAAAGTTCTTGCTTCTTTCCACCATGAAAACCGCTGAATGACATGTTGTGAGCCATGATTTAATGTGATTTTAATAAAAAAATAAGCGCTCTTCACTCCAATTCTCTATCCTGACCATTCCACCCTCCACGCCATTCCTTACTTTTTTTCCGGGATCATTTGCGGACCCGTACAGTGCTGCAATGTTAACGTTCCCAGAAAAATAAAACCAACCAATGAAAGGAATAAAATCCTCTTTTTTGGTTTGTAAATCTGGTCTTTTTCCCTTTTAGGAGCAAGAACTTCAATTAATTTGTGAGAAACTATATCCGTTCTTATTTTTCCTCTCTTAAAAAATAGGTTGAACCCATCAAAACGTTGCTCCGATCTTTTATGAACTCCATCTGGGATAAGCTGGTCTTTCACAATTAACTTAAATGTGTCGACAACGAAATAATTCTTTTTTGGCCTTGGTCTTATATACCTTTTTTCAAACTTAATATCTAGACCAAAAACCGTTGCAAAGCCATGCACTGTACAAACAATTTCAAACGTTTGCTAGTTAATTATTATCTTGGTCTTGCAAAGGTCACATCGTAAACACATCTCACACAATCAATTTTTTTCTCGTGCTGTTTTTGAAAATGATAGCACAGGTCTTCTTAAAAAAAATTGAGCTTCGCTTTTTTTACGTATCTCACATAAAAAGATGATGTTCAGTGCTTTAATTGACACTCTCTGCAAATTTTTGGAATCATAGACCTATTTTCATTAATGTGCCAACCAGAGCCTCATTGGCTGTCGAAGCAAAGGCTCTTTTGTTCCTGTGGTTGGCACATTTGAATAACAAAAGCAGTGTTTCATCTCTTATTGCACGTCACTTGAATCGAAATCTTATAGGATCTCCACGCATAGTAGCGAGGCCCCTTCCTGCTCTTTCATTCGTAGGTGTTCAGAGCTTCTTACCTTACAAGATTACGGGCGTGAAATTGGTTTGAAACAACGAGCGTTCCCGTAATTTGCTCATTCCTGCGTAATCCCACTTTTGCACTTTATTTGAAAACAGTACATATATTAGCAATATTTTATTGTAAGAAAACTCTTTGATAACCGTTCAAAAGTCGCCATTTATATCGAGGTCGATTTATCATTGCTCTAAGAATGAGCGAGCAGGCCTTGGGTGCGCAGAGTCTTGTACTAGCACTGGTTTCAAATGTAAAGCACTTGGCAATTGCATCATGGAAACTGGCCAATTCTAGCGTGTGATCTATATGTTACTAGACAGATTTTGTAGGGCACAGCTTCAATGTTTTAACTTCATTATTCTGGCGTGGAACGTCAGCACTTTACCATTGCCGGGAGCCAAATCTGTCATCAAACTACTAAACACTGGCGTTTAATTATGCTCTTTCTGAGCTGTGATTGGTTAATCAATACATTTCCTTCGAAGAATAAAGGATAACAAGGTGACAGCCCAGGCATATGATTACGTGCCCCGGGCCTTGTCGAATAAGTGAGTGTCACAAAACGTTACAAATAAAGAACTTTCAAGAGTAAGGTCTCCGTGCCAAATACCTCTATGGCTCGTCAAATAGCTTGAAAAGTTACACAAACCAGATCCAAAAAACTCTCACCAACAATGGGGGAAAAGCTTGTGGTAAATACTTGCGGTAGACACTTCAGCCTAGATAAATGCGAGTTAATCAAATTGATGGATTAACTGATAGCATCGGAAACGTAAGTTTCCGCGGTCTTTTACACCAAACCCGTGCGGGCTAACACAGGAAGGCTAGCCCAACAGATATCTACGCTAAGATAACTAACATGGTCGGTCTTACAAACTTATCAGAAATAGCCGCTAAGGCAGCGTTTTCGACGCGGTTACACCTTCCGTTTACACGACACCGATCGAGACTGTTGCCGAAACCGTGTCTATTTGAAACCACTGCCAAAAGTGGAGAGTTTTCAAAACGATTCGGTTTCACTTGTCGTGTAAACAGCGAAACCGCGTCGATTTGAATACGGTTACTATTTTGGCGCGAAATTTGCATTGTTCAATTCAAAATAATGAATTAAGCACGTTGTGTTGCGCTCGCTTATACCATCACGACTTGGATTTTCTGGCGAAAACAGTTCCGTGAAAAACATTTCCAAACCGCATCGATTTTGGCGCGGTTTTGAAGTCATTAAACCGTGTCGATGTGAAACCGCGTTTCTTGTAAACGCTACCTAAAACGGTCCTCGTGTTTCCAACAACATCGGCCGCAATTCGCTTTCGCCTAATTATTTTTGGTTTGCACATTTCAATTGTCCATCTACGTTCTTAGCACCCTGCATTTAGAACGCTTTGCATACAATAAAGCGATCTTTAATGTTGCTTAGAATATTAGAAAATATGCTTCAACATACGTCTTAAACAAAGTTAAGTCTACGTGCTCATATACACAGTACAAATTACATTCCTTTTTATTGTATCCGTGAGGTTTTCTAATTTAGAAATGAATAAAATCAAGGAGTAAGAAACAGCAGCAAGGTTCAGACTTGAGATTGGGAAAATTGAACCTAACATCCGTGTATCATTGGAATTTCTTACAAACTACAGCAAGTTGCAATATTGTTGAGACACTTTCATTACAAGAAAACACCTTTTCTAGGTTCCAATACCTGCCGTATCTATAATTTAAACCTTTCCCCACTCCGCCACCCCTCTCCCCCTTTCAATGTTGACTGTTTAAGTTTCCAACATCATTTTTTTTTTGTCTTGCTAGCAACACTGATAAGGAAGGGGGGGGGGGGGGGGGGGGAAGGGCTGGAGTGTCAGAGATAATAGGTAAATTTATAACACCCCAAGAAGGTAAAGTGTCTCCACTATTTTTGCAACTTGTTGTAGCCGCTCCGTGAGCGCAAACTGGGTAGTGGCCATGTTGGTCTCCCCAACTGATCCTCCGGGAATTAACCTCTTTTATCGTGCAAATATTTTCTTTTGTTTCGGTGGAAAAAACAGGTTATTGATCACGTGAGTGAAAACATTTTATAACACTCGGGAAGTCTTACTTCGTCTTAAATTCTTTTATGTACAGTTCAGCTATCAAACAACGGCATTGATGCAAGTTTAATTTCACGAAATACCTTCTTCGTTCGATGTCACCGGCCATCTCACCAGCCTTGTGTTTCTCGAATTTAAGTCTAAGCACCTATTTCAAATAGCGCTGATAAACAGTATTTAAGTCTAAGCACCCAATTTAAACAGTTATCTTTCAATAATTGCAAGGCTATGTTGTTCAAAGTTAGGATTAGAACTTGTAATAACCTTTCCGAGATGACCCCCGTATGAATATCAAATATAGGTCAGTGTACGGGTCCCGTACGAAAGGCTCTTAAAATAGATTATTGTTTGTAAATAATTGTTGAATAAATTAAATTTGGTCAAGAACGTAAAAATAAAAGTACATTAGCTTAAAGAAATATCGTTGGCTTCCCAAATTAACTTTTCCAGCCAAAAATGTTATTGAAAGAAACATGCTTGCTATATTAGAGGCAAAAAACCTTCCTATTCCATTCTGCAC
>OX421458.1:17639163-17644163 GCA_949126865.1 Montipora capitata | reverse complement strand
CCTGTGAGCCAAAGGGCCTCTGTTCGTATGACTTCTGGGTGACCCCTTAAATGGTCGTACCACAGGCAACCCAGTGTACTCTCACGGAGGGTCTATTTTTTTTTTTTTCGTGTCGGTAAAAGTCTTGCCTGTTACTCCCCTGCTAAGGATGTCTTTGTGCATAGAGTCTTCTGCGCGTATTTTGTTAGGTTTGAGGGGTACTGGAAATGCGTAGATTTGTCTGGTGGACATGTACACAGTAGAATATTTTTAAATATTTTACTGTGTACTTTGTGGTCGAAATATCAAACACAAGCCTTATTAGTGACTTAACAACGAAAAGCTGGTAATAAAGCGTTGTTTATTCTCAGGAATCGAGCGCACTCTTTTTTGGCCTAGAACTGGGCCCAGAAACGAAGCCTCCATTTTCGTTATTACTCGGGAGAAAACAGCGTTGGGCAGTCGATAGCTTTACATGTGTAAACTGAATGCTGAAGCTTATCTTGGACAAAACTCTTGGGAAAAATTCTAGCTTAAAAATGTAAATAATGCTTTAAGAAGTTATGGCCCTGAATCCTTCAAGGGTGATAGGCTCACAGAAATGAAGAACAAACAGAAATTGGAAAACACAATGTCGAAGTCATGTGTGTGAAAGTAAAATTGAGGCTTTCTTTCTAAATACTTATTGCTATGTGGCTCACCAGAATGTAATTATTTATAGATGTGTGGCTTTCCAGGATTTAATTCCTTATCAATGACATTTTGGAACACATTACGTGTAGCTTGAGCCTAAGACTTGTGACTTTCATTCGACAATAATATAAACGTCTGTCAAATTTCCATCATTTGAGGCTTTTGTATATCTAGTAGGAAGTATAGAATAGAATGTAGTCAGTCAATATTTTACCACAAAGGTATCAATATTATTATTATTGCGTTTAGGTTACTCAAAACGTGACATTCTGGCCAATATTGATGAAATTGGGAAATATTCTTTTCCAATATTTTAAATCTCTTCTGCATAACTTAAATGATCAGTTTTCAGCTAGCACTGGTGATGTTAAGAGTAGGATCCATATAGACCATCGTAGTGTGCAACTGTTGCTTTTAAAAAACCCTTTCCTATTGTGAAAGCTTGGTTACTGATGAGGTTGACAGTGGCATACAGACGTATCGTCGGAGTGTGCAACTATTCTTGTCTTATTGTAAAAGCTTGGGTACTAATGAGGTTGACAGTGGCATCCAGACGTATCGTCGGAGTGTGCAACTATTGACTTTTAACATTCTTGTCCTATTGTAAATGCTTCGTTACTAATGAGGTTGATAGTGGCATCCAGACGTATCCTCGGAGTGTGCAACTATTGACTTTTAGCATTCTTGTCCTATTGTAAAAGCTTCGTTACTAATGAGGATGATAGTGGCATCCAAATGTGTCGTCAGAGTGTGCAACTATTGACTTTTAACATTCTTGTCCTATTGTAAAAGCTTGGTTACTAATGAGGTTGATAGTGGCATCCAGACGTATCGTCGGAGTGTGCAACTATTCACTTTTAACATTCTTGTCTTATTGTAAAAGCTTGGTTACTAATGAGGTTGATAGTGGCATCCAGATGTATCGTTGGAGTATGCAGATGTTGACTTTTAACATTCTTGTCCTATTGTAAAAGCTTAGTTACTAGTGCGGTTGACAGTGCTATCCAGACGTATCGTCGGAGTGTGCAACTGTTGACTTTTAACATTCCTGTCCTATTGTAAAAGCTTGGTTAGTAATGAGGTTGATAGTGGCATCCAGATGTGTCGTCGGAGTGTGCAACTATTGACTTTTAACATTCTTGTCCTATTGTAAAAGCTTAGTTACTAGTGCGGTTGACAGTGCTATCCAGACGTATCGTCGGAGTGTGCAACTGTTGACTTTTAACATTCCTGTCCTATTGTAAAAGCTTGGTTAGTAATGAGGTTGATAGTGGCATCCAGATGTGTCGTCGGAGTGTGCAACTATTGACTTTTAACATTCTACGTGAGTGGCGAAATTCTTTTTTCTGGTGATGCCGGCGTGGCTTGTTTGCGTGTTTGAATTTTTTGTATTGTTATATTCCAGTGTGGCTCGCCGAGGTGGCGGAGCCTTATTTTAACCATTTATGCTTCTGTGGTTTGCCTGTGTGATGGTTATTATAATAATAACGTCTCGGGTTTGCCTGCGTTGCGAATTCGGACGTCTTGTGATAATGAGGCGGAATTGTACTGATCATACGGGTTAGGTATGTGGAGTGAATTCTCTTTGCGTTTATGTGCATTAATAATACTTATGGGGTTTTGCCTTTGGTAAGGTGTTTTTGGATTTGAAGTCCCATGAGGGTTTTTCTGTGGTTTTTAACATGGATCTTGCCCTATTTGTGCTCTTGATGAGGATGAGTGACTCTGTTGGCTTACGTTATCTAGGTAGCCACCATACGTCCTGCTCTCAGGCGTGCTGAAGTCGCTCCCTCCTGGTCGGGAACCCCGGTACCACTAGCTTTCTTTCTTTTTTTGTATGCCAATCGATTGGGCTAGGTGAAATTCCTATTTAAACCCCCGCCGCCCCCACCCCCCCCCCCTTCCTTTTGTTTAGATGGTGGGTCGTAAGCGGAGGACAGTGGTCTCCAATGAGGGGTTTCCGGAGCAAGCAAGTAACTGGGTAGAGTTCCAGAATCAGATTGAAGGAATCAAATCGAGACACTGTACAACTTGGGTGGATAGAAACGGGGTTCCCGACCAGGGTGCGAGTGACGGAGGCTGTTGATTGGAGGGATGTCCTCTCGTCAAGCCTGTCCCTTGAGTTCAAAGCTTTGAAATTGAGAGTTTCCGATCGTTTCTTCGTTGGTGGCTTACACCAGAACGTTAAGGCTTATGATGATGTACTTGAGAATCATTCCCTAGCGGAACCTATCGGCAGGTGCAGGTGGATTCGAAATGGAGCGCACATTCTCGAATTTGCCCGTCCGTTTTCGGGCGTCTATGAGCAAGTAAAATATTTTCATATTTGCCGCCACCAAAACAGTTTCTAAACAATGCGTCGTGCAGACGGTCCTCAGAAGATTATTCAGTAATCGTGTTATTCTTAAATTTGTTCAAGGTTATTAGGTTATATTACTTATTACGTTCAACAAGGATTGGGAAGAGTAGATCATGTATAAGTTACGGAATTGACGAAAATAGACATCTGCTGATGTTATAAAGATGAGAGGAGGTAGGCTTCGGGAAGGCAAGAGCGATTCTCCATACCTTATTACCATATTAATAGTAACAATACCCAGGTACACTGTACTTACAGATATCGTAGATTTGTGAGCCCTGAGCAAACATTTTCTGGCAGTTGAGTTATTTCATTTTCATGAAGCCATCTAGAAAAGAACGCATGGAAAGCAATTTACAAGAAAATGTCTCCTTCATAGTTTATTTTAACCCATTGACCCCTGGGCCAAAGGAGGCGTCTTAGGGCGTTTGAGGTGTCAATGGCTTTAATTGCCAACAAGACAGCCGAGTGAAGACGCGAGGCTGACGAGGCAAAGCCTTCATTGAGCCGAAGCGCCAGGGTGTTGTGTTCGCGGAATAAAAGTTTCGAGTCCTCCAGAGGATTTGTAATGTTAGATAAGGTAAGGTAACAAAGGGTTGCTTATCATGTGACGTCAAAAATCAATGAAAGCGCTTGTTTTGATGTGCTGTCATCAGACAAACTGGCATAACGCGACATAGTTCACGAAGATATTTGGAGGTGAGTGACAAACATACTTTTTTCCATTTCGCTGACCATTGTGTTGGGTACGCTTGTTTTGAGTATTCTTTAGTATTTATTTTCCAACTGAACCAGCGTAAGTGTTCTTATCGGCCGCTCTTCTCAATTTCGCTCCGCGTGCCATCGTTGAGTATTTTTGTTTGTTTTGTGACCGTCTTGTTGTGAACAACTTAATTTAATTTTCAAAGGGAGTAATAATTTCTCTAAAGTACACAAGTAAACGATCAGTTTGACATATAAGTCATAGCTTGCAAAAATAAAAATTCTACAACCTCCATGTGTCATGCAAGAGAGTTTGATTTCAAATGACATGTTTCACACCCGCGGCCGTTCAAAACGTACAGCAGTACTTTCAATATTATTGCAAAACACCTTAACCTTTACATTGTTTTTCGAAATACAAACTCTTGATACAAAGTGTACAAGGGTTTTGCTATTGGGTTCCAAAGGGGCACTCTAATACAAATCTGCAAATTATGTATTTTATTGACTGTCTCTTTGGCACTTAGCGATAGCTACTTCTAGTACTACTTTTTAGTTAAAGTATACCTAGCGGCAATTCTAATTATAGGAGAACGGTGATATTCATCCCAATTTAGCTTTTACTAAATTCGCCGATCACAGGTTTACTCAATTTTATAATAAGACAAGAGCTGTACACTTAATCCAACTGATTATCTTAAATAATGTCCTTGAACGATTGAGAGTGGGTAATCTAAAAGAAAAGGCAAAATAATAATAATAATTTAAAACTTAGAATACTGAAACTAAGGTAACGTTTCTCACAGAAAAATGAAGGTTTTTCATAGTCAAATGAAGTGAAAGAAATGAAATAAACTTTTCTCCAGCATTGATCAAAATTATTTCGCTGAGTGTATTATGAACAAAACTCCAAGTGTTCCCGTGTATTATTCGGAATCAGTAGACTTTCATGATGTTCTGAGATCTCTTTCAAATTAAAAGATGTACTCTTGCGTCTCACTGTTTACAAAAAGAGTGCCCACAAAGGGATGGTTGCACTGCACAGGCCTGTGTTCGCCCATCAATTCACCACTCCCTACTACACTTAGCTGCTCCAACCACGGCTCTCTGTTAGCATTTTCGCGCCTTAGGCTTCACGTGATGTTTTTTTAACTTTCAACTTTTTTGACACCTTTGTATGATTAGAGTGTCACCCTGTTTTTATGTGCGAATTTTTTTGCAAATTTGCAATAAACTCAGTTGAAATGGTGACTTGCCTTCTACAGTA
>OX421458.1:17634163-17636663 GCA_949126865.1 Montipora capitata | reverse complement strand
TATGTGAAACCTATTTTTAACACAGTGCAAAGGAGTGGATTAGTGGTGTAGCAAAGCGGATAAAACGTGACGGAAATGATATGTTGTCTAACATACAGAGCGTGAGATCGAAGAGCTCCAAAACTTTTCAGTTGTCGACCACTTCTTCCAGAGCTAAAGCACTCGAAGCTAAGGCAAAGCCTGCTGAGTTGGAAGCAAGACTGGCACAACTAGATCATGTTGAGGCGGCCAGGAAAGAGGCCAAATAAGTAAGATTAATAACATAATTCACTGCTGCGAATGCTGTAAGTAAGGTCTATGAAGATTCCATTAAGGACGACAATGAGCAGTATCTAGGCTCACATGAACCGGATGACGAGCCAGACATAGGAACTCATTAACAAATTGGAAGGGAAGGTGGGCAAGGTTCTGAGTTTAAGGGATTCTCCCTCTCTGGCAGAGAACCGAACAGTCAATTAGCTCTGGCATGAAGCTAATTCAATCAGCCCAATCACCAGACAAACAGTTGAAGGACCACCTCAACCATAATGCTCCTGAATTGGAATTATCCATTCCTCTGTGACAGCACATCGTTAATGACAACATCACAGGAACTGCGAACAACATTATTCCAAATGGAGAAGATTGCGATTCTCCAAAGATTTATGATGAAGCGCACGCGTCTTTCTGGGAAAGAAGGGAGCTTCGAACGTCCCAATCACCGCCCACAAGACAGAAATCAAATTATCCTTGAGTGAGTGAGAAAATGAACTATTTAGTGACATACACGGCTGGAAGAGCGCGAGCCCTTATTGAAAACTTTCAAGGACTCACAAACGGCTGTCAGATTGCATTACAAGTTCTAAACCAAAGGTTTGGTCAAAATGCTATGATTGTGGAAAGCGTTAGGGTTAGGGTTAGGGTTAGGGTTAGGAATTCAATCCAGTTGTCATATCATGATAGCAGTGGTCCACGCTAGCGGCCGCGCAGTTATTCAAGTCAATCATCGGAGGGAAATAAACTTAAAGCTGAATGTTTATTTTTAATTTGCTTAGAGATGCTTTTTTCTCTGTATTGCAATTTTTGGCATAGCTTTAGAAGCTCTGATAAGGTTACATGATGCCTGGAGGACCTACGACTAGAACAGAAACGAAAGGGAAGGGAAAGAGAACAACAACGACAAAACAGAATACCAGTAATAGCTCATACTTGGTGGAAGAAGTTACTCCACAAATTCTTTCCTTAGGCACTAAACCGTTTGTTATTTTCAAAAAGTGGCTTAGTCGGTTTTTCCTTTGTTCAGGAATGAAAATATATTTTTTATTGTTAACTGGAAGTAAATAACCATCATCTGTACTCTTTTGGACATAAAGAAAATGTTGATTTGTTTGTTTGTTTTGCTCTAAAATGCGATCGAATAACTTGCGTGCTTTTTAATCCTTTTGCCCAAATGGTTTTCCATGTGCCTCGACAGTGACAAGAAAATTTTGCTCTTACGTTATAAACACGTAGAGCAATGAATTCTCGTAAAATTAGGGGGAAATTTCACTAACTTGTGTTTTCAGAAGTTTGTTTAAAGAACCTAAACAGTATTGAAGCGTTGGAGCTGATCTTGTTTGAAGTTCGTCCTTTCGCTGCATTTTGCCGATCCTAATTCCAAGCTGGCGTGTTTCAATGAGATACATCAAAATGTGGATGATCAGTAAAACTCTTTGACCTTGAGCTGACAAAGTTTGTTTTTTGTTTTTTATTTATTTATTTTTTAATATGGCTTCTAATTTTAGCGTGATTCCTATTCGCTGCCTATTGACAGTTGACTCTGAAATGGCTTTTTTCCTTTTCCATTCGCTCGCTAAGGGTGTCCTTGTTTTCTGTTAAAACTCATGTGGTGCAAGAAAAATTCATTGCCAAACTGGTGAATTGCAAGTTAAATTTCACTCAAAAAACCGATATCGTACTCATCGCTTCGTGATTCATGCGATATCGGTTTTTAGCGTAAAATTTACCGTGGCATTCACTAGTCAGGCAATGAATTTTTCTGTAGAAGAAAGCAAAGAAAATGATTTAATTATGAAAGCAGCAACCGGAAACATTTAAACGCGGACAATTCGGCAGTAAGAATAAATAACCGGGGAGCTCCACTTTTAGGCTTGGCTGATAACACTCCATTATATATAACAGAAACAACAATATCCCAGTGAAAGTTAAGGCTGACACTCTGCATTCCATCCCAGGTTTACATATAGTATGCCAGTAACCACCCTTGCAACTGATGTTAGCAAACCGAAGCCTTCAAAATTGAAACCCTTGTCTATCAGAGACACCTGCGAGGCTTGCAAAGGATCGAACGAAAAACATAAATGTCCAGTCTTCTTGGCTAAGAATGTAAATTGGTGTCTCCAGGTATAATGCGCTTTCCTATCGTTGTCTCTCTCGTTCTCATTTACAAAGGGAGTTCCATCAAAAGGGATGGTTGCACTGGGAAAGACTGTGCTCACCCATTAAATCACCACCCCCTACT
>OX421458.1:17621663-17626663 GCA_949126865.1 Montipora capitata | reverse complement strand
CTATATCTTCTACGAGATTTGCATGCAAATCCAATATGGCGGGTAACTGCTCGATACAAACAACGTAATGTCGGTTGAAATACCCGATGGTCCTCAAAGAATTGCACCTTTTCTTCAACAGGGCATAAGTTTGATCCGTTGTCTAAACATTTTTTGACAAAAGCCAAAATCTTGGAGAGCTAAAGATCTTGCTTCTTTCCGCCATGAAAACCGCTGAATGACATGTTGTGAGCCATGATTTAATGTGATTTTAATAAAAAAATAAGCGCTCTTCACTCTAATCCTCTATCCTGACCATTCCACCCTCCACGCCATTCCTTACTTTTTTTCCTGGATCATTTGCGGACCCGTACAGTGATGCAATGTTAACGTTCCTAGAAAAATAAAACCAACCAATGAAAAGAATAAAATCCTCTTTTTTGGTTTGTAAATCTGGTCTTTTTCCCTCTCAGGAGCAAGAACTTCAATTAATTTGTGAGAAATTATATCCGTTCTTATTTTTCCTCTCTTAAAAAATAGGTTGAACCCATCAGAACGTTGCTCCGATCTTTTATGAACTCCATCTGGGATAAGCTGGTCTTTCACAATTAACTTAAATGTGTCGACAACGAAATAATTCTTTTTTGGCCTTGGTCTTATATACCTTTTTTCAAACTTAATATCTAGACCAAAAACCGTTGCAAAGCCATGCACTGTACAAACAATTTCAAACGTTTACTAGTTAATTATTATCTTGGTCTTGCAAAGGTCACATCGTAAACACATCTCACACAATCAATTTTTTTTCTCGTGCTGTTTTTGAAAATGTTAGCACAGGTCTTCTTAAAAAAAATTGAGCTTGGCTTTTTGCGTATCTCACATAAAAAGATGATGTTCAGTGCTTTAATTGACACTATCTGCAAATTTTTGGAATCATAGACCTATTTTCATTAATGTGCCAATCAGAGCCTCATTGGCTTTCGAAGCAAAGGCTCTTTTGTTCCTGTGGTTGGCACATTTGAATAACAAAAGCAGTGTTTCATCTCTTATTGCACGTCACTTGAATCGAAATCTTATAGGATCTCCACGCATAGTAATGAGGCCCCTTCTTGCTCTTTCATTCGTAGGTGTTCAGAGCTTCTTACCTTACAAGATTACGGGCGTGAAATTGGTTTGAAACCACGAGCGTTTCCGTAACTTGCTCATTCCTGCGTAATCCCACTTCTGCACTTTATTTGAAAACAGTGCATATATTAGCAATATTTTATTGTAAGAAAACTCTTTGATAACCGTTCAAAAGTCGCCATTTATATCGAGGTCGATTTATCATTGCTCTAAGAATGAGCGATCCGGCCTTGGGTTCGCAGAGTCTTGTACTAGCACTGGTTTCAAATGTAAAGCACTTGGCAATTGCATCATGGAAACTGGCCAATTCTAGCTTGTGATCTATGTGTTACTAGACAGATTTTGTAGGGCACAGCTGCAATGTTTTAACTTCATTATTCTGGCGTGGAACGTCAGCACTCTACCATTGCCGGAAGCCAATTCTGTCATCAAACTACTAAACACTGGCGTTTAAATATGCTCTTTCTGAGCTGTGATTGGTTAATCAATACATTTCCTTCGAAGAATGAAGGATAACAAGGTGACAGCCCAGGCATATGATTACGTGCCCCGGGCCTAGTCGAATAAGTGAGTGTCACAAAACGTTACAAGTAAAGAACTTTTAAGAGTGAGCTCTCCGTGCCAAATACCTCTATGGCTCGTCAAAGAGCTTGAAAAGTTACACAAACCAGATCCAAAAAACTCTCACCAACAATGGGGGAAAAGCTTGTGGTAAATACTTGCGGTAGACACTTCAGCCTAGATAAATGCGAGTTAATCAAATTGTTGGATTAACTGATAGCATCGGAAACGTAAGTTTCCGCGGTCTTTTACACCAAACCCTTGCGGGCTAACACAGGAAGGCTAGCCCAACAGATATCTACGCTAAGATAACTAACATGGTCGGTCTTACAAACTTATCAGAAATAGCCGCTAAGGCAGCGTTTTCGATGCGGTTACGCCTTCCGTTTACACGACACCGATCGAGACTGATGCCGAAACCGTGTCGATTTGAAACCGCTGCCAAAAGTGGAGAGTTTTCAAAACGATTCGGTTTCATTTGTCGTGTAAACAGCGAAACCGCGTCGATTTGAATACGGTTACTATTTTGGCGCGAAATTTGCATTGTTCAATTCAAAATAATGAATTTAGCACGTTGTGTTGCGCTCGCTTATACCATCACGACTTGGATTTTCTGGCGAAAATGGTTATGTGTAAACATTTCCAAACTGCATCGATTTTGACGCGGTTTTGAAGTCATTAAACAGCGTCGATGTGAAACCGCGTTCGTGTAAACGCTGCCTAAAACGATCCTCGTGATTCCAACAACATCGGCCGCAATTCGCTTTCGCCTAATCATCTTTGGTTTGCACATTTCAATTTTCGATCTACGTTCTTAGCACCCTGCATTTAGAACGCTTTGCATACAATAAAGCGATCTTTAATGTTGCTTAGAATATTAGAAAATATGCTTCAACATACGTCTTAAACACAGTTAATTCTACGTGCTCATATACACAGTACAAATTACATTCCTTTTTATTGTATCCGTGAGATTTTCTAATTTAGAAAATGAATAAAGTCAAGGAGTAAGAAACAGCAGCAAGGTTCACACTTGAGATTGGGAAAATTGAACCTAACATCCGTGTATCATTGGCATTTCTTACAAACTACAGCAAGTTGCATTATTGTTGAGACACTTTCATTAAAAGAAAACACCTTTTCTAGGTTCCAATACCCGCCATATCTATGATTCAAACCTTTCCCACTCCGCCACCCCTCTCCCCCTTTCAATGTTGACTGTTTAAGTTTCCAACATCATTTTTTTTTTGTCTTGCTAGCAACACTGATAAGGAAGGAGGGGGCAGTGTGAGAGATAATAGGTAAATTAATAACACCCCAAGAAGGTAAAGTGTCTCCACTATTTTTGCAACTTGTTGTAGTCGCTCCGTGAGCGTAAACTTGGTAGCGGCTATGTTGGTCTCCCCAACTGATCCTCCGGGAATTAACCTCTTTTATCGTGCAAATGTTTTCTTTTGTTTCTGTGGAAAAACCAGGTTATTGATCACGTGAGTGAAAACATTCTATAAGACTCGGGAAGTCTTACTTCGTCTTAAATTCTTTTATGTCCAGTTCAGCTATCAAACAACGGCATTGATGCAAGTTTAATTTCACGAAATACGTTCTTCGTTCGATGTCACCGGCCATCTCACCAGCCTTGTGTTTCTCGAATTTAAGTCTAAGCACCTATTTCAAATAGTGCTGATAAACAGTATTTAAGTCTAAGCACCCAATTTAAACAGTTATCTTTCAATAATTGCAAGGCTATGTTGTTCAAAAATTTGGTTTTATCAACGGAGTTGATAATGTAAATTGGCCACCGTACAGAGATTCTAAAAGCTGACGTTTCGAGCGTTAGCCCTTCGTCAGCCCTTCGTCAGCCCTTCGTCAGCCCTTCGTCAGCCCTTCGGATTCGCTCTGACGAAGGGCTAACGCTCGAAACGTCAGCTTTTAGAATCTCTGTACGGTGGCCAATTTACATTATCAACTCCGTTGATAAAACCAAATTTTTGTATACTACTTCCCCACCAACGCAGCACCACAGTTTCTTTAGAAACTACCCCTTCATTCTTATGTTGTTCAAAGTTAGGATTAGAAGTTGTAATAATCTTTCCGAGATGACCCCCGTATGAAGATCAAATATAGGTCAGTTTACGGGTCCCGTACGAAAGGCTCTTAAAATAGATTCTTGTTTGTAAATAATTGTTGAATAAATTAAATTTGGTCAAGAACGTAAAAATAAAAGTACATTAGCTTAAAGAAATATCGTTGGCTTCCCAAATTAACTTTTCCAGCCAAAAATGTTATTGAAAGAAACATACTTGCTATATTAGAGGCAAAAACCTTCCTATTCCATTCTGCACGTACAAGCAAGCAACGCACTCCGTGTCCAAAACCATACTCAACTAAATCAAATCAGACTGGAGTTCAGAAAAAAAAAACCCTTTTCTAGAGAACCTTTCCCTTGAATAATGAAAGGAAAAATGGACAACAAGCTTTCTTTCAAAAATTCTTGATTAACGAGAATTAGTCAAGTTTTCAATTGTTGTTGTTGTTGTTTTTGTTTTGTTTTTGTTTTGTTTTTTTTGTATTTTACCTGAAGACTGTGCAGAGTTGAGAACACACTTAAGTAAACATTGATCTAGTTCCACTCAAGGTGTTCAATTCCTTCTCTGAGTTTGTCAAGCCCAAATCCAACCAGAAGGAGTTACCAGAGAATTTGCAATTTTGTTTCAGAGTTGTGCACTCTACATAACATTAAAGTTAGTAAAATATTAGAAATACAGCCCTCTTTGATATCCGATGACAAAAGATAAAATAGTTGTTGAAGGCTATTATTCGTCTCTTTTAAGATTCCAGATTAGTCCAACCTGTGCAGTTTGTTAGCCCTGGACCAATAAGATTTTATAATGGGGAGACAATCATTAATTGTTCACAAATTTTAAAATTTCTTGATAAGGGAATTATGAAGGAAAGCACACACGAATAGGGGGAGTTTATCTCTAATATCGTCCTAAGACCAAAGAAAGATGAATATTACCGCATGATCTTAAAGCTGGACATATTTGTTGCCTTCCATCAATTTTAAAATGGATTCAATCCATACTGGCATTCAATTAATGAGAGCCAGTTCACGGAGAACATTAGAAGTTCCTAAGGTTTTGTTTGGGAAAACGATATCGTCTTTTCCAAAATGATGAAACTGCTTTCCTCCAAACTCAGAGAAATTGGGCATGTAACAAGTGGTTACCTTGACGACTCATTTTTAGTGGGTTACACTCTCGGTGAATGTTAAAACAATGTTAGAGATACCCTAGGCTTTATTAAAGATTCGGCCTTTCTAACCCATGAAGAGG
>OX421458.1:17589163-17619163 GCA_949126865.1 Montipora capitata | reverse complement strand
TAAAATTGAGGGCTCTCAAATTGAAACTATAAAACTATTACTCAAACCTGGTAATTACTAATTCCTTAGATATCTTGTCATTTCTAATACTTGAAAAGTAACAACTGTTTGTGTCAGTAACGATCAATTTTTATTATTATCTTTATTATCATGAAATGTGCTTCTTCCTCACAAAAATGGGGACCCCACCCAAGGTCAATAGCGCTTTGCACTAACGACGTCATGAAATTATAGACCCCCAAGTGACTCCGACAAACTAGGTTCAGTCTGTAAGAGTCACGAGGAAAATGAGGCATAATATTCGCTTCAAGCCTTTCGGTTTTAAGCGACGTCGACCGTGTTCTTGGCTCTATTCTCGAGAGAGAACCAGAACAGTACAGAATTGAGCAGCTAGAACAGTGTTTAAAGTGTAGGGGGTTGAAATTGACGGGCAAACGTGACGACATTTTTAAACAAGTGAGGGGCTGTAACAGGTCGCGTAAACAGTGAAAGTGACCACGCGCTTGATCCCAGTATCGATAATGCCCGTTGGTCTGCAGCGAAAATACAAAAAAGGGCTCGATGATGGAAGGAAATGGTACCTGTGCAAGTTCTGTTCCCTATTCTACTCCGTCGACAGATTGGCATGTCGGAAAAGTGTTGATGGACCTACGCTACTCCTGCTGTTCGTAAATGGTTGTCTGTTTTGCTCTGACAAACATATCTTTCATGAATTTTTCTTTGCGATATACTACGTAGCGGTGGGGGCGTGTTAAATAGTTCTCTTAGATGTGGGTAATTTTCTATCAGGTGCCATTTCCTCGTGAGCGAAGTGGTATTTTGTGACAAAAGTCAGAATTCTTTTACATGTGCGTTTTCATCTCCTAGTGCATGACCTCTTTTTGTTAGAGAATTTTAGTTCAGAGAGATGCCTTTTAACACTGCTCTCTGGGTATCCTCTATTTTTTAGGCGTATTTCAAAGTCTCGTGCGTTTTTCAAAACTAGAATGGGATTAATTTGTTATTCGAAGCGGTAATGCTTTCCCTTTTATGAACTTTCTTGTTTCTCCTAATGGACATCAGGAAATTCTGCTGTGGGATACTTTGTAGAGCACAAAATGATACGTTTTTCACAGTTAAGAATTTCTGGGTTCAATCGATTAGCCAAGGCTTACATTTCTCGTTGTCTTAGGACGGTTTTGGCAGCGGTATGAAGACTTCCTGTCTTGATTAGTGCAACTCTTTGAGAGATTTCGGCAATTAATGGTCTTTTATCTGGATACTGTGAGTCCGATTTCATCAACAGGGTTTACTACAAAGCATTCAACCTCCTTGTTAGAAACCAACTCAACAGATTTATCAAGTTTTCTTCTTTTTTCCCTGCACTATCACTTACCTCACTCATACAATTCCTTTCAGTCGATCGAAATGTTTGTCTGAGTCTACGCGGGGGGCTCATGTGACAAAGTCTATATTTAGTAGTGCAAAGCGCTATTAAGAGGTTACGTTAAACCAAAAAACAAAAAAACCAAAACAAAAAAGAAACAAGAAATAAAGACGTAGTGGAATGACATAATAGTCTTTTTAGCTTAAAAGGCCAAGCTGCAAACGCAATTCAATTGTAGACCCGAAAGGGATTATCAACTACTTCTCAAACTTCATTTAATTTAGAACAGATGTTTGTCTCACTTATAACTAACTCAATCAAATATTTGTGGAGTTACCAGGCTCATAGCGATATAACGGTTTGAAAGGTATTATTTGGGGCACTATGCAAACTCAAATTGCATTGGTAATTAATACCCTGGGGTACATGCAAATGAGACTATAAAGAGGTCACATGTGCTCCACCCCATCATTCTACTGGCGGAGGCAAAAGGGAAGCATTTTGTCTGATCAACCCGACTTACTCGATGGCCGTCGCGGATCATGTTCCTCGCAATGTAGCAGAGTAGGCTACAGCGGAACAACTAAACCCTCGAGCGGAGGCAGCAATTCAACCAGCAGCTGTGGTACAACCGGCAGCTGGAGTTCAACCAGCTGTACTGGCGAATGACGTACAGTATCGAACGAGTTGTTAGTTTTTCCTGATTCATAATGTCACGCTGCTTGGACTCATCAGGTCTGGCTTGGTTTGTTGGTCAATATAATTTGTGCTGCTAATGCCTGTGAGGTTTGCTTGTGGGGCGAGGTTTTAGTTCTCTTTAGTGCCTGTGAGGCTCACCGGCGTGGCGAATTTGTGTGCTAATATTGTCTGCGTGGTTTGCTTATAGGGCTTGCCTGTGTGGCGGAATTTTGACTCATTTGCCTGTGGGTCTTGCCTATGCCACAATTTTGTATTGGTTTTGCCTGTGAGGTCTGCCTAAGTGGCGAAATTCTTTGTTCTGTTGATGCCGGCGTGGTTTGCTTGTGGGGCTTGCCAGTGTGGCGAATTTCCTTTCGCTTTGTTAATGCCTGGGAAGCTTATTTGCGTGTTTGAATGTTTTGTATTGTTATTTCTAGTGGGGCTCGCCGAGGTGGCGGAGCTTTATTTTAATCGTTTATGCCTATGTGGTTTGCCTGTGTGGCGGTTATTTATCTTGTAATAACGTCTTAGGTTTGCCTGCGTGGCGAATTCGGAACTCTTCTGATAATGCAGCGGAATTGAACTGTTCATAAGGGTTAGATTTGTGGATTGAGTTCTCTTTGCGTTAATGTACATTAATAATGCCTATGGGATTTTGCCTTTGGTAAGGTTTTTTTTGGATTTGAAGTCCCATGAGAGTTTTCCTGTGGTTTTTGAAATGGCTCTTGGATTATTTGTGCTATTGATCAGGGTGAGTGACTCCTGTTGGTTTACCGTTTATCTAGGTAGCCACCTGACGTCCTGCTCTCAGGCTTGCTGACCTCGCTCCCTCCTGGTCGGGAACCCCGGCACCTCCCCCCCCCCCTTTTTTTATTTGGATGGTGGGTCGTAAGCGAAGGACAATGGTATCCAATAAGGGGTTTCCGGAGCAAGCAAGAAACTGGGTAGAGTTCCAGAATCAGATTAAAGGAATCAAATGGAGATCAGAGTGGGAGTGACGGAGGCTGTTGATTGGAGGGATGTCCTGTCGTTGGACGTGTCTCCTGAGTTACGAGCTTTGAAATTGAGAGATCCCAATCGTTCCTTCGTTGGTGGCTTACACCAGAACGTTAAAGCTTAGGATAACGTACTTGAAAACCCTCCCCTAGTGGAACGTATTGGCAGGTGGATTCGAAATAGAGTCCACATTCTCGACTTTGCTCGTCCGTTTTCGGGCGTCTATGAACGAGTAAAATATTCTTCAGATTTGCCGCCACCGAAACAGTTTCCAAACCATGCGTCGTGCAGACGTTTCTCAGAAAATTATTATGCGAACTCAGCACGGTACAGATTTTGTTAGCTTGCTTTATGCAAAACAAATATTGATGCAAAAGTAAATAACTATTGATACACAGTTTTTAGAAAGAGCAGAAGGAAGTTTCTGGGATGGTCGATCGAGAATAAGATATTTACATGAAAACAACATTAATTTTGAACCGTGAATATAGAATATAAAAAGTTACGATCAGCGACAAACATTTTAGGAGATTTTTGCTACGTTCAAATAAATCGGAAAATCGAAAGTGACATGGCCGGAATTCAGCGGGCGCCGTGATTAAGTTACCGCGGCATGTTTACTCGCCAAACAGTGAAGCATCTGTGTCAAATGATGGCAAGATACCGGGTTTTTGTAAGTTTCTTTTTCTGTCAAGTGTTATAAAGTTTGACAATACAAACAGCGAAGTCAAAACAAAGATCACAATCGCCCAACTCTTGAGGTTGACCATTTGTTTATGCAAAGTCAAAATTTACTTTCCATGACGCGTACGACTTTATTTATCACCAGGTAATTCCATCATTTTGGAAATAGCAGCTACCTTATTATTCATCGGCGTCACAATTTTTCACTGATTTTGGGGCTCATTTTGTTGAAACTCAAGCACGCTTCCAACAGGCCTGTGAACCCTTCCTGCTTACAGAGCTATACTAAAAAAATTCTCCCATATCACATTTCAACCTTAAGCTCGAAAATTCAATACACAACAGAAGGGACCACAGAATCCTTTTTCAGCGAAAAATTTATTGAAACAAACAACATATTTGCTCTTAGAGGCGAAAACCTCTTCCTATTTCATTGTGTGCGTGAAGACAAGAAACTCAATCGTGTCAAATTACCATGTACTTCAGGTTTCCTGAAGAACCTTTTCCTTGAATAGCAAGAAAATGCTTTACTATTGCCATAAAAACTATCCAGTTAAGCTCGCATATCATAAAACATGATGAATTCATAAAGGCTACCTTTTCCAGCGAAAAATTTTTTGAAGCAAACAACATATGATATTTGCTATTGGAGGCAAAAACCCCTTCTATTTCATTACGTGCGTTAAGAGAAGAAACTCAATCGTGTCAAATATGTGCAATATTGCAACAAACAAAATTTCAGGATCAAACCGTTTCCATGAAGAACCTTTTCCTTGAATAATGATGCACAAAATAGACGACAAGCTTTCTTTCAAATAATTCTTGGCTGTCACCTTTACATATATGTTTTTACTGAAGACTGTGCAGAGTTGATCACAGATCCACTTAAGGTGTTCGATTCGTTTTCTGTATTTGTTGAACCCATAAGTTACCAGAGAATTTTCCATTTCGTTTCAGTGTTCTACATAACAGCACACTTGGTAAAATATTTGAAATACAGACCGGGGAGAAATACGGACATAAATAAAACTATTATTGGAACGCACCGGCTAATCTAGAATTCCTTCGATATCTTGCCATTTCCATTACTTGAAAAGTGACGACTGTTTATGTCAGTAGCGATCAACTTGTTTATTATTGTTATTATTAATTAAATTCATCACAAAAATAGGGACGCCACGCAAGGTCAAATAAGGGGTTAGGTTGTTCCAAATAAGAAAAAAAAATGTAGTGGAATGACATTTAGTTAAAGGTCAAAGTCCAAATACAAATTCATTGAAGAGTTGAAGGAGTTATCAGTTGCTGTTGAGATTTAACTTAAAAAGCTACGAGCGACTTATTAAGTGATTCAAACAAATCTCTATGCAGTGAGTCTGTGAATCAAACCCGGGCGACATTGGTGGTAGGCGAGTGCTCTCAACACTACTCCAGCCCTGCTCCCCTTTAACTGGTTTGCGAGGGAAGCCTTAGTTGTAAGAGTGACAAAGGGTCCGCAAAGAGGAGCAACAACAACAGTCGTCAATGAGGACTTGACAATGGGACCGAAGGTAGTCGACGAGCTCATCCACAAGATTAATCAGCTGACGCATGTTGTCAATAGTTTAACGCCCTTTGTTAACGACCTAAAACAGCTTACGATGCCTCCTTGAGAGAGAGGAGTCTGGGGAGAGAGAGAGAGAGAGGTCGAAGACGACGTGGGCGAAGAGAACGGCGAAGCTGAAGGGGAGCCCTCGGCAAAAAAGCACAAATCTAGCTCAGGTCAACTTAATCAGTTTATTGTTGGTTTAGCTGGCGTTCTAGAACAGGAGGTTACTGAAAACGAGCAGACTGACAAGTACAGACCTTAAAGATAAAACAAATTTAATTTTTCTGGCTTCAGTTTTCCATTTGCACTCAAAGAAATATAGGTAAACATGAAAGGAAAAAAAAAAAGAGAAAAACTGCAACATGGTGGTCAAACGAGTGCAACCAGGAACCCATGACCCGGAGCCTACAACTCTACTGCGTCCGTGTAATGGCGTTTTCACAGACAGATTTATTTTTAGATTGAATTTTCCGCGAATGAGACTCCCACAGGAGCCCGATGACCAATTACAAGAAATTAAGCTGACGTCATAGGGTCACCGAACCGGAACTGCCTTTGTTTTTTGACCTAATTCGCGGGAAGGGCTAGTCTAAAAATAAACCTACTTGTGAAAATGTCGTTTCACAGACGCTGTATGGAAGTTGCCCGCTCCAGATGGGCTCCCGGTGCAACATGTTGGATTCAACAATGTTGGATGACGTTGCACTAACATGTTGGACCCTTTTAGCCAGGCCTTAACGACAAGAAACGTAGTAGTGGACGAAAGCAAAGAAAAAAAAAAAAGACCTCTACCCTTCGAGGCCCCCACACCGTGTCAGTCTTTTCACCAGTTCCCCAGTTCCCGGTTATTTTTTAGAGAAATATGACTATGATGATGATGATGATATTATAACAGAGTTTTCGACGTCTTGCCCTCTGTAAACCTTCTTCTTGTGTTGTAGCTTGCTGCAGAGAAAACTCGAAATATAGGTAAAATAAACAACAAACTACTGCATTTTTCTTCGTATTTATTTATTAAAATGTCTCTCGAAAATAGTCGGAAATGGCATTCCCGAGACCCTAAATTTCGAACTTTTCAGGTGGAGCATGCCCCCAGACCCCCCTAGTTTGGAGCGCCTTTGATAGAACATTGGCTCGAGCATAAGCTCGCGCACATTGATAAAATTTCGGATTTTCACTGACACCGAGCTTAATCTGTCAAGGAATTTGCTATTCTCCTGAACGAGCGCGGTGAGCCCCTCTTTTAATGGTGTTATGCACTTGTAATAGGTACACGGAAAACATATTTTAAGAAAAAAAAAGTTGGACAGTACAAGTTGTAGTATTTATATATAAATGAAGTGAAAACTGCATGTGGAGCCAGACACTAAGTGTGAGGTGATGATATTGCGGCCCAATTTACTTACATATTTTTGCAAGCTCGAGCAATTTGAAATCACTTTACTGAAAGAGTTTATCCCAGACAAACAAGTAGGCTCAAGTTTTCAGTAATATTCAGTTCCGGTTGATCAAGTTTCAAACGCTTCTCGTGTAATTCCGAAAAAAAAAGAGAACTTAAAATAAAGGGCATGCAGCGCGAAAACAAGCACGGTGACCCCATCTATTTACTGCATTTTTAAAATATCCTGTGCACATAAGTATCAAGTTTGCCAAGTTTGACAAAAATCTGGATAGGACGTCATTTTCAAGGGAATTACCTTAAAGCTGTGTACGGCCCCAAAACGAACACTGTTGCCCCGGTTAAGAATGCAGATTGAACTCAGCTATTTACAGACATGAAAGAAATATCAGACAGATGAAAAGAGCATTTTACCAACTGTTGAATCAAGAAAGCAACGTAGACAATGATGCAAATGACCACCTAACTGCTCGAGAGATAATTGTGCATTTGAATGATCCAATTACCATGGAAGAACTAAAGAAAGCTGTAAAAGCTGCTAACATTGGTAAAGCGCCTGGTCTAGATGGCATACCAGCTGAAGTCATAAAACATGGCGGTGATGGTCTACTACAACAACTGCTTTCCGTAAAGTGCACTAGGTCAAACTGCTTGCGTAGATCCAAGGCTGGACTAACTGCACACCTAAGAACGTGCAACAAGCAACACAGGCGCTAATTACTCTCGGCTCAGTCAACATCAAAATCGTTATACTGGCGGAGAGGTGGAGCATTAAATTAGCATCGCCCAGGTCATGGGCTCGAATGCAGTTGGAGACACCTGAATTGTCAACATGAGACAATTGCTTCAATTTTCCAGATAATCGCGAGGATCATTTGTCTCTTTCAGAAGCTATTGTGTTGGAAAGCATTCCCAGAAGCTGATGAGACTAGTGTAACCGCACTTGCAGATCTGGGTAATATCACGCAACCCACAGGAAAGAACGCTGCCGGAATTGAGAAATTACTCTGCTTGCTGTACTAGCCTAAGACACTTATTTCCAATGTTAAAGACCAATACAATTCTCCATCTAATTAAGAAGCAAGGTTCCAGTAGTCGATGTCAACATCGCGAAGCGGGACTTAAATGTACCGATCTCCGCAGCTACAATATTGCTGAAGATGATGGTAACTCTGATAATGATGCTGATGACCATCATCATGAGTTATCTGATGTTGATAATGTTGATGATGATCATAATCTACGAGGATGATGATGAAGATGTGGAGGAGGAAGACGAAGGAGATTCAAAGGATACCTTTTATCCTTGTGAAGGGGTTGTGAAAACAACACTGGATTTGGCAGAATTGACTTAGCTGTAAAAAGTAAGCGGTGCAAAATATGCCACAAGACATTTTATGGAAAAAGGCTCCTTTGCATGTTATAGTGGACACGAGATCAGATCTTCTACTGTTATGTTACAGAGTTGTCTGAGTTACACTCCAGTAGATAGTAAAAGTAATGTTGGGAAAATATGTCGACACAAACAATTATTACATTCATTATGTGAGCCAGCATTATGTGATTCAAAAATCATATTTACAAGTTCCAGCGATTTCTTTTTTGTTTAATTTGCGAAAATTTGAAAACGCAGTGAAAGTGTGGTTTTCTGTTTGACAAATTATCCAAAATTTGCTCCGAGGTCAAGCAACGGTGAAGACTTAAAATGAATTCAATTGGCACCAAACTTAACACAAAATAAGAACAACCATTCTCTTCCATTCCTATCTAGATACTTTTTATGGACATGTCAAAATTGTGATTTTGAAAGCTCCTTATAAAACATCCTCAAAGTACGCATAATATGCCGGAGGAAAATGGGTGATACTTAACGCGATAAAAATGTACATGGTATGTAATTCTTTTGACTTCGTGACTTTTATGCTTCATATTCTTCAACTATTGCTATTATTCGTTTTCTGCATAAAGGTCTGTGCTCGAACTCGGAACGCTTCCCTCCGAAAATAGCAAAAATGTTTGTAACCTGAGCGAAGTAAATCACGCAAAATTTGAACGCAAACTGATGCTAATTCTTCATATAAAATCATTGAACTGACTAATTTTCGGCTTGTAGCTTGACAGGCTTTAAAAAATACGAAGTAATCCTTTAGAAGTACCGTACTTATGCGGCTACATGGTACTGAAAATCGTATTTAAGGACAAAACAAATTTGAATTAATACCAGTTTATGCAAGTGACTTTTGTATCACGATTTCAAAACTGAACTTAATACAGCATTAAATATGTTTAGTTTTTTTTTTGCCAAAAGACATCGTGATTCACACGATAATTTAATATTTTAGGTACAAGAAATGTACTCCAATGCAATGCGAAATGTATCGAAAATTATTTTTGTAATTTTTTAGACTAGTGTTTCTTTTTTCGTTTTTCTTTTTTTAACGCACACAGTATCACTTTCACTGAAATGCATGAACGACTTGGCCGACGGTTTCATTTTAAGAGCACGCTTTTAAAAGGTAGTAGTAGAGCAAAAATAGGACAGAATTTTAAACCAAATCAGTATACATATGTTACAAAATAGGAACGCATTGCGTACGTGTGGTAGTCTACATCTACATCTACATCTACATCAAGTTGTCTTTGAGTAATAGGTAGCCGTAATAGTACACGAAATTGTTTTAGTATCGTAAATCATTATAGTGCCATGGTAGATGTCTTAGATAAATAGTCCCTGAGAAGACAAGTGGAAATAATAAACCCAGAAAGATTGAAGAAAATAAAAAGGAATCGAGAAACATTGGCTTCGAGGCTGACATGTTGATCATTCTCAAGTTCCCTCACAACTTCTTTTTCACAACAATGTTAAACGTGCACTCTGCGCTTAAGGCAATATTTCACTAAAGTTAAGAATAGAATAGAATAGAATAGAACTTTAATAGGATCATCCTCGAAAGGTTTTTCAGACACTATTTACAATGACTTGAATACGTTAAAATACTAAACTACTTAAGTTATAAATAATAAATAAAAGAATTCGTGGTAACATTATAAAAAAGGCCCGCTCTGTAAGTTGCCCTTTTATAGCTTGCTTGAAAGACTGCAAGGAAACACTTTGCTTTATGTCATTATCTAAGTTTTTTCAAATATTAGTTCCTCTATATGCGAATGTGCGTTGGCCGGTAGCAGTTCTATACAAAGGTATATGTAATAAATCACGATTGCGGGTGTGGCAGGCATGGATACTAGAGCGTTTAGTGAATTTATCTTCCATATTTAGGTGCGAAACCATTAAGACATAACGCCAAAAATTTTTGTGGTTGTCTTTTTTTCCGGATTTCGACGTCTTAGCAAACTAGTGAGATCACTAGCAAAGTGCACAGCTTTCACACAACAAAAGGAAAAATAATAATGATAATAATAATAATAATAATAATAGTAATAGCAATAGTAATAATAATAATAATAATAATAATAATAATAATAATAATAACAACAACTTTATTTACAGTGCGACTTAAAAATTTCTTTTTTAAAAACTGTCCGCCAATCAGGATGTGTGAATTTGATTGACAGTCACACCTCCTTGCAAAGTTCGCACAGTTGTAAGAGTCACCAGTTGTGCATCAAAGTGGCCTACTAATTCTTTTGTATGGTCTGAAAGCAACTTAGCGATCTACCCTGTGTCCATGATTAAAATTTAGTTTAATGGGAGATCCGAAGTTTGCGGCCGGTGATCAAAACCTAAAGGACTCTTTATCTGAAACTAATTGAGCGTTTTGTGTCGAGCCCACGTGAGATAAAGATATTTAATTTTGGGTTGACTCTGGCCCTCCGTGACTAATTGTATTTCTGCACGCCCCGTCACTAATCCGAAGTGATTGTGGAACCCTAGAAGTTCTGGCGTGGACGTCAATTTCGCCTTACTTCGCGTAAGCACCCACCTACTCGCTGAACTAGAGGATTTATCTGCCTCGATTTGCAAGTGTATTCAATTCTTTTGAAACAATTAGCTAAAAACAAATCAATGCAAAGGTTGACGGGAACATTAAGAAATTAAATTTAGCGGCACAAGGAAAGAAAACATAATACATATATGTAGAGCTAGCAGAATTGCCGGTTATGGTGATCGCCTTAAGGAAGACCCACATTGAAAGTTTGGCGGCTTAGAAAGTTCTGCCTTGGCTTCCCCGACCAATGACACTAAACTGAACTGTTTTACCAACAGAACTCGAGGTTTGGCGGGGACTGATTGTCTTCTTTTACCAGAGAATATGTACCCGGATCATCCTCCTGAAATTTGTTACGAGACAGATTTTGTAGGCACAGCTTCAGTGTTTTAACTTCTTTATTCTGGCGTGAAACTTCAGCACTCTACCGTTGCCGGCAGCCAACTATGTCATCAAACTACTAAAAAACTGCTCTTGCTGAGCTGTGATTGGTTAAGCACTTTCGCGAGTAAGCTTTGGGTGCCAAATAGACAGCTATAGATGATCAAAGAGCTTGAAAAGTTATACAAACGTGATTCTAAGACCCTCAGCATCACAGGCGGAAAAAGCTTGTGGTAAATACTTTTGCTAGACACTTCAAGCTTCAATCGCTACTTTACACCCCGCTAACCGCGGGAAAGCCAAAGCTACAGATAACTACGCTAAGATAACTAACATGGTCGGTCTTACAAACTGGTCAGAAATAGCCGCTAAAACGGTCCTCGTGTTTCCAAACAACATCAGCGGAAATCTGGCTTTTTCCTAATGCCTTAACTTAAATTAATTGCGAGGGACGAGGTTGTTTGCGACAATTAACTTGGTTTGCACGTTTCAATTTCCTATGTTCGTTCTTAGCATCATGCATTTAGAACTCTGCATACAATAACGCGATCTTGAAAAGATGGATTCAAATATTATAAAATATGCTTCAACATATGCCCTAAATAAAGTTACTTCCACGTGCTAATACACACTGAGTACAAATTACATTCCTTTTAACTGTGTTTTGGAAGGTTTTCTAATTTACAAAATAAATAAAGTCAAACACTAAGAAACGGCAGCAACGTTCACCCTTGAAATTGGGTGAATTTAACCTAAGACCTGTGTATCACTGGTATTTCTTACAAACTAGACGATCTGTGAGCGTAAACTGCCACAAGCTTGTTCTGTTATCTCGCAGTTTACAGGGATTGCTGCTCTTAGCATGGGACCCGTACACCGACCGACCTATATTTGCTATTCCTACGGGAGTCTTCTTGGAATGATCACAAGTTCAATAACACTTGGGAAATCTTACTTCGACTTGAATTGCTTTATATACAGTTCAGCTATCAAACAAGGGCTTTGATGCATGTTTAATTTCAAGAAATACCTTCTTCGTTCGATGTCACCGGCCACCTCACCAGACTTGTGCTTCTCGAATTTAGGTCTAAGCACCCATTTCAAATAGCGCTGATAAACAGTATCTAAGGCTGTGTTTATATGAGACGCGGGGTGAGTTTCATCCTGGGATGAGTTCATCATCAGTCCCGGGGTGAAATTTGATTTCCTTTACATGGTTGATTTTCACCCCGAGATGAAAGGAAAACAGTGTCATCCCGGGTTGAAATCAATGTCGAAAGCTACCTTGGTGTGCTAAACAAAAATGTGGTTAAGAGCAATTAAAGTTCTCAACTTACCTTCCATTACAACTAGCGGCACTCATGGCGGTAAATCCGTTCATTACAAAATGGCCGTCCTTGCCGTAAACTGATGCACAGTATGATCATTCACCGCTGGTCATACGTAGGGAGGCACAGAAAAATGTCATTTCGGCCCGGGACAGAAAAGAATCAAGTGTATACATGAATTTTCGATCCCGGGATGAAATTTTGTCCCGGTGCTGAAGACCGGGATGAAATCGTCCCGGGATGAACAAATTTCACCCCGGGATCACGTAAACACCAAAAGCAAAATGACCAGACACCGAGGTGAAACTCATCCCGGGATGAAACTCGTCCCGCCCGGGATGAGTTCTCTCATGTAAACAGCGCCTAAGTCTAAGCACCCACTTTAAACAGTTAGCTTTCAATAAATGCGTGTCTACGTCGTTCAAGGTTAGGATTAGAACTTTTAATAACAATTCTGAGAAGACCCCCGTATATGAATATCAAATAGGGAGTTTAAGAAACGACGACGGCTACGGCAACGACAACGCCAAAAAGCAGTAATATTATTGGTTAAAATAACCAAAAAGATCGTGCTGCACGTGCGGCACGCATTTTTGAACAACTCCCTCCCGTACTCGTCAAAACTACTACGTGAAATGACCAATTTTAAGGTTTTAACGACAACGTGGACAAACTACAGTGAATCTTTCAGTCTCACTCTTCACTTCAAATCCGTTCTTACCAATCCAATTATAGGACACGTCGCTCATATTGAAGAATATAAACAAGATGGAATAATCATGAAGTACTTAGAATAACTCAAACTTATATTTTGAAGTGATTTTTTCGTCGCCGTAGCCGTCGTGGTTTCTTAAACTCCCTAATATAGATCGGTGTACGGGCCCGTACGAAAGCCCAATGCTTTTAAAATCGACTTTTGTTTGTGAATAATTGTTGCATAAATTAAGTTTGGTAAAGGACGTAAAAAATTCACCTAAATGCGCAGTACATAAGCTTAAAGAAATATTGTCGGCTTCCCAAATTAACTTCATTTTACACCGGAATGACTAAACAGCAAGAAGCTGCTCTCGTGATATTAAATTTCAATCCACGTATGCAAAATAGTTAAATTTGCACAACACAATAATTCCACAAAGGCAGAAAAATCTCACAAAAAAACATTTCCAGTCCATAAATTTATTGAAACAAACAAAATATTTGCTATTAGAGGCCCTCTAATTTCATTCTGTGCGTACAAACAAGTGACACATTTCGTGTCAAAAACCATACGAAACTAAATATGTTTCTCAGAGTAGTTTAGGAACGAACTCTCTTCTAAAGAACCTTTCCCTGGAATAATGAAGCACAAAATGGACAACAAGCTTTCTTTCAAAGAATTCTTCACTAACGAGAATTAGATAAGAAACCAATGCGTTTTTTCTTTTTGCCAGAAGGCACAGACTGTTCACATGCTAAAGTTAGCAAACATGCATGTGTCCTCTGACAGCTGTACGTTCCAGTTGATATCATTGTTAAAACAAACCAGACCACTGTTATCTTTAGTTGCCTATGAAGATTAACGATCGTGTTCAGTTACCATTCTCAGAAAATACATAAGAAGAACAGAATCTTTAAGAGGGTCAGAATCACAACTTCAGATAAGTTATACCAAGCCTCACAGTTCCACAGCACTAGAGCTGCTGCATTATCCGCAGCCAGTAATGCCTAGGTTTCGGTAGATGAACTATTAAACAGCAGGTTGGTCTTCAGAATCCACCTTTTCCAGGGTTTATTTGAAGCCTCTACTTTAGAAGCCACTATTTGGGCCTAATGTGCAATTGACAACTGAAAATGCATTTAAGTGTAATGCGGCTCACAGGAAAATAAAAGTATGGTTAGAGTCAGATGTGTGGTTTTTCTTCTCTTACTGCACGTAGATTGCTTCGAAATCTCATGGGATCTCCGGGCATGGATGCCAGGTCCCTTTTTGTGCGATCGCGTAATTTGCTCATTTCTGCGTATCCCACTTTTGCACTCTATTTGAAAACTACACAGATATTAGCGATATTTTTTCGTAAGTAAACTCTTTAAAAACCGTTCAAAACACGCCGTTTATATCGACGTCGATTTATGATTGCTCTAAAAATGAGCGATCAGGCCTTGGATGCGCAGGAAGTGTTGTACTGGTTTCAAATGTAAAGCACTTATAATAACAATTGGCTCATGAAAACTGGCCGATTGTAGTCCGTGATATATGTGTTACGAAACTGATTTTGTAGCCACAGCTTCCTATGGTTTAACTTCATTATTCTGGCTTGGAACTTCAGCACTCTGCCGTTGCCGGCAGCCAACTCTGTCATCAAAATTCTAAAAGCTGACGTTTAAATATGTACTTGCTGAGCTGTGATTGTTAATCCGCAATACATTTCCTTCCAAGAATAAAGGACAACAAGGTGACAGCCTGGACGTATGATTAGGTTCCCAGGGCGTAGCACCTGAACTAGTCGAATAAGTGAGTGCGACAAGGTTCTCCTGAGTAAAGTACTTTTGAGAGTAAGCTATCAGCTGGTAAAAGAGTTTGAAAAGTTACAGAAACGTGATCATAAAACTCTCAGCAACAAAGGCGGGAAAGCTAGTGGTAGGTACTTGGGGTAGACACTTCAGCCTAGATAAATGCGAGTTAATTAAATTGTTGGATTAACTGATGGCGGCAGAAACCGAAGTTTCCACGGTCCTTTACACCAACGCGTGTGGGCTACCGCGGGAAAGCTAACCCTACAGATAACTACGCTAAGATAACTAACATGGTCGGTCTTACAAACTCATCAGTCCTCGTATTTCCAACAACATTGACGGAAATTCGGCATTCCCCTAATGCATTTTTGCGTGAAAAAGGTACTTAAATTAACTTCAAGGGACGAGGTTGTTTGCGACACTTGACTTGGTTTGCACGCTTCAATTTCTCATCTTCGTTCTTAGCACCGTGCATTTAGTACGCTTGCATACAATGAAGCCGTCTTGAAAATATTGCCTAAAATATTAGAAAATACGCTTTAACATATGTCCTAGGTATAGTTAATTCCGCGTGCTCATATACACAGTACAAATTGCATTCCTTTTAGTGGTGGTTTTAAAGGTTTTCTAATTTAGAAAATGAATAAATTCAAGCACTAAGAAACAGCAGCAAGGTTCACACTTGAGATTGGGCAAATTGAATCTAACATCTGTGTATCACTGGTATTTATTACAAACTAGACGCTCCGTGAGCCTAAACTGGCTTGCTCTTGGTATGTGTTTGTCCTCCTCAAAGTTTTGTACTCATTGCCAAACACCCTAAGAAATTATCAGTCCATAAACGAAATACTATTTATTTTTAAAAATCAGACTGGCTGAAAGCACGTAACCTGCACGTAGCCGGACGTGTAACTCGAAACGTTGGTAAAACCCTAGATATAGTCCGCCTGCGGGATGGCTGCCACAAGCTTGTTCTGATATTTCGCAGTTTTACAGGGATTGCTGCACCCCTGTCCGATTGGCTAGAATCTTACGCACTCTGTAATTCGACATTTACTCACTCAACAAATCACGCAATCCTTTTAATGAAACGTTTGAAAGAGAATTCAATGGCCTAAAAGATCAGTTTTAAATTGATTGTCTTCTATCTGAGCAGGAAAACTCGTTGTGGAATTTCTTGTATGAAGAAATGTATTTGTCACTCTGACAATCCGAAAACCGAGAACACTAGAAATATTTATGAAATGTTATTGTGTTTCAAGTATAAAGCCAATCTAGCGCAAGAAAACTAAACTGCAACCAGTAATGATAATTAGTTTGTGGTTTCATGTGGCGTCTAATTGGTTGCTGCGCAATGGGAAATATCGAATTCTATCTAATCTATTGATCCGCACGTGTTACGGCAGATCTTTGATCACTAGTTGTTTGCGATCCATCGCAAAGGCAAATTCGAACTCTCAATTTCGGTGATTGTGTCATACAATTCCCATCTCTTTGCAACCAATACCCTTTCATGATTCTTTTCTAGAACGAGACGACATAACCTGCAATAAACAAAATAATTAAACATCGCCTTTTAAGTTTTGACCTTTTGGCTGTTAAAATGCAAAGCACTTTTTCTGTCGTGCAAATAACGGGTGCGTGACTTGTTAAGTAAGTGTGCGTCGAATCCCAAAGCGCGTAAGAATCCACCCAATCACCGAAAGGGTTACAGAAATCCCTGTAAACTCTGAACAAGCTTTTCGGAGCCATTGCGCAGACTGAATATACTAGTGGTTCAGTCTGTCTGTGACGCAGGCTATTAGCGCAGGACCCGTACACCAACCGAGCTATATTTGCTACTCATACGGAAGTCTTCTTGCACTCAATAGAGTGTTTTCACGCGGCGTCACGGCGGCCATGTTGGTGTCCCTAAACAAAAGAACAGCGGCGATGTTGGTCTCCCCAAGTGATCTTCTGGGAATTACGCTCTTTTAACGCCCAAATGCTTTCTTTTGTTTCGGTGGAAAAGGAAGGTTATTGATCACGTAAGTGAAAACACTCTATAACACTCGGTTTAAATCTTTTATGTACAGTTCAGCTATTAAACAACGGCATTGATGCATGTTTAATTTCACGAAATACCATCTTCATTCGATGTCACCGGCCATCTCACCAGACTTGTGTTTCTCGAATTTAAGTCCAAGCACCCATTTGAAATAGCGCTGATAAACAGTGTTTAAGTGTAAGCACCCATTTTAAGCAGTTACCTTGAAATAATTGCGTGGGTATGTCTTTCAAGGTTAGGATTAGAACTTGTAATAACCATTCTGAGACGACCCCCGTATGAATATCAAATATAGGTCGGTGTACGGGTCCCGTACAAAAGGTCACTGCTTTTATAAAAATCTTCTTGCTTGTAAAAAATAGTTACATAAATTAAATTTGGTCAAGAACGTAAAAATAAAAGTATATGAACTTAAGGAAACATTGTTGGCTTCCCAAATTAACTTTTTCAATCAAAAATCTTATTGAAACAAACAACATATTTGCTATTAGAGGCAAAAAGACCTTCCTATTTTATTCTGTGCGCATGCGTACAAACAAGCGACACATTCCATGTCAAAAACCGCACGCAACTAAATAAAATTCCTCCCGGAATTTCAGGAACAAACCCTTTCCTGAAGAACCTTTCCCTTGAGTAATAAAGTGTAAAATGAACAACAACCCTTCTTTCAAGCAATTCTTGACTAACGAGAATTAGTCAAATTTCCCTTTGTTGTTGTTGTTGTTGCTGTTTTTTTACCTGAAGACTGTGTAGAGTTGGGCACAGATAAATGAAATCTTAAATAGCCAGACTTTTAGTAAACACGGGTCTCGTTCCACTAAAGAGTTTTGATTCCTTCTCTGAGTTTGTCAAACCCATATCCAACCAAAAAGAGTTAACAGAGAATTTGCCATTTGGTTCCAGTGTCGTGCACTGCACATATCATTATAGTTAGTAAAATATTAGAAAAACAGCCTTGTGTTGTTTATCCAGTTGAAGTTCCATCCTTGAGCTCCATAAAGGTAAATTTTTGTTTAAGGATCCAATAAAACACCATTCGCATTTTCCAACGGATAAAATCTACCTGAATCTACGCATTTCTATAACCCTCTTAAACCTACAGGACTGTAGCAAAGATACGCGCAGAAGACTCTAGGAACAAAGATAATACTTAGTAGGGGAGTGCCAGAAAAGACCCAACTGCGCAGCTTTTCTGTCTTCCGACGGAGAAAAAAACGGAGAAATTCAACACAGATTTCGACTGGATTGTCATACATAGCAACCCAGTAATCAGACCTTATCTTAAATAGCCTTTTTTACAGTTCTGAGCTTAATGACCAGGCCTTAAAATGGCACCTAGGCTGGAGTTGACTTCGTTATTATTCAAACGTCCCTGCTTTTCTTATGTTAATGATGTTGTTCTCATTCTAACTAGTAGGAATTTACATAAGAAAAGCAGTGAAGCTTTTATCAAGATGAGGTCAACTCAAGCCTCACTTTCATACAAAGGTCAGGTAACTATGCACACAACTGGAAATGGTCGACTTCGTTTCCAGGTTCCTCTCTCTTCCTTATTGAAGAAAGTACACTGGTTGCGGCTGGTCACGTGTCTGCTCCATTTTGCAGATTCCAGAAAACAAAAAACTGAAGGGAGGAAAACGATGATTAAATCTTTGTCTTCACTGAACTCATTTACTGAGCCCGGAAGAAAGTGGAAATTAAACATCACTTGGCGCGACAATGTCTACTTATCTAAAACCAGACTAAAAAAAGGGACATTTCTGGGGACTGAATGGAACGAAAAAGCCTGAAATTGAATATTTCTGTGTCACTGGAGCGACAGGGCCTGGGTTGCAGTAGGTGTTAGAGAGGGATTATGGGTAGTGACTGGTGTATTTATCTAGGTGGAGCATGTCATTGGTAATTCTAGGTCGACACTGTTTATACGCAATTTTCGAAATCACCCCTAGTATATCTTTTCCTATTTCTGAATTCTGACGTTGTGAGAATAGTTGAGTCAACAGTTGCTAAGGTTAATGACGGTCTTCAGTGTTGATGAAGCGCAGAGATCTTTAATGTCCGTCTTCAATCGAGCTAACAGTGATTCCGCCGGCACATATCTGAGAGAAGTTAAGAAGCTGATATTCGACGAGTGACCTGGATTCAAGATGAAGGCAATTGGGGACCAGTTTCGATTTAATATGGAGCTGTCTGACATGATAGAATAAGCCAAGACCCCTTGCATGCTTGGTTAAGTTTTTCTTTTAAGTCAACGAATCTATGGAGAAAGCAAACCTGGTGTCCTTCTGTCTTCCAAGTCTCATACCGGTCAACGACTAGGTGGCTGTCCAAGTCTAGTCGAAGGTGTAGTGATGTCCAATTTTGCTTTTAGTACTTTCATGACTGTTTTACCGATGATTATTCAGTTTCGGAGGCTATATTGAAGAGCCATTCCAGTAAGCTCTTTTTAACGGCATATGTGCCACAGGATTTATCTTAAGTGCATATGTGAAAGTTACAAGATTTCGTTCTGTGATGTGCATCCACTCAGGCGCCGCCTGGCATCCACTTACGGTGAGTCAAATGCAAACAATAATTCAGCTCTGCGGAAGACTCGGAGAACTTTGACGTTATTTTTGAATATTTAACATAGCGTTGTATTGAACCGCTTTTTTGGCCCACCTGAGATTATTAATCCCCTTCTCTGTTTCTTTGCAAATCTCAGGAAGAAAAGATTTATACTTGATTTCCACAGCCCTGAAGATCGTTTCTAAGATTTTTTTGTCAGTTTTGTGACCTCAAGGCTGATTATATATCCACTGTGACATAGAAAATTTCCCTGACCCTAGAAAATTCCTAGCTTTCTCCTGCGTTTTTGGGGACCGAAAAGTTCAAATATTTTCAGTTTGTAATTTTGCTTTTCAGCTTCTCCGCTCTCAGACTGTATCTGTTTTCTTAAATTACTCAAGTCTTTATTGACTTAGTCGAGAAGAAAAGGTATTTCCATTGTCTTTTTTTTTTTTTTTCGATGACGGCTTTGGAGCGACATTAGAACTAACAATAACGAAGCCAAGATCAGTAGTTTGTCATTTACTAGTAACACTAACTTGCTTTAGCGTTGTTTTGCTCTTAATGAGGTAAAGTCCCAATGAAAACCAACCCAAGTTCTTACTTGGTTGGGCGTTGTTCTGGATTGCCAATTCAGTGCTTCCTGTAGGTTTTCTTATGGCTTAGTCAAGTTTGCAACGTTACACCGATGCTCAAGTGCTCAGCCAATCTAGGCCTAACTTGTAGTTAAGCTTCATTTATGCTTTTAATTTTATACATATGCATCATCTGTCACGCAAGTAGATACCCCGAAGTGTTTGCGGCACTGTGTTGGGTTCAGGAAATACGTTTCCATTTTTCCCACAGGGTTTTTGGTTTTTCGTATCCGGCAACGCTATTGATTTTGTATTTTCCTCGCTGTATTATTTGGGAAACATGACTTTTTTACTTACTTTAGGTTTGCCAATAGTTGTGGCTTTCACCCAATATTCACGAATGTAATGTACGACGGCGTGCAGTTGAGACTTCAGAAATAAACCTAATTATATTTCTCTTGCGTCTTTTGCGTGTTTACCGTCCGTCGGTTGCAGAAAAAAAAAATACTGTATGTCTACTTAGAGGGTGAGCGACATTTGGCAAAGAAAAACAATTGCATTCTCCCTCCCCTAGATAGAATTGAAATTTAGTGTTGATAAAATTAAGTGTGGGACCCATCATCAGTGCGGATTCGATATTTATACAGGCACTTGACCAGCCGCAACCAAGGAACTTACTCGAGCAAGGAAGAGGGAGTACCCTGGAAACGAGGATATAAAATGATCTATTTCTAAATGAAATGCCAGAGAGTCTGAGAAAACACCCTCCGCATTTTCCGATCTCATATTTTAATACTACTTGAGGAACTGCATTTTAATAATTTAATTTGGCATTAAAATCAAGATGTTGTAAGGCATCGATAGAGAGATAACTGAACGGTATTGATTGGCTATTGTTGTTCGCTTCGCTTGGGAGCTTCGAAGATGTGGGCTGTATTTCAGCAAGCTATCCTCGCCTAAATTGATATTTTAACGCCTACAAAGCAAGTGCGCGTGTGCCCAGCCGACGCGCCATGGGTGAACCCGAGACTTAGGACAGTACGAAAATTACAAAACTTGAGTAAACCGGGAGGGGAAAACTTGTAGAGCGATGCATTATGAGTCCAGGATACAACATCTAAAGGATGAACATCCCTAAAAGATGGTGGGACGAAATGAAGCGTCTGAGTGTAGCAAAGGCCAAGAATGGCGATTTGTGTAGTCAAATTAATGCGGATCACTTTTCAGACCTTTCCCAAGTGGAGCAGGCTAACTTTGTCAATTGAGCCTTCCACGAACCGCTAGTGGAATATAAGTTGGCTCTTCTGCTTGAAAGTCTCTCTGTAGAGAATATTCCATGTGATTCCGTAGAAACCGCTTAAAGGACGCTACTAAAAGTCAACTCCACTAAAGCTGCTGGACCGGACATGATCCCGATCTTGGCCTTCCGATTCTAAATGCTTCTTATAGACAACACCGCCTCCCATCTGTGTGGAAAATGGTCGATGTCACACCCGTGCTGAAAGAGAAACCAGTTTTGGATCTGAAGAAATATTGAGACCTATTTCTCTAACGCCTTGTATCTCTAAAGTGGGAGAAGGATTCATTGTACACGACTATCTCAAACCTGCTGTATTAGACGTCATTGATAGTAGCCAGTATGGGCCCGAAATCGTCAGGTACTTTGGCTTTGATAAGCATGATGGATACATGGTCCCTGGAGACTGACGGAAGAGGAACGACTGTAAGGACTCTACTCTACTATATTAGTCAACAAGTTACGTAATTAAGTCGTACCACGTGGTATAGTTAACTGGATCATTGATTTTCTGTCTAATCGATTTCAAAGAATCAAACGAGGTTGTTACTCCAAGTGGGGAATAGTCCCCTCCTGGGTACCGCAGGGTATCAAATTGGGCCAAGGCTTTTGGTATTGATGATAAATGATTTAGATGTAAACATTCCACATTTATGGAAATTTGTTGATGAAACCACAGTATCCGATGTCGTTGCCAAAGGGAATACCAGTAAGGGGCAGAATATAGTTAATCAGGTTATTGAGTGGTCCCATGTGAACAGACTGCAACTCAACCCCGATAAATGTAAGGAGCTCCGAGAAATTTCGTTTGCACGGAGCCCAGTTGAACTGGACACGGTTATTATCGATAGGAGAGAAGTAGAAGTTGCAAGTACCGCCAAGTTATTGGGAATTACTATAAGTGCCAACCTAACTTGGAATGCGCACATTGAAGAAGTAGTTAAGAAAGCTAGTAAGCGATTTTATTTTTTTTCTGAAGCATCTCAGTGGGCCGGAATTCTAATCCTTGAATATGATTGGCTGGTAACGAGCTTTTAGACGGTCCAGCTTTCTTCCATCCGGACCGGATCCGGATCCGGAATTCGCGGGAAACCAGTGTTCCTTTTTTAAAATTTTTTTACTAGGGCGCGACGAAACGTTGGATTTTACCTCTTAAATGCAAGTTTTCGCTTACTAACTAACCTTGGCAAAAAGAAGAAAAAACATCAGCAATGGAATAAAAGGCCTGGTCATTCTTCAAAAAGGCGAGTATTCACATGATTTTGCCGACAACACTTTGGTGGCTTGCTGTATTACGAGTTGTCTTGGACTGTTGACACGCCGTTGAAATGAAAAAAAAATTCACTGCCGAGCAGAAGATAACGCGAAATGCACCTTCTATCAATATGGAAATGAAAGCCTCTTTCATTTATTTCGGGAATGTAGCAAAAGCCGTTGTTTTGGAATATTGTTTTTCCATGGACGCAGGCCTGTAAGATTGTTAGCAAAGAATACACTTTTCAGGTAAATAATTGCTTGAGACTGAGGCCAGATACCTCTAAATACAATTTGCAAATTAAGTTTTGTTTTTTGACAAGCAAACATTTCATTTGGCTGTGTAAATTCAAAGAATGGAAGAATAAAAAAAAGATACTTACGACATCTAAAATATATTTATAAACTAGAGAAGGCCGATACAACAACACGAAAGCAATGAGAACCGCTATTGCTTTATATATTTAAAAAAAATAAAATAATGTAAAAAATTCATAAACAAAAAAAAAAAAAACAGCACCTTATTCTCCAACTGTACAGTTAATTCCCATCTAGATCTTGTGGAGTATAAATTGTCGCCTCTATCAAAACCAATAGCTCCTCTTTTTTTACTATTATGTAAACATATTCCATGCGCGTGGGTGTGTTTGTGGGTGTCAGTCTGGGTGGAGGGAGGTGAGGGTGCTCGTGCGTTACATGTAAACATGTCCGGCAGTTGTTGTTTATGTCATTCTTTGTTTAATAGCAATTAAAAATAATAAAGAGAGCAGTTTTTTTAACTCGGTTTTTTGGTTGACCACCGTTACTTTCTTCGAAGTTATATTTCCTAATCTCGTTCTATATTGCTTTGCGCACCGCAACTCGGTTCCAAACATTTCAACTCGAGGCTCGGGGTGCGAAATCTGTAGTCTATGGTCAATATGGCAGCCATGCGAAGAAAGCCAACACGCAAACAAACACATCACAATGCTCTGGTTTTTCACGTTGTTGTTTTTCTTGAACTGTACGGTGGCCCGTAAGGGACAGTTTTCCTGCTTCAAATTTCAAACTTGAAATTTTGAGTTTAGAAGTTTAGAAAATTTGAGTTCACAAACTCGGAATTTTGCGTTTGCAAACTCGAAATTTCGAGTTCACAAACTCGAAATTTTGAGTTTGAAATCAGTCAAAGTAAAATACAAACTGTACACAAGGGGTAAAATGCAGACTAAGGTTATAATTTTACTTTTGAAAAGCCCAAACCCTTCAGAAGTGCTAACCTTAGGCCTAATTAGGCACAAAACAATATTTAGGCTTAACTGTTAGCACATCTAAAGGGTTTGGGCTTTTTCAACAGTTACATTATAACCCTAGTCTGCAGTCTGCATTTTACACTGACCAGTTTACAAACTCGAAATTTGAAGTTTGTGAACACAAAATTTCGAGTTTATAAACTCAAACTTTCGAGTTTGTGAACACAAAATTTCGAGTTCATAAACTCAAAATTTCGAGTTTTTTAACTCAAAATTTCACGTTTGAAATTTAAAACAGGAAAACTAATCACGAAATACTATGTCCCTTATGAGCCCTCCTTGGGCCACAGTAGAACTGTTGACATGCCGTTTAACTAAAACGACTAACTGCAAAAAAATCATTTTTTAGTTGACATCCGTTATTTTCTTTGGAGTTCTATTTTATAATCTCTTCATTTAAGAAACTTGAAATACAGATTCGTAGCTAAAACAGTCAGAAAAAAATCGCAACCCTGTGGAGTTTGCATGAACTTATGTCAATGCCAACAATTTTTTTCTTGTGTAGTTTTCTATGTTTTGCACTCCTTTGTAAAGGACTTGACGGAGAACAAAGATAAATCCTTGAAATAATAAGATATGAAGGCAGAGACTGAGATGTTACGGTAATTTTCACATTTTTTTTCCTTCTGTTTTAAAAACTTTTATTTCATTTTCAGCAAGACAAAGCATCTTAATACGTAGAACCTTAATTGGCCTGTTTGTACGATATTTTCAAACATCATTGTTTAGTTTGTTTCGATCATTTCTCTGTGCTTGCTATATATAGAACTGTTTGTTTGTTTGTTTTTTTGCCCCTCGGGCACATTTTTACCCTATTGGTCATAGCCATTACAATTTTGTCTTGGCTAAATCTATATATTAGATTTCGTTGGTGATATAATAAATAGCCACATAAGTGGCCAAGTAACGCCAAAAAAATTTTTGGTTGTCTTTTTTTCCGGATTTCGACGTCGAAGCAAAACTAGTGAGATCACTAGCAAAGTGCACAGCTTGTACTATTTATCCACCGTTGAGAAATATCGACCTACATAAAATCATTACTCAAGCATACCAGCTATTTAATAATAACAACCATTTTATTTAACTGTCAATGGATTAAGCACAAGCGCACTAATTGGGCACAACAACCTCCTTGCTTTTCTTATGTTAATGATGTTGTTCCCATGCTAATTTGAACTAATTTGCATAAGAAAAGCAATGAAGTTCTTTATCAAAACAAGGTCAACTCCAGCCTCATATTCATTCAAAAGTCAGGTAACTTTGCACACAACTGTAAAATGGTCAAATTCGTTTCCAGGGTCCTCTCTGTTCCTCACTCGAGAAAGTATCCTGGTTGCGGCTCGTCAGGTGTCTGCTAGATTTTTGCAGATTCCAGAAAGATAATTGAAGGGAGGTGCATGATAACTTTTGTCTCCCTTAAACTCATCTACTGTGTGCGAATTTGATTTTTATACAAAGACACGTAACCAGGGAACTTCCTCGAGCGAGGAAGAGAGAGGACAATGAAAACGAGAATGTAAAATGATCTATTTGTAAATGAAATGCCAGAGAGTCTGAGTAGACACCAACCGCATTTTCTGATCTAATACTTACTACTTGTTCAACTGCTTTTTAATAATTTAATTTCGCATTAAAATTTAGATGGACTTATTAGGCGCTCAATACACCGTATAAAATTATATATAATTACATGTGACTGGGTACAATAAGATCAAAAGAAAAATCGCGTAATTTCCCGCGCAATTTGCTATCAATTTTTCTCGTGAAACATCAGAATCGCTGGGTGTAGGCACTATTTTGGCCCCACCTATGCTGAACATGGATTCAATTCACTGCGGTTTTATAGATTTCGTTGATGACATAATGAATAGCCACGTGGGTGGCCAAATAACGTCAACATTTTTGTAGTTGTCTTTTTTTCCGGATTTCGATGTCTCAGCGAACTAGTGAGATCACTCGCAAAGAGCACAGCTCTCGTTATTTATCAAGACCGGGGAGAAATACAGACATAAATAAAACCATTACTGGAACATACCGGCTAATCAAGAATTCCTTCGATATCTTGCCATTTGCAATACTTGAAAAGTGACGACTGTTTGTGTCAGTAGCGATCAACTTGTTTATTATGGTTATTATTAATTAAATTTGCTGCTTCATCACAAAAATAGGGAAGCCACGCAAGTTCAATAAGAGGCTACGTTGTACCAAAAAAATAATGCAGTGGAATGGCATTTAGTCAAAGGCCAAAGTCCAAATACAAATTGATTGAAGAGTTGAAATAGTTATCAGTTACTGTTGAGATTTAACTTAAACAGCTACGAGAGACTTATGAAGTGACTCAAACAAATCTCTATGCAGTGCGTCTGTGAATCAAACCCGGGGCGCCTTGGTGGTAGGCGAGTGCTCTCATCACTACGCCAGCCCTGCTCCCCTTTAACTGGTTTGCGAGGGAAGCCTAAGTTGTAATAATGACAAAGGGTCCACAAAGAGGACCAACATCGACAGTCGTCGACTTGACAATGGGACGGAAGGTAGTCGACGCGCTCAGTCACAAGTTTGATCAGCTAACGCATGTTGTCAATAGTTTAGCGCCCGTTATTAACGAGCTAAAATAGCGTACGATGCCTCCTTAAGAGAGAGGATTCTTGGGAGAGAGAGAGAGAGAGAGAGAGAGAGAGAGAGAGAGAGAGAGAGAGAGAGAGAGAGAGAGAGAGAGAGAGAGAGAGAGAGAGAGAGAGAGAGAGGGGGAGAGGTCGAGGACGACGTGGCCGAAGAGAACGGCGAAGCTGAAGGGGAGCCCTCGGCAAAAAAAGAGCAAATCTAGCTCAGGCCAACTTAATCAGTTTATTGTTGGTTTAGTTGGCGTCCAAGAGCGGACTGACAAGTACAGACCTTAAAAACAAAACGGATTTAATTTTTCTGGTTTCAGTTTTCCATTTGCACTCAAATACATATATGGATATATGAAAGGAGAAAAAAGAAAAACTGCAACATGGTGGCCTAACGAGTGCAACATGTTGGATTCAACAATGTTGGATGATGTTGCACTAACATGTTGGACCCTTCGAGGCCCCCAAACAGTGTCAATCTTACCACCAGTTCCCCAGTTCCCGGTTATTTTTTAGAGAAATATGACTATGGTGATGATGATGATGATGATGATGATGATGATGATGATGATGATATTATAACAGAGTTTTCGACGCCTTGCCCTCTGCTTGTATTGTAAACAGTCTGCTTGTGTTGTAGCTTGCTGCAGAGAAAACTCGACAGATAGGAATAGGTAAAATAAACAACAAACTACTGCATATTCCTTCGTATTTATTTATTGAGATGTCTCTCGAAAGTAGTCGGAAATGGCATTCTCGAGACCCTAAATTTCAAGATTTTCAGGGCGAGCATACCCCCAGACCCCCTTAGTTTGGAGCGCCTTTGATAGAACTTTGGCGCGAGCATTAGCTCGCGCACATTGATAAAAAGGCGGATTTTCACTGACACCGAGCTTAAATTGGCTATTGTCCCGAACGAGCGCGGTGACCGCCTCTTTTAATGGTGTTATGTACTCGTAATAGGTACACGGAAAACATATTTTAAGAAAAAAAAAAAGTCGGACGGTAGAAGTTGTAGTATTTGTATATAAATGACTTGAAAACTGCATTTGGAGCCAGACAGTAAGTGTGAGGTGATGATGTAGCGGCCCAATTTGCTTACATATTTTGCAAGCTCGAGCTATTTGAAATCACTTTACTGAAAGATTTTGTCCAGACAAACAACTACAATCTTGGACAAAACTCGTTGGGAAAATGTGACGCTCTAAATTGTCTGTGTGATAAAGAGTCAATTTTTCCTACTTTCCCCCCTCCCCTATGTTGTTTTAAAAAGCGACCAAAGGCTTGCACAGTATTTTGCATGACATTATCAACATTGGTATGGGGGGAAGGGGGGAAGGACCAATATATTTTGTGAGTGCGTGCCAAATGATGCTTAAGCTAGAATTTTTCCCAAGAGTTTTGTCCAAGATTGTAGGCTCAAGTTTTCAGTAATATTCAGTAACTTTTGCTATTTAACAAAAATTTTTCCAGTTGATCAAGTTTCAAACTCTGCTCGCGCAATTCCCCCCCCCCCCCCCCCCCCCACCAAAGAAAAAAGGGTATGCAGCGCGAAAACAAGCACGGTGACCCCAGCTAATTACTGCATTTGTAAAATATCCTTTGTATAAATATCAAGTTTGCCAAGTTTGACAAAAATCTGGATAGGACATCATTTTCAAAGGTATTACCTGAAAACTGTGTACGGTCCCAAGACGAACACTGTCACCCAGGTTAAGAATACAGATGGAACTCATGCAGCTATTTACAGACATGAAAGAAATATCAGACAGATGGAAAGAGCATTTCACTAACTGCTGAATCAAGGAGGCAACGTAGACAATGATGCAACTGACCACCTAACTGCTCGAGAGACGATTTGGATGCATTTGCATTTGGATGATCCAATTACCATGGATAAACTAAGGAAAGCTGTAAAAGCTGCTAAAATTGGTAAAGCGCCTGGTCTGGATGGCATAGCAGCTGAAGTCATAAAACGTGGCGGTAATGGTCTACTACAACAACTGCTTTCCATAAAAGTGCACTAGGTGAGACTGCTTGTGTAGATCCAAGGCTGGACTAACTGCACACCTGAGAACGTGCAACGCCCAACACCGGCGCTAATTACTATCGTCTCAACATCAAAAATCGATATACTGGCGGAGAGGTCATGGGCTCGAATACAGTTGGAGCCACCTGAATTGTCAACATGAGACAATTGCTTCAATTTTCCAGATAATCGCGAGGATCATTTGTCTCTTTCAGAAGCTATTGTGTTGGAAAGCATTCCCAGAAGCTGATGAGACTAGTGTAACCGCACTTGCAGATCTGGGTAATATCACGCAACCCACAGCAAAGACCGCTGCCGAAATTGAGAAATTAGTCTGCCTGCTGTACCAGCCTAAGACACTTATTTCCAGTGTTAAAGACCATTGCAATCCCCCATCTAATCAAGCAAGGTTCCAGTAGTGGATGTAAATGTCGCGAAGCGGGACTAAAGTGTACCGATCTTCGTAGCTGCAATGATGCTGAAGATGATGGAAACTCTGATAATGATGCTGATGACGATCATCACGAGTTATCTGATGTGGATAATGTTGATGATGATCATAATCTACGGGGATGGTGATGAAGAGGTGGAAGAGGAAGACGAGGGAGATGAACAGGATACCTTTTATCCTTATCAAGGGGTTGTGAAAACACTGCATTTGACAGAATTGACTTAGCTGTAAAAAGTAAGCGGTGCAAAATATGCCACAAGACATTTTATGAAAAAAGGCTCCTTTGCATGTTATAGTGGACACGAGATCAGATCTTCTACTGTTATGTTACAGAGTTGTCTGAGTTACACTCTAATAGATAGTAAAAGTAATGTTGGGAAAATATGGCGACACAAACAATTATTACATTCATTATGTGAGCCAGCATTATGTGATTCAAAAAACATATTTACAAGTTCCAGCGATTTTCTATTTTTCTTTTAATTTGCGAAAATTTGAAAACGCGGTTAAAAGTGCGGTTTTCTGTTTGACAAATTGTCCAAAATTTGCTCCGAGGCCAAGCAACGGTGAAGACTTAAAATGAATTGAATTGGCACCAAACTTAACACAAAATAAGAACAACCATTCTCTTCCATTCCTATCTAGATACCTTTTATGGACATGTTAAAATTTTGATTTTCAAAGCTCCTTAAAGAACATCCTCCAAGAACGCATAACATGCCGGCGAAAAATGGGTGATACTTAACGCGATAAAAATGTACATGGTATGTAATTCTTAGACTTTTATGCTTCATATTCTTCAACTATTGCTATTATTCGTTTTCTGCGTAAAGGTTTGTGCTCGAACTCGGTACGCTTCCCTCCGAAAATAGAAAAAATGTTTGTAACCTGAGCGAGGTAAATCACGCAAAATTTCAACGCAAACTGATGCTAATTATTCATATAAAATCGTTGAACTGACTAATTTTCGGCTTGTAGCTTGGCAGGCTTTAAAAAATACGAAGTAGTCCTTTAGAAGTATTAAAAGTTACTGAAAATCGTATTT
>OX421458.1:17569163-17584163 GCA_949126865.1 Montipora capitata | reverse complement strand
TTACGCTCTTTTAACGCGCAAATGCTTTCTTTTGTTTCGGTGGAAAAGGAAGGTTACTGATCACGTGAGTGAAACACTCTAAAACACTCGGTTTAAATCTTTTATGTACAATTCAGCTATCAAACAACAGCATTGATGCATGTTTAATTTCACGAAATACCATCTTCGTTCGATGTCACCGGCCATCTCACTAGACTTGTGTTTCTCGGATTTAAGTCCAAGCACCCATTTCAAATAGCGCTGATAAACAGTATTTAAGTGTAAGCACCCATTTTAAACAGTTAGCTTTAAATAATTGCGTGGGTATGTCTTTCAAGGTTAGGATTAGAACTTGTAATAACCATTCTGAGACGACCCCCGTATAAATATCAAATATAGGTCGGTGTACGGGTCGCGTACAAAAGGTCACTGCTTTTATAAAAATTTTCTTGCTTGTAAATAATGGTTACATAAATTAAATTTGGTCAAGAACGTAAAAATAAAGGTACATGCGCTTAAAGAAAGATTGTTAGCTTCCCAAATTAACTTTTCCAGCCAAAGATCTTATTGAAACAAACAACATATTTGCTATTAGAGGCAAAAAGACCTTCCTATTTCATTCTGTGCGCATGCGTACAAACAAGCAACACACTCCATGTCAAAAACCACACGCAACTAAATAAAATTCCTGCCGGAGTTTCAGGAACAATCCCTTTCCTGAAGAACCTTTCCCTTGAATAATAAAGTGTAAAATGGACAACAACCCTTCTTTCAAGCAATTATTGACTAACGAGAATTAGCCAAATTTCCTTTTGTTGTTGTTGTTGCTGTTTTTTTACCTGAAGACTGTGTGGAGTTGAGCACAGATAAATGAAATCATAAATAGCCAGACTTTTAGTAAACACGGATCTAGTTCCACTAAAGAGTTTCGATTCCTTCTCTGAGTTTGTCAAACCCATATCCAACCAGAAAGAGTTAACAGAGAATTTGCCATTTGGTTTCAGTGTCGTGCACTGCACATAACATTATAGTTAGTAAAATATTAGAAAAACAGCTCACTTTGATATCCGACGGCGAAAAATGCAATTAATGTCGAAGTTTGTTGCTTGTCGCATAATCATTTTTCACCTCTTGTGTTGTTTATCCAATTGAAGTTCCATCCTTGAGCTCCATAAAGGTAAATTTTTGTTTAAGGATCCAATAAAACACCATTCGCATTTTCCAACGGATAAAATCTACCTGAATCTACGCATTTCTATAACCCTCTTAAACCTACAGGACTGTAGCAAAGATACGCGCAGAAGACTCTAGGAACAAAGAGAATACTTCGCAGGGGAGTGCCAAAAAAGACCCATCTACGCAGCTTTTCTGTCTTCCGACGGAGAAAAAAACGGAGAAATTCAACACAGATTTCGACTGGATTGCCATACATAGCAACCCAGTAATCAGACCTTATCTTAAATAGCGTTTTTTACAGTTCTGAGCTTAATGACCAGGCCTTAAGAGCCCACTGACGTACTTTTTGGGGTGCGTTGCTAAGGATGTAATGGTTAAGTAATTTGAGAGAATTTGACATTATTTTGGTCAGTTTCCAACTTTTGTAAGACAATGACCCTAAATATGACGTCATCATACCACGCCCATGGTCACGTGACCAATAAAATAAAACTCTAAATTTGTCTCCGTGCTACGCAATTTGGGTATTTAATCGATGGTTTGATAATTTGTATTCGTTTTTGCATCCAGCCAAGCAAGACCCCTTGCCTGGTTAAGTTTTTCTTTTAAGTCAACGAATCTCTGGAGAAAACAAACCTGTTGTCCTTCTGTCTTCCAAGTCTCATACCGGTCAACGACTAGTTGGCTGTCCAAGTCTAGTCAAAGGTGTAGTGATGTCCAATTTTGCTTTTAGTACTTTCATGACTGTTTTACCGATGATTGCCGTGATTGCTGATCATATTTTCTTAACCAACCATAGAATTAGATGATTGCCGTGATTGCTGATCATGTTTTCTTAACCAACCGTAGAATTAAGTAGGATCATTTTGAAATATTAGCAACTGGTCGATCAGACATGCATTGCAAAATTAAAGAATCTCTTTTGATCCGTGATCTAAAGCCAGCCTTAAATGAAAACGTTGGCAGTGAGAAACTTTACCTCTATTATTAGCATATTCTTGTCGTTTTATGTCAATCAATTTCGTTAGTTCCCATTCCGTACAGTTGTATTTTTGAATTTCAATTTATCTGTAACTGAATAATAATCACTTCTGATGATGTATGTTGTAAAATACGAAACGTTAAGTTTATAAAAGTTATGCATTTCAAGCAAATGCTTGTAACCGCTGTTTGCGTATTATTCCTATTGAGACTCGGAGAATTTGTTTTTGACGTTACTTTTGAATACTTAACATAGCGTTGTATTGAATATTCAAAGCCAAATGTAGCAATATTCAATAGTTCTATTTTGATTCAATTTAATATTTATTTATTCAATTCAGTCCTTGTTTATTCAATTCAATCCCTGTATTCATTTAATTTAATTCGTATTTATTCAATTTAATTTTTAGATTCATTCAATTCAATTTCTATATCCATTCAATTCACTTTCTATATCCATTCAATTCAAATTCAATTTCTGTGTTCATTCAATTTAATCCTTGTGTTCTCAATCTCATTTTTAATTTCCTTTCAACTAGTCTTGTATCGAGCCAGTTTAGTTCGCATCCACTTAATTCCTTGTCTACATTTGTCCAATTCAATCCGTACATCCATTCAGTTCAATCCCCATTCGTTCAATTCAATTCTTACATCCATTCAATATTCGCACATATTCATTCAATCTTGAGGTCTGGGTCGAGCGGTAAAATCTGGTAGGACGATGCTGGGACAGAACGACGTTATGATAAAGATGGCGGGAACAGAAGTGTACATTGATGAGGAAGGAGATTCCGAGATAAAGGATTTTTTTGAGCACGTGATAAGAAGGACTGAGGAAATTCTAAGTCAGAGTTCATTTGGTAGCGACGATCGCAATGTTTCCGAGGTTTTAACCCATGTAGATCTTTTTTCCTATCGAAAGGCTTTGGAGGGACGTTTTCCGATGTATTTGCCACGTATTTTATTACACCTTCTATGCTATGGAACAAACAGGGCTTTTGGACGTAGAAAATCCCATCCACATGTTTACATTACAGTATGTCTTCTTGAAAAGAACGAATTTTGCCTTATCTGAGTGGATGGTCTCTTTCAATGACCATCCAGTTCAAACCGAGCAAAACTGGTCCCCAAATCAGATGTGGTTGAATGGAATGATGAATTCAAGCAATCCACTTGCAAATGGCAACCTTGACGATAACCCAGAAGGCAGAACATTTTATGGAGAGGATCCAGAAGGACAGACACCCTTTGAGGAAAGTGACAACAACGTTGAGGTGTCTCCTGCTCAGCTACCAAATGTCAGCAATGGTGAACTGACAGCCTATTTGTGTAACTCTATTGATCCCTTACAAGAGTCGTCTAGTTTTGGAATAGACATTTATGCTGAAACTCTCAGAATTATAGTGCAGAGATTAGAGGAATACAATTTGTAAATGTTACATACATATCGTACGAGTTTACTTTCTTGCTTTAAGGAAGACTGGGTTACTAGTTACATTTTCATCAAAGGGGCACTTTAAAAAGGTTAACTTCACTTAAATGAGGTAATCGCCATCACAACAATTATTGAAAGCTAACCTTTTTAAAATGGACGCTTAGACTTAAATACTGTTGACCAATGCTGTTTAAAATGGATGTTTAGGCTTAGCACCAATTGTGGCGCTGCTTACGACCAACAGTACTCACTTGAAATAGTATTTTTGGGGTCGTCCGTTCAGGTAGTCCATGTACCGGGGGGCTGTGTTTTCGGGTCACCCCTTCAATGTTTGTCACCTATGAACATGTATGAAGGTTGAGATTTCGAAGTATATCAAAGTAGCCCTCCTGTACCTTTGCCACACAGACCTTGACAATTCACAGTTTGAATGTAAACATTGTTACTTTGTTCCTTTTACAGTGTGATGCCTAACTATAACATCAATTCATTCCAATGTAAAATGTAAAACAGGGTCCCTTTGTCAACATAAACAGAACAATTTCAACAAAGTGTGGCAAGATCCGTGGCAAAGGACATCCAATTGCTCAAATTGAAACTCCACTGTATATAAAACATACTGAGACAGTATCAAATCCGTTAGAATCAAAGGGACATAAAGATTTCTAAAACACTTCTGGAACCATGTCCTTTCATTTTCAACACAACATAACAACGAAACCTAAGTCTTCATGTGCCTTTAGAGGTTTCCTTCAACTGATGTTGGAATTACACAATGCCAAAATACGTGTTTTTGAAAGCATAATCATAAAGGGCAAATAATTCTCTATCTGATGGAAGAGACAACCCTGCAGATCCACATGGTAGATGCATAGTATTTGAACAGGTGTGAGACTTGGGCATGAAATCAGGAATGGTCCTCTTCTTTCTTGATCCCTTAATGAATTGAAAAGAAAACACCAATTTAAATCAATTCATTCTAATTTTACCTTCCAGTTTTTATGAGGGACGTCAATGTCCTGAGCAAAGATAACATGTTTGATGTTAAAGACAAGAGCTCTGAGACTGGTGAAAGGAGTACGTCTCATGCAGTACTATCATACTATAACTATGGATGGTGAACATATATAGTATTGTGCAAAAGTAATGAGAGCGAAATGCGCGAATTGCGTTTTTTGTCCCTGCGAACTTTCGCTCGGGACAAATATTCGCCATTTTTCGTCGAAAAGCTCCGAAATTCTCGAATTTCGTCGAATTAAGCTCTCATTACTTTTACACAATACTAAAGTGAGGGCAAGAAGTAATGAAAACCACAAAGGGAGAGGTCAAAATTCAGTTTCTGTGCATGGAAAATTGGATGATCTCAGACAAAAAACACACAGATTATTTGACATCAACTTTCTTTTTAGTTCTGTTTGCGTGTGCAGCCTAGGTGCACTGTGTCTTTGGTCAGCCCTAATTTACATAATTTGTCACTTAGTCAACCAAGTTTAATTTATTAATTTTTGGAAGACCTTGAATGTCTTCCTGTCTTTACTAGCCCCCTATGGTTGTTTCAGGTAGCCAATACATTACTTTATTATATTTGTCCTTTCTTTGTACTTGACAAGAACAAGTACAATGATGCCTGTTTTTAAATACTTTTGTTAACAAAGAAAAATTTTGTAAGTTTTAAAAATCAGTGAGAGGCAAATACACAAACTTAGACTTACCTCTCCATCTGTAGAGTTATTGCCAGTGTCGTCTTCAGTGCGATCTATCTTTGCTTCTTTTACTGTTGCTAGCACAAATTCAATGCATGGCTGCTGGTCAAATCCAAGGGTCGGCTCTTCACTCGCTCCGGTAACAAATTCCAATATGTTATCAAGGCTGGTTACTCGACGCCCACTTGCCACTTCTCTAACATACTTCACAAACTTTCCATACACAGCTTTCTCATAAATTAGGCTGTTGGATCCCTCTTCAGAAAATTTTGCTGTAAGAAGGTGAATGAGCATTGGGACTGTTAGTGCTGCTTTATTCTGGCCTGGCCTAAGCAAATAGAGGAATAGAGGGAATCTTCTGCCAAACATGTGAATCCCTAGACTATCTAGGCCTTCACGGAGTTTCAAAACACATGGTGATACTTCTCTCTCTTCACTGACAAAAATGTCCTGTAGGAGGTCTTCAGAAGTGCAATGGGAGCCATTTGTCCCACAAAAAAGTAATCTTCAGAAAGGTGTTCCTTAAGACAATTTTCAAAATATCTTCTCTTTATGTGCTGGTTACAAAGTCGGATCCACTCTCTTCTTGGACCTCCACTGTCCTGAGCCATTTCTCCATAAAACTCTACTTGAAAGGTTATTCTTGGATCCTGAATTGCTCTCAATTCATCAAAGGTTGTTTCTAATACATTTTCCCGGTCTACAGCAATGAAATTGGTCTCCCCTTCAAGTACAGATTCATCATTGGTCCTGTCCAAAGGACGACCATAAACTATCTTACACTGCAAGTATCGCAGCATTTCTGTGGGCTCTACTATAACACTTGCAGGAAATTCAGAAACAATATTTTGATAGAATTTACTTCCATTTTCCTCCCAGCTTTGATGTGTTCTGTTAGTGGAACTCTCTGTATGATGCCTTGGTGTGGTAGCACTGCCTGCCCCCTCTGTTTGAAAGTTAGGTGAGGTGCTGATAGAAGGCCTGTCTATCTGACTTGTGATTGTACTGGTAGTGGACGAGGCTGCATTGATGAAATTTGTATCTTGCTGATAAGACTCTATTTCATTTTGGTCTTCTTCTAGGTCTACCTGTTCCGTCAATACGAAATCAAAGGCCTGTTTCACGCGAATGTACAGGAGACCCTGCCCGGCCAGCTTTTTCACAACATTGTAGTTGTACTCTGTGCTCTCGGCCAACCTTAAAACTGAAATTGTTTTCTGGGTAACTTTTACAAATTCAAAGTCGTCTGGCCCCAATAGACTATACTGACTTTTCAGCGAGGATGCTACTTTTGCTCGTACAGTTGCCTAACTATATTCCTCAGCAAGTTCTATCATACCGCGTTCGACGATGTTTTCTTTCTTCAAAGTTTCTACAGCGTCTTCTTCATCGCTTTCCTCTGATTTTTCCCTTAGTAAAGCAAATTCAAATGGTTTCTTCTCCAGAGGTTTTGACTTGTTCTCTTTCTTGCTTTTCGTGGAAGTGGCTGCCGCTGCCACTCTCAGACGTTCATTTCTATTCAACCAAGGATAAAATCCAGTGTTTGTGCTCGTCTGCATCATGGATCTCGCGCGAACCAGAGTTTCAGCGGTGGAACCAGAACGGGTTGTGGTTGAACAGGTTGTGTTTGGAGCATCCGAACCTGATCGCACGCTTAGGAGACTATCCGAAGCACTTTTTAGTAGATCAGCCGCTTTTTTAAGCTTTTCTTGATCTTCATTCATGGCGAAAGAAATCGATGCACACTCTTACATTGCATTTTAAACAAAATGGCGGTGTCAAAGCACGGGAATTCTTTGAAAAACCCGCCTCAGACCCCAAAATAGAATCAATTTTACCGCTCGACCCAGACCCCAAGATTGAATGAATATGTGCGAACATTGAATGGATGTAAGAATTGAATTGAACTAATGGGGATTGAACTGAATGGATGTGCGGATTGAATTGGACAAATGTGGACAAGGAATTAAATGGATGCGAACTAAATTGACTCGATACAAGAATTAAGTTAAAGGGCATTTAAAGGTGAAATTAAATACACACGGATTGAATTGAATGGATATAGAAATTGAATTGAATAAAGACAGATTGAATTGAATGGATATAAAAATTGAATTGAATGAATCTAAAAATTAAATTGAATAAATATGAATTAAATTAAATGAATGCAGGGATTGAATTGAATAAATAAGGACTAAATTGAATAAATAAACATTAAATTGAATCAAAATAGAACTATTGAATATTGCTACATTTGGCTTGGCATAATTGAACCACTTTTTTTGCCCACCTGAGATTATTATTCCCCTTTTCAGTTTCTTTGCAAATCTAAGGAAGAAAAGATTCAAACTTGATTTGAGGCACGTTATTTTTTGTCTTTTAAGCAAATATAACTGGCGTGAAGATATTTCCACAGCCCTGAAGATCGTTTCTAAGATTTTTTTTTGTCAGTTTTGTGACCTCAAGTCTGATTATATATCCACTGTGACATAGAAATTTTCCCTGACCCTAGAAAATTCCTAGCGTTCTCCTGCGTTTTGGGGGACCGAAAAGTTCAAATATTTTCAGTTTGTTATTTTTGCTTTTCAGCTCAGTTTGCAGCACTGTGTTTGGTCCGGGGAATACGTTTCCATTTTTCCCACAGGGTTTTTGGTTTTTCGTATCCGGCAACGCTATTAGTTTGTATTTTCCTTGCTGTATTATCTGGGAAACATGACTTTTTTATTTACTTTAGGTTCGCCAATAGTTGTGGCTTTCATCCGATATTCACGAATGTAATGTTACGACGGCGTGCGGTTGAGACTTCAAAAATAAACCTAATGATATTTCTCTTGCGTCTTTTGCGTGGTGAAGCAGAAAGTGCGGATTCGATATTTATACAAAGACACTTGACCGGCCGCAACCAAGGAACTTACTCGAGCAAGGAGGAGGGAGGACCCTGGAAACGAGGATGTAAAATGATCTATTTCTAAATGAAATGCCAGAGAGTCTGGGAAAATACCCTCCGCATTTTCCGATGTCATACTTACTACTTGAGCAACTGCATTTTAATAATTTAATTTGGCATTAAAATCAAGATGTTGTAAGGCATCGATAGAGAGATAACTGAACGGTATTGATTGGCTATTGTTATTCGCTTCGCTTGGGAGCTTCGAGGATAAGTGGGCCGTATTTCAGCAAGCTATCCTCGCCGGAATTGCGCGTGTGCCCAGCCGACGCGCCATGGGTGACCCCGAGACTTAGGACAGTACGATTTCTACTGTGTTCAAGCATTACAAAAATTGAGTAAACCGGGAGGGGAAAACTTGTAGAGCGATGTATTATGAGTCCAGGATACAACATCTAAACGATGAACATCCCTAAAAGATGAATGAAGCGTCTGAGTGTAGCAAAGGCCAAGAATGGCGATTTGTGTAGTCAAATTAATTCAGATCACTTTTCAGACCTTTCCCAAGTGGAGCAGGCTAACTTGGTCAATTGAGCCTTCCACGAACCGCTAGTGGAATATAAGTTGCCACTTCTGCTTGAAAGTCTCTCTGTAGAGAATATTCCATGTGTTTCTGTAGAAACCGCTTACTAAAAGTCAACCCCACTAAAGCTGCCGGACCGGACATGATCCCGAACTGGCAACTCAAGGAGTACGCCAATATCTTGGCCTTTCAGATTACGGAGATTCTAAATGCTTCCTATAGCCAACGGTGCCTCCCATCTGTTTGGAAAATGCCGATGTCTCACCCGTGCCGAAAAAGAAACAGGTTATTTCTTGATCTGAAGATCCTGATAAATGCAAGGAGCTCCGAATTTCGTTTGCCCGGAACCGTCAGTTGAACTGGATGCAGTTGTTATCGATAGAAAAGAAGTAAAAGAAGTAAGTACCGCCAAGCTATTGGGGCTTACTATAAGTGCCAACCTAACATTAAAGAAGCAGTAAAGAAAGCTAGTAAGTGATTATATTTCCTAGTAAAGCTCAAACTCGCGAAATTACCTATCTCTAAATTTCGAAAAGATTCCTTGAAGACGACTATCTCAAGGCTGCTGTATTAGAAGTTATTGATAGTAGTCAGTATGGGGCAGTCCCGAAAACGTCAAGTACTTTGGCTTTGATAAGCATGTTGCATAGGTGGTCCCTGGAGACTGAGGGAAACCGAGCGACTGTAAGAACTCTATTTTTCGATTATCCGAAGGCATTTTATCTAATAGATCATTCAACAAGTTACGTAATTTAGCTGTACCACGTACAATAGTTAACTGGATCATTGATTTTCTGTCTAATCGATTTCAAAGAAGGTTGTTATTGCAAGTAGGCCCAGTCCCTTCTGGGATACCGCATGTTTACCAAATTGGGCCATGGCTTTTTGTATTGATGATAAATGATTTGGATGTAAACACTCCACATTTACGGAAATTTGTTGATGACACTACAGTATCCGAAGTCGTTCCGAAAGGGATTACCAATGAGGCACAGAGTATAGTTAATCAGGTTATTGAGTGGTCCCATGTGAACAGAGTGCAACTCAGCCCTGATAAATGTAAGGAGCTCCGAATTTCGTTTGCCCGGAACCCAGTTGATAGAACAAGTAAGTACCGTCAAGTCATTGGGACTTACTATCTTTCCTAGTACAGCTCAAACTCGCGAAATTACCGCCAAAAGATCTAATTATTTTCTACAATACGTGTGTAAGGTCCGTAATTGATTATGTTGTTCCCGCGTATTATTCGGAATCAGTAGACATTCTTGATAATCTGAGAGGTTTTGGAGGTTTTGGGCTGTTTGGGAAATATAAAGTCATTACTCAAACCTACAAATTTCGAATTCCTTCTTCAAAGGGTTATCAATTACTGCTGAGATTTCATTAAAACAGATGTGAGTCACTTAAGAGTAACTCAAGCAAATCTCTGTGGAGTGGCTAAGCTCGTAGCTATATAATTTTGTGACAGTTTATGTGGAGCAATAAACTTATAGCAGTTGTAGACTTGTGAGTACAGAGAACATCGTTTCTGGGAGTTGAGTTATCTTATTGTAAAATAGAGATGTAGAAATAAAAGTAAAAGAAACTTTGTTCAAAGCTAAGTTAACATAGCACCAACTACCTCCTAGATCCCATCCAAACTGGTGTGTGAGACACTTAGTATAACTGGAGCGACCAGGGGCATAGCGATATATTTTTGAACGATTAGTTAGGGCACTATACTTACAGCCCTTGCAGACTTGTGAGCCTTGAGAACACCTTTTCTGGGAGTTCACTTATTTCATTGTTAGAAAGCGATCTAGAAATAAATCCATGGAAAGAAATTCATAAGAAAAGTTTTGCTAAGTACGTTCGTTAAAGTAGTACTAATTTATCTTAATACTACTTTTAAAGGCATACTTGGCAACATTACACAACTGTAATTGAGCGAGAACAGTGCAATGAGTGCTGATGTAGCTTTTATTTTGGTCTCGTTCCCAGCTTTCGCTGATCTCAATTTCTGATTCAGCATGGAATCGGACAAAACAGTTTCGAATATCCTCATGATATTGCAATATATACCGTGGATCGGGGAAAGCTTTTTCAAAACCATTTTTTAGCTCATTTCTATTCAAGTATTCAAATAAGGAGCATGGAAGGCAATAAAAAACATGCAAAACAAGCAAGAAGAAAGAAAGAAAAGACGCAAATTTATCGTAAACAACACTTATACGGCTTGTTTTTATTTATTGCAATTTAATGGAAGAAAAACATATATACAGGTGTAATAAAGAGAAATAGAAAAAGGCCATAAGGAGAGTCTGCAAAAGAATCCCAGACCCCATGTAAAAGCAAACCACCAAATACATATAATAAAATGGAGGTACTTATTATACAATAATAATAATACTAAAAAATATATAAATAAATAAAACACAAAAATATAATTGAAAAAAGAATAATTCAGTACAGTGAAATCATGATTTGCCCATAAGAAATTTCTTCACTTTGAATTTAAGAGCGAATGCACAGAAAATTCGAGCAAACCGTGGCCTCAGCTCAAAACCTAACCTACCCTCATTTTCTGTTTATCATAAGGTTTTGATGAGTGTGTAACACAATTTTGCAATATGGTTGTCAGTTCTGGAATCCGTATTTAGTGAAGCATATCGAAAGTATAGAGTCGATACAGAGGCGAGCCACTCGAGTCCTTTGCGGATCAGAGAAAGAACATCAGGAGAGACTTGGGGTCCTGAAATGGCCTTCGCTTGAGTTTCATAGGAGGTTTATCTGCTTAGTGCAGATGTACAAGATTATTTTCGGACACTGTGACATAGATCCTCATATGCTTTTATTTTATTTTAATGTGTTAGCGAAAACACGTAGGAACCATAATTTTACTAAGAAGTCACGTACAAATTACTTTAAATTTTCATTTTTTTAATCGCTACATATCAGACTGATATAGCATTCCATCGAACATTATGCATGCACCTTCATAAAGTTTTAAGTCATATATTTTACATCATTTGTGTCAATTTTAGTATGCAATTTAATTAGCTAGGATAGTTTTGGGCCGCATTTAAATGTTATCTCTTAATTTTTAGAATGTTTAATATTGGAGAATATTCTTTTTATGGGAATTTAGTTTCCCCCAATTATGCTCCAGTCATGGACTTTTTGTATTTTCTGTAACTTATTTACTTGCATTAGCATGACAAAGTATTAATGTCTGTAGGAAAAAACCTAAAAGTCAAAAGGAAAGCTGTGTGCAGGTTTTTGTTATTGGTCGACTGCGGGACAACCGTTGTGGGGAGCAATAGTTTTATCCTTGGCTCTGGATGGGCTGAGTTTCCTACGATTGATCCCGATTAAAAACTAAAAATTAGACGACCGGCGATGATACATTTTCTCCTAAACCATGTCCCTAGTTCCCAGTGCTCATGGGTTTGCTTCAAAGAGTAATCGTGCCTCGCAGAAAAATTCCCCCTTCCCCACCCTCCTTAGCATGATAGCAACAACTGATGCCGTCATCGCCATAGGATTCATCTGCTTAATGAATACACTTGACCTATATCCGACACATGACATATATTCCACCGACAGTTGACTGATCAATGTATCACCGACATGTAGGCGATACTCGATAGAAATTCGTCTGGTCAACTACCTACAATAAACATGATCCAACACCTTTTGGGGCAGGGTAAGCTCACCTTCACCTCTCCGCCGTTTGGGCTTATCTAGTTTTACTTCGATCTGTTCCCTTTCGGCCTGATGATAAAGGTAACGTTTTTTACCGCCTAAGCTATCGATGCATGCTTTTTTCTCGTGTTTCAGTTAACAAGTTTAACAAGTTGTTGGTGTTTGTATTTCTTCTTTGTTTCCTCACCCTATATTAACTGGAACCTCCGACAATCTGAAGGTTGAAGAAGGGATGAACAAATAAACTCAAAACACTGCTATCAGTGTTGTGCTACTTAGGCCCCGTCCACACGTATCCGGATATTTTTGAATCCGCAACTTTTTTCTTTTCAGATTAAAAAAAAATTTCCCATCCACACGTAGCGTATTCAAATCGAATTTGCCCGTCCACACGTACCCGAAACGTAATTAAGCATGCGTCATGAAGCCCTCGGCAGCCCAGCTGCCTTCCTCGGCTCGTCTCTGGACTCCCTCAAGCTTGTCAATGTTCTTTAGTACGGGAATACGGGGACCATACCACAGAGCAGTATTCAAGGTTAGACCTTACTAAAGAACAGTAGAGGGTCCTTAGAGTCTTCAAATCATTTAGTCCTTTACAAGTTCTTTTAATCAATCCGAGCATCCTGTTTGCCTTGGCATTAACACAGTTCACATGGGAGTTCCACCTTAAGAGATGGTCGGTAATAACAGCAAGATCCCTGAATTCATCGACTTCCTCCAACTCTGTGTTGTTCAAGAAGAAAGTTGAGGTGAATCGTTGTTTCTTCCGAGTAATTTTCATAATTTTGCATTTCTTAACATTTAATTTAACTCCATACCGTTCAGCGTACTCCGTACTTTATTCCTTTCAAACACTACGCTTCATACATAGAGAATATACTTAAGATGCACAAGACGAATTTACAAAGAGGTTGGTACTGAGTAACAAGTGCGGTAATAATTATGTAGTGATTTACTTGCAGTCATAATCTCCTAAAAGAATTTCAACATGTTTTCCTTAGATACGAAAAAGTAAGCTTTGAAAATTCAGTTCATCCTCGCGGAGGCATGCGCAGAAATGCAATATTTGGCGGTTAGTGAACAGTAATTTAGTAATTCGCCAAGCCTTTGTCCTGCCATGCCCGCCGTAAAATATGTGGCTTGTGGGTAAATTAGTTTTCGCTTGTTCCGTTGTGCCACCAATTTTGGAACAAAGACCAAAACCAGCCGTAATAACGCAACTTGTTACAACGTAGTGTAGCGTCTGTTCCTTGGAGTTGCGTTAAGTCACATGTAGCGTTTTCTACGAGCCCATCAAGAGACTTCACTCTCACTGTAGCTGGTCTACATCTGTACTCATAATTTTAGGCTTAGATTTTTGATTATCTTTTTCTTTAGTAATACTTATGTGTCGTTTTCCCATTTTTAAATCATTCACATATCGTAATAGTTTTTTTATCGTGAACATATAAGTTAGTTTTTAAAATTTGTTAATAATTTCGATATATAGCTTAAAATTGTAAATATTACTAATTGTTTTGATAGTTGAAATAAAGAGTTATTATGGATGAAGGGTAGCCCCGGGTGGGCAGTATATTAGGGATCACTTTGTAATTTAAACATTGTTTTCACCTCTATTGTGACCAAAAAAGGCATGAGATAAACTTTTTGAATGTTACTTCTTGCAAATCATTGGCAGAGTATCGTAGCTTGGTTCCAGCCGCTGCGGTAGGAGGAACAAACACGCTCACGAAAACAGAGGAGTAAATGCATCTGGTGGACAGGATGAAGACAGCGTTATTGCGATCAACAGTCCAAGTAGGGTTGTTTAGGTTTGGATTTCTTTCCATTTCTTTTGGGATTGCAGAAAGAAGACCATAGTATTTTGTCAAAGAAACATTAAAATAGAATTTCCATGTGAAATCATGCAATTCTAAAACATCGCCTTGTTCATTTAATAAATTGTTTACTTCAGTAATTCCGGCATCAAACCAACTTTTATAAAACACGAATTTTGGTCCACAAGAATATTGCGGTTATTTCACAATATTTCATTTTTATGTCGCGCTTTGATACCGTAGCCTGATGCATATGCTTTTTTTCAACTTTCACCAATACTCCGAAATCATTTAATGTGGGAGGATTATCGTGGTCGAGCATCTTCATTTCGCATTTACATTTTGTTAAGAAGGAGAGATTACCACGTTTATGCAAGAACAGCTCTGAAGTTATTTTCCAGGTAAGCCTGTGAATCATCTATAATTCTCTTAACCCAAGCTATCTTCCCATGATTTTGAAATCGCACATTTGAAGGCAACCATTTTTCCTTTTACCAATAGACCTAATTTTTACCGATACGGCGGCCATTTTGATTTCTATTGTTTCGAAAGACATTATGGGATGCTAAGGGGGCAAATTAACATGTATTTGCCCCCTGGGCATCCCATAATAGCTATTCGAAACAATAGAATCAAAATGGCCGCCGTATCGGTAAAAAGGTCTATTAAGGTCTTCCTTTTTACATTAGTGGGTTTCCCTTCCCAAACGGAATCAAAAATTTAGCCTGTTTATTTCTTGGATGGAGCGGTCCAGG
>OX421458.1:17554163-17559163 GCA_949126865.1 Montipora capitata | reverse complement strand
AGATTCGGGCCAATGGTAGCAAAATAACGATTAAATTCGTGCGCTATTTCTGCTGGAGCTGTTACTGATTGCTCATTTACATTCAGTTGTTTCACAGACGTTTCCACGAAATTTCGGGAAGACAGCTCATTCATGATCTGCCAGGTTTTGCGGGAATCACCCTTATGCTCGTTTAGCATATTTTGATAATAAACTTGCTTCGCTAGCCTAGTCGCACTATTGACTTTGTTCCGCTGTCTTTTAAAGTGAACCCAATCATTAGGATTTTTTGATCTAATTGCTCTGAGTTTCAAAACATCTCGATCGCGCATCTGTTTTTTAAGCTCAGAAGTAATCCATGGGGAACCCCGCGCGCGAACACGAGTGGTTCTCAATGGAGCGTGCTTGTTAACAATAGCCAAAAAGGATTCCTTCCATTCATTTCACATATCATTTGGATTGGAAGAATTGTTTATGTGATCCCAATCTTGAGATGCAACATCGCTACGAAATTTATCAGGGTTAAAACTTCGAAAATTCCTATAGGTTATATTAGTGTGACCCTTACTCTGCCCGTTAATGGCTAATTTTCGATAGACATAGACCATGCTGTGATCGCAAAAGCCAATATGACGCACACCTGAGCATAACACCTTGTCAGGACAGTTAGTAAAAATTAAATCAATCAATGTTGCAGAAGTTTCGGTTATTCTTGTTGGTTCTGTTATGAGTTGTTGAAGACCATAAACATCCGTGATAGTTAATGATTTGCGTGTATCGCTATCAAACTGGGATGCGGCCATATTGCAATTTAGATCCCCTAAAAGGTAGAATTCAGTATTAAGGGAATCCAATTTCCCAATCAACTCTTCAAAAGGTGAAAATATACTAACAAGCGAATTAGGTGGTCTATACCACGTAGCAACAATAAATGATTTAGAACGAGGTTTGCGTATTTCAATACAAAGGTTCTCAAGACTGTCCATGCAAAGATCGTTGCGCACCGAAAAGTTAATTGACTTTTTTACATAAAAGCAAACGCCCCCACCTCCATATGTAGTTCTATCACGTCTAACTATATCATAACCAGAGATACTGACCTCATTATCGGTGATGTATTCATTTAGTTTAGTCTCGTTAATTGCGAGAACATCTATATCGTTACTTACGAGAAAGATCTTAAGTTCATCAAGATGAGTGGTCAATTTATTTATATTCAGCGAGGCCAGCTTAAAACCGCGTTTGGAGGGCAATACTCGAGAACGAGTCGGACTTCTCGATGACTCCTGACTGTTGCCTTCCAACGGCACGGCATTAATGGAAGGCATAGTAAAAGTTCAATGAGCTAGACCATGATAAAAATTCTTAAAAATACGCTTGTTACCCGCAAAATTCAGGTGTAGACCTCCACGGTTTAACCCCTTTTCGTTTATATTATTGTGTTCAATAAATATCCAATCATTCCGACGGCAAAACTTCGTCAAGTGCTTGTTCACCTCTAAGACTTTATCATTAAGCTTGTCCTTTCGTGTTACAAGTCCTGAGACTATGACTTGAGCTTCGGAAGACCCCTCTATCTGTTTAGCGAGATCAACAATAGCTTCTGCAACTTCTTTAGATGTTTTGCCGTTTTTAGCCTTCAGATCGTTTGTACCTACATGTAGCACCACTTCATCAGGCTGGAGCTCTAAATTAGGCTTTAAGTAATCTCTCATGGCTTTGGTTGTGGCTCCAGAAAATGACTTTACCACCACTCGGTGCCCTATTGCTTTCGCTAATTTCTTACCGTGAATATCCTTGACCATGGAGTCCCCAATCAATAGGGTTGTAAACTTACTGCTGGCACTCCTCTCACTGCCGACCTCACCGCGTAAATCATCGTTAGCAGAAGTTTCGCTTGGTTCACTAGGATTACTGCGAGACGACCTATATGACGCCCGTTGATGGTTTTGCCGTCGCCGGATGATTTTGTGTGTTGCTGCCTCTGTCTCTGTTGGATCATCTTGTGCATCACTAAGGATCTCAAACCTGTTACGCGTCACGATATTATTCTGAGTTGACATTTTACGTTGGTTGCGTTTATTACACCCAACATTCGTGCCCGAGTTTTTCACTTGATAAAAACACTCGTTCGTCTCTTGCTGGTGATGGGAGACTTCTTCGTTCTTTTCTTGTAAAATAAGCCTTAATGCAAGCCTTAGTGAGTCATTTTCCTGTTCCAATGATACAGCACGGTTTTCGAGAGACAAACATTTCTCCTCAAGTTCTTCGATAACTCTCTCTTTTTTGCATATAGATGATTCCAGTTTCTCACACCTCCCTTTGTATTCACAAAATTCGGCGCTAACAGCAAATTCCTCTCCATTTTGGCAATTTATCGAGAGCTGATTAGAGCTGGCTTCTACCTTTTTCTGTAGAAAAAGGAGGTCAAGTTTTATACCTTCTATTTCAGCAACTAATTCAGTATTAGATCTCTCTTGACTGGAAAATACTGGTCCCGCTTCGGCTACCCTTGGTTTATTAGCATAAATGTCATTGGCTTCAAACAACAATGGATTTACTTGTTCGACCGTTGAAGAGACATTCGAGCCCGTTGAATCGGTTCTCCCTGCATTGTCTCGAACAAGTTTGGTCAAGCTGCCTTTTAAAACGGGTCCATCTCGCCCCTGGAAGGCGAGAGTGAGTTGCTTTTTACTGTACCAAGTAATAGTGAGGTTGTTGACAGAGCTTTTAAATTGTTTCGAATTTCCGCCGGGCGATGACCATTTGCCTTGTTGTTTCAAACCCTTCTCAACGAAATGTTTTAGGGATTCAAGATCACTAATCCACGTTAACTTGGCACCTTTGAGCTGAAGGTATTGTAAATAAGAGCCGTCGAAGTTAAGCGGGAGAGACTCGTTATCTGTCATCATGTCCTCGCACGTAAGTTGCTCGTTGCTCGTTGGTCCACGATATGCGCAGAAAAGGTTGCGCAATGCAAAAACAGGGAATCACCTTAAGAGAATATAGTAAGAACCGGTCAGCGGAAACACACACAAACATAAACACCGTATGCCATCAGATGCCATCATGGAACTTCGCGGCTTTCGTACTACATGACAACCAGCTTGCGAGCAGTTTTATAGCTTGGAATTTCAAAGTTGAGCATCCCGAATTTTAGGAGTGCTTTACTGAGCATTCTCCACATCGTGACAAGGCAACTGGTACGAACTGAATTGCCAAAAGATATTACCTGAATCCCATGCAACACTGATTTGTCAGCTAAATCTAAAAAACAAATAATGATGTTTGGAGCTTTTTGTCACCCATTTGCAGGTGAAGGAAATGGGACACGGTGTCGTGGTAAAAAGGAACCATTTGAGGTGTCATCGAAACATGAGAACTGTCGTTAGAACGCGGCGACATGCATTCTCTACCTCTGTGTGATTTTCCCGTTGGCTCTGAAATGTTTATGGAACTGCTAGCTTTGTTTATAGTGGTATGTATGATTCAAGTTACCTATTATAGATCCCTTCAGAGCGGTTAACTTTGCTGGACAGTTTAGTTATAAATTTTCTTACCCAGTTACCCGAAGACAGTAATTTGCCAGAACTTGTGATTTTTGAAAAATGATAACTGCCAATGTGCTTAATGTCTGACTGTCAAACCTAGACAAATATAATCTATAGGAGATATTCTAACGGTCTTGCGTGAAGTCGCCGTTAGAATATCATTTGAAAGAAAGACAATCAAAAATAAAAAGTACGAAAAATCAAAATTTTGTCTCGGTATATACATTTGAAATTGATTGGCCTGCACGCACACGCATATGGAGTGCCCGTGGAATTTTTAGCATCAAACGATTCACAAAGTGTGAAATATTCACATCCACTATTGATTTTCATCAAAATTTGAATACCAGGAAGAGAAAAGTTTGTTAGAACATAATTTATTTTCAGCTTTTTCACAAAAAAAGGTCTCACACCATTGTAAATTATAAGGCTTAGGGGTCCCCAGGGGGTGGGGGGGGGGGGATGGGGCAAGGTGAAAAGCTGATACCATTAGTTTGAGAAGAAGGATGATATAAGTAGATTTTTAACTGCATGTTGATCTGCTCCTTGAAATAATTTGTTAACAAAACTTCAATTTTTAAGGAGCAAAATGTTGCCAAAAATGCTTTTTGAGGCCTAAACTTCCATCCCCATCCCCATCCCCATCCTGATTCTAGAAATCAAACAAATGCCACTGTGAGTAGTTTCATCCCAAGGACTAACTACACACAGAATAAGAAGGAAGGTTTTGTATGCATGACCATTTCCAATTTTGCTCAAGCCTTAGCGATATTCCCCCTTAGAATTTAAAAATTGAAGTTGAAATAAAATGATCTGATCTCTTACAGTACTTCTGTAATTTGAATTTTCTTAAGTATTTACCCCAAAAATAATTCATTTGCAACAATGGGCATGAAGGGCATCCACCACCCCAACTGAAAAATCAGCACATTAAGAATAATTATATTTTTAGAGTAATAAAAACAATGAAGGAAACAAGTGGAAATGTAGTTCAGCCAGGAATTGAACGTGGGTCTCCAGATTGTTACTGTTTATTTATAAATGTATTCATGTACATTAAGATTAAAGTTTCCATTAATAGTTATCAGTCTGAAAGAGGTTGAAACTCAGTGTCTCGAAAACGAATTGGGAGCATACATGTATATAGGCAAGAAAAACATGCCCATTGTTAAATAATGTTTTGCACTTATGTGAGAGAATTGATTTGAGGAAATGCCAGCACTTTGGTTTGACAAATAAACTCAGTCTTTGGAAGTAAAATTTGGCAGCATAGGCAAGAGAAAGATGGGCATTGTTTAATAATTTCTTGGATTTGTGAGATAATTCACTTCAGGAAATCCAAGCACATTGGTTTAACAAATAAACTCAGTGCCTCAAAAAAAATTGGGAGCATACGTCATGCAGGTATATATGGCAACCAAGAGAAACATGCCCGTTCTTTAATAATGTTTTGCATTTAAGTGACATATA
>OX421458.1:17534163-17544163 GCA_949126865.1 Montipora capitata | reverse complement strand
TCCTGGAAGACAACACACAGCTCAGTTGACATTATGGAATAAATTGCTGTGTTACTTCACTACCACACGTAAGCAATGCGTGTCAATTTTTTTTGAAGACGACAGGAATTTCTTCTTTCTGACAAATGATTAATTAATAGGCCGGTAGCCAGGTTTTTAACCTCAGAAAAGGATCTGTTTCGTCGTACGAACGTGTGAGGACCTGTGAGCCAAAGGGCGTCTGCTGGTATGACTTCTGAGTGACCCCTTAAATGGTCTTTAATGACCCCCCAACTTGCAAAAAGTTGCCTGGAACGCGGCACGTACCACAGGAAACCCAGTGTACCCTCACGGAGGGTCTAGTTCTAAATTAAATGGCAGAGAGTCTTAGAAAACACCCTTCGCATTTTCCTATTTCATACTTACTACATGAGCAACTGCATTTTAATAATTTAATTTGGCATTAAAATTAAGATAGACTTATTAGGCTCTCAATACACCATACAAAATTAGATATAATTATATGTGAATAGATAAAACAATATTAAAGAAAAATCGTGTCATCCGCCTTGTTTTATCAGTCGTGCAGTAGTCCACTTGACTTTCAAAAATATAAGACAAAAGGTGTAAGAAAAAAAGTGTAAGAAAACGCAGTTTCTGTGCATAATCGTATTACGTAATATGTACAAATAAAATTGGATACAAATCTAAGTTACAAAAATACTCAATAAGTAAACAATGCGTGAAATATAAAACTGAAGAAAAAAAGAAGAAGAAAAGAAAGAGCTAACTCTATTCCGAAGTAATCCTTATTTCCCGAAACCGAAATTAAGGATAAACAAAAGGAAGTATGTAGATCATGCAATCAGGTAACCCAACAGAGAGCACAAACAGAATCCCAAGAGAAAGCCTCTGGAATGATGCTGGTGCGAAAAACAAAATCCCCGCCCAGGGCCTCTAAAAAAAATGGATAATTGTAATAAAATCCCTAAATTGGGCTTATGAGAACCCGACTTTTGCAAAATTAACAAAATCATGAACAAGGGCCTTCGAGCGCCGCTGAAGAGAAGGCCAACTGGTTACACAATTACTCCGATGAATATGTGAAATACCAACCGTTAATTAAACCTTATTCTATATTTTGAATTAAAGTCGGATCTTTTGTTCAAGCCGTTAGGTTGGAGGGTGCATAGCTGCGAGCACCAAAAAGCCTCTCTTGTGAGTAAAACCTTATCCATATTATTAACGGTATAGTCAACAAAGTTCTCAATGACAATGAATTCAAAGTCATACATATGTTGTTCTTTTTTTGTTAAAATGGACGGCCAATTCACACGTGGCCTTGTTGGTCAACATGGCCGATTTAAGTACCCGAAATCTCAGTGACCTTGAATTTGTTCCATGTTGAGCCTACGCATTGAACCTTGCATCTTTTACAAGTGACTAAATAGATGACATTCTTCGACCTACATTTTAATTTCTGTCTAATAGAGTAAAAACGACCTGTGCATGCGCTGTGAAAGATCTTATTCTCTACAAGATAATTCTTACATAGATCGCATTTGTTCCTACATTAAAACATCCCGCGGGAGTGTTATTATTATTGCTGTAAATGGATCTTTTAGGCCCTGCTAAGATCTATTTTATGTTTTTGGGTCTTCTGTAAGAGGGAATAATTGACCCCTTTGGGAAAATCTGGGAACGCAATGGCGATTCAGTATATAAGATGACCAAACAATTTGATGATTCTACTGATGTTAGGTAAATGAGGGTTATCGTCGACCACAAGAGGAAAGACGACTTTTTTGTCTTTCGGTTTTCAGCCAAGTAAGTCTTCCCTTGGTAGAGCTTTGGCTTTTTCGATTTGCTTACTGACTTCCGATGGATTAATTTGTAACCTCTCTAAACGAGATATGATCTAACTCTAGACGAGATCTATGGTATGATCTAACTCTCAAAGAGAGATGAAGGTAGATTCTGGCGAGAACGTCCTTAAATCAAGTACCACTAAAAGCGTGATTTTGTGATTGTCCATAGCCATGAGAATATCGCTTTGAACCTTAAGCAACGCAGTTTCAGTTGCGTGGGATTTTCGGAAGCCTGACTGGAATTTACATAAAGGAGCATTGCGTTCGCAACGTGAAAGCAGTTGAGCAAGAACTGCCTTTTCAACAACCTTAGAGACGGAATTTTTTATAAGTAAACTCAAGGCCTGATTTCTTGAGTAGTGGTTCACGATCGCGTGGACACCGTTACATATTGAGAGAGACCAAAAGTCTGCAGTAACTCTTTGAATCTTCTTGAATTATTACTATGCACCAAGTCCACATGGAAATTGAAGACCCCTGCTATAATCAGCGGTTCAGGACACATAATAACATTTTCAAGGTAGGTGGAAAACTCATCCAAAAATACCGAAGTATAGAAGTGATGGGAGGGCGATAGAGAGCTATAATTCGGATTCAGCGATTAGAGGCTTTGAGCATCCAGTCAGAGATTCAAAAGAATCATGTTCTTTTCCACCCACAAACAAAGCAACAAAAGATTCATGAGACAAAATGCCGGTGCCACCGCCAGGTCGATCTGATTGCCGCGGAAAGCTCTTCAATAGATAACCACGAGAAGAAAGACTTGTGATACAAATCGAATCCAGGTTTTTCAGCCATGTTTCCGTTAGAACGCAGAAACCAATGTTATTGTCAACAGCATGGTCAATAATAGTTTCAGCTTTGATAAATCGACCACGATACAAATGGCGTGTTTTGAATGGTTTTCAAAGAGGTTTCTTAGGAAAAAGAATACCGCTGACAGTTTTCAAATAAAGTGCAAAAGTGGGATTAAGCAGGAATAAGCAAATTACGCGATCGTACGCGATTTCAAGCCAATTTCACGTAATCGCGTTATTGTGTAAGGTAAGAAGCCTTTAACTCCTAAGAATAAGAGACCAAAAAGGGATCTCGATAATTACCATGCCTGGAGATCCCATAAGCTTTCGAAGCAAGCCACGTGCAATAAGATAAGAAAAACCAAACCCTAACCACACTTTTATTTTCTTTTGAGCCACATTACACTTTACTAAATTTACAGTTGTCAATTGCACACTAGCCGCAAATTGTGGTCTCTAAAGTACAGGTTCAGTTTGTAATAAATAATGGAAAAGTGGATTCTGGAGACCACAACCTGATGTTTTCTCTATTTCATCTACCGAAACTGAGGCATTACTGGCTGTGGGGCTTAAAAAATATATCGATGCCAGTAATTTTATGAAAAACCTTGACACATCTACCAAGTAATTCTCTCCGAATCGCCTGTGAGGCTTAGGGTCAGAGAGAGATATATATATATATATATATAAGTAGACAGGAAATCGACTTGTCTGCATAGAGTGCTCGATATCGTTAGATAGAGCAGAAATAAATGATTTGGTTGAAAAGTTAAAACAAGACTAGATGTTGCATCTCGACAACGCTGTTTCGTGAGTTGCCTCACTCATCAGGAGTTTAATTTTTTAAACTCCTGATGAGTGAGGCAACTCACGAAACAGCGTTGTCGAGATGCAACATCTAGTCTTGTTTTAACTTTTCAACCAAATCATTTATATATATATATATATATATATATATATATATATATAATAATAATAACAATAATAATAATAAATAAAATAAAAATTGAAGTCTACTTAGGACGTGAGCGCCATTTGGTAAAGAAAAACAATCAGGTTCTTCCTTCTTAACATATAATTGAACTTTACTGATGATAAAATTAAGTGGGTGACCCACCATCAGTGCGGATTTGATTTGTATACAAAGACAAGTGACCATCCGCAACCAAGGGACTTTCTCGAGCGAGGAAGAGAGAGGACCCTGGCAACGAGGATGTGAAATGGTCTATTTGTATATTAATTGCCAGAGAGTCTGAGAAAACACCCTCCGCATTTTCTGATTTCATAATGTATTTTCCTAATTTAATTTGGCATCAAAATTAAGATGGACTTATGTGACCTGGTAAAATAAGTTCAATATCAATTGGGACATTGTCCTGTTTTCTTCTCCAGTTGCTGATGCTATTTTGTACGCGCAACAAATTCAATAAAGTTAAAGTAAAGTCAAAGAAAAATCGCAATGTCTGCCGCGCAAATTCCTATCAATGCTGCTTGATTTCCGCAATTTTTCTCGTGAAACATCAGAAGCCCTGGGTGTAGGCACTATTTCTGGCCCCAAAATTGCTGAACATGGCTTTAATAGACCCTTTTCGCTTGTACATTTTGTTTTTCCAATACAGATCATGTGATAATACTCAGGAGGTTTGGTCCTTTTGTTCTGTTCATAATGAACAAAACAATGGCCCAAACCTCCTGATTATCACATGACTTGCATTGGGTAAACAAATGTACAAGCGAAAAGGTCTATTAACTCCGGTTAGTGAATTTATCTTCTGTAACAAATTCTAACTCCCTAGTCTCTGGTCCGTGAGGACCGACAGCGAGATGCTCACGGCGGTGTCTACGCCTTCATCAAGGAGGGCAAGTGCAAGTACCAACAACTGGGCGAATTGACCTGTTGCGATGATCATAAAAGTTTATGGCTTTATTTAAATTAACTATTTGCGTGTGAGGTTGGTGCAACGTTTCCTGTCAACGAGCCTTCAATATATAATATGGACCGAAAACTTGGAGATCGCTGAAATTAGGCTCAGTTCAGTAACTCGCCATTGGTTTTGTTTTGTACAGGTTCGTTAGTTCTTGATAAACTGCCATTTCCAATACTTGAAAAGTAACGACTGTTTGTGTCAGTAGCGATCCTTTTATTACTGTCATTATTATTATAAGATGTGCTTTTTTCTCACAAAAAAAATGGTACCAAAAGTTGTACCAGAAAACAATCAAACAAAACAAACACAAAATGCAGTGGAATAACATAATAGCTTAAAAGGCCAAGCTCCAAATGCAATTTAATTGTAGACTTGAAGGGGTTATCAACTACTTTTCAGACTTCATTTCAAACAGGTGTGTGAGTCACTTATAACTAAGCGAAACAAATCTTTGTAAAACGACCAAGCGCAGCATGATATATTTTTTGAAAGCTTATATATAGTTGGGGCACTATACTTACAGCGATACCAGACTTGTGAGCCCTAAGAACATCTTTTCATGGAGTTCACGTATTTCATTGTCATTAAGGTCTCTAGAAATAAAAGCATGGAAAGCAATGCCTAAGAAAAATTTTGCAAAGCTACGTTAAGAGTTACAAGTAATAATTTATCTCAATACTACCTTTAATTAAGGCATACTTGGCGACATTACACAACTCTAATTGAGCTAAAACAGTGCAATGAGACCTGATGTAGCCTTTTCTTTGGTTTCGTTGCCAGCTTTCGCTGATCTTGATTCCTGAATCATCAGGAAATCGGATGAAACAGTTTGCAATATCCTGGTGATATTGCAATATACCGTGAATTGGGGAAAGCTTATAGTAAAACCTGGGATTAGTGAGAACTTTAACTTGAGTTCCCATCAGAGCTGTTGCTCATTCACTATTCAACCTGCTACCAAGGGACACCAAACGGTAACTTCAATCCAGTTGTTTTTAGTCCCAAGAAGTTCCCTTGGCAATCATAACGGCTTAGATCCCAGAGCGGTAATATCAAACGAAAATGGACGACATTACCATTAGATATCAATACAGTGTTTTTGACTTAAATTGTTCTTAAATTGGAGGAGCATTTGAGATATCTATGGCGAAAAGGCTTTTATTTATTTATTTTTTTCTTAACGCAATTCTATCTGCAGTGAACACATCCATAACTTGACTGCATGGTGATAAACCAACAAAACCTTTTTTTTTAGTTCATTTCTATTCGAAAATATAAAAAGCTAAACAGACAAAGAGGAAAGAAAGAACTGTGACGTGAATTTATCGTAAACAACACTTGTACGGCTTGTCTTGATGTTTACTTATTTCATACAAGAAAGTTCCTGCATTCTCACAATCGAAACTAAAACTGAGAAAGTTGCACTGTGACGAATGCTCGTGCATGTTATCAAATACCATCGTTAGGCTTTGACTATTTATCATGCATCTTATCAGCATCTCTTGGAAAGGATAAGACTACCCTCCATGGAATCTCGAAGAACTCAAGACATGTTACTGACACTACATAACAGCATATCGAACAAAGCACCACGGGCAATTAGGAATCTTATTAATTTACGCTCATTTAAGTACAATCTTAGGCGCAAAGAATATGCTCTATCTTTACCTAAAGTTAACGCTACCAAACATGGACTCAAGTCATGGAGATATTTTGCAGCCAAGAAATGGAATGAACTCTCAAATGAAATTAGAATAAAAGCGGGTACCAAAGAAATAGTAAACAGAATTAGATCGTTAAATTTCGGGGATTAGTAGATTTTTAACCTTAGTTTTAATGGTATTTTTTGATTGCGGCGGTAATATTGTAATAACAGTTTTAAATAGTTTTTCAATCAGTATTTAATTTGCAATTTTACCCGATGTGATATTAGCGTTGTTAGTTGTTAGGTTTTCACTAGTTATAAGTTGAAATACATGTGAACTAGCTGTCAAGCTAAGTGTATTTCCACGTTAAATAAAGTATGTATGTATGTATGTATGTATGTATGATCCTGTGTATGAAAGTTGATCGACTACTTGCATTAAAGAGTTTTTTGGTTGCTGCTTGTTATATTGTGAGTTGTGCGTTACTGTACCGTTCGTTTCATGGTACCAGGTTACCGAACCTACCTAAACTATCTTTGGTGAAATGCTGGGAGGCGGACGAGCTGAGCAGTCTTCGAGTTCGTCTTCGGATATTTCGAGCGCGAGAAGTGGAGCCTTATTTGCTTTACCACCGCCAGCACCGCTTGATATTCATGACTCAAACGCGGCAGAAAAGTGGAAGGAATTTGAGCAAGCATGGACAAATTTATTCGGTAGCTAAGAAATCGCATCAGGAACCCGAGATCGTACAGATTGCAACGTTGTTGACAGTGATCGAGGAGCCGAAGCTAGATTTTTTCCTCGACGTTTACGTTTAGCGATGATAACCGTGACAGAATACAGCCGGTGTTAGAGAGTTTTGCTGCTTATTGCCTGCCGCTGAAGAATGTTCCTTTTGAAAGATACAAGTTTTACTCTAGAATGCAAGAAAGGGTGGTTAAGAAAGGCTGAGAAAAGCTTATGAGGGAAATTCCAGGAAACATTAACCTCTGCGAAATTCAGAAGACAGCATTAAAGGGGAACAGCACACATTCTACGGAAGGTCCTATCCATCAAGTGACAAAACTCCCAAGTGCCCCAGGTCCAAGGTTTGGACTCGGTCCTTGGAGAAGAAACACTGTGATGATGATGATGATGATGATGATAATAATGATAAAATCTTACTCCAAAGGATGGCACAGTTCAAAGGAAAATTATCGATTCCATCACGCGGGGCGCTTCCTTCAAAGACGCTCCCAAGGAAGAGGAAAACTACTGCAACAACCAGGAGGACGAACCAACCTCGTTCCCAGGGTCTCTTTGTCGACGAGGAGAGAGGCCCTGGTTGGGGCTGGTCTCGTAATTCCCCTCGAGTCATTGTTATATTTTGACCCGCAACTGGGCGAAAGCGGTCGTCTGGTCACAAAATCAAATGCGTCGTGATTCCCTTCCTCGCAATGATGACAGGGTTACACTGCCACCCCTCCCCAAACAGGCATTCAAAAGATTTCCCAAATTTTGGGAGACACGTGACCAGACCCAACCAGGGTCTGTCCTCGAACTTGGTTATCAGTCTGGAAAAGTTAATAGGGAAAAACAGAGATAGGCTTTAAACTTGTGAAAACTTTAAACTTTAAATTTGATGACATAGAAGATGAAGAGGAAGAGGAAAAGGAAGAAGAAGAAGGTTCTCAAACAACCATCACTGGAAAAGTGCTCCTCGAGGTTATTCAAAGAAGTATGGATTTGATTTAACTTATGAAAAAGACACTAACAATCAAAAAAAAAAAAAGAAGAAGAAAAAGAAATGCGACCAACTTTCATCTCAAAGAAAGAAAAAAAATGCTACCATACACAAAAAAATTATTAACTTTAAAAAATATAGAAATGCGACAAATCAATTGGAAGCAGATGAAAAATAAATGTATCATAATTCAAAAGTAGAGGTACATTCTGGCTCATCAAATGAAGAAGAAATGTTTGATTCAATTAGAGATCTATGATTTAAAATCTTACTTTTTTGCGTGACAAAAATGTACTTAGAGTAAGTAATTTAATATTTGCTTAAGTTGTGAGCCCTGAGAGCACCTTTTCATTGTCATGAAGACCTCTAGAGATAAATGCATGGAAAGCAACGCATTAGAAACATTTTTCAAAGCTACGTTAAAGTAGTACTAATTTATCTCAATACTACTTTTAAAGGTATACTTGGCAACTGTAATTGAGCGACAACAGTGCAACAGTGCAATGAGTCCCGATGTGGCTTTTATTTTGGTTTCGTTCCCAGCTTTCGCTGATCTCGATTCCTGATCGATTCATCAGGGAATCGGATAAAACACTTTCGAATATGATATTGCGATATACCGTGGATTGGGAAAAATTTGTAATAAAACCCGGAATTAGCGAGAACTTTAGCTTGAGTTCTCACCAGAGTTGTTTATTCACTATTCAAACTGCTATACTAAGGGATAACACCAAACTGCAACCTCGTCCCCAGGGCCTTCTCCTCAACGATTTTCAAAAGGGCGGCTCGTCGGGAGAAGACCCTGGGCGAGGCTAAAATAACATCATTCCAGGTTGGCCCATTCATATGAACAGGCTGATTGGTTTAAATACATCCTAAAGCAGTATGGCGGATGTGGCGAGTGTTTATACGAATAAGAAAGGGCTATAGGAGGTTGTATTGCAGTTCAGTTCAAGCGATGTTGAATCAGACTGCCGTAAACGATTCGAAAGGGTTGTCGTTTCCGCTAGATTTTTATTTAAGTAGAAATAAATCGGGGGAAATATAAATCACAAGCATTTACTCGCAACAAGCGGCCTTATGTGCTGTTATTTTCTGCTCTATATTAACGCGCAATTAGATTTTTTGAGTACGGAAACAAAGTAGAGCTATCGAGAATCGGGATGAGAGTTTTAAGAGTTTGTTATGTTCGAATTTCAAATCTAAAAAGAGAGCTTAAGCAACGACGACGGCAAGGGCAACGAGAACGTCATCTCAAAATATAAATTCACGTTATTGTAATCACTTCGTGATTATTTCAAACTTTTTAATATGATAAGGGTGTGGTAATTCCTCAAAAATGGCACTAGTAGGATCGGCGGTTAAATTAGGGGAGAAAATGAAAATTTATCCTCAAGTGCTAAAGTTCTTCATAAAACCTCAAATTTGGCTATTTCACGTTGTTTTTTTTTTCCTGATGACGGGAAAGAAATAGACAAAAGTGAAAAGCGCACGTGCAGGGCGTGCATTGTTTTTGCCCGCTAAACATGCAAATTTGTGACGTTCTCGTTGCCGTCGCCGTTGTCGCTGTTTAAGCTCCCTATTAGGAAGTTAAAGATCTGCAACGCGACGGTAACGAAAACGTCATTTAAAATTGCAAGTTCAGGTTTATTAATCTTTTTCGTCATTGCGTCGTCTTGTTCAACTTCTAAAAACTAGTGTAACTTTCCAGGAACTGAATTAGGAGGTGCGGTATTGAATCTACGACAAATTGGTCATTTCACGTCGCAGATTTGCCGAAAACGTGAAAGAAATGTACAAAAACTAAAAATGCACGTACTTTTGCTCATTAAATATGCAAAATTCGTAACATTTTGGTTGCCGTCGCGTCGTAGAACTCCCCATTGACACAATGCGCAAAACAGAAATGTCATTAGCATCGAACATGCGGCTATTGCTATGTTCGAGTTCACAAATCGAAAACTGTTCAGCGTTGTCTGTTCACTTATCGACAACGATATGCGTTACAACAGTGGCCAAGGAGAGGCAGTGTGGCCCAGTGGTTAATAATAATAATAAT
>OX421458.1:17519163-17526663 GCA_949126865.1 Montipora capitata | reverse complement strand
AATACCTAAAAAAAAAAAACGGGGGTTACCGTGGTTGTTCCCTCACAAACTGCCGTGCAAGGTGGTCATGGATTCGGAGATCACAATGAGGTGGAGAATTGGCGCGGTGGGGACTGGGACGAGACACAAAATGGCGCTCATCGTGTTCTTCACATAGCGTTAATTGCAGGAACTGCTCCGAGTTTTTTAGAAGTAAACCGCTGATCAGTTTGAATGCGTAGCCATACACAGTCCTACTCAGAACGACACAACCCTACATTATAGCCATACACAAGCCTTATACATTGACATACACAACAATACATTACCATACGCAAGCCTACATTACCATACACGATCCTACACAGGTCTACACAAGTCTACATAGCCATACATAACCCAACATAGCTGTACACAACTCTACACAGGCCTACACAAGCCTACATAGCCATACATAACCCAACATAGCTGTACACAACTCTACACAGGCCTGCACAAGCCTACATAGCCATACATAACCCAACATAGCTGTACACAACTCTACACAGGCCTGCACAAGCCTACATAGCCATACATAACCCAACATAGCTGTACACAACTCTACACAGGCCTACACAAGCCTACATAGCCATACATAACCCAACATAGCTGTACACAACTCTACACAGGCCTGCACAAGCCTACATAGCCATACATAACCCAACATAGCTGTACACAACTCTACACAGGCCTGCACAAGCATACATAGCCATACATAACCCAACATAGCTGTACACAACTCTACACAGGCCTGCACAAGCCTACATAGCCATACATAACCCAACATAGCTGTACACAACTCTACACAGGCCTACACAAGCCTACATAGCCATACATAACCCAACATAGCTGTACACAACTCTACACAGGCCTGCACAAGCCTACATAGCCATACATAACCCAACATAGCTGTACACAACTCTACACAGGCCTGCACAAGCCTACATAGCCATACATAACCCAACATAGCTGTACACAACTCTACACAGGCATGCACAAGCCTACATAGCCATACATAACCCAACATAGCTGTACACAACTCTACACAGGCCTACACAAGCCTACATAGCCATACATAACCCAACATAGCTGTACACAACTCTACACAGGCCTGCACAAGCCTACATAGCCATACATAACCCAGCATAGCTGTACACAACTCTACACAGGCCTGCACAAGCCTACATAGCCATACACAACAATACATAACCATACACAACACTACATAGCCACATGCAAGCCTACATAGCCATACACAACACTACATAGCCATACACTAACCTCCATAGCCATACACAACACTACAGAGCCATACACAACACTACATAGCCATACACAGCCTACATCGCTATACATAGCCCAACATAGTCGTACACAACCCTACACAGGCCTACACAACCCTAAACAGGCCTACACAAACCTACATAGCCACACACAAACCTACATAGCCATACACAACACTACATAGCCATACAAAAGCCTACAAGCCTACATCAACATTCACAACCCTACACAAGCCTACACAAGCCTACATAACCATACACAACCCTACACAGGCCTACACACACCTACATATCCATGCACAAGCCTACATAATCATACACAACACTATATAGCCATACACAAGCCTACATTAACATACACAACTCTACACAAACCTACACAAGCCCACATAACCATACACAATCCTACACAGGCCTACACAAACATACATAGCCATACACAAGCCTACATAACCATACACAACACTAAATAGCCATACACAAGCCTACCTTGACATACACTACTCTACACAGCCATACACAAGCCTACACAGCCCTACACAAACCCACATAACATAACATACATAACTCTACATAGCCATACACAACCCTATACAGCCCTACACAAGCCTACATAACTGTACACAACCCTACACAAGCCTACATAACCATACACAACCCTACACAGGCCTACACAAACCTACATAACCATACACAAGCCGACATAGCCACACAAAAGCCTACATTGCCATACACAACACTACATAGCCACACAAAAGCCTACATTGACATACACAACCCAACACAACCCTACACAAGCCTACATAACCATACACAACCCAACACAGCCCTACACAAACCCACATAACCATACACAACCCTACACAGGCCTACACAACCCAACACAGCCCTACACAAACCCACAAAACCACACACAAGCCTACATAACCATACACAACCCTACACAATCATACACAACCCTACACAGGCCTACACAACCCAACACAGCCCTACACAAACCCACATAACCATACACAAGCCTATGTAACCATACACAACCCTACACAACCCTACACAAACCTACATAACCATACACAATCCAACACAGCCCTACACAAACCCACATAACCATACACAACCCTACACAGGCCTACACAAACCTACATAGCCATACACAAGGCTACATAACCATTTACAACCCTACACAACCCTACACAAGCCTACATAACCATACACAACCCAACACAGCCCTACACAGCCCTACACAAACCCACATAACCATACACAAGCCTACATAACCGTACACAACCCTACACAAGCCTACATAACCATACACAACCCAACACAGCCCTACACAAAAGAAGAACCACAATCGTGGATTTGTAACGGCTGCTTTATTCCAAAGAAGACAAGCAGTCAATAGTGAGGGTAGCCACTGTTGGATGAAGACATAAACCAATTCGTTTCTTTGCTTACCCCACCTTCCGTGTGATTCAATTTAAGTAAGGTAGATGTAGCGATAGCTTGCTGAAAGCGTACTAGCTCATACTCATACTACTCTTCTATGGTGGCCGCGTCTAGATCGATAACAGGCGCGTAGCGTCCTATACGCATATACGCACGTGCGTACTTGCAGTGACCAGAAAATTTTGAATTTTTTAGCAATTGTTTCTATTTTTTAACATTTTACTTGTACGCAACCAAGATTTCCTGATGAAAGCACAACTTTGATTAAATTCTAAAAACTAAAACACAAGCTATACCATGTTCTAACTTAGTTTTGCATGGTACTTTTTTTTGCTCTAACAATGCAGTGTTGTTTGGCTAGCGTGCAACAAAAAGGCAAGGTTGCAAAGGAGAGACGTTCGAAGAACGTTCTTGACAAAGGAGCGACGTTCCGAGAACATTCTTGACAATTCCAGTCACGCTAGCACAACCAAAACAATGTTTTTTCTGCGCCAAGTTTGCTCAAAATAAGGGCAAGACGCTTTGTTCTTTGCTTGTATTCACACAACTATTTCGACAAGAAATAAAGAACGCAGTATTTTTCGCTCAGTTTACTTAGGTTTCTAGATCATATGTACTTGTGCGTACTTGAAAAAATGACCACGCTACGCGCCTGGATAAGTAGTGCTAGCCATGCTTGTAGAAAAAGTCGGTACAGGCTTTTTCCATCGGAGGCGCTAATCGGTCTTTCACCAAAGCGGCCTAGGGTAATAGTCATTTTATCGATATTGGAGATTTTGATATAATACATTTAGATCTTGTCATGATTGTATTGGCTTAGGAAAACCCGCTGTCAAAACCGTACAATGATCAGATTTAGACAAGTATAACTGCAAATTTAAACTAAACATAGTGGAACATACTTATATAAAGCGTGAATGCTTATTAAAAGGGAGATTGATGAAATCCCAATTTGCGTTATAATCGTATTAAAATACATTGCTTCTCATGTAACTCAATAAAGATTACTTGTCCGTGATTGCAAGTTTGTTCCCGACATCATCACTGTAACATGCGCACGTTGTACATAAAACATCGAAACGAAACTGAATTACATATTGTGTGGATTATACATTACTTGCAAAAATATATGCACGTCAAAATTTTTCGGGCATTGTTTCTCTCCTTTCGGACAGATATCGAACAAACTTTTAGACACAGTTTGCTGACACATAGCTGAAAAAATTTTACACTGGCAAAACTTGAATTTTTCCGAAATTAAAATTGTCCGACATTTTCTGCAAGCGGTGTAGATGAAATAAATTTTAGCTCGGTAACAAGACTAGAATTCCCCTGTATTCAGTGTCTCCTCCAATTTGGCGTGTTTTCTTCCGTGTCTTTTTTCAAGATCGGGCAATGTGAGATTACTTCAATAATCTTCAATCAATCAAGACTAAAAGAGGAAATCCAAACAGACTGTCTCTACAAAAAGACTCTTCAATATAAAAGAAACGTTTTCTTTGTTTCTATTATTCATAAGGAAAACTGTAGCGTTGGGTAGTGTCATATGGTAGGCCTGTGTATAGGTGCGTATGGTTACGTAGGCTTAAGGAGGTCTATGCAGTGTTGTGTATGCTTGTGCCGTGTTGTGTACGGCTATTTACTGTTGTCTAACCCTGTGTATGGTTGTAAATGGCTACGCAGCCTTGTGTATGGTTATGTAGTGTTGTGTATGGCTATTTAGTGTTCTGTATAGCTATGTAGGCTTGTGTATGGCTATGTAGTGTTGTGTATGGCTATGTAGGCCTGTGTATGGCCATATAGTGTTGTGTACGGCTATGTAGTGTTGTGTACGGCTATGTAGTGTTGTGTATGGCTATGTAGTGTTGTGTATGGCTATGTAGGCTTGTGTATGCCTATGTTGAGCTATGTATAGCTATGTAGTGTTGTGTATGGCTATGTAGTGTTGTGTATGGCTATGTTGGGCTATGTATAGCCATGTAGTGCTGTGTATAGCTATGTAGTGTTGTGTATGGCTATGTAGTGTTGTGTACGGCTATGTAGGGCTATGTATAGCTATGTAGTGATGTGTATGGCCATGTAATGTTGTGTATGGCCATGTAGTGCTGTGTATGGCTATGTAGTGTTGTGTAGGGCTATGTAGGCTTGTGTATGGCTATGTTGGGCTATGTATAGCCATGTAGTGCTGTGTATGGCTATGTAGTGTTGTGTATGGCTATGTAGTGTTGTGTATGCCTATGTTGGGCTATGTATAGCTATGTTGGGCTATGTATAGCTATGTAGTGTTGTGTATGGCCATGTAATGTTGTGTATGCCCATGTAGTGTTGTGTATGGCTATGTAGTGTTGTGTAGGGCTATGTAGGCTTATGTATGGTTATGTTGGGCTATGTATAGCCATGTAGTGCTGTGTATGGCTATGTAGTGTTGTGTATGGCTATGTAGTGTTGTGTATGCCTATGTTGGGCTATGTGTAGCTATGTTGGGCTATGTGTAGCTATGTAGTACTGTGTATGGCCATGTAATGTTGTGTATGGCCATGAAGTGTTGTGTATGGCTATGTAGTGTTGTGTATGGCTATGTAGTGTTGTGTATGGTTATGTAGGCTTGTGTAGGGTTGTATATGTCAATGTAGGCTTGTGTATGGCTATGTAGTGTTGTGCATGGCTATGTAGTGTTGTGTATGGCCATGTAGTGTTGTGTATGGCAATGTAGGCTTGTGTATGGCTATGTAGTGTTGTGCATGGCTATGTAGTGTTGTGTATGGCCATGTAGTGTTGTGTATGGCTATGTAGTGTTGTGTATGGCTATGTAGTGCTGTGTATGGCTATGTAGTGTTGTGTACGGCTATGTAGGCTTGTGTATGGCCATGTAGTGTTGTGTATGGCTATGTAGTGTTGTGTAGGGCTATATAGGCTTGTGTATGGCTATGTTGGGCTATGTATAGCCATGTAGTGCTGTGTATGGCTATGTAGTGTTGTGTATGGCTATGTTGGGCTATGTATAGCCATGTAGTGCTGTGTATAGCTATGTAGTGTTGTGTATGGCTATGTAGTGTTGTGTACGGCTATGTAGGGCTATGTATAGCTATGTAGTGATGTGTATGGCCATGTAATGTTGTGTATGGCCATGTAGTGTTGTGTATGGCTATGTAGTGTTATGTATGGCTATGTAGTGTTGTGTATGACTATGTAGTGTTGTGTACGGCTATGTTGGGCTATGTATAGCTATGTAGTGTTGTGTATGGCCATGTAATGTTGTGTATGGGCATGTAGTGTTGTGTATGGCTATGTAGTGTTGTGTATGGTTATGTAGTCTTGTGTAGGGTTGTATATGTCAATGTAGGCTTGTGTATGGCTATGTAGTGTTGTGCATGGCTATGTAGTGTTGTGCATGGCTATGTAGTGTTGTGTATGGCCATGTAGTGTTGTGTATGGCTATGTAGTGTTGTGTATGGCTATGTAGTTGTGTGTATGGCTATGTAGTGTTGTGTACGGCTATGTAGTGTTGTGTATGGCTATGTAGTGCTGTGTATGGCTATGTAGTGTTGTGTACGGCTATGTAGGCTTCTGTATGGCCATGTAGTGTTGTGTATGGCTACGTAGTGTTCTGTAAGGGTATGTAGGCTTGTGTATGGGTATGTAGGTTTGTGTAGTCCTGTGTAGGGTTGAGTATGGTTATGTAGTGTTGTGTATGGCTATGTAGCCTTGTGTATGGTTATATCGCCATGTAGTGTTGTGTATGCTATGTAGGCTTGTATGTTTCTGTATTGTGTTGTGTATGGTAATTGGTCAGCGGTTAACTTTCGAAAGGCTCGGAGCAGTTCCTGCATTTAATGGCTACTGTGTTCGAAGCGTACATTCGAGATCAAGCTTGTTTTCGGTTGTTTTTATGCGTTTGATATGGCCAACACAGAAATTTATACTTGGAAAGAGCGCAAAAATAACAAAGAATAAGGTAAGTTAATATTTGATGAGATTTTAAAGTTATGAACCTTTAGTGTGGATTATTTTGTAGCGCTGGCCTTCTGTTAATTCCACTGAGCTAGGGTTCGATTTTTTCGCTTTTGCGCAATAAATGCTTGACAAAGAAACTTGAAGAAAAGACTGTTGATTCCTATTCTTTATATGTTTTCTTTTTTGGTTTTTATACACAGCAAAATGTGAATTCTTCACCCATCACTCAGACGGGAGTGATGTACATGTATACAGTACACTGTACTTCGGTGTCTGACATTTTCAGACTGCAGATTGCAGACTGGCTGCAAATAGCGCTGATAAACAGTACTTAAGTCTAAACACCCATTTCAAATAGCGGTGATAAACAGTATTTAAGTCTAAGAACCCATTTTAAAACGGTTAGCTTTCAATAATTTCTAACCGTTTTAAAATGGGTTCTTAGACTTATACTGTTTATCACTGCTATTTGAAATGGGTTCTTAGGCTTAAATACTGTTTATCAGCGCTATTTGAAATGGGTTTTTAGACTTAAATACTGTTTATCTGCGCTATTTGTAGCCAGTCTGCAATCTGCAGTCTGCAAATGTATGCAGACACCGACTGTACTTTACAATTTGCTTTGTATACTTCAGAACCACACTTCATTGTCTCACTGGTCCTCATTCTGACTAATACATTTTCCCGTGAAAGAATGATTGTCAAACTATTTACATTTTGTTTGACTTTCTTGCCTTAGCATGTCTCTAAATTAAGTTAATCCTCTTAGTTATTGGTTCCACAGAATCGAATTTAATAT
>OX421458.1:17471663-17499163 GCA_949126865.1 Montipora capitata | reverse complement strand
CTCACCGTTTTGTGCCTTGTCTGAAAACCATTTTGCTTTTTCTCTTTTATTGTAGTTAACTGTTGAGATACCGGAGCATCAAGAGGATGATATTCTCTGTCTTCTTAGGCAGCAAGAAAACTGTGAAGTGGTTCCCATAAGACCAGTACAATCTGGAGAAGGTAAATGCTATTTATCACGATTTTCCTTCCTGTTTTGTTAGATTTTATTTCGTCTTTTAATTTACCTACCTGTATCCTCTTCGCACTGTGTGCGCGAGGGAGTTTTCTTTAATTCTTTGGTAAAGGATTCCAGTTACCTTACGTTCTTCTCCTTAGCTACATTATTTATTTCACTATTATTTCCGAAAAGCGCGCCACCTTTGCAACGAACATCACTTTGAAACTTGATGCCCTTTAGTCTGAGGTTATGTCATCCTTGATCCTGTTTCCGGCAAAATCTAATTACTCATTCATTTTATCGCATGTATGGAGGTTTTCCCATCGGAATATATATAAATTGACTACTATAGCAATACCGTAAATGTACACTGAGTCTGATGCTCAGAGACTGGACAAAATGCCTATACAGAACATCGCACTTCTAGCAGCAAGAATTAAAAAAAAAAACACAGCAGATTCCTAATACAGTATTTCCACTGTGGTTGCACAATTCTGCCAGTTTCTTGCTGTTCGTCCATAAGAAAAAAATGTTTCCATCATTTATTTCCAGGCCGCAAACGTTTTGCCGTGCCGCAAGAAGATGGTCCTACGCCACCAACACCCTGTTCGTCTCTTCCCAAGAAATAAGACGTCGGGCGAACTCGCGCCTCCAGCAGAACAGCCACCTACAGCTGAATCTGGAAGAATCGAAAAACATGAAATCGCTGTTCGGACTTGTAATTTCTGCCTGCGGACGCCGTGTATCAGTGTTGCGGTGCGGCGAGGATAACGAATCACACCAAACACCGCAAAAATTACAAGTGGTTCTGGAGAACTCTGAAAGACTGTGGGCAGTATCTAGTTTACTCGATCTCGTTTCTGTAAATAACCTGCCAAGCAAACCAAAAAAAAAAAAAAAAAAAGCATGCAAAGCCTAGCCTGCGAGCAAGTTCCCTCGTTGCTCGCAGTCTACGCGAGGCTTAGATTCTTGAAAGCAGTGGTTGCTACTCGAGGGTTTTTTTAATTCATTTGGAATGCGTTGAAAATGTCACGCTGAGAAAATACTTTAAATTCCTGCTGGTGATATTATTTTGCGTATCTATCAGCATTAAGCGTTTACTTTTGATGAATAACAGACCGACTTCCTCTCTCTGTCTTTTAAATAAACGTTGTTTGATTGGTGCATTTTGTGGGCTTTTTTTTTTAACCGGATAGGCTGATTTCGTCTGCAGAGCGTCTGCAAATTTGCAGACTTGTTGCAGATCATCGCTGCAGACGCTCTGCAGACATTCTGCAGATATTCTGCAGACATTCTGCAGACATTCTGCAGATGATCTGCAGATAATCTGTAGATCATCTGTAGATTGTCTGCAGATCTGCTACAGATGTGCCAGCAGATCTGTAGCAGACTATAAACAGATCTGCTCGTTCCGTACGGGTGGTTTTGATCTGTTGGACTCCATGGGCTGCTTGTGATGCTGTTACTATACCATTTGCCATCTTGTTGGCCCCCATTCCCTGGATAACACCTTTTGTGGCCCTTGGGTTATCAGGCACTAGTCTCATTTCATGTTGAATAATAATATATTTTTATAGTAATAAAAACAAAGAAGGAACCAAGTGAAAATGTAGTTCAGCCAGGAATTGAATTTGATTCTCCAGATTGTGTGACCTGCAGAGATTCCAACCCCTTTTGAGTTTTGGACGAATATAGGGAGTATTTTTTAGCGCCGAAGTCTGGGGGCATTCCCCTCCTCCACGAAATTTTGCAGATTTAGTTTCTCTCAAGTGGCATTTCCTGCGTTTAACACCATTTTTGTGACATTCTATAAGGTATTCATTCTTACCACTGGAATCCCGCCATTTTGGAGGGTGTTCAATGGAGAGACTAGCCGAGACGTTATAGGATACTCCTGAGGATACGCATTGAACGTTTTACACTCAGATCGCAAAAAAACACTCTTAAGATAAGCTCTTTTTCCTTGTTTTAGGAATTTCATGATAAATCGGGAGAATCTGGGAACTGGGAAAGCGGGCAACTCAACTCATCAAATCGGGAGGGTTGGAATCTCTGGACCTGTCTGCCTGGACATTGATAGTTGTCTTGATTCAACACGGCAAAAGTTAGGCTTAATCCCGGCAGCTTCTGCAGGTGCTGGAGCAGAAATTTGGTAAAACAAAAGAAACAAAAACAGAAAACAAAACTCCAAATGAAGATAAGGCTGCGTAGCTGGTGATATTAGGGAGCTTTAGCAACGACAACGGCGACGGCAACGAGAACGTCACAAATTTGCATATTTAGTGGGCAAAAACAGTAGCTTTGCACGCCCTGCACGTGCGTTTTCACTTTTGTCCATTTCTGCAAGACAACAACGTCAAATAGCCAAATTTAGGTTTTATGGAGGACGTCACCACCTGGAGATAAATTTTCATTTTCTCTTCTAAATTAAGCGTGACTCGTATCGGTTCCCTTCTTGAGGGACGGTCACGCCATTGTCATGTTACAAAGCGTGGAATAGTCGTGAAGTGATAAACGCAAATTTATACTTTGCGATGACGTTCCGCCCTCGTTGCTAGAGCTTCCTATTGTTGGTGCAAGTGGCAAATTCCGCGCAGAGAATGGAGAGTGGTACTATGGGGTATTTTCACAGCGTCCCACCGCATTCTCCGCGCCAACAATACCGCCAGCTAAATGAAGACTAATCCCAAGTAACACGATGATTTCCGGTACATGCACAAAGACCCTTAATACGGCCATTTCCGAGTTCATGTCTGCCTCCTCTTTAAAGCGAGTCTAAGTGCGAAGTTTTTCTTATAAAAATTAGTTTTCATTCATATGTAAAGTAGAACTAATTACCATCACAAAAACTTTGCACTTAGACTCGCTTTAAAGAGGAGGCGGATATGAACTCGGAAATGGCCTATTCCGAGTTGAACTTTTAGCCGCCTGTCTTCTGATGAAGTCACATTTCGATTTCTAACTAATGCGACCCTTTACTACTTCTATTATTTTCTAGAGTAAGAATAATAATCTAAGATTTGCGTGCTTGCACGCCTCCGTTGGCCTTCGTTCGCTGTAGAAGACTGTTTTCTACTGAAAATTCAATTGTTGGTCTCCTGAGTTAGAATGGACTGTCGATAAATTCACCACGACGTATTATTTGTGGTATAAGTTGTTTTTCCCGCACGGTTAGTCCGTTGTATTCATGTATGTACCGTCTGTGGTCAATATTCCAACTATTACTTCACTAATTAACGAACAATAGTTAGTTCATACACTTCACATAAAAAGGAAGAACTATTCACCTCCCTCGAAGGTCACGCACGCACTGGGCAAATTTTTGTTTATTTTCCGAGGAAATCTGTCATCATTTCCGTGATACAAGTGCGCACGGTGATTTTTTTCCCACCAAATGTTGTCAAGCCTTACCAAACTTTAAAGCCGCCGTCACCCTGCTTCGAAACAGGACAAAGATTTGTCAGGCATGAAAACTATACATATTTTACAATTTACACTGCATCATCTAAAGAAAAAGCCGTTCAAAAACAATGCGTACATTTTCAAAACAATAAAATGGCCGGACATTCATCACGCAAAACGCAGTGGTTTATGAATCACCTTTAATTCGAATCTTTATTATCGGGTTACGTTTAATTAAAAGAAATTGGTCCACGTGGACATGAAAAGATCTTACCATCTTTAATACGAATCACAAATAAAAAAAACAACAACAATTAAATCACGAATTCACGAGAAAATAAATCGCCCCATCACGCTTCGCGTAAAAAGTATAGGGGACGCTCAATTAACTCCGAGCTTGGACAAACTTTCATTGCCTACAAAAAGGATTTACTGCAAGACACCTCTGGCTATTTATCACTCTCATTTATCTAATTTCACTAAATCCGTATCAAGAATTAAAATGTAACTATTTTCAAATTTTGAACAAATATTCCATTAGATGAATAAACCAGTTTGAAACCAATGCATATGGCAAGTGAGTGAATCCGTCCGTATAAGCAATACAATAACACAGCCTGCAAATATACTTCAATACTGCGCTCAAATCAAAGGGTTGCCGTCTTCTTCTTGCTTTGGACTAAATAGCGCTCATAATCCTTTTCAATCTCTCAAAAACATAGTTTACACTAAAAATGGGACATTGAATTGAAAATGAGTTCCAAAGAACAAAAATATATCTAATACATTCTTGACAATTGATGGCGCGAATCAACAATTAAAAATTCGGTTTTCGAGTCGTTTATTCGTAGGCGATTAAAGGAAGTAGCCACGCATGGACATCACAAACGCAGGACTCAATAGCGGCTAGGGCACGGTATTGTGAAAAACCACTATCTGGCCTGAACGAGAGATAGAGGTGCGTGTCATCGGCATGCTTATGAACAAAGAGAAGACGGTTAGAAATTACGCGATAGAGCCAGAAACATGAAAAAGTGAACAAAACAGGACCCAAACAGCCTTGCTTGTGGGTCACCACAGTTCAATTGAAAATCACCAGAAGATTGATCTTTGATGAGAACTCGTTGCTTTCGATCGGACAAATAAGATGCGAACCAGTCCAAGGCTGAAGCAGTAATTCCAAAATCATTTTCAAGGACATTAAGGAGAATCTGATGGTCTATTGTGTTGAAAGCGGCACTTAAGGACATTCGCGGTAATTGTTTGTGCGCAACGTTACTGCGCAGGTAACGCGACTGAAATATGTCACGCATTACTTCAAGCATTATTGAAGTTGAAGTTTTAAAACCTTTGCAAAATCCGTGGACGATTAAGTCTTGCACAGCTTTGGATCAGAGAAGACCGTGATCAGTCAAAATTGATTATGAAATATTAATGAAAGTCAGGTTGGCTACAGCATGACTGATATTCGCGTTGTTTTATCAGTCGTGCAGTAGTCCACTTGACTTTGAAAAATATTTTTCAAGTATTAATTAAAATAACATGGCAACAAAAACGCCGGGAAAAAAAATCCAGGCTGGCAAAAGAATGGCACATTTATTTCCAAGTCATCATGAAAGAGAGAGAGAGAGAGAGAGAGAGAGAGAGAGAGAGAGAGAGAGAGAGAGAGAGAGAGAGAGAGAGAGAGAGAGAGAGAGAGAGAGATTACCTGGTAAAAACTAAGATTAATCCTGTGTTATTTATACAAAAATATAAGACAAAAGGTGTAAGAAAAAAAGTGTAAGACAACGCAGTGTCTTCACATAATCGTATTATGTAATATGTACAAATAAAATTTGATACAAATTTAAGTTACAAAAATACTCAATAAGTAAACAATGCGTGAAATATAAAACTGAAGAAAAAAAGAAGGAGAAAAGAAAGAGCTAACTCTATTCCGAAGTAAGCCTTATTTCCCGAAACCGAAATTAAGGTTAAACAAAAGGACGTATGTAGATCATGCAATCAGGTAACCCTACAGAGAGCACAAGCAGAATCCCAAGAGAAGCCTCTGGAATAATGCTGGTGCAAAAAACAACAAAATCCCCGCCCAGGGCCTGTAGAAAAATATAGATAATTGAAATAAAATCCCTAAATGGGGCTTATGAGAATCCCGACTTTTGCTAAATTAACAAAATCATGAACAAGGGCCTTTGAGCGCCGCTGAAGAGAAGGCCAACTGGTTACACAATTACTCCGATGAATATGTAAAATGCCAACCGTTAATTAACCTTCTTCTATATTTTGAATTAAATTCGGATCTTTTGTTCAAGCCGTTAGCTTGGAGGGTGCATAACTGCGAGCACCAAAAAGCCTCTCTTGTGAGTAAAACTTTATCCATATTATTAACGGTATCGTTATCAAATTTCTCGATGACAATGAATTCAAAGTCATACATATGTTGTTCTTTTTTTGTTAAAATGGACGGCCAATTCACCACGTGGCCTTGTTGGTCAACATGGCCGATTTAAGTATCCGAAATTTGACCTTGAATTTGTTCCACGTTGAGTCTACGTATTGAACCTTGCATCTTTTACAGATGACTAAATAGATGACATTCTTCGACCTACATTTTAATTCTTGTCTTATAGAGTAAAAACGACCTGTGCATCCGCTGTGAAAGATCTTATTCTCTACCAGATAATTCTTACATAGATCGCATTTGTTCCTACATTTAAAACATCCCGCGGGAGTGTTATAATTATTATTGCTGTAAATGGATCTTTTAGGCCCTGCTAAGATCTATTTTATGTTTTTGGGTCTTCTGCAAGAGGGAATAATTGACCCCTTTGGGAAAATCTGGGAACGCAATGGCGATTCAGTATATAAGATACTGGTAAATGAGGGTTATGGTCGACCACAAGAGGAAAAACGATTTTTTTGTCTTTCGGTTTTCAGACAAGTAAGTCTTCCCTGGGTAGAGCTTTGGCGTTTTCAATTTGCTTACTGACTTCCGATGGATTGTAACCTCTCTCAACGAGATATGATCTAACTCTAGACGAGATCTATGATATGATGTAGCTCTCAAAGAGAGATAAAGGTAGATTTTGGCGAGAACGTCCTTAAATCGAGTAGCACTAAAAGCGTGATTTCGTGATTGTCCATAGCCATGAGAATATCGCTTTGAACCTTTAGCAAGGCAGTTTCAGTTGCGTGGAATTTTCGGAAGCCTGACTGGAATTTACGTAAAGGAGCATTGCGTTCGCAATGTGAAAGCAGTTGAGTAAGAACTGCCTTTCCAACAACCTTAGAGATGAAAGGCAGATTGCTAACCGGACGGATTTTTTTATAAGTTAACTCAAGGCCTGATTTCTTGAGTAGTGGTTCACGATCGCATGGACGCCGTTACATATTGATAGAGACCAAAAGTCTGCAGTAACTCTTTGAATCTTCTTGAATTATTACTATGCACCAAGTCCACATGGAAATTGAAGTCCCCTGCTATCATCAGCGGTTCAGGACACATAATAACACTTTCAAGGTAGGTGGAAAACTCATCCAAAAATACCGAAGTATAGAAATGCTGCGAGGGCGATAGAAAGGTATAATTCGGATTCAGCGATTAGAGGCTTTGAGCATCCAGTCAGAGATTCAAAAGAATCATGTTCTTTTCCACCCACAAACAAAGCAACAAAAGATTCATGAAACAAAATGCCGGTGCCACCGCCAGGTCGATCTGATTGCCGCGGAAAGCTCTTGAATAGATAACCACGAGAAGAAAGACTTGTGATACACCGAATCCAGGTTTTTCAGCCATGTTTCCGTTAGAACGCAGAAACCAATGTTATTGTCAACAGCATGGTCAATAATAGTTTCAGCTTTGATAAATCGACCGCGATACAAATGGCGTGTTTTGAATGGTTTTCAAAGAGTTTTCTTAGGAAAAAGAATACCGCTGACAGTTTTCAAATAAAGTGCAAAAGTGGGATTACGCAGGAACAAGCAAATTACGCGATCGTACGCGATTTCAAGCCAATTTCACGTAATCGCGTTATTGTGTAAGGTAAGAAGCCTTTAACACCTAAGAATAACAGACCAAAAAGGGATCTAAATTACCATGCCTGGAGATCCCATAAGCTTTCGAAGCAAGCCACGTGCAATAAGATAAGAAAAACCAAACAAACTAACCAAACTCTAAACACACTTTTATTTTCATTTGAGCCACATTACACTTTACTAAATTTACAGTTGTCAATTGCACACTAGCCGCAAATTGTGGTCTCTAAAGTACAGGTTCAGTTTGTAATAAATTATGGAAAAGTGGATTCTGGAGACCACAACCTGATGTTTTCTTTATTTCATCTACCGAAACTGAGGCATTACTGGCTGTGGGGCTTAAAAAATATATCGATGCCAGTAATTTTAAGAAAAACCTTGACACATCTACCAAGTAATTCTCTCCGAATCGCCCGTGAGGCTTAGGGTCAGAAAGATAATTGAAGGGAGGGGAACGATGATTAAATTTTTGTCTCCACTGAACTCATCTACTGAGCCCAGTAGGAAGTGGAGATTAACATGACTAGGCGCGAGAATATCTATTTATCTAAAACAAAGTCAAAAAAATATATAGGTCCTCTGTGCCTGGGGATATCCGTTCGCGTCGGTTGCAAATAATAATAATACTAATACTACTACTAATAATAATAATAATGATGATGATGATGATGATGATGATGATGATGATGATGATGATGATGATGATGATGATGATAATAATAATAATAATAATAATAATAAATAAAAATTGAAGTCTACTTAGGACGTGAGCGCCATTTGGTACAGAAAAACAGTCGGGTTCTTCCTTCTTAAGATATAATTGAACTTTAATGATGATAAAATTAAGTGGGTGAACCACCATCAGTGCGGATTTGATTTGTATACAAAGACAAGTGACCAGCCGCAACCAAGGGACTTTCTCGAGCGAGGAAGAGAGACGACCCTGGGAACGAGGATGTGAAATGGTCTATTTGTATATTAATTGCCAGAGAGTCTGAGAAAACACCCTCCGCATTTTCCGATTTCATACTGTATTTTCCTAATTTAATTTGGCATCAAAATTAAGATGGACTTATGTGACATGGTAAAATAAGTTGAATATCAATTGGGGCATCGTCCTGTTTTCTTCTCCAGTTGCTGATGCTATTTTGTATGCGCAACAAATTCAATAAAGTTAAAGCTAAAGTTAAGGAAAAATCACGTAATCTGCCGCGCAAATTGCTATCAATGCTGCGTGATTTCCGCAATTCTTCTCGTGAAACATCAGAAGCCCTGGATGTAGGCACTATTTCTGGCCCCAAAATTGCTGAACATGGTTTTAATAGACCCTTTTCGCTTGTACATTTTGTTTTTCCAATACAGATCATGTGATAATACTCAGGAGGTTTGGTCCTTTGTTCTGTTCATAATGAACAAAACAAAGGCCCAAACCTCCTGATTATCACATAACAAAATAAAATGGTAAACAAAATGTACAAGCGAAAAATGTCTATTAACTGCGGTTAGTGAATTTATCTTCTGTAACAAATTCTAACTCCCTAGTCTCTGGTCCGTGAAGACCGAAAGCGAGATGCTCACGGCGGTGTCTACGCTTTTATCAAGTAGGGCAAGTGCTAGTACCAACAACTGAGCGAATTGACCTGTTGCGATGATCATGAAAGTTTATGGCTTTATTTAAGTCCAAACCGTCCCGCTCGAGGCTTGTTCTGCATGGTTGCTGCCTGCATAGTTACCCCATGCATCCACCAAAGGCAGACGATATATCAATTCTCGATCATCTGTTTAAATCGCTTGCCCAGGTTGAGTCTAAATATCCAAACTGTGGTTTTTTAATATCTGGCGATTTTAACCGATTGGACATTAACAGATTATTGACACATTTTCACGTAAAACAAATCGTTAAGGTGCCTCCTCACAAAGATGCTACGTTAGACCTTGTGCTAACGAACATGCATGAATTTCACAGTTCACCACTGGCCTTCCCACCGTTTGGTCTCTCAGACCACAGCGCTGTGGTGGCTTCTCCGACGTCTCAGAAAGTTTTATTTTTTATTTCTCTTTATTATTATTTAATTTTTCACAATACAATACAATATAATATTTTAGACGACTTCTTACACTATTTACCATACGTTACCTACATTACAAGGATACGGTTACGCATACGCTAAAAATAATACAACAGCTTGTACTTCTATGTCAAATCATTACTTATGCTAATACCTAAAAATAACCTTTTTTTTTTTTTTTTTTTTAACGCTTACTTCTTGAAATATAATTTTTGCGTCGTTGCTTATTTTAGTACTAGAGGGCGTCCTTCAATGGGTTCCATTTCCTTTCGAAATAGTTAAGGGTGCAGTGTTATAGAGCAATTTTTTTTTCAATTTTCATTGAGGTTAGCAGAAGATGTATATATACTTGCAGCTTAGGTATGGAGTTCTTTAATTTACAGGTAAATATGTAATGCCTAGCGATAAGGAGCAGGTGGTGTAAAAGTACATTTGATACATTTTCAACTAAACCTAGGCACAAAAATGGAGAAAAAACAGAGTCTTTAAGATTCACAATTTTTTGGGAAATCCATTCAAGTACTTTTTTCCAAAAGGCTTGGGTATATTTGCAATTCCAAAACAGGTGGACTAAAGTTTCAGTAGATTCCCCGCAGAAAGAACAAGAGTCCACTTGTCTTATGCCTATCTTGCAGAGAAAATCATTTGTCGCTATTCGTCTATGTAGAAATTTAAACTGGAATACTCTAAGCTTTGTTTCTCTTGTACAATGGAATGGCAGATAGTAAACATTTCGCCAATTAACGGTCGAATTTCCTACTATGTCCTTCTCAACGAGCCATTTTTCTTGGCTCTGTAATGGTTTAGAGGCTTTGTCTTGCACGAGGCGTCTGTACGATTCTTTATTAATATTTGGGTGTGACAGAAGGCTCGCTGTGTCATTTGTAGATGGGTTAACTAAGGTAGGTGGGCATACTTTCTTGAATTGCTTTAAGGCCGCTATTACTTTGAAATACTCAAGATAGTTGGTTTTGATATTATACTTAGCGACAAATTAAAGCATTGTAGCTTAAGATTGTCTGATCTTGATTAAGTAGATCTCTAACCTCTTTTACCCTTTTCTTAAGCCAATATGTATAGAAAAAGGGGCGGTTTTCTATTCTAATCAGCGAGTTGTGCCATATACCCATGGCGTTAAAATCAAGGTGTTTTTCTTTGTAGCTCAAATCTGTCCAGTGCTCTATAATTTCTCTTAAGAAGGGATCTCTTAAATTAAGCTGCGGAACATCCTGTGGCTTAAGGTTACTTAAAAACACTAGTTTCCCTCCACACCTCCTGAGGAGGAAGTCTAAGAAAAACTTCCATTTGCCATAATTATCGTCATTTAAGTAACCTTGTACCCACTTCATTTTTAGAGATTTATTAAAGCTTTGGATATCTATCATTTTGAGTCCTCCTTTATCGTAATCATTTATCATTTCTGTCCTTTTGATTTTGTCCCCTTTACCATTCCAGAGAAAATCATACAACAGGGTATTAATTTCTTTAAGTGCACCCTGATCAGTTGGGAGAGAGGATAGAACATGCACAATTTGAGATACTGCTCTCAGAAAGTAAACATCAACGGCCAAGTTGTAAGGTAGCGATGGAGAGATATCTAAACAGTATTGATTGCCCATTGTTGTTCGCTTCGCTTGGGAGTTGGGAGGATAAGTGGGTCGTATTTCAGCAAGCTATCCTCAACAGAATTGATATTTTAATGCCTGCAAAGAAAGTGCGAGTGTTCTCAACCGACGCGCCATGGATGACCCCGAGACTTAAGAACTTGATCCGGAAAATTTCAAAATGCCTTTACCAGCTACGGTACAAATTCTACTGTGTTCAAGCATTACAAAATGTTAGTAAACCGTGAGAGGAAAACTTGTGGAGAGAGGTACTATGAGTCCAGGATACATCATCTAAAGGATGAACATCCTAAAAGATGGTTGGACGAAATGAAGCGTCTGAGTGGAGCAAATTGAAGACCAAGAATGGCGATTTGTGTAGTCAAATTAATGCGGATCACTTTTCAGACCTTTCCCAAGTGGAGCAGGCTAACCTCGTCAATCGAGCCCTCCTCGAACCGCTAGTGGAATATAAGTTGCCACTTCTGCTTGAACGTCTCTCTATAGAGAATATTCCAGAGATCCTATGTGTTTCTGAAGAAACCGTTTAAAGGACGCTACTAAAAGTCAACCACAATAAAGCTGCCGGACCGGACATGATCCCTAACTGGCTAATCAAGAAGTACGGCGATATCCTGGCCTTTCCGATTATGGCGATTCTAAATGCTTTCTATAGACAACAGCGCCTCCCATCTGTTAGGAAAATGCCGATGTCTCATCCGTGCTGAAAACGAAACCAATTCTGGATCTGAAGAAAGATTTAAGACCTATTTTTCAAACGCCTTGTATCTCTTTAGTGGCAGAAGACTTCGTTGTAGACGACTTTCTCAAGCCTGCTGTATTGCATACATGGTCCCTGGAGACTGACAGAAACGGAGCGACTGTAATAACTCTACTTTTCGATTATCGGAAGGCGTTCGATGTAATAGATCATTCTATATTAGTCAACAAGTTACGTAATTTAGCCGTACCACGTAGTATAATTAACTGGATCATTGATTTTCTGTCTAATCCATTACAACGAACCAAACTAGAAAAAGGTTCTTTTCCAAGTGGGGCCCAATCCTCTCCGGGGTACCGCAGGGTACCAAACTGGGCCATGGCTATTTGAATTGATAATAAACGATTTAGATGTAAAAACTCCACATTTATGGAAATTTGTTGATGACACAACAGTATCCGAAGTCGTTCCGAAAGGGAATACCAGTAAGGCACAGAGTATGGTTAATCAGGTTATTGAGTGGACCCATGTGAACAGAGTACAACTCAACCCTGATAAATGTAAGGAGCTCCGAATTTCGTTTGCACGGAACCCAGTTGAACTGGATGCGGTTGTTATCGATAGAAAAGAAGTAGAAGTAGTAAGTAACGCCAAGTTATTGGGACTTACCATAAGTGCCAACCTAACTTGGAATGTGAACATTGAAGAAGTAGTTAAGAAAGGTAGTAAGCGATTATATTTCCTAGTACAGCTCAAACGCGCGAAATCACAGCCAACAGATCTGATCCTTTTCTAAAATACGTGGGTAAGGTCCGTAATTGATTATGCTTTTCAGGTATTTTATAACGCCATGCTGCAATATCTCTTAAACGAGCTCCTTCGCATTGCGAAAAAGGCGATCTCAATCATTATTCCTGGCAAGAGCTACAATAACACATGCGAGATTCTTAGTGTGACACCAATGGTGGATTATTTTGATTCGTTATGTGATAAGCTTTGCCATAGAATTGCAATCCGATAAAGATCATAGGCTGGACAGCCTACTTTCACCATTATAAAAGAATTCAAGGTACAATTTAAGAAACCATAGTCGTTACAGTATTCCTCATATCTGCACCAATAAGCCGAATGAAAGAACTGTTTTATACTTGCCATGGCCCGCCAAGGAAACCGAATTTTATAGGTAAATTTTTATTGGTGGAACTTGTAACAATCATTGTAGGTTATTTTCCAATATATATATCATAGTTGCAAATAATGTAAATGTCATTTCTGGCGTATGAGCCTGCGAAGAAGGCAGAAAAAAATATTTCGACGGCACGAGATACAACAGGGCCTGGGTTCTAGGCCGGGTGCACCATGGGTAGCCATATTGGGGGTATATAAAGCTGCGTATAACACGTGTACGTCATCTAGGCTTCTGAACCAACCTCTCCTTGGTTTTTTCTTTAACGTTCTTGTCGTTTGTCTTCTGCGTTATGTCCGTCAGCAAAGACGAAGTGTCCGATCTCATTCGCGATAATAACAAGCAGTTAATGGACTCGTTCAAAGATTTGTTAGCACAAAGCGTTGGTCAAATCAAGCGCTCCAACGAAGATTCGGCTGAGCAGCAGATGAAAGCAATCAAGAAACTCAAGTATGGCGAAGCACATAAGTTCAAGAAGAAGGGCAATGAAGACCAGTTTAACTATAACTGTAAGCTAGCGGAAAATATTGGTACCGCCAAGTCTCCTGCGGAGAATGGTTAGCTAGAGAAAGTAAAGTCGGATCTCGCGGAAGATCCTCGTCTGTTGGAACCCCGCCGTCGACCTCAAGTTCGCAGTTTCAACATCAACCTCTTATGTTCAACGTTCCCGGTTTCCCTTCTCGTCGACCCAATACCGGCACCTGTCTTGCCTGTGGAAAGCCAGGTCATTGGCGCTCTTGTTGCCCGACGATGGCCAAGCAAACTTCACATACTCCTAAATGACTAGCCGACGAAGGACAACAATCAGGTGCAATCTTTTCCAATTTTCTTTGTAGTGATATGATTTTTGAGGCGGAAAGCCGTAATTCAGATCAGGAGTGTCTCGATGTCACATCAGTTTTTTTCTGACGTCGCCCCGCTAGTTTTAGCCGCGGTTAAGGACTCTGAGAGTTCTGTTGATATTTCTATTCAACCTTCAGTTCGGGGAAGACTTTTCAAGGGTATCGATTTCTGGCGTGCCTTGCCAGCTTCTCAGTTCATTTTGAATGTTATTAGCCAAGGTTACAAAATTCCGTTCTTCCAGCTACCCACGCCCTTTTACAAAGTCAACAATGCTTCCGCACGTAGTAACAATTCTTTTGTTACCATAGCTCTTAATGAGCTTCTTAGTCTCAACCTCATCTAGAAATTTTTTGTGCTCCAGATATTATTAACCCGCTTTCTGTTTCGACCCAACGCTCCGGCAAACAAAGGCTTATCCTGGATCTTAGGAACGTTAACACTTTTATCTTCAAACAGAAATTCAAGTGCGAGGTCTTGTCTGTGGCTACTCAAGTTTTTGACAAGGGTTTTTATTTATTCAAATTTGATCTCAAGTCCGGGTACCACCACATCGAAATTTTCCCCGATCACCGGAAATTCCTTGCGTTCGCCTGGGATTTCGGCACAGGTATTTTTAGGTATTTTCAATTTTGTGTTTCAGAGGCACGGCCGCTGGAAGTCCATTCAAGCCAAAGACACCTATGTGGATGATGACCAGTTTCCATGTCTCTCGGGCTCTAGGAGTTTTCATTCGTTATTTCGCCCAATACTTTGTCTCTCTACGTACTTTTAAGGTTGGTTCTCGCCAAGCCGTCCCAAAATAAACTTATTTGCCTTTACATTTTGTCTGTTGATGTTGTGTAGTGGAGTCTAAATATGTTATTTCTGGCGTATGAGCCTGCGAAGAAGGCAGAAATAAATATTTCGACGGCACGAGATACAACAAGGCCTGAGTTCTAGGCCGGGTGCACCATGGGTAGCCATATCGGGGGTATATAAAGCTGCGTATAACACGTGTACGTCATCTAGGCTTCTGAACCAACCTCTCCTTGGTTTTTTCTTTAATTTTCGTTTTTTGCTTTTCTTTTATGTCCTCCTTAGGAGCAGGCTATTCTAGATTACATTGTAAAGTCCCGTAGGAAGGGCTTTGAGCTTGAGCCTTGGTTCCTACCCAGATTTCCTGCCCGCAGTTTTTCCCTTCGGGTTTTTTTGGGCAGGTTTTTTATGGCCTCCGTCTTACCGCATTTGTTTTAGTTGTAAGCGGTAGCTCAGCTCTGCTTATCTTATATACTTGTTTGGTTTTTCACAGTTGTCTAGATGTTCCTTACTTAATATATTTACGTTAGATGTATATGAAATTAATCACCTGATGTTTTATATGTTTGTTTTCTATGTATGATTAGTTCAGCTGTCCTGTGACCGCTCCTTAAGTGGCGAGATACGGCTAGCTTTACGTAGTTTTATTGCTTACAATGTGACAAACTTCTTGTAAGGGGTGTTAGGCATTTGTTTACCCTTGTTTTCGTACCCTAGCCTTTTCTGGTAGCCTAACTGGCAATTGGCCTACATGCCTTGTTGGGTACATTGGTGAACGATTTTCAGTTTTTTTCCCGGCGCTCAGCCTCTGCGGTCCTTCAGTGTTCCCTGTCCCAGTTATTCGTTGATCAGAGTTTTATTTAGTTTCCCCAGCCTAACTGGCAACTATACTGGCAGTCTAACTGACACTAAGCCTGCGTGCTTAAATGGGGGATTCAGGTCGGTATCGACCAGATGTAGCAGTTCTTTCTTTTGGTGAAAGCTAGTTTACTTACGAGTGTTGTACACTAGTTATTTACCTACTGCGGTATTTTATACGTACTTTTAAGGTTGGTTCTCGCCAAGCCGTCCCAAAATAAACTTATTTGCCTTTACATTTTGTCTATTGGTGTTGTGTAGTGGAGTCTAAATAGATTAGCTAGGATGGGTGCTAGTGGAGAGCTCATCGCTACCCCATGAACTTTATCATAAAATTTGCCATTAAAAAGAAAATGAGTCTCGGCTGTAGCGAATGAGAACAATTTCTTAAGGTCGGATTTTTTGATTGGAAATTGAGGGTCATGCTCGAGAATAAGATCAACGGCAATATCAATAGTTTCATTTTACGGAATATTGGTAAATAAACTTTCAACATCGAAGGAAATGAGAAACTTGTTGTTAAAATCGAAACTCCTGAGCTCTTCAACAAAAGAGAGTGAATCATTTACCGAATACTTACTAGGCAGAAGTGGAGCATTTAGAGAACTTAAATACTTAGCCAAATTATAATTATAAGCTCCAATAGAAGAAGCAATAGGTCTAAGAGGTGGTTGATTGTGATTTTCACGTTTCGTATGTAATTTAGGAAGGCCATAAAATTTTGCTGGTTGTGAGCCCTTGGGAAAAATCTTAGTATAGGTATCATTAGCAATAGAATGATTTTTCTTAAGTAGACTAATGAAACGTTTAAGTCTGCCTTCTCTTAATAAAGTGGAATCTTTGTCTAATACTTTGAATTTAGATTTGTCATTGAGTATATCAAAACAGGAATCTAAATAAATGTTGCGATCTAAAATAACTACTCCATTGCCTTTATCAGACTTGAAATTATAATATTGGAATTGTTCCTAAGAGTTGGTAGGATACGTTGTTTCTTTAGATCGTTGCTTGAAGGACGGTAGGAGGAGATATAGTAGTTTGAGCCAGGTGAGCGATTGATGTTTCGTGTCACGCTGTAAATAGTACCCGCTTTTGTATTGCGTCATGTTGTAAAAATTTTCTCATCTACCCGTAGACTTTATAACTGTTCACTGTTAGGAACTCATTAAACTGATGATGCCATAAGCATGCCGAAACATGTCTTTTAAAAAAGTTGTCTGTTTCCTACAGTATTTATCATATTTGCTACTATTGCGACCTTATAAAATCATTACTCGAACCTACAAATTACGAATTCATTTTTCAAAGAGTCAGCAATTACTGTTGAGATTTCATTTAAACAGATGTGAGTCACTTATAAAGTAACTCAAACAAACCCTGCGGAGTGACCAGGAGCATAGCTATATAATTTAGTCGCAGTTTATGTGGAGCAATAAACTTACAGACTTCGTAGACTTGCGAGTCCTGAGAACATCGTTTCTGGGAGTTGAGATATTTTATTGCCAGAGAGAACTCTAGAAATAAAAGTAAAGAAACCGTCTTCAAACCTAAGTTAACGTAGAACTAATTCATCTTAATTCTACTTTTAAAATTATTTTCAGAAATTCGAATTAAACGAGAACAGTGATATTCATTCCGATTTAGGTTTTATAAAGGCTCATTCCGAGTACTCGCCGATCACGGTCTTACCAAGAATCCAACGCCCAAGAGTAAGATTTATCCAAATTGGCCTACTCCCCATCAACGATAGAAAGGTGTCTATTTCTAAACCTAGTTTTGCGGGAAATTAAAAAACAAACCAAATCGGCTAACTCAATGTTCTACCCAATTTAAACCCTTTAGAAAAATATATGTTAGAAAACAAAAATGTGCCCGAGGTCTCGAGTACGACCCTCAGGGCACCGTTTTACTCGTGGATATATCCACGAGTTTTGGTGAGGTTCTTTATGCAAATGTGTCACTCCTGTGTAACCGGAAGTTCGATCTAATAAGCCAATCAGGATGGATAATCACAACACAGTACATGCTCCCCGGGACAGAGAACCTCCAGGATTAATTCCTTTCAAGAAAACGTCGAGCTTGTTTCAGAAAGACAAGGTAATTAGAAAGTGTATGGTGCATTATTTAAATAAGGGCTGAGCTCTTCTGAGTTGAGAAAGTGTTCATCTCTTGCTTTTGGAAAATATTATATCTCTATACCTAGACCGCAACTCAGACGTAACAATCTTCGAGAGTAGGAGATTCTAATCGTCATTTTTATCTTATTACCCGCAGGACTGCTGAACACAAAAAAGACTTGTCAGTTCTATTGTGCATTCAAGATCAATCTGCTACTACGCATTCGACAAAATTGAACCAACAAAATGAGAATTATTGTCTATCAAGAGAAAAGCTATTGACATCAGGAGACATTGAATCGAACCCAGGCCCTGTTGCTTATGGAACGAGTACACATACAGCACATACAATACTGAGAAATCCTTCTATAGCACTGTTGCAGGCTCGATTAGCTCAAAAAGGATTGAAGGCACTATAATGTACCTCAGATAGTTCATGCTTCTTTTCTTCTGTTGCCCACCAGTTATACAATGATCCTTCCTATCACATGAATGTGCATGCTGCTGGAGTTGAATCCATCAGAAACAACCGTCAAAAATTTATTGGACCCATTACAGAGCAATTGTGCGTTTGTTGTCGCAGCAACATACATGGTGTGATGCACTTGTTGTGCAAGCAGTTTGCAATGTATTAAATGTTACTATACGAATAAATGAATCCATTAAGGGGTGGGCACCAGTAACTGTTATCAGACTGAGTCCTATAAGCAGACAACAGGGAACTACTGTGAACATTGGACATCTAGATGGAAGAAACTATGTTTCAGCACTTCAGTATTATAATGACAGTATATCAGGTTATGAAATCAGCGGTGTTACCAATGTCAACAATTATTCAGAGCCTGGTAATAATCGATTAATTAACGATGGCCAAAAATGATGTGACTGTCAGTAATAATTTCTACAAAGCAGTGGCAAAAAAGAGCTTATATGAGAGAATCTATCAAGCGGAAGAGACAAAATCACTTGAAGAGTTCAGGGAAAAGAAAAACAACACAAAATGCCAAAACAGATCTGAAAATATTGAAGCAGCAAGGGAATAGGAAAAGAAAAGCAATCCAGAACATATCAGAGACCTAAACAGAAAAGCATAAAACCATTAAAGGAAAGCTGTGCAGAGCTCAAGGCTAAACCAAACTGAAATTTGTCAAGGTCAAGACTCTATTAGACATTCATGTCAAAAGTGATTCAGTCTTACGATAACACATGGCCCTGAATATATATGCACTTCCTGTGATCAGTTATGGTTCAGATCATCTGTTTTTAAGTGTAACAATATCAAATATAGTGATAAATATTCACAAGGTTTGTTGGAGGAATGTATAACTGGCACAAAAAGTGTCAATATTACTGAATGGATCTGCTCTACTTGCTAAACCTGATGACATTAACAATATGACCTGGCAACAAAAATCAGACCTTATTCAAAATTACCCTGTCATCTGTGCAACGAACTTTGAACACATGGTACAGCTCTTTATAGAGGATGTGTTAAAGATTTATCTTATGCCTATTGGAGAAATGGTATACCTATTTCACAAAGTTGAATTCCAGCAAAGGGGATTACCTCACATACATGCATTATTTTGGGTATCTAGCTAGTTGCATATGAGAGCCCATCGTGCTGTTACACAATTATCCAACTATCAATGCTAATGCATTAAGAAAACTTCAGCATGCCAATTTTAAACAATCGAGGTAACTTTCATATCCACGAGTAACGACAGTGGCACTTTGATTTTCTTATCTGGAGCGACCTTGGCCCTTGGCCGGTAAATATCTATTTTTTTCCTACGGTCAGGAAGCAGGTGCGAGGGGGAGAGAAACCTTAAAAATCGTTTAAAGACTAAGAAAATTATCGCCTGTCCTCAAACTGTTTTACTTAAATATCAAAGCACACTTGTTTTATCGATAACGATAGAAAAAGTACATTTATCTCTTTTTGTTTGGGTTGAGACATTTAATGGGAGGTGGGTGGGACGAAGGAAAACAGACTTGAGAAAAATACCCTTGTAATTCCAAAATGCTTTGCAATTATAATCTAGCCCTTAACTTTTTATTAAACTTGTTTAGTATCCATAAAGAGGAACACATTTTCTCTTTGTTTTCTGAAAATGTATTATTATTCAATACTGGTTTCACGTGAAAGCCATTGAAATGACAGATGAAAAAAACTAAACTGTCAGCTGTCAAATGACAAGTTCAAAAACGCATGCACAAAACTTCAAAAAGTTGTCGCTTCCACAGTTAGTTTCTCACTCTTAAACGGATAAAATGTTGTTGATCGGAACATTTGCCGCTGGTGCTAGGTGCACTGATGAAGGTAAAATAATTAAACGTGCCTCCTTCAATATTTCCGATATTTGAATATAATAATAATAATATTATTATTATTATTATTATTATTATTATTATTACTATAATGTAATAATTAATTATTATTATTATTATTAGTATTATTACTATAATGTAATAATAATAATAATAATAATAATAATAATAATAATAATGGGCCAAGTTATCCATTGGAAACTCTGTCAGAAATTCAACATCCCATACAAAGACAAGTGGTATGATCATGATCCTGAAGGAGTTATAGAAAACGATCAAGTAAAGGTGTTATGGGACTTCCGAATTCAAACAGGCCATCAAATTGAGCATAATATACCTGATGTAGTTGTTCTTGATAAGATAGAAAGATCATGTTATGTGATAGATATCGCGTGCCCTTTTGATACAAGAGTGCTGGAAATTAAAAATAACAAGAGAAAGTGGAAAAATACCAAGAATTAAAAAGAGAGATTGCGAAAATCTGGAGCTGCCGAAAAGTAATTGTCGTGCCAATTGTCATTGGTGCACTAGGGACGTTCAGCAAAAATTCGAAAACATCGTTGAAGAAAATTGGACTAGATTGCACGTTATTACTACAAAAAAGCCTCCTTGAGAACGGCAAGAATCTTGAGAAGAACACTAGACACCTAAGCCATAGATCGTGGCTTGATGCCTAGTTTACAAACCACGTTAACAACATATCGTGTGAATGAACGAAATAATAATAATAATAATAATAATAATAATAATAATAATAATAACAATAATAATAATAATAATGATAATAATAATACTAATAATAATACTACTAATAATAATAATACTAATAATAATAATAATAATAATAATAATAATAATAATAATAATAATACTAATAATAATAATGATAATAGAATGATGTATGAAATGGATCATGGGTTCTAATGTTCCCGTGAGGAATGAATCAACAATGAATCAATAATGTATGAAATGGATCATAAATGAACTGCAGATATGAAATCAAGTGAAGCTATGATCCTCGCAATTTATGCAACTGCGTATGGAAGCCTGAAAACTTCAGGACTTCAACGGGACTTGAACCCGTGACCTCGCGATACCGGTGCTACGCTGTAACCAACTGAGCTATGAAGCTACTGACGTTGGGAGCTGGTCATTTGTGGGTTCTAATGTTCCCGTGAGAAATGAATCAACGATGAAATGATATATGAAATGGATCATATATTTAACTGCGGATATGAAATCAAGTGAAGCTATGATCCTCGCAGTTATGGAAGCAATGTTTGCAACTGCGTAAAGAAGCCGGAAAAATTCAGGTGTCACAACTGTATCGCGAGGTCACTGGTTCAAACCTCGTTGAAGTCCTGAATTTTTCAGGCTTCTTTACGCAATTACAAAAATTTCTTTCATAACTGTGAGGATCATAGCTTCACTTGATTCCATATCCACAGTTCATATATGATCCATTTCATACATCATTTCATCGTTGACTCATTCCTCACGGGAACATTAGAACCCACAACTGACCAGCTCCCAACGTCAGTGGCTTCATAGCTCAGTTGGTTAGAACGTCGCACCGGTATCGCGATGTGACGGGTTCAAACCCCGTTGAAGTCCTGAATTTTTCAGGCTTCTTTACGCAATTGCATAAATTGCGTTTATAACTGCGAGGATCATAGCTTCACTTAATAATAATAATAATAATAATAATAATAATAATAATAATAATAATAATAATAATAATAATCATCATCATCATCATCATCATCATCATAATCATAATCATCATCATCATCATCAGTTATTTAATTATCAATGGATTAAGCACAAGCGCACTAATTGGGGACAATAACCTCCTTGCTTTTCTTATGTTAAAGATGTTTTTCTCATGCTAATTTATAGTAATTTTTATCAAAACAAGGTCAACTCCATCCTCGCTTCTATTCAAAGGTCAGGTCTGTGAAAATGGTCAAACTCGTTTTCAGGGTCCTCTCTCTTCCTCACTTGCGAAAGTATCTTGGTTGCGGCACCAAAGAGACTTTTGTCTGATTGGTGGATAGTTTTTCTTGTACCCAGGCTTTTTCACACGCGTGCGCGAAATAACAAACAAAATGGCGGCCAAAGATGTCTTGTTCGATTACTTGCTCCAGGGATTTTTATAGCAGCAGCGACATGTACACCTTTTCTTCTTTCGGAATAGTGGTATTTCAGTGGTAGAAGCTGATTTCTTTTAAGTCTTTCACTTTCGCGTGATCAATTTTTCTTCCGTGGCTTCATACACAATTGATTTGCGCAGATTTCCGAGTTAAAATGCTCCTGAATGTTGTTGTCATAGATAGATTGAGATGGTTGTTCAGCCGAGGCCGTGCTGTCAAGTCTGCTGAGGTAAGATTCGCTATTCCTTTCGTTTTGTATATAATCTCAATAAGCTAGCACAGCCTATTAAATGTACTTTAAAAAATTAATGTATTTTACCTTCCTTCTTGTCCACAGATACCTTATAAGAAATGCCAGCGTCATTAACGTCTTCTTCTTTACCAGTTGCTAAATTTTAACTACTAGTTACAATTAGCAACGTGTGTGGAGGATTTACTAAGTCGCCACGGATTGAAATCGGAGGGTAGATAATAAGGGTACTGTAGTAACCTGTAGGTAGTTGATGAATGAGCAAGCTATTGTTATTTCCTATTTTTCTGAGCCTTTTAAATTCGCTGGTTTTTCAGGAAAAATTATCTATTTCTTGTGCTCGTGGCTGGAGAAAATTGTAGTACGCTTGTACTTCATGTTGATTTAAAAGCAATAGTTTTGAACTTCTCAATGATGACTTCAATTAGGCATTTTCATTACTTTTCCTATTCAAGTGCAAATGCTGCAATGTTGTTCCTACTTTTAAGTAATAAAAAACCCGATTTTCTCATTTTCTGAACATTTTACCCACTTGACACCCTGTAAATAGCAATTTGTTTAAAATACACATTATGTGGAGGGGAAACCTCTGCAACGCAGCATGCCAAAACACTGTAGGGAAGATATTGTTTACCTATTGTTATTAATTTGCCAACCAGAGGCTCACTGGCCGTTGCAACAAAGTATCTTTTGTTCCTGTGGTTGGCACAGCAATGCTTGTCAACAGATATCTTCCCTATGTATAGATGAACTTCTAACTCACACTGGCTCTGAACTACCAAGATTTATTAACTTTAAATTTAACAAAAACTAAATATCTTATCTTCAATCATCATGAGAAAGTAAATTTCAATGTACTTCCTTCATTACCTTTTGCTGGTCAATGCCTTGAACAAGTTTCAAGCTTTAGATACTTGAGTATGATATCTATATTGGCCATCATCTTTCCTGGCATGATCATATTCATTATATTTGTAACAAAGTTAGTAAATGTATTAACATCATCATTAAGGACCGTTAAGCATTGTCAGTAAACAAAAATTGCAACATAAAGTTATTAGAATCATCAATGATGTTCCCCTACCCCGAATTATGTTTCCTTAGGTCTATTGAAATTTCATGATATTGCTAAAATGGACACCTTTTATTTATGCATAATTGTCTTTGTGGCGATAAACCATGTAATTTTTTTCCATATTACTGGTTTTGGAGCAACATAATCATTCAACTCAGGATGCATCTTTACAGCATTTATTTGTTCATGCTATAACCAATACATGTACTAGAAAATTCTGCCTATCCATTATTGGAAAATACTTTTGGAATGACCGTCCTTTTCAAAATGGAAACAGCACATCTAAAATCCCATTTTGAAAAAGCAATTTTTGAACACTATTTTGCTCAGTACTGATTTCCTTACTTGCTGGTATGTACTCCAGTATTGCTTGTTTATAAGTTTAAATACTGCGACTGAATGGGATATCCTATTCTGTAGATTGAGTACTATTTAAATTGAAGAATATTATCTTATTATTCTTTGTCTGAGATAGTTGTTAACTTGATGTATTCACATTATGGATTACATTCACAAATGTTTTACCTGTTTATGTCATTTTGAAATGATTTTAATTAAGCATTTCACACAATTTTTACTAGGTAAAATGACTTTCAAGAATCAATTTGAACTTTCTTGAAAATTCTTGAAAAATAGGATGACAAAATTTGAATACACTTCCTTTAATGTTGTAATAATAATAGTATATAAATTATTTAGGTGCAACCCTTATAAATTTTGTAAATGGAAAGAGGTAAAGTGAATAATGGTAATTGTTATAGCTCTTTTTTTCAGAGTTATTCACAACTAATTGTTTAGGGGATTTTTTTTCCGGGGGGGGGGGGGGGAACTTTGAAAGCTTTAATACCCAAATAAATTAATAATTTATTTAAAATAGAAATCAGGGTCTTTACTTTTTTAGTACAGTTGACTATATGCCATTTATTTCTATTGGTGGCATAGTGCATGTTATGTTCTCTGTAATATTTTCGGGTTTTACTATTCCTGTTGCAAGCAGTTTTATACAAATGTAAATAGTACTTCGCCTCAGATGAGCAAATTTTGTGCAAAGAAATAGATAATTTAATTATGAACCAGTGTCAATCTCCATTTTTTTCCCTGCAAAATTAGTTTACGATGTATCCACAATGACTGGGATTTTTTTAAATTTAGCAAAGCTTCGAAACTCACTAGGCAAGATATCGCTGGGTAGCATTAAGGCGATGTCTGATCAAACAACTGGCTCGAAGTGACAGATTTCAATAGGACAATAGGCTCACTTTGCTGGTCGCTTGCACGCGCCTTGCCACTTTTAAATTTAAACTGTTTGAATCAAATTATTCTTCTGTTATTTGTGTGTCGGCTGTTAAAGGCGATTCCCGTATCACGAATTATTTTCTAAGATTTGGCCACGAGAACGCATGAGCTGCCGACTTGAGCTTCGTTCTCCGAGTTAGAATTACTTGTGCGCGTCATTTCATCAATTTGAAACTTTCACAGCTTAGGGCAATACGACAAAATACAAATTTAAAAAGAGCTTCAAATTTAATGCTTTTTGAGTTGTTTAATTTTCAGACGTGAAAGTTTGCCAAGTCAAAGACACAATAGGGCAGAGTGAGATGATATCAGAATAAGATTTGGAGCCATTTTGTAGACAACAACATATCACATGAAACCTGCTGTATTGAACCTTGCCACTTTAAATGACAATTTCTTTACACAAATCTTTTCGTTGGTTGTTGGGCTTAATCCAGCAAGCGGGAATTCCCGTATCACGGCCTATGACAAAAGTCTCGAAAAAAGGAATCAAAATATTTTTTACCAAGGAAATTTAAATAACCTGGAGCACTCGTAAAGTAAACCCTTGCGTCTTGGCTTACGCTGTTAATGTTCGCTTCATGATTCAAAATAAGCACTATTTCTTCTCCAGAACAATTACCGACTCTACATCGACCATGTGGTTCAAAAGTTCAAGGTTGGGAAGCTTTATAGCGAATTGAGACGTTCTTCACCAGTGGGCTGCGATTTTTCGACTCCATCTTGTAAACTGATTTATCGTTTTCCTCGCTTTCAAACGCCAGTTTATCCATATTTTTGGATGTAAACTCGCATTTCAATTTAAATCCGACTTACTTTATTATTAAACAGCACTCCATTCTGAGTTGAAGTCTCTTAAATAAGGAAAAGCAACGCCAGGAAGGCAAAACTATCCTCTGCTCCTTGCAAGTTCTGCAGTTCATCGCCACACTTTTGACTCGCCATCTTCGCTTCATTTGTGATCCTTCGCCGTATTTCCCGTTGTATTGAACCAGTATCCGTCATAAAGTCTTTCAAATGACTCATCATCTTTGCATTCACTATGTGCGCTCCTTTTGGAAACAGGCGATGAATATTAACGATGCCAGCACTACATCAGCCATTTCTCATGTTCCCGCGTTTCGAATGAATTTGACTGAATTTCAAGGGAATTTCGGGGTGATGACGCGCATGCGCAACATTAGTCTCCTTGGTTGGTTGTGGCTCGCCAGGTGTCTGGTAGATTTTTGCAGATTCCAGAAAGATAATTGAAGGGAGGGGCATGATAATTTTTGTCTTCCTTGAACTCATCTACTGAGTGCGGATTTCATTTTTTTGTACAAAGAGACGTAACCAGAGAACTTTCTCGAGCGAGGAAGAGAGAGCACAATGGAAACGAGAATGTAAAATTGTCTATTTTTAAATGAGATGCCAGAGAGTCTGAGAAAACACCTTCCACATTTTCTGATCTAATACTTACTACTTGAGCAACTGCATTTTAATAATTTAATTTCCCATTAAAATTAAGATGGACTTATAAGGCGCTCGATACACCGTATAAAATTAGAGATAATTACATGTGAGTAGGTAAAATAAGATCAAAAGAAAAATCGCGTAATTTCCCGCGCAATTTCCTATCAATTTTTATCGTGAAACATCAGAATCCCTGGGTGTAGGCACTATTTTGGCTCCACCTATGCTGAACATGGATTCAATTCACTGCGGTTTTTATAGATTTCGTTCAGGACATAATGAATAGCCATGCGGGGGGCCAAATAACGTCAACATTTTTGTAGTTGCCTTTTTTCCGGATTTCGATATCTCAGCAAACTAGTGAGATCACTCCGAAAGTGCACAACTTTCATTATTTGTCAAGACCGGGGAGAAATATGGACATAAATAAAACTATTATTGGAAGTATTATTTTCTAATCAAGAATTCCTTCGATATCTTGCCATTTCCATTACTTGAAAAGTGACGACTGTTTGTGTCAGTAGCGATCAACTTGTTTATTATTGTTATTATTATGTAAATTTGCTTCTTCATCACAAAAATAGGGACGCCACGCAAGGTCAAATAAGAGGTTAGGTTGACCCAAATAAGAAAAAAAAATGTAGTGGAATGACATTCAGTTAAAGGCCAAAGTCCAAATACAAATTCATTGAAGAGTTGAAAGAGTTGAGGTTAACTATCAATAGAGTTATTTCCGTAGAGTTATGACTTAGAGTTAGAGTTAAGGACTGCCAAAATCCTGAATTCAAGATTTTGGCAGTCCAAAATCTTGAATTCGGGATTTTGTCAGTCCAAAATCTTGAATTCAGGATTTTGGCAGTCCAAAATCTTGAATTCAGGATTTTGTCAGTCCAAAATCTTGAATTCAGGATTTTGGCAGTCCAAAGTCTTGAATTCAGGATTTTTGTCAGTCCAAAATCTTGAATTCGGGATTTTGGCTGTCCAAAATATTGAATTCGGCATTTTGGCAATCCAAAATCGTGAATTCAGGATTTTGGAAACTTAACTCTAACTCTACGACATAACTCTATGAAAATAACTATAAGAATAGCTGTCTCAAAAGAGTCATCAGTTGCTGTTATGATTTAACTTAAACCTCTACGAGCGACTTATTA